>JACGCN010000027.1:0-600000 GCA_014905825.1 Lyophyllum atratum | reverse complement strand
GCACATCGGTCACTAAGCAGAAGGAGAGCTGACCATTCCGTTCTGGCAATGACATCTTACGGCGTTTTGAAGATGCGCGGGGCGCTGAAGTCAGGCCCTTCCTCTTTAGCGTGTGAGTAGATAACTCGTCCTCTTCCGATGCCTCGTCTTCTGAGGACGTCACTTGTATTGACTGTTAGGGTTTCCTAGGACGAACCACTGCAGACAATGCTCACCAGACATTACCACCCACTCTGGCCCGGGCGATTTCTTGGACATACGTCGGTGAGGGCGCAGAGAGCAAGACGCGTTGCAGAATTTGCTTAGCCTCGATTCGGACGCGTTTTATTAGATCAACCTTGGGATCAATTTAAAAAGTATTTGCCCCTGACCTCTCCGCCAAACACAGACGGGTTGGACTTGGACTACCATGTCTGTACCATTACCCCCAACTCATCGCGCCAGGGACAGCTTATATGTCCTCTTCTTCCTGAGCTACATTCCTATAGTCATTTGTACGTCAATTCGTTTGAGCATTATTGTGCGACAATTCAACTGCAACGTCCTAGTCTTTGACAGTCTTCCACTATACCCCTCTGGTATTGCTCCTGCAAGCCTTCTGTCACTGCACCACTGGTACAAAACACACTTCAATGACCAACTCGTCATAGCACAGCCGGCATGGTTTCGCCTTTTCACCCTCACAGAGCCTTTCTACCAGCTGCCAGTCGCGGCATGGGGTATTTGGTCCCTACGTACCAAGTCTCACAAGGCGCCCGCGCATATCTTGCTTTGGGCTTCCGTCTGCTTTGGAACTACCATCACCTGTCTCTTCGAGTTTTATCATAACAAACTCATGACTGATCAGGAAAAAATGGTGCTGTACATGATGTATGGGTCGTATGCCATCATTTGTGAGTTTTCCTTCACTTTTGATCAACGAGACACGCTGACACCAGTTCCGCAGTTGGTGCTATGGGCGCAGATATGTTCTGTCGCATCCAAAAAGTCCTTGGGGCGGCTGCCCGCCTTGAAGAGGACAAGAAAACGCGATGAACATACCCAGTGTTTATTTCCGGGAATATTCGATACTCTCGACTAGTAATACCACCTATTGCCCTTCCAGTAAATGCCCGTGCCACAATTCCTGTCAGTTGGACTGCCATCGTTTCACTAAGCGCGTGTTCATCGGAGCCTGGCTCCTTGTTCAGTGACATGCGTTCCGCAATTCACGCGCACGTACGGCGGACCCGTCCAAATTCAGGGCTGATTAGACGTGTCTGTTAATCACAGCGTGGATCGAATGTATGCGTTCTCCCTATCTGCGAGTTTTCTGCCCCTGATCAGATACCGCCCCAGACGGTGATCACAGATTTGTTGGCCATTCAAATCCCTCATTAAGTCCCTCGAGGCTAGCGCGAGTTCGACATGCAGGGCGCTTATTGATTTGGTCGTTTCATCGTTCCATCGTCCTGCAATACAGCAAAGCATGAGTACATCGGCGTGATCCCGGTACTACCCATACAACGCCTTACCATCGACAGTCTTCGAGAGTCACATCAACCACGTCCTCCCCACTGAACACGGTAATACGTCTCCAACAGGCGCCTGTGCTATGCAACAATGATCTGTCAATGTGCCTATCCAGGGACGACCTAATAATAGACAGCGTTTATCTTGGCGTAGCATCGTTCATAAAGGGAGCGGTCGACGGCCGTAAACAATCTTGTTCAACGAATACACATGACTCAACCACCACAAACCTTCCCCGTCGACACGAAAATGGCCGGAACGCCCCCTCCACAATCGCCCCCAGGCTACCCCTCAACGACATACTCAGCACCAGGATATCCACAACAAACAGGCACGCCCCAACAGTCGCAGTTTGGAGTCATGGCCTCGCAACAAGGAGCACTTAGAGGGACCATGCCACTGCAACAAATGCCAATGGGAGCGATGACACCACAAATGACCGGCCTGCCACAACAGCATTCGCCAATGGGAATGATGTCACCGCGAATGGCAGGCCTTCCACAACAGCAATCGCCAATGGGAACGATGTCACCACAAATGGGAGGCCTGCCACAACAGCAATTGCCTCTCGGGGCCTATCCATCGCAGCAAGTGCCGATGACTATGGGAGCCTATCCGACAGGTGCCTTCCCGGTGCAACAACAAGTACCTATGGGAGTTCCATTGGCGACGCAGCCCCTCCCAACGCAGGCTCAAATAGGCCAGCAATATCAGGCTGCCCGTTCGTCCTCTGTCTAGTTTTCTGAATGGAGGGCATCGAGCTAAAGCGTTGTTTTCAGAGTTTGCGCAGTGTGCGTATGGAAACCATGCGCGGACAGTGAGATACGGGGTTCTTGGTATCATCGGTGCTATCGTCAGTACTCCAAGCGTTTCATATCGCTATTCCAGGCTGACGTTATGGGGGCGTTTCAGGTCTTCTTCCCAATCGGACTCCTCTGCTTGTTGTACGTCTTATCGCGTTTAGTTCTCTATATATACCTCCTTACTAACTCCGGGTTTAGCGCTGACAAGGAGGACGTCTGCGTCAGGTGTGGTCAGAGGTTTTAACGTTCTGATCATCTGGATAGGCTTTTGTGAGTCGTCTTCATTTCGGTGCTCGGATCGACCTCTTAATTCGTATCTCCATCACCCCTTCAGTTTGTACCAGGGGATATCGGATGGGTTATGGACTCGCATCTAGCCATGTTGTTTATATTAGGATCCTTGTTGTATCTTTATTTTCATGTTTTCATTCCTCGAACTTGCACTAATACACACCGTCGAGATGCTCTTCTGTTGTTTAGATGTCAAGTTCTCCACACTATCAACGCAGCCGCTTTCGATTTCGATCTATAGATCATTACGATGACCGCTCCCGTTCGTCTCTGTGACTCGTGTCTGTCCCGCTCCCCCTCCCAAACCCTTCCGCCATCAGTGGAGTCCGGATGTGACGACCAGTGAAATTACACACCCTTGTCCATCTCATTGCACATACTAGACTAGCTCTGGTGAACGCGATGGAACCCTATCTCGAATTTCATGTGAATCCTGGATTATAACTTCGCTATGATAACTCGAGCTTCCTCATTTACACTCGGCCCGGTGCGGAATTGGCTCCCTACTTGTCGGCACATAACTCAGTTACTTTGACAAGTCCATGGAAGGCTGCCAGCAAGGGCTGATCACACCCAGGCTAAATATCTTCAATTGAGTGACCGCGGTTGCAGAACACTGCGCTCTGCAGAGCTTCGTCAAAGTCGCAGCGCCGTGATTCGAGGGGGGCGTCCCGCGTGCACACAAAAAGACAGGTTTCATCCTCGATGCTTTGCGCGTCAAGCACCAAGAAGCAGTGTGGCATGAACCCTCTCCGTCGGGGCTGGGTGATATTGGCATCGAACCAATCCCTGATCTCCTGGACAGTGTGCCCCACAAAGGCAGTGGGAGATGAGTCAACTGGAAGAGAGGATCCATTCGAGATCCTCGAGATCTCTTGGTTGTTTATGATCACGATGTACTCGGATATGTCTACGTCGTCGTGTTCCCTGACGAATTCTTGCATGTATTCTTCCGAGCATTCCAAGAGAAGGTTTAATGTCTAAAGACTCGAAACTTAGCACGGACATGAATCTCTTCGGGATCAGTGAACGTTACAGAGGTAGGGATAACTGCTATGCAGAATACCGGGCATCTTACGTTGTAGTCGTTCATAGCGTCGACAGGTGTTGAGGACGTCGGAGATGTATCGATCTATCTCTTTATAGGACTCGAGATCAACGTCAACTCCGAGTCTCGCGATGATCACGGATTCGGACCGAATGTTCAACAGGATCCTCAACAAACCTTTTCTGGCACAAGAAAATCCATCTGATTCCAACAGCCTCAACTGAGCATTGCTCAGCAGCTGCAGGATCTCTGAGATCACTGACAAATGAGTCTCCCAGTTCGAGGCAAGCGCGTCATGGGAAACGCGAACGAGCAAAGGGAGCATACCTTGGAAGTGGATGCATTGTCCACCGCGAGAGGGTCGTCTTGGCATGTGGGGTCCTCAATTGCCCTTTGATCAATGACATCGACCGGATACTAACGAAGACGACTTTCCTTCTATCATCTATGGGTCGATGGGCTGACACAGATGCATGCAGTGAGAGACCAGATAACCCTGGCGCATGGCGCTGAAGTCTAACACTCTTCATAGATAGAATTACGCAGTTCGCTGGGATACAGGAACTCACAAGCTGCGGCTTGGATAGCCTTGAGAGTATCAATCAAACGCTATCAGCCACTGCGGATGGAGAAGCAGTGACCAGGAAAGCTATGCACGAGTACCAATTTATTGCGGTCTGATTCTGGCATCCGTTAGATGTAAGATGGCGCAGAGCTAAGCATACCTCACCATCAAGGATGGAGGTAAGCTCGGTGCAGGCAATGGCCACCACGGTGCTGTACAGTGTGATCAAGATCCCAGATCTCAAGCTTTGCACGTGGAGGAAAACTCATAATCGACGATTCCCTAGTCTCCTTGTGCATTGACTTCCTCCCCCCCCTCTTCTACCGTAACAGAACATGATTCAGGGTTTCTGCCGCAACAAATGATGCGACCCAGGTCGCAGCCTTTCCTAACTGATATCAAATCCCGGAACAGCACAGCAATGGGAATCGCTCCGCAGTTGGCATTTGCACGCTTGACGGCTCCGCAGCCTCTAAGCATTGACAATACACCACCAATCGAGGAGTTTATATACCGATGCGGCCGACGATGCAAGGTATAGACTCTTCAGTCTTGGGTCCCTTCTGTGCCGGCGCCATCCATCCTTTTTATCGGTTTTACCTTCCTCCAATCTCGAAAATCACACATGGAAGATGATTGACACAAAATCCCCGGAAATAACACAAGCCCAATCC
Source organism: Lyophyllum atratum (assembly GCA_014905825.1). Lineage (NCBI taxonomy): Eukaryota > Fungi > Basidiomycota > Agaricomycetes > Agaricales > Lyophyllaceae > Lyophyllum > Lyophyllum atratum. The sequence goes on along the minus strand of JACGCN010000027.1, from coordinate 595,107 downwards.
GCACCACCTCCTCCAACATATCCAGGCGCTGAGCAACCCCAGCCCAGCTGGCAGCAAGCACCTCAGCCGCAATCACACTGGCAACACGCAACACAACCTGCGCTTACACCACCTCCGCCTATACAGACAATGTCTGCAGCAGACATCGGCGGTCAATATCGCAATGCCCGTACGCGTTCCTCAATATTCGCGTAATTTATAACTTTTAATGCTCAAATTCGGCGCAGAATTCGCACTATGTGCACAAGGTAATCACTCGAGGACGACAAAATACGGCGTTTGTGGAATCATCACAGGAGTGGTCAGAATTTTGTTTTGCGTTCATGTTGAGACGAAGCTGAGATTGTCTTGCGCTTCAGCTTCTCTTCCCTATCGGGCTTATCTGCCTTTTGTGAGTGGAAGGCTTAAAAAATGCCTCTCCATACTAACTAATGGGCTTGAATCCGCAGTATGAATACAGAGGAAGTCTGTTCAAGATGCGGCAACATGTCGTGATAATATCTGCGTCCTCGCTACCCACGCTATTCGTTTCAATTCTATCCGGACACTAGCAGCATACCACCCGCGCATGTTTCTTTATTCTTAAAGAAGGTTGCACTGAAATTCGACTTTTGCCCCGCGTCTGGCCCATCCTCACCTCGTCGCTCGCGATATCTGGTCTTGTCTGCTGGTGCCCAGTCATTCCAAGTTAATGACCGTCCTGGCCAAACTATTCGATTTCCTCAGCTGTGCATCTCAGTTCTCATATTGAGCTTTTTTGTATTTTCTTACCATGGCCCCCTCAGCAAGAATATGCTGAGAGTGTCCTGATGGCGAGTAGATGTTTTGAAAAGTGTCTTTCCAAGTCACCCAACCCAACTTTCACCAGCCCAGAGCCTAGGGAGTCAAGTTCCTCAGCCACTGCCACTCCACAATTTTACCGTTTGATCTCGATAGCTCTGGGAACAGCTATTTTGATAGGCGGCGACACCAACGATCAATCATTTTGATTTCATTGTGAACTCCGAAATATATCTCCCCCGGTGACGCGCTCACGAGAAAGAACTTCCTCTTTCCCAAAATTATGTCCTCGATGCATGCCACAAAAGCCTCGGATGTGCCTACACCCTCACCTGTATCAGTGGCGCCTCCCCCCTATACAGACGTCGACGATCAGCCACCCCTTGAACCCGGGTGGCAACAAACATCTCAGCCGACTTCGCTAACAAGTCCTCCAACAACGTCTACCGCAGAGCTCAGTGCACAGCACCAGACTACCCCATCATCCACTGCCCCGACATCCCGACCAGAACTACCTCAGCCACAATCGCATCCGCTTTCTCAACCTAATCTGCATGCGTCCCAGCCCGCACAGTCACCTTCACACCCCACGCAAACAACATCGTCTCCACCGCCCGGTGAACAACATCAGGCTGCGCATGCACCCCGACCAGAGTGGCACCAGACACCTCTATCACAAGGCCATCCGACACCCCAACCGAACCCGCACGGTGCACCCCAATCCGCATGGATGCCTTCGCAGCCCACGCAAGAAATGTCGGCACCAGCACTTGGCGAACAGTATCGCGCTGCTCGTAAGATTCCTCAGTCTACGATTTCCGGTGCTTGATATTCTGAACACGGTATAGAATTTGCGAGATGTGCACAAGGCAATCATTCACGGAAAACAAAGTATGGAGTTTGTGGGATTATCACAGCAGTGGTCAGTACCGACATCCCTGTGCTATTTGAATTCTAGGTCGACGACTTCCCTAATGTTTATCTTTTCCCTCAGATTCTCTTTCCATTTGGGCTTGTGTGCCTCTTGTGAGTTGATAAATACAGTAATCAATGATTTTGTGCTAATGCAGATTCATAGCCTGGATAAAGACGAGGTCTGCACGATATGCGGAAACAAACTGTGATGTCAGTTAGGTGACCATGCTACTGCATTATACAATTCACTTCCTTCTGGACCATCATTATACCCTCTAGGCGTACTGCTCTAAGGAATCACACACACTCTGCTCCTACATTTACGTGATCACGACCACAAATAATATCTCTTCCCTATCAACAGTCGTGCTCTATAGTGCGTCTCTCCGCACTCGTAGCATGGCTTTCGGCGTTTCTTCACCAGTTGAACTTATGGGGTGAGTTGAGCCCGACTTCTAGTTTGTATCAACAGCCTCGATTTCCATCCGTCGCCTTGGTACCATCCGTCCAAAGATAGAGCGCCAGAATGTGACCATCAATACATCGTAGCAAACGCCACCCGGCGATACATGCAATACCTTCATGATTGAGTCTCTGCGATACGAGTCAAAATGTTGGCCTTCTATCCAGGAAGATAATGAATGGGAGGGTATCACGAGTTTCAGTGCCTTCCAAAAGAAACGTAAGGGTACTGACCTTTCTCGCAGCCTGGCACATCGCTTTCACCGCCTGGACGACTTTCCTCATCTTTACCTCGCCTGCGTCTTCCAACAGATCGTTCTCCCACCTGTCCACCGGGGCAATGTCGTTTACCAGCCTCGGATGCGGAGGAATAGCCTCAGGCTCTACTGCTGATGTCGCCGCCGTGTACTCATACACTGCGAACAGCGGACCCATTGCGCTTAGTCCGTATAGCTTCGGTGTAATGAGGTCCCCAATGAGGCGCTGAAACCTCTCTCGCATTTCGCGGTCAGCAGCCCCTCGTGTGCCGACCTCATAAATGTCGCGAAAGGGCTTCACCTCGAGACAGAACACTGGATGCCCGTCCGCCTTGACAACAAAGATTGTGGCGTCCTCCCTGGTGTCGGGGAATACGGGACCTTTGGGTTCAGGGGAGACTAGGAAGTTCTGCTCGATCGGGAATAGAAGTTGCAAAAGTGTATTATATGGGGCATAGTATTCTCTTTCATCGGGCGTACCAGGGTCAACCAAATCGAATTGCTGAACTAGCGCAGGAGGCCAAGGCATTTTAAAGCTTCCCCTCGTAGTTAGCATCAATTGTATGAGTGCAGCCTGCAGCAAGAACAGACCTGGGATTTTGCAGGCGTGGTGGAGAATGGACGCGTTTTGTGTTCTGAAAGCCATCTACTTTTTGCGGGCGACTGGTCTCGGAATGCGGTGGAAGCCAATCATGTGGCGTGACGTACTTTATCGATATCATCTGGACACATTTCTCAGCATTCTCGCTCTCGCTCATCATACGGATGCGTTGGAACACCCTCTCGCGCACGCGTCCTGGATACGACTCATATGCTGTATCTCTCTTGAGTAAAAACTCGTTCAAGATGCCCATAGTATCATCCGACCCGGTGATTTGACTGGATCTGTACGTGGTAAGATATTAGGATACTTGTGGTATTTGCGCAGCACAATGCGGCTGACGCAGGTATAAATTGAGGCAGGTATAGAGGAGATAGATGAGTAGGTATTTCTCCGTAGATCAGTCCATGTGAGCGATCCCCCAGAAATCAATTCAGATCCCTGACCCGAACTGGACCCGACTCCTGGAGCCCGTCTTCACCGGCACCCTTCGTCGCTCGACCAATTCTAGTATAATCATGATCGGCCACCCAACGCGGCCGAGCATGTTCCAAAGGGCAGATCTATCTGTCCGCTTTTCTTTATTGTAGTCCTCCATTGCGTCGCCTTCACGCAGTCCTGCTCGCCGTGGATTACCTGGGTGGAACCGGAAAGCTACGATGACCCATACCGTCACGATTGTCATGGGAATAGCAGTTGCGACATATTGCACGAGGGTACCATTGGAGGAAGGGTTGATCTCGACGACGTTCATCCCGAATATTCCCTGTAGTGAAGAGAGTGAATTTATGAATATAGGAAGGTTTTGGGAGGTGCGAACCGCGACGAGTGATGCCGGGAGAAAGAACATGGTGAGGTACGCGATCTGCTTCATTGCTTTTTGAGGGCGATCAGACGTGATGTGTAGAAATGGAAGGGCGAATGCAACAAACCTGCGCTGTCCTTCACCGCGGCTTCAGTAAGCTTCCGCATATGCCTGCTATCCTCGATGTTCACACTACTGAATCCCTGCGTTGCGGGTTTAGTGGAATGTTCACGAGAGGCAAGCGGCGGGCATTCGCACCAGATTCATCACGTTCTTAAGTCTCTTGCCCTGCATCACCCTACTCATCTCAAGTCTGTCGATTTCCCTTAACAGGTTGTTACATTCCTTCTTCAAGAGCTCCTGCGATCGAGCCTTTTTTTCTGCGGAGTAGAACGTAGGGTTATCCAGTGCCGGGTATGGTGTCTCTAGCACGAATTCGACCGATTTGCGGAAGTCTTGGAGCAGTGAGGCATAGTGTAAGAGATGCGCTTGAATGACGTGTAGCTCTTGTGTGAGGTTCATGTCGTTCGTCGTGATGACACGACCTTCCTAGAGAGTAGGTGAGTCCCTAACCACACCAATCGAAGTCCATAGACTTAAGTGTACCTTACATTTCCAACAACGTTAGGCTGGAGTCTAGCCTACAATTCTAAGACAATATAATAGAAGCCTAAGCAGAAGTCAAGGGTCAGTCTAGTTCAAGTGTACGAGAAAGCCTCAGGAAGTGTACGAGGAAGCCTAAGCACAAGTGTAAGGACAAGTCAACAAGAAGTGTCTTTAGTGTATAATGTATGAAGCCTAAGCGGAAGTGTGAGGGCAAGTGTACGATGAAGACTAAGCGGAAGTGTAGGGCAAGTGTACGATGAAGTGTAAGGGCAAGTGTACGATGAAGACTAAGCAGAAGTGTAAGGGCAAGTCAAGGACAAGTCAACGAGAAGTGTAAGGAGAAAATCCGAAGTAGCCTACGAAGTCAACCTAAAAGCATCGTCGCGCTTCTTCTCACAATCGGATGCTAATGAGGAATACATCGCCGCCTGTTTGTGGCAGTACGCGGTGTACCCTGGGGCAGGTTTCTTGCTCGCAAGTTCGGACCATACCTCGGACATTCGATGGAACGAGGCAATGCTTCGCCGGAACTCCTCTTCCAGGATCTCCTTCTCCTCCCTCGCCCGATCACGCGCGGCCCGATCGCGAAACCATTTGACTCTGTCCACTGAAATCGAGTCAGTAAAATATAGACACGAAACCAAACAGCATACCATACTCTCGATGCTCCATTCATTCTCTTCCTCTGTAGACATCCCACTCGGCCGCCCTATGAGCCAAAACCATGGATCCTGTGTCCGCGAACTCCCAAGTTTATGCTGCTCCGTGACATTCTTCATCCACAGTTGATCGTCGAGTAGTGGCTCGAGAGTTTTGTTGTCCTTAGACAGACCCAGGGACAGCAGCGCTGTATAAGCGCGCCGGTATTTCCCTGCGGCAGCCTTCTTCTCTGCTTCGAGGGTGCGCAAGTACTGCTGGGCGCGGGTGTTGGGCTTTTGACCATGTACGAATTTCTTCTTGAATTCGAGGTTCGCATTACAAGTCTTGATTGCCAGTCGAAGTTCAGCGAGCGCATCATGGGCTTGACCTTCACGAAGCTTGTACTCGATCACGGCCAAGCCATTGAGCCCCAAAGCCTCGCGCTGCTCCGGTTTGAACGACGACGGCAGGAGGAGTGGAGCTTTCTCCGGTGTAGATGCGTCCACAACGGAGAGTTGATTGCTCAGGACTGGAAAAGCCGCCAATTGGTCTTGTCGCCAGTTCGAAAGATCGCGATTCAATTTCGCACGAAGGGATGCGAGATCATTGTCAACATGGTCAGCGAGCTTTGCAGAAACCATCGCTCTAAGGTATACAGTGAGACATGGCACAGAAGCAATCCATATAGAGGTCTTACTGTGTATGCTCTAATTGGAGACCCACATTGACTAGAGCTACGTCCCCAGTCCCCAGCTTCGATGTCACCTGGTCTTGGACAAGAGATTGGTAGACAGTGCCAAGCGTCGGTGGTCCTGTAAATACTATGAGCAAATGGTGAAGGACGAATTGAGTCGGTCAACGTGCCATTCTTGACTTGAACTTCGTAGACACTCGTGACAACATTGCCAACCACCTTCACCTCCGTGTCCATCGCGTTCCAGGCTGCGATCCGATCCTCTGGATGCAAGACGGTCAATTGCTCGAAGTTATCCTCCCGCGTCTTCAGAGTCTTGATACATGTCTTGTACATGCGGTCGAGCGTCGCAGCTAGGGATGCACTTAGACAAGAAGGACAGTTACGAGAAATGTACATACCCATCTGGTGCAGCTTTGTCCAATTCCAATAACCCATGAAGTCATCAAGGGCATCGTGGCGGTGCCCGTCGTTCATCTCCTTTGTGCTCCCGGCCGACTGATTCTGTTCCGCCCACCCACCCTCTATATTCTCCCCCCACGTCTCTCCTGAATACTTCTTGTATGTGAAAGACCATGCGAGCATGCAAAGGAGGACGTGGTTGAGGACGTGCATCTTGGGAATGGCTCCCCGTATCTTGTCAAGTATCGAGACCATTCTAGGGAACCACTTCGAAAACCGCTTGCGCAGGTTGATGACATATTGGCACCAGATATCATAGGAGATGAGGATCCAGCGCAGCTGCCATAACTCGACCAAAACGAGCATTAGGGCAAAGTCTGTTCGCCGGAATCTATGATGAATCAGGAGGTAGATCGGATCGCGGGAGAGATAGACTTACTCCTCGCCCTTGACTAAGTCTACTGTGCCCTGTGGCATGTAAAAGCCATGTCGCGCGCATTGAAATGCCACGACACCGCTGATGACCGCGTTTTTAAACTTGATGACATTTTGAAGTCTTCCCGCTTGAAGATGAGGACAGGTCGGTGGCTGGAAAAAAGAATTCGTCAGCCTGGCCACGACTGGCAGGGAAAGTCGCACCTCTTCGGGAACGGAATTTGTGTGTCTAAGGTATTCCTTATATGCTTCCGTAGGCACGAAGTAGGCGTTGCCATTGTTCAGGGCAGTGTCGTCCGGATCGTCATTCTTGTTCTTGCGCTGCAGCCGGAAATTGCCATCCGTCGATAGGAAAAGTGTATACTTATGCCTGAAGAACGAAAGGTTACAAAGGCATACACACGTGTCAACTGACACTTACGTCTCTTCAACTGTGGCAGCGTTGAGTATATCGGGATCGATGTTGAAGCCGACCTCAATGCAGGCTGGGCATCGAACTGTCAGGGATTTTCGTCGGCGATGACATAGAACAGCATCGATCCCGTGAGCCTGCCCAGTTCGGCGAACAAGGGCAAGGTGATTCCACACACGTGACGCCGCAGCGAATTCACGATATCGATCCTGAGCGCGGGGGTCAAATTCTTTCGAAAATGAGAATGAACAATAAACTTACAGGGACTTTGTGTGGAAAGGCGTTGTTCGTAAGGCTTGTGAATGTTTTGGCATAATCGTAGGCGGATTTCTTGGACGTAAGGTTGCTGATGTGGAAATGTTTGAGCACCGCAAAGGTCATTGCCGTCTCTGGGTGTTTCATCGTCGCGGGAAACAGGCGAGCACGAACAAGTTGCTCTGCGTCAGGTACCACTTTGCAGTAACAATACTCAATGAGAGTACGGTGGACGCCGTTAACGTGAATGACGATGGTTGCACGAGGTGGCTTTGAGGCTGGGTGGTTTGGGCACCGACCGGTGTGATGCCCCAGTCTGATCACGAAGTCGAGCTCTGATAGCTCCACGCGACGGAAGAAGGTACCAATCCATTCATCGAGGAAATGGAACGGGTGGTGTTGGTGTGCTGCCACAATACATTCTTTACAAAGAAGGTGTGACTGGAAACATTCCGTACAGCGAAATTTGGCGGAAATTTTGCCGCAGGGACAGGGTTGGCCGAGACGCGAATCGTGCTCCGTAGAGAGAATCGCCTCTTGAAGGCTTTCAAAATGCTTGGAGAAAGTGTCCATCAAAACCGACGCACCCTGTGCTTAGGTGTCAATGAAAGATGAGTCACGGTGCCGGGAACGGACTCACCTGTTTTCGAGGTGGCTTCTTCTGCTGCTCTTCAGTGGGCGCGGACGGCTGTGTACTTGCTTCAGGCTGGACTGTCATTTGTGGCAGTGGCGAAGTTCGCGGGCGCTTCTGAACAGGCTCGTGAACGGTTCTGGTGACGGACGAGCCGGATGCTGATACCGCGACGTTGACTTCGACATCTGGTTCGACGTCAGAATCCGTGTCGTAGCCACCAGCAGCGCCCTTGCGCTTGAAAGGTCGACATTTCTGGGACATGATAGCGGGAGGAGAAGCTTCACGAGTGCCACTCGTGTGCGTTGCACCATACTACTAGTGTTGGGCCAGCTACACATTCAAACGCCGCGTTGTCTTTGGGTGGCACTCATTAGTGGTCAAAGCACATGAGACATCAAGATTTGGAATCGATACGTGATAGTTACATTATACATCATCTAATTGTACTGGCCAAGCGCTGAGACAATGACCAGTCAGAAACCATGAATGATGCGAGATACATGGGATGACATACCTAGCAAGTGATTACGCCTTTGAGTTCTTGGCCTCGGCCTCCAAAATTTGATTCATATCATAATAGACCATGGGGGTGGGATTGAGGTGTTCGAATGCAGGAGGGGGTAAGACTAACCCAGGTACGTTGTGCGAGAGTCGGCGAGGAATGACAGGTGCGCGCCTGAAATGATTAAAGAACGTCTGGGTATAGAATTGAGCGATGCGCTCCTCCAGCTCGTCAATATCGCCTTCGCGCCATTTAATTTGATCGACACTAAATATGTCAGGCTTCTTGCCAGGCCAGTCTCTCATCAAACGTTGTAACCCGAGAAGGTATCGACACCGCTCTTTCGAGTCGTAGCTTGCAATGCCATGATTGGCCTCGGGAAGCGCGGCGACGAGAAGTTGGCCAGACGGAAAGCATGCGGTGACCAGTGCTTGACGAGATCTGGAGTGCGACAAGTCGTCCGGAGGTGAGTATACACGGCAATCAAGAGCCAGGAGCTCTTGTCGAAAGTTGAGTTCAGCCAGCTCCCACAGAATCTCCTCGAAGTCTTGGTCACCCAATGACTCGAACGCCTTGCCTTCCCAAGCAACGGGGTCGATAGCATCTGGATTTAGTTCTACTCCTTCCATCTCGGGCGCATTTTGGAGGAAATCATTTAAGTTCGCGCGCTGTTCAGCGTTCTTTGTGTCAGTGCGCAGCTTTGACGGTCCTTGTTCTAGGTAGTCGAGGCTGAGAAGCATCTTCCAAGCCTTGCCTGACATTGGGCGGGCATCGGAAGTGGAGAAACTGAACCGGTGGATAAGAGCTTGACGATAACGAAGCCAGCTACGAAACACAGCATCACGACGCTCCCGTTTCTCGACTGCAACGAATGACGCCGGCTCTGGAAAAGCATAATTGTAGTCTGTATGTGCTTGTTCGGCATTCACGACGTTGGTCATAGTGCGGTCAACGTTCCGCAGCGCTGCACGCCAGGCAGGGATCGGAGGAGGGTAGATGGGATCATCTGGATCTTCAAACTTATCCCGACCCTGTGGTTCATAGAAGGATGACTTTGGCTTCGTTCGGCGTGCATCTAATTTGCACATTGAACAAGACGGCCTCGAGGAAAACGAAACATTACTTACAAGGACTATATTGATAAGCACGTGATTTTCGGTTCACCAGAGTAGTAGTTGCTGGCAGAGGCTCCGTTCGCGGCGTGACACAAGTGTGGCCAAATGGGTTCGGGTAAGTTTGCAATCCACGGGTGAACATCAGCATGGCGGCGTATTTGGCAGTGCATGTACGGCCTCGATATATTGCTTTGTACGTAGGGTTTACAGCTTCGTCGAGTGGGATGAAACCCTCAGCAGTAATGGGGGTCACTACCTCAAGGATGCGAATCGATGTTGCCTCAGCGAAAGGCCGAACTAAGTACACCGGAATTTTTGCACGAAATAGATCCGCGCAGATCTCAAGACTCGTGGTGAATGTACCCACGACCCTCGCCAGCTTAGCGTCGGGGTCTACCTGTGCATTTTGGATGAGCCGTGCTTTGTAGATATCTGCAAAATCCAAGCACGCATGTAGTTCTAGGGCCATGCGTTGGGTTTCCCGGACAAGAAGTTGGGCCAAGCGGAATGACGTTGGGAGGTACGAGAGGCGATCGAGGAAGCTGGTGATCATGTTGGCGAGGATCTGGATGTACTCATTCGATTTATGGTTTTCGGCAGCCGCGCGGTCTACAAGAAGTTGACAAGGAATACGGAGGCGTGCAATATACCAACCCTGAAGGCGACCCAGACCTTCCAACAAAGACCCTTCCCGCACAAAATCCTCCCTGGCTGGGAAAGCCCACAGGACGCACATAGGGTCGGTTTGATCACGAGGTGGATGTGGAATCAGAGGAAGATGGGACGAAGTATGTGTAAAATTCTGTGGCCACATCAGAGGATCGTCATCACCATATCGCAGATTAGAGCGAAGATATAGTGGACGATCACCGCCGAGAGGTGGATAATATATGCTTCGCACATTGGGACTAGTGACTATATACCGCCCGACGTCAATTACGGCCCCTACTAACCCGTCGAAAGCTTGGATTTCTGTTTGTAACATAGTTGAGGGAGAGACTACAACGAAACCTAAAAGTACGTACCTCGACCTTCGAGCTCGTTTCGTTTATGCAGCAGTAATGAAGGGTTCTTGTGTAACTCCTCTCTTGTCGGCGGGTGGGACCATGGATCAGCCATTGCTGCAGAGAGTTAGCGGATACCAACAGAGATGCTGCGTCAAAACGTACGTTGTAGGTTCGATAGCACGATCGCGCGAGCCAGGTTATGGAGGGTCGATACGTCGGGATCGTTCGGGCGAGTGAAGGGTCGATGGATATCTAAGCAAAAGTCAGCCGACGTGTCGCATCGCAACTTGACGCAAAACGCACCCTGGGTGGGGAAAGCACGAACAGAGCCGACCGGTAAGAGAAGCCCGAAGGTAACGAGCTATGAGCCGTCGAGAGACTTGAGACAGAGGTTGCAGTATCAGCCGTTTGTGCAACGAGCTGAACGAGCTACCGAAGGTAATACTCGCAGGAAGGGGGTAAGGTCGGAACGGAATAAGCCTTGAGGATGCTTGAGGTCGAGGCCAGGTGTGCTTGAGGTCCAGGAGGCGAGATCAGCCGTTTGTACAACGAGCTGAGCGAGCTACCAAGGGTAGTACTCGCAGGAAGGGATGGGGTGGACTTGAAGCGAAAGCAGGGGGAGCAATGGTGATGAACGACGAAAACCTAAGCTATGGAGACGTGGGAGGGAAGACTTGAAGGTGAGAACTTACTGGCTTGTGCATCCGACGTGGGTGGGAAAATCTGAAGGTGAGAATTTGTTAAGTCAGACTCCCGATGCTACTTCCCGCCTCCATTCTGATGTCGCCGACGCCAATTGCTGTCCTTACGCAGGTCCCCCCCGATACCGGTATCTCGAACAAGGCGTATCCTCAACAGCTTCGTCAAGGATATCTTCGAGCGCACAGCTACCGAAGCCTAGAGTGCGTATCATTTTCCTAACTTCCTTTCCTTCGTTCCAACTTACTTACGAGTCGTTAATCAACAGGACACAACCTCAGTGCCGCTCATCCTCTCCGGTGAACTCGCTACCATGCTGTCTCGGAGGACACTCCCACGTCAACGAAACCCATTCCTGCGAGTACTACCTTTGGTAGCTCGCTCAGCTCGTTGTACAAACGGCTGATCTCGCCTACTCGACCTCAAGCAACCTCAAGATTACCCATCAGGTGTTCCACCTTTCTGTCGCAGGCACAATGTTCCGTTGCCCGTCCAACTTGACGAACAGTCAGTTGGTCTGCTCGCCGCGTTGGACATATGCAGGTGCCGACGAACCTCGCCGCGTCGCTTGGACACTGCCTCTGTCCTGTTACAGGTAGAACGCACCGTAAGGCTATGTTTCTTTGCTGATATGGCATCTTTTCTGACTCATGCTCGATCATTTTAGGCACCTCGTTAATGCACGTCAACGTCTGGATTTCCTACCGCTGACATCCCTAATCCTATCATACTCGATCTCATACATTGTCGCTTGTCTTATCTGAGAACTAGTTAGTTACCTACTACAGTTATCATTCCCAATCACTATCTTATATAACTTACAATGCACCAGGTCTCGAGTTCCTATGCAACTATCAAGGGTGCGCTTGGACCAGCTATACACATTCAGTCTCCTCAGCCGCCTTCGCTTGGTCACTACGGGCTTCGACCAATGAACCTGGCCCTAGATCGCGATCTCCGATTCCTTCACGGTTCCTCCCCGCTTGGCCATAGTGTCGTGACAAATATGCTGCATTGATGTTGGCCAGGTCGGCCAGCCTTCCCAAGGCCCGATGTCTCGCGACCGCTGGGCCATTACGGGTCTTTTCCGGACACAGTGCGGCACAATGGCATGCACCATTACCACTTTGCAAATGCCGCAGGTGCAAAACTATAAAGTCCTCCACTCGTCGTGCCACCCTCCTTTTTCGCAATCCTCTATCGGTTTATCATGTCAACTCCACCTGCTGACTCGACCTCCTCTGGTGCTGAAGCACCTCCTTTGAATAAGCAACTTCCTGCTTTCGAGCCGCGCACCCCATCTACCCCGTCTCGGGAGCCGTCGACTTCCTCCATCCGCCCTGAGCAGAAGGCCTTCACGGGACCGCAACGCGGACACCTCATGAAACATATGCCAAATTACGCGACTTATGTTGCCGGCTTGCAAGGCAAAGGACCACGAGGGCTAGCTGGCGTCAAGGGATGCAAGTCTCAATGGGTCATGGACAATGTCTACCCAGGCTATGTTCAGGAGTTCAGGTGTGAACAGGAGGGCGGTCCGAACCTCGCCAGCTTGCAGAAAGTATGTTTTTATATCCACTACGTCTGGTCAAAGGTCTAATCATTCCTCGTTCCTACAGGCAATGATTAAGTTCTTTTCGAACAACGTGAAGGCTTCAGGAGACCAAGTGTCTGGTCACATGCGGCTCTCCTTCGCTTCGAGCAGCAAACCTCGCGCGACCAACGCTGTCAAACTTTTCGCAGCGGAAAACAGCGATGCGATCAATCAGAAGATCAAGAGCGACCGAGTCGAGCTTGGCCTAACGCCACAGCAGGCCAACCTCAAGCTCTGGCATAAGCACAAGAATGAACTCTACGATGAGCTTGACGACGAGACGCACAATAAGTACGAGACCATGGCGGCTGAACACAATGCCCGCCTCACACAACCACCATCCCGTGAAGCAGTATTTGCGTGAGTCATCCGACGATGTGGTCACTAGCAGGTCACTAATGCAATGTCTTGTAGCAAGCAGAACGCACTCATGCCAACGACGGCGGCGGCTCTAGAGAGCATGTGTGGGTGGGGTCACGAAGGTCATGGCGATGTTGCATTCTTTGTGCAAGTGGCGTACAGGAATGAAAAGGATGACGTGAAAATGTTCAAGTACGACATCATGCGTCGTGTCGTTATACGTCAACTAATACCTCTCAAGTCTTACAGTGAGTAGCGCTGTAAACACTGAACGATTCTCGAACAGCTGCCCGAACTTCAAGGACTATCGCAAGGAGTTCCGACAGTTCTTCGACAAGACCCTTCCTGGTAAGTTCGAACCTTCACGGTGCTCAGCAAATTACTGAGGCATCTGCACATAGTCACGCGAGTGGACGCATCTGATTCTAAGTCAGGCTCGGCGCCTAACCCTCTCACTATTTCATTCAATGAGGACGGCATTCCCTTGCTTCCGACCGATGAGCCCGACGACATTCCTGCTAAAACTGCAAGAGTCTTGTTAGTACGCTACTTCGAAGCCATGTGGAGTGCGTTCATCTCATTCAAGGACCTGTATCTCTTTATTGACATCACCTCTTAGAGCACTCTAACAGCGGTGCAATACCTTGGGACGTTTTGGCAGCTTCGGATCGCTCCTCCGTAGGACTGGTTCACGAGGCATTGGCAGCTTATCCAAGCCTGCACATCGACCGCATGAAATTCCCTGAAGTTCTGCAGCTTTACGGTTTGATTTTCGAAGCACAGGGCCGATCAGAGTACATCGTTCAATTCTCCGCTAGTACCCACGGCGACGACGGCGACGACGACGACATCATCGAGATCCACAGCGCGGGACCATCTCAGGCAGTCCTTCCCCCTTCACCTTCCGCACCTTCCGCTGCCTCCGACGCATCGCCACAATCGGGACCTGCCATTCCTATCCTAGACTTCACGTCACCAATGCTGCAGGAGTTAGGATTCACGATAGATCCTGATTCGATCAGTGCTGTTGCGACCGGCTCGGATGCTAACGAGGAGCCTGAAAACGGTTCATCTGCAAGCGCTGAACCCCCCAGCCGTGGCCGTGGTAGAGGTAGAGGCTCGAGTAGAGGCCGGCGTGGACGTGGGCGTGGCCATGGTGGACGTGGACGTGGAGGGCGTATTGGACAACCTACGGAGGACAGTGCCCCCGCATCTCCTACTCCACTCAGTCTCCCTGTCGTTGGAGCTGCTGCCACCGGCTCTGCCGCTGAACCAGTATCCACAACGAACACTACTCAAATGACCGTCGCAGGTCCTCTTCCGGTCATCCGAGTCTCTCCTATAGCCACAGTTCCTCTCCGACATCATGCCGTCGGATCGCCCGAAGCTGAATCGGATGCCGCAAAAGCCGCCGGACCACTTGGGGATGCGAGCCCAGTCGCCAGTTCAAAGGTGTCCGCTGCTGCCATAGCTCGTACGCCAGCATCAGTTGCCACTCCCATTCCTGTCACCACCCACATGCGACCTCCGGCGAAGCCTGCCACCTCACACACCGTCACATCAGCACCTGTAGCGACCAGTGCCGTACACTCGGTAGGTGCTGCCGACGAACCCCGCCGAAGCAGCCGTAAGCGCAAAGCAGCAGAGGCCGACGAGGAGAAGTCTACTGAACCTGTCCAGAAACGGAAAGCTCGGGACCGCTGGGAATATGTTCCAGTTGCTGAGAAGGTATGACTGCACAGATTTCTTCGCTCGTATCCGGCTAACTATTGCTATGCTTTGTAGGCTTGAGTACGCTTCCGTACTACGCTTGGCTGCGCTGGTAGTAGTTAAACTTTCTAGGCTTCGCTTGCCAGACATCCTGTATGCTTGTTACACTTATGCTACTACCCATGATTATGAACCATTTACTACACTTTCCTATCCGGTATGGACTTGTTACGCTTATGATGATGTAGTACGATTTATTATGCTTTGTACGCTTTTATAAAATGATTTCCTATGATTCTTGGGTTCTTCATATACTTGATACACTTCCAACACCCTTCTCTCCCTATGCTTCAGTACGCAGTATAGACTTGCTTAGGCTTGACAAAAATCCCCCCCTACAGCAGCCTGACAGGCATAGGGGTAGGCTAAGTCTATTGTCATTACAATTACCGACGTACACTTAGCCTATCTACTGAAGTCCCCGCTAACCAGACACCTTGAACAGTAGGCTACGTACCAGAAAACATATATGAGCGTACAGCACTTCCAATGTCTCATCCCACGCGTACAGTGCATACCATAAGATAGACAGGAAAACAAAAGTGGGGTCATCATGGCTTGCGAACATCGTATTCCAGTAGACAGAGCGACCTGCTGCGTTTAGCCGGGTGTGTAGGGACGATGCAGTGGTGGTGCGGTGTTCTTCGCTGGGGTGGTAGGAAATGATGGTGCTATTCATGGGTGTCCGTACCATGTGCAGGGCCAGAAGGTCAGGTAGCAGAATGCGGTCACCTATTCGCGTTCGGGGCTTCTTATCAGCTTGAGGGTCTGTAGATGGATGAAGTTACAGACTCGATCGAATGGAGAGGGGTGCTTGGGTGTCAATGACTTGGTCTGGTGGCGGCTGCTCTTGGCTCATCGTGCTCTCAGTATAGCTTGATCTTGCATTTGGCGACAAAGTAGTCGGGTTTTGCATCGTTCGAATGAAAGTGAGTGTTATGGTGATATCTTTAGAGGCGGTTAGAAGAAGAACAGCATAGGCATGACAGAAACGTACGGTCACTCTTATGAGGTCTAACTTCCTCCTGGTACCTAGCAGGAATCCACCCAAGAGACGATGAGAAGAAAAATGGTTCAACATTGTATCTGCACTACCAATCAGACGTGGTTCAAGAAAAAGGACATGATATGGCGGAGCTCACTTCGTCCCAATCATTTGGAGCACAGGTCCTGAAAGGTTTTCTAGGAACATGGCTCTCAATCTTGTACCTGGAGGCCGCTGGCAGACTTTTCAATGGTGGAATCGAGTAATGCAGAGACTCCACTCACAGGTGCTCTCATAAATTCCCAATGGGCGTCCTTGCCTTCATTCGTCACTGGTAGGTCTTTTGACGTCGAAAACTGGCCATTCTCAGCAACATCAACGTAGCGGATAATGCATGTGTCTGTCGACCGGTCTTTAATCTTGGATATCCGGCTACGTCTCTGTTGCGCGGGGGTCCAGTTTGGAAAGAGTGATTGGGGGTAACCAACCCAGCAACCATTGCACTTCTGGGCATCGAGGTGGTCGCAGGCTTGGGTAGGAGGGGAAGGCTCAGTGTTCTTGAGCTGCTTGGGGTCCACCTAGGGGTATGTGGTGTTAGTAAGAGCTGCAGAACCTAGTTCGTTTCCAGTCACTTGGTCATCAATGTCGAGAAATGGCCAAGGTCCTAAGAATCGTAAGAACAGAAGCATCATCAGCGAAGATCGATCAATTTATATTGACCAAGAGGCTTTACTCACCGGAAGGAGCGCCGTGGCGATGGCTGGGTGCCGGAACACGAGGAGGCAAATCCCTTGGTATGGGGGGCATGGCGTTACGAAAAGCCTCAAAGTCAACCGTTGCAGAACGAAGCCGGTAGGGAACTGGAGACTGCATCCTGAGCAACACTGCGGTGAGGGCGTTCAGGTGTCAGCTCTTCAGCTACTACGCTGTGGTCGCGAGAGGTAAGATAGATTTAGACGCGCAATGGGCGCAGCATCGGAGCCAGCGTCTCCCCAGCGTCAGGCCCAACGCCGAGCCCGATGTGTCGGCTAAGTATGAAAACGTGCCGTAGATCAAAAGCAACCCCTGACCAGGACGCTGCTGCAAATTGAAGGCGGTGCCATCCCACCTGATCTCCGGGCGCTAAAATGTTCTGTAAATTTGCCCTCTTCCAAAACTTCAGAGAAACGAGGCTATTAGCTCGCGCACTCCCCCGTATAATTGAAGCTTTGTTATCTGTGGATAGGGAGGCATCGATTCGTTGGGCTGGACGCTTTCGTGTTAAGGGAGGAAGTTATACCTGGTGAGTCCTGGGCGAAGAAATGCTGTGCGTTCTTGATGCGATCTTGTTCCACACCTTTGCACACCATCATGATTATTGGGGCTGCTTAAGGGCGCTGAAGTTGCTGCTCTCTCTAGGACGGCTCCCAAGTGCTGAAAGGGTGAACTGTCGGCCAGGAAAGGTTCACGATGGTTACTGGAAAGTCCATAGCCACCTTGGTGGTGTTCATCATCTCGATCATCTTTGTGATACTTCCTGTGTCCATCCCGATCCGTCTGCCATATATTGGGCAAAAGCGAGTCTACATCAACCTTACGACTGCACCAATACTTGCTATTGTCATTCTATGGGCAGCTCAATGCCTTGGACCGAGTGTTGTGAGCATACCTACGTCATTTCCTCCCCCTTGAAATTCATGCGGAGACTCTCTTGAAATCCTGCAGATTAGAGACGGCATAGTGTGCGTTATCCATTTCATTCTCGTTACCCTTCGGATGTTTTGCAATTTCCGAACTTCATCCACCTGCCTGCGGCGTTTTCCAGGCTGCTCCATGACCAGTCAGAAACATGGCCTACTATTTTACAGCATCTTATCTCATGTGCCAATCGACGGAGCCTTTAGCTAACACCCACTTCTCCAGCGGCACAGATGGTGTCAAACCGTATAACATCCTCATCCTCTTTTTCTCCCTTGCGTACATGGCAATCACATTGGACATCACAGGGGTCCTCCAAGCAGCCGCTTTCTGGGTTAGCAATAAAGGAGGATCTCACGGATACAAGCTCTTCTTCTACTTTTACCTCATGTTGACGGCCTTGAGTGTCCTCTTGGGAAACGATCCTGTCATTCTATCCGGGACCGCATTCCTTGTATATTATACAAAAGTGACCGAGGTACTGTTCCCTCGTTTTCCCACAAGACGATGTTTCCAATTCAATATCTCTCCAGCTAAACCCCATGTCCTGGCTCATGTCTGAATTCGCCGCCGCGAACACCGCAAGCATGGTTCTCTTTGTTGGTAATCCGACCAACGTCGTGATCTGCGAAGGCTTTTCGGTGAACAATGCAGCGTTTACTGCCTATACCATCCTCCCCTTCTTGGGATGCAGCGTAGCGTGCCTGATTGCGCTGGGGTGCCAATTCCGCAAATCCAAGTACATACCTCGACGACTCGCTGTGACGGAAGATCTAGATGTACGGTCCGTGCTTCTAGACCCCATTGGTGCATGGGTCGGCAGTGTCCTCCTTGGCACTTGTCTCATTGTCATTATCATCGTCAGTTTCTTCCATGTTGACGTATGGAAGATTAGCCTCCCATTTGCAGTTGCCAAATTCATCTACGACATTGCCTGGGATCACTATCGATGGGCTAAAAACATTCCAATGCTTGGACAGAGGCCAAAACGGAAAAGGTCCGATGACATCTCCTCTCCTACGACAGATATTCCGCTCGAGATGCAAGGCGGCAGAAATTCCACAGAAAAGACCTCCGATAATGGAGAAAATGTCAAGCCACCAACACCAATTCCGCGGGCGACCAACATTGCATTCGATGACGCGGCTCTCCCCACCGCAGCGACCAACACACGAGTTAACACGAGGTCCAACACGCAGAACACCAATATTACTGTGCGAACCCTCGTAGACGAACCTTCTGAAGGACTGTCGTCGAAATCAACGCATGCCCGAATACGTTCCCGTTACATAACCACCTACGCCAAACTGGCGTCCCACTTCCCCACCTTTTTCACCGCACTCCCGCGCTTGCCATTCGCACTCGTTCCGTTCGCCTTCTCCCAGTTCATTCTCATTGAGGGCCTTGCGCACCAAGGCTGGATTGAGATATTCGCCAACTGGCTCGTCCGCGCATCCGGGAAGCAGATGTTCCCCGTCATATGGCTCATCGGCGTAGTCGGCGTCATTCTCTGCAACCTGTCAGGCACGAACATCGGTGCGACTATCCTGCTCACGAAGATCGTCAGGGCTGCGGATCTGTCGCCTGAGAGTAATCGAGCGGCTGCTATTTCTCTAGCGGTGGCAAGTAATATTGGCGCCGTGAGCTTCACTTTCAGTGCAAGTCTTGCCGGGTTGCTGTGGAGACAGATACTACAACAGAAAGGGATTTTCATCAAGCAGAGAACGTTCGCGTATTGGAATACGCTGCCCTTGATCGTCATGACTGGAGTGGGACTGGCAATTGTGTCGGCGGAGATGGCGGTGCTATACTGAGATAGTAGCCGAGGTCTGGGGTAACTATGGTCCTGCATCTGGCATGTACGCCGCGCACTCCATAGTGGGCGCTGTGGATGTTTCCTCTTGCACTCAATTTGACAGGCTCCCCTCTCCACATGGCAACACCTTGCTCTGGATGATTCGAAAGCCGGCCGGAGAGAGTTCCCTGTCCTTCCCTGTTATCCGTTATCAAATTAGAGTGAACACGATCTATATACCCACGTCAGTCCACGTCCCATGTCCTCTCACCCAGTCAGTTGCTTTCTTATCGCTATTTTAACCAATCATCGAAAGCTTGTACTATAGCTATACCTATGTGCATTCTCTGTATGCTCCGTCTTGCTTCGTTTTCGACTTGTTAGAAAGACGACGACAGGTCGTACATACGATACACGCATGAGGGTCCACATGGTTAAACAGTGACGATCTTCAAGAATCGTGAAGCCCCAAAGATATCATTCCAAGCTCCGGGCTCGTCTCTGTGGAGAACGAGATAAGCAGTTAGAGTCTTAAGTAAGTCCAGAACTGCAAAATTATATTGAAAATTGAGCAGTGACAGTCTATGCATCGAGCCACAAATCTTCGTAGCGGTGTTCCCAAGGTGTTCCCTTGTACATAGCAGGTCGTTTGGCGCAGAATGTAGATGCCTGCGTAAACGGTGTCAGGTGAGCAACGTGCCGGATACGCCATTAACAAAAAGATAGCATGTGCTCTGAATCCAGATGACCTGTATCGAGAGGCGCTTTTGGCCCATAGACTCCAACTCTATATTTTTATTCTTGACATGCGTCGGCAACGGCTGCCGCCGGTTCGCGGATCATGTTCGCTATCCTGACGATCGCTGTAGTAGGTGTAAGTATCTCAGGATAAAGTATCTGTAAGGGATGATCAGGGGATGATATACCTATGTTGACCCTAAGTACACGAGTTTCCGCTAACTCCGACTATTATTTCAAGGTGATGACTGCAACGGAGATCAGCGAACTCGACTCCGTACTGAGATTGTGGCGCCCACTCTTTGATTATTGGGGACGCCTTTGCCGGAAGGGGAGCGTAGCGTAGCCGGAGCGAAATAGTAACAAGGAGCACATGTAACAGGGGGTCTGGGTGTGGACCTTGGGGAGGGGTGAGAGTCGTAAATTTCCGTCTGCCAGCGACCTGTGAAGTTGTTGCCAGTCCCCGATAATATCGGAGGTAATGATGAAACTCCAAGCTCTCCCTCAGCTTGTCTTTTGGCACTACTGTAGGTGATGACATGGGGATGTCGAGGGGATGTGGACGTCGGAAAGTATGATTTCATTGTGCCTACTCTAGGATCGTCCGCGCGATCAGTGGATCCGAGGATGAGCTTGGATGTATCCGAATTTCGGTGAGGAAATGCCCAGACTGTGGTGAAGGATGGGTCGAAGTGAGAAATCAAGATCTTGCTCTTGTTCTGAATGTAAGGCATTTGGTTCTTGGCCTCTGGTAATTCAGGTCTAGGGCGGCGACAGAGGACCTGGCAAGGCATGCCGTAGCCCACAACGCGGTACGCGCACAGAGACATTGAATATGTGCATGGCATTCGGAACACGAGGAAAAGAAGGTGACACAAGATACACGCACATGGAGACTTTATTCGAGCGATGCAAGACACGATATAAAGAACGGGCTATGACAAGGCCAGCTGCGTCGCTTATTCCATGCGACTGGCCTCAGTGGCAATTCTATCTGCGGTCACATACGGAGCGTATGCAGGTCTGAGGTTGGCGGAATTAACGCTCGGAAAATCGCATAAAAAGCTTCGTATCGGCATATCAAGCCTGTAAGGGTGTCTCACCATAACGTGTCCGGAGGTGCGTGGCGCAAGAGGCGAGAATTTCCTACGATGTAAAGGATAGAAGTAAGCTTACGATAGAATGATACACAGAGACCTGTTAAGACGGATAGATGACAAGACTCTGCATTTCAATGCGTAGGCCGTGAGAATGGTCATTGTCATTATGATAGATAAGACCCTAGTTGGAACAAGCGCATCCGGCCTTGGACCCAAGATAATGAAAGCCGAGAGAAGTCCGGATTGTCGCAAATCAGGTGCCAGCTCTCTCTCTGCCAGCTGTACGTACCCACGTCACACACCCACACTTCTACTTTTCTCATCGGCTGTGGATGTTTGCCAACCCATAAGATGAGAGCTCGAAATTACCCCCCGCATTCGTCTAGGGTAGTACAGGGTCCAGAGGGAGACATTCTGTTAAATGTGGGCAGGGCTAGAATTGTTGAGAGGTTTTCAGAGACTTGCCCACGAAAGACGTATTGGTGATGGACATTCGTCAGACGTCTCGCTGTATGTAGACATGCCATGGATCTACTTGGAACCAGCAAGATGGACTTACCAGACACTGCACGCAGGGAGCTATTGGGCAGGTAAGGGCCGTCGCCTACAGGCGGCGATTGACGGTCCCTTATTACAGATGGACCGTCATACCAGCATGACTTCAGCCAGTGAGCGATGTGATAGAAGGTCTGTACGATTTTCCAAGTGAACCGCTGATAGAACGGCAGAGATGCGGGCCGCAAACTGGGCTTCAGAGTCTGGGCGCACCAGAAATACACGTCGGAGCCGCTATAAGTGGGATCGCAGGAAGTCCTGTCAGTGAACCATTATTAGCGGTGGGGGCTAGGCCGATTCAGATAGATGGATTCCACATACCGAAATCGCCGGACCTTCATAACAACATTAGACCTGGACAAACCTGCTTTGGCAATCCTTGTTGTTATCGCGCGGGAAGCCAAGCCGAGGGCCAGTACTGTTCTTGATGGGCGGCATGTTCACCAAGGATATCGGAGACAATGAGCAAGAGGGCCTGGAGATCGGTTTGAACGTTGAGCACATGATGATACTCAAGTCGTATACATAGTGGCACCGTGGCGGACCGCCACCGTTTGGATCATTTTTCAGGCCATTGAAAGTAATGAGCCATCATTGAGTATGACCCATTTGGGCCAAAACCTCCCACAGGGTGACGAAATACGCAACGCCATAAGTAGGTCTGTTGACACCGCAAGCTGCAACGAAAGGATCGGGTTAGTATGGAGCGTATGAGTATGTGAAAGCGTAGGACTGACAGGCCAGCAGGTGGTTTAATTGAAGTGGATGGAGCAATGGAGTTGAATGGATTGGGGGATCAGAAAAAACTGGCACGTGGATTTTAGTTTTGTGCCTGACTTGGACTCGACCTTCTTCAGCTCCTGAGCATACGCGGGTAAGTAAGCGGGAGGCACAGCTATCCCCGCAGAATTCACGCTGCTGCCTTCCTGCTCTCTCCCTCTCTACTTCCCACCTATCCACCATTATCGTGCTCGTCTTTCCTCCCTCGGAGGAGGAGCTATCACACGAAGCAGCGACTGTCCTGGAAAGGCTCGGCACGGCTCTCAGGGGGAACATATCAGTCTGACCAGCTTATCTCTAATTGTACGGGACCATCGTGGATTGACCCGAATACCCGCTCGTCCAACCTCATCCGGCTAGTTTTCTCCTCCACTTCAGAGGAACATTATACCTTCTAGGTCGCGCTGGAAGGACCTCCGAGTAGATTATCACCTTTCGGCGGGGGTGTGAACGGGAGGCGCTTGGAGAGGGATGATATGAGCGAGAATAGGACCACAGAGGAGGGCCAACAAGCCACCGTCTATCTGTCGTACCATACGCGAGACGAGGAAAAATCTATCGGTGAGCATCTTCGATGCGGCCTACTACTGGAAGCAACTCAACTTTCTTCAAGACGGTAGCCTCGGTCCTTCTGCTTCGAAGCTGGCATCCTCGATTCTCACTCACCCCGAGAGTGACATTTACGATGTCTTCGACCCCAATCTCGACAGCAGCTCCGTACTCGGTATCTGGATTTCTCAATCTCTTTTTGGCCCTGCTAATTACACATGTCCTCGATGACATAGAAGATGATTCTCCGTACCCCGAAGTACGCTCAGCTGTGGCAAATTTCGATGACCCGGATATGCCTGCTTCTACGCTGCGCGCGTGGACACTTGGAGTCTGTTGGGCTGCTGTTATACCAGGAATGAACCAATTCTTCTACTTCCGCTATCCGTCAGTCGCAATCGGAAGTGTAAGTATCTCACTGCCCTTCAAAATATCTTGTCTGACCCTAATCTTTTGGTAACAAGCTCGTGGCACAGCTACTAGTATTTCCTCTCGGTCGTATGTGGGCGAGGTTTCTTCCAAATAAAACGATATTCGGCTTTGAGATCAATCCCGGGCCTTTCAGCATTAAAGAACATGTATGTAATCGTCGCGCTGCAGATATGTGCTCATCACTAACATTATCCCCGCCGTTATCCGCAGGTGCTTGTGACCATTATGGCCGGAGTTGGGGCTCAGACAGCTTATGCGACTGATATTATCGCCGTTCAGCGGGTCTATTACACTCAAATCTTCCCATTTACTTGTATGGCCTTGTCTCGCCATCGCTACGTAGTCTAACATCAGTTCTAGACCAATGGCTGCTTGTCATGTCCACCCAACTCATTGGCTTCTCCATCGGAGGCGTTGCTCGCCGATTCCTCGTGACGCCGCCGTCGATGAGTACGTTCCATATTTTCAACATGCACCATTCGCCACACTCAATGTATCATGCCCAGTTTGGCCCAACGCCCTTGTATCTTGTGCTCTATTTAACACGTTACACTCCCAAAGCTATGCTGGCATTGGGCAACACGAAGGTTTGAGTAGAGAAAAGTATTTTCTCTACGCATTCGTAGGCGCGACGTTGTGGTGTTAGTGCGCAATTTTTGGTGGTGTATCAATGCTTAAATCTCGACACAGATTTCGTTCCTGGATATCTCTTCCAGGCCCTGAGGTAGGCTAAAATTTTTACTAATGCATCAATATTTATGTTCTAACACACCTCAGTGTCTTCACATGGGTATTTTGTATTTGCCCATATTTCTTCTAACCACCGCTAAACCCTTTGGGTAGGTATGTTGGGCGGCCCCAAAGAACGTCGTACGTTTAGGTTGGTCCCTGTCCACAACGTTACACTGATCACCATAAATTAGAAAATCAACCAAATGTTTGGCTATCGGAGCGGATTGGGATTTTCCCTCCTTACGTTCGACTGGAACGAAATTGCATTCATTGGCAGCCCGTAAGCTTTCTATAAGGTGCCTTCTACAACTTAACCTATCATCTCCCTTTCCAGACTTGCGACACCTTGTATGAACATTAATTTTCTGCCTCACTTCTCTTGATCTCATAGGCGTTCAGGGTGGGCTGAGGCCAATGTTATGATCGGCTTCTTCTTCTTCTATTGTACGTACTTCATTCCGAGGAGAGAAAACGACACGCTCAATTTTTACAAGGGTTTTTGACGCCAATCCTATACGTTTGTGTTTGCCTTTATGGTAAAAGAACGAATGTCCTGATTCCATTGGTTGACAGTACAACAACGTTTTCTTCAGCCAGTACATGCCGTGAGTCCTCGCGCGAAATTGATGGGTATCAATTAACATGCGTTCTGTGTTAGGATCTCTTCATCTAGGGCTTACGACAATACCGGGCGACCATATAACTTGACTAAAATCATTGACGAGCAGGCTAGTATCCGCGTTCAGGCGTATAGGGATTACAGCCCTGTATATTTGTCGTAAGTTCCATGCATGGAACTTTTTGCCAACATTCCATTCATCACCTCCTCAGAGTAACTTTCGTGGTGTCATACGGGCTCTCATTCCTTTCCATCGCTGGTGAGTACTCTGCCTCCGCGATAGATGTGTGGACTCATCATCCGTCCACTTCAGCGACCATAACGCATGGTAAAAGTGTTGGTCCCTCCGTCAACTGCTCCAAGCTCATTTGCATGTCACAGCTATCATACACTTCTACAAGCCGATCAAGGTGCAATTCAAACGGTCTTTACGTGAACCGCCAGATATCCACGCTCGCCTTATGGCCAAATATCCCCAAGGTTTGTTCAGCAGATTCCATTTCTTCTAGGAGTTACGCTGACCGACGTGCTACCAAGTTCCGGAATGGTACTATTTGTGTATTTTTGGTGAGCATTGAGTTCCGAGCCTTTCCTTTCAAACCATATTAAATCAACCTTTCGAATTTTAGCTGTAACCTTCACGTTCGCCTGTGTATGCATCCAAGTCTGGCCAGCCGGCATGACTATCTGGGCGCTGGTTATTGCGCTCATCGTTTGTAGGAATTGTTCTTCCGACACTCTGCTTCCGTCGCTGATGGAAGTTTCTGTAGCCGTCATTTATGTGATCCCGATAGGTATGTCCATACCCTTTCGACGGTTTTCTTCTCCTGACGGCGTTACAGGCATGATACAAGCGGTCACCAATCGCCAAATAGGACTCAAGTGCGTTTCGGCCACCTTGTGAAAGTACCATAATTATCGCTAAGCCACTGCCCGCAGCGTTATCACGGAGCTCATCATTGGGTTCATGATACCAGGTGGGGATTGCTCGTCGCTTCTCATGCTACCCTTGCTGATACGGATATGAAACCTATTTTAGGGAAGCCGAATGCGATGATGATGTGCGCTCTTCCTCCGTCTTTTCTCCGTACTCGGCTCCAATCATTAACCGAATCCGCGTCTTTCGTCAGGTTCAAGGTGCATTTCCTACTAATTTCGAGCACCACGAATCCTGGCACTGATAATCACGCTACATGTTAGACATATGGGTACATAACGATGTCGCAAGGTAGGCTTTCGACATCAGTAGTGCGGGACAAATGGCTGATTTGGACCTACTTTTAGCTATGCAATTCACGGCGGATTTCAAACTTGGCCAGTAAGTTTCTCCGCGTCCAATATCCTATTTTTGTAGTTGTTGATCTGTGGGTTCGGACATAGTTACATGAAGGCAAGCCCCTTCAGATCCTTTAGTATTTCGCATCTAATGCTGGCAAGTAGGTCCCACCGCGTCCAATGTTTTGGTGTCAAGTATGTAATAGCCTTCTGCCGGGACGCCCTATTCTGACACTGTTCCTCAAGGTTGTTGCCACGATCATCGCCGGAACCGTGCAACTCGGAGTCATGTCTTGGTGAGAAAGTTTTATCTTGTTGCACTGTGTGTAAGTCTTCCTGACAAAATTTTTAACCGCAGGATGTTCACTAATATACCGTAAGTCCCTTGGCGGCGCCGCGTGGATGTGGGATTGGAGACTAACAAACACACTCGCATAGGGATCTATGCAATGAGGATCAGAAAGACAAGTCCGTGCACTTTGACCGTATGTAGTCGTTCGGAGATGCTGAACTTCCACAGTTTCACATGCAACTCAACGAGAGTCTTCGGCACAGCATCTATTATTGTAATGCCTCTCACTATCTGGCCATTTGCAGGTCGCGGCTCTAATCATTGATTTGTAGTGGGGCGTTATCGGTCCTAAGTTGCAGTTCTCCTCAGGCCAAATCTATTAGTGAGCGACTTCCATTCTTGGGACGACGGAACTCCGCTGAAACGGCTTGTAGTTGTACGACATTGCTTCCCTTCTGTTGTAGAGCTGCAGGTTGACCCTGTCGTCGTTAGCTTTGTCATTTTTCTTCCTCATTGGCGCCGCATGCCCCGTTATCCTCTGGCTCATCACACGACGATATCCTAACAGTATCTTAAATTATCTAAAGTAAGCCTCCTCCCATCCTTCGCGTACCACCGTACCAACTTGGAATTCTTCTTAGCTTCCCGTGAGTACATATAGTCGCGCCTTTGTTGGGCGGAAGGTTTGGTTGATTACACCAGCTAACCTGGACTCCAGCCTCATCTTCTCAGGCGTGGGCTCGATACCGCCAGCAAGCGCCGTCAACTATGTCCCTTGGGCTATCATTGGTTTTCTCTTCCAGTATGTTGTAAGGAGGAAAAATTTCTCGTATTGGGCTAAGTATAATTGTGCGTCCCTACATCCTCTCAATTGAAGCTCTCGCTTACGTTGTTTAACGATAGATGTGCTGTCGGCGGCGTTGGATGCTGGGACGGCGGTGGGAGTCATTATCATATTTTTTTGGTACGCTCTTCAGCATTAAGCCTTCGTCCGGCGGTTATTAATCACTATTTATCCTTGCAGCTTACAATACCCGCTCAGTGGAAACATCGGGGACAGCACCATCCGAAGCTGGTGAGTAACTTACTCTATCATCCATCTGTATAAAATCCGTTTCGAAGAGTCACTGTTGACGCAACGCATGCTAGGTGGGGCAACTCAGTGTTCAGGAACACTGCTGATTGGAAGAGCACACCTCTCAAATTCCTACCTGAAGGACAGACATTTGGGTACGTCCCCTGTTCTACTCGATTTCGCATTCTCTGATCTTTAATTGTCAAATGTAGGCCAAGCCTCAATGTGTTAGAGCCTTTAACCTAAAAGAAATGACTTTGTTGTATCATTAGACGATGTACGCCGCTTTATGAACATTACAATAGACTCTGGAAATCTTGGACCACTTACTCATTGGAGATCCTCGGGTGCGCCATTTCGTAGCGCCACCGATTCAGAGGTTTGGCCATTATTGGGGTCTGACCTCATCGGGCGGCGGAGAGTACCGTCCACGGCCAGTGGCAAGAGATTATAGCAACTAGCAGCGTATTGACCCTCTGGGCAGCGCAGCAATACCAGAAGTGCCGTACATCTACGACGGTGCCACCAAGCGTGAGCCCACCGATCTTACAAACACGGAAGAAGCCGCAAATTTCTTCCGACCAAATTCCTCTTCATTGTCATATTGTACTCATGAGCAAATGCCAGAAGCCTCTTCTCCTCCGCACCCCCGTCCACACCTTCTGTAGTGTCAATGGTTTTGTTACCTGGCTTTCGCCTTCAGTCTCGCATCGAGTCCCTGAAGCTGCTTACGGACCCTGCGACATGCATATGGCGATCTTTGCAAAACTGTCTCTCCTCCATATCATATGGACTGATCTCCCCACTTCGCTCATGTGAAGACTTCTCTACACGGGCCGCATATGTCCCGGTCCCATATGCGGCGGTCAGCAGACTATGGTGCCGGGATGCACTACCTATTATATATAACATTCGGTTTTTCTGTTTTTCTTCGCGTCTTGCTTCGCTCTTGGCCCATGCATCTCGCCACGTCACTGAAAAGCACGTTACTCGCGTTCCTAGGGATCGTCCACAGCATTTCCGTCGCGGCTGAGCCCAAAGTATCCTCCATTAGCCCGCATAACGCGTACACCGAAGTCAACATTACTGGATTGACTGACGAAGTGGGTTGGGACCAATATTCATTCTTCATACGCGGAAAAAGGACATTCTTGCAATCCGGCGAATTTCATACATGGAGACTGCCCGTACCTGGACTCTGGAAAGACGTCACCCAAAATGCAAAGGCAGCAGGGCTCAATGCGCTCTCTATCTACGTTCATTGGCATCTCCTCAACCCAAGACAGGGAGAGATCGATATGACAGGGATCAATGACTTGCAGCCGTTGTTTGATGCTGCCAAAGAAGCTGGATTATGGATAATCGCGCGACCAGGACCGTACATCAAGTAAGCTATCTGGGTTACACGAGACCTTTAGAAATATAATCTCATGGAGCTTGAACCGACCAGTGCAGAGACTACTGCCGGCGGCCTTCCAGGGCACGTTCTGACGATACCCGGCGATCCGTCTTGGAATCAGTATAACGGGGAGCTTCGAAGCAATGACACGTACTTTCACAATTCGTGGCAAGACTACGTGCGTCTGTTTTTAACCCAGAATATCTGGTGATAGTAAATTTACTTAGACTTTCAGTGGGACGCGGTAATACCAGTCATTGCAAAAAATCAGATTACACAAGGCGGTCCAGTAATTATGCTGCAGATTGAAAACGAGTTTTACAATGGCCGTGAGTTCCTATTCCGACTGCGCCTCGCCCATCGGAACACTTCTCACACCCGTCTGAAGCTGGCCAAAATGAATATGTTGAAGAACTCCGTCAGAGGGCAATAGACATGGGTATTGTGAGTACCTTGCGCTTGCTTCGTTGGTGGAGAAATCATCCAACGTTTAATGACAGGTTGTGCCTACCATGGTCAACGACCCAGGTATGTTCCGAAACCTGGTGGATGCCGCGGATATCTATGGCATCGATGCATATCCTGTCTGTAAGTGTTTGTCGTGTTGAGTTAATATCATTCAAGTCGAGTATGTTCTACGCTTCCCAGCCTTCAATTGTTCGAACCCTAATGTTTGGAGAGATATTCCGACGATTTGGAGGACATACCACGAGTCTGTCACCCCGGGGATCCCTTTCATGTTTCCGGAGTACGTATATAATACCCACCCATAAGTGACCCCGCTCATGATCATTAGATTTCAAGGTGGTTCCTACGATGCATGGGGTTCCACGGGTGGCTACGCCGGCTGTCGAGAGTTAACAAACCCGAAGTAAATCCTCTAAAAATTCGTTCAGCTCTGCGGCTAAGTCTTATCTACTTTTACAGTTTCCAGCGTGTTCACAATTACCATTTGTGGGCAAACGGAGTTACTGCAGTGAGTACTTGGTTCGGACCGATTATTAGTCCCAGCGTTAAAACTATGGATTAGGTCAATTTCTACATGTTTTTCGTGAGTTTTAGCTCTTGAAGAGGCTAACGCATTCGTTATGACTACGCACGTAGGGTGGCACATCATGGGGACAACTTCCATACACGAGTATGTCATCATGGCAAACACAGCGAACCTACTTATTCATTTCATTCCATCTTGATTCATTAGATGCATACACGTCCTATGTGATTAACCAACCACTCAAAAAGCGAGACTCCTTCACCTGATTCTTCATTCTAGGACTACGGCGCTGCATTAACGGAATCAAGGGAGCTTTCTGCCAAATATGGAGAGCTCAAGCTACAATCGCTCTTCCTGCGGTCATTTTCCGACTTCAGAATGACAACCTGGAAAGGTAATGGCGCTAGTATTATTGAATTCAATAGCTGATCGGCTCTGCCGTCTACTTTGAAACCTTAGGAGAGGATAACACGACCGTTCCTGGCGTCTCTACAACTCATCTTCGAAATCCAGAGACTGGTTCATCATTTTACATCATCCGACACACCAAATCAAGCGACCCGTATGTTTATTTACTATTTATTGCAGGATATCCGCGCTAATAGCATGCTTCAAGCGCCACAGTATCCCTGAAGCTGAAAGTAGGCTCGCTCGAAACAGCGGTACCACAGCTAGGTGGAAGGGCCACATTGTTGGGCCGTGATTCATTCATCATTAGGTATGCTCGCTCGTTATCCCAATCTTGTTCTCAGCACAAATACTGATCCCTTTCCAAGTACCGATTTATCCTTCGGTTCTTCCAGGCTGCATTACTCGACCGCGATGCTTTTTTCAACACTCAAAATAAACGGGGACGATGCCCTTGTTGTCTACGGCACGAAGGGTCTAGTCTACGAGGTTGCCTTTGCGATGGAAGTATCGCCGAACATAGCCACCGTTGGAGCGACCAAAGTCCAAACTGAGTACAGCAAGGTTGGTGTCATGCAGCCATCACATAGGGAGTATGGTATATTGACATGCAGCACAGGATGGCCAAGCCTTCATTATTAACTTCACCGTTGCACCGGGACTCACAACTGTCCGACTGAGCAGCTCTAAAAGGAATATAGTCCTTGTCATCGCTGACTAGAGTATGACACAGCATCAAGTCTTTGGATGCCTACTGTATCTGGCAAAGGAGACTTCTCTGACTCTATAGATGTTGGCGCGTCAGCACCTCTGCTTATCTCTGGCCCCTATCTTGTCCGAACCGCAACTCTCTCGCGGAATACACTCGCGTTAACGGGGGATCTCTCCACTACAACACCACTCACGGTGTTCGGCCCCAGTACCTTGAGCATGATTACTTGGAACGGACAGCGTGTTACTGGTCTTCGAAGAAATAATGCAGGCACATGGGAAGCATGGCTCACGGGTCCTACGACGAAGGCCCGTCTTCCGGATCTGATGACAGCTCATTGGAAGTACGCCGACTCACTTCCTGAGACCAGGAGCACTTTCAATGATGCGTCGCTCGTGATGGCTGATCATACCACCACTACTAACGTTTTTCCCCCGTACTATGGCGGGCCCTGGATACTCTACGCCGACGACTATGGCTTCCATGTGGGCGCTTCTCTATTTTCGCATTACTTACCTTCTCATGTCACTCTCTTCCCAATCAATAGGCTGGAAATCTCCTCTGGCGCGGTAGCTTTGAACATAAGTCGTCATTACCTGCTCCCACAGCGGTGAACATCAGCGTCTCAGGTGGCATTCATTTCGCGGCGTCCGTATGGCTAAACGACCACTACCTGGGTGCTTCAGATACGCGTCTCGCGACTAATAATGAAACCTGGCCAGTAACTACAGACATGCTCCGAACAGGCGAGAATCATGTTACGGTCTTGCAAGAGTAAGGATGGATTTTGGCTCCCATCGTTCATACGTATCTCAAGTTGGCTCTCAGTCATATGGGCGGAAATCTGGCTGGCCAGGTCGTCTGTTGCACTCCCGGTGGTCGGCAGCGTGATCTACAGCAACCACGAGGCTTGCAGGTGCGCAGTAATACCATGAGAGCGCCATACTGGTGTTTCATCTTGGAGTGCGACCGTTAGGGCTATTACCTCGAAGGACGGCCAGAGGACGCCCAGTTCACTGCATGGAAACTGGCAGGAAATTTTGGAGGGGAAAACTTTCCTGACAAGACACGTAAAATATTGAATGAAGGTGAGCGCGAGTCTTTGAGTCATGGTATGGATGCACGAACTCATAATTTCCAGGTGGATTGTATGCTGAGGTGTGAAGGCCATTATGTAAAAGACGTCCAGACCTCTGATCTACGTACTTATGAAGAGAATGGGATGGCACCTCCCCAATTTCGATGACTCGGCATGGGAAATGCGTACGCCTTTTCAAGGACTCACAAACCCTGGGGTAAGTGTTGATACGAGAGTTCAGATTGGGATCACGTTGGTTTCTGACTTTGGTGCACTGTATTCTGCAGGTGGGATTCTTCCGCACGACGATCAATCTTAACTTGCCTAAAGACCATGATATCCCGCTCTCCATCGTATTCGATCCACAAACTGGACATTATCGGGGTGCGTAGAGGTTTCCTCAGCTTTGATCCTTGTTCACTACGTGTCCTCTGGACCATATTAGCCCAGCTCTACGTAAACGGCTGGCAGCTCGGAAAGCGTGTGGCAAACATTGGTCCGCAGACCTCCTTCGTCGTGCATAAAGGCATCCTCAACTACGCCGGCCCCAATGTCGTTGCTGTTAGTCTATGGAGCCTTGGAAAAGAAGCCCAGAATTTGAAAATCCCCAGTCTGAAGCTGGTAGCAAGCGCGGTGTACAAAGGCGGTGTGGATGGGATAGAAGTGAATAATCCTGGTTGGGGCACCTTGCGCCACTAGTAGCATGTATCATGGACCACGACTAAAAACTTGCAGATGGGCACCTACGTGCCGCACGCGATTATCTATAGCTGGCTTTTCTCGTCTAAAAGCTGGCGCTTACCCGTTGGGGCATATCGAAGCCTTAAGAGAGCCAGTCTGGCTAGCGATGACGCCGGAGGCTTCAAGGCCAATGATAGGTTCTAAGCGTCATTCTATTCTCATAGATATCCACTGTTCATGCGTTTAGAAGAGTGGAAAGCGCTCCTTGAATAAGTCTTGCCCCAGGAAGTAGTGTTTGACCACCATGTCTCTCATAATCGAGGAGATGCGACACAATGTTCGAAGATGTATGTAGATTGATCCAGAGCTCCCTCTGCATGGAATCCACGAAACCTAGCGTATGAAGGCGAAGACACTGTCCTGCCGGAGAGAATGACCTTGACGTCCCTGCGCGCACCGTACATGCTAATTGAGTGTCCAGTGGAGGACAATGGTGGTGGGAACACCGGATAGGACAAGGGGAAGAGGTAAGTCTTGAAGCCGCCACGATTAACGAAGGGCAGGAAACGCTGGAGATAGGAGACGTGAAAGGCAGTTGACACGACTTCTAATGATTTAAGTGCAGCAGTTGTTTGCAATTGCGGGTACTTGCATGTTGGACGCGAAGAAGGGCAAAAATAAATGAGTCGACCCAGGTTCGAACTGAGGACCTTCTGTGTTGTGTTTTGTTAGACAGATGCGATAACCAGCTACGCCATCGACCCTGAATTGAGGATCTCAAGATTACCACAACCGGAACGCCCAGGCTAAATATCAGATTACCAGTTCGAAGAGTCCCTCCATCCTTGATCTAGTAGTAGCTGGACCTCGCCCCCTTCAATGTACAGTCTTGGGCCATGGTCCACTGATCACTGATTTGTCTTCGTCATAATCACCTCACTCCTCATGAAGCGCCCCATCGAGCCTTCTTCAATCGAGTGACCATTGTCGCAGGGCACTGCGTTCTCCAGAGCTATGTCAAAGTCGCAGCGCAGTGATTGCAGGGGTGCGTCCTGGGTGCACACGAGAAGACAGCTTTCGTCCTCAATGCTTTGCGCGTCAAGCACCAAGAAGCAGTGGGGCATGAACCCTTTCCGTTCGGGCTGGGTGATATTGGCATCGAACCAAACCCTGATCTCCTGCACAGTATGCCCGACAAAGGCAGTGGGAGATGAATCAACAGGAAGAGAGGATCCTTTCGAGATACTCGAGATCTCTTTGGTATTCATGATCACGATGTCCTCGGATATGTCTAGCTCGTCGCCTTCAAATTCTTGCATATATTCTGCGGAGCATTCCAAGAGAAGGTTTAACGTCTAAAGAGAAAGTTAGCACGAACATGAAACTCGCCGAGATCGGTGAACGGTTACAGAGGCAGGGATATCTGCTATGCAGAATACTGGGCATCTTGTACAATAAGTCGTTCTGGTTCCGATAGTTCCGAGTCATAGCGTCGACAGGTGTCGAAGATGGCGATGTATCGATCTATCTCTTTATAGG
The DNA here is from genome assembly GCA_014905825.1 of Lyophyllum atratum. NCBI lineage: Eukaryota > Fungi > Basidiomycota > Agaricomycetes > Agaricales > Lyophyllaceae > Lyophyllum > Lyophyllum atratum. The sequence continues at coordinate 560,748 of JACGCN010000027.1, read as the reverse complement.
ACTCGGGATCAAACTCAACTCTGAGCCTCGCGATGATCACGGAACAGAATGTTCAGGATTTGTTCAGGATCGTCAACAAACCTTTTCTCGCAAGGAAAAATCCATCTGCTTCCAACAGCCTCAACTGAGCACTAAGCAGCGTCATGTGAAACGCGAACGAGGGAAGGGAGCAAGCCTCGGAAGTCGACGCGTTTGTCAACGCGGGAGGGCGTCTTGGCATGTGGGTGCCTCAATTGCCCATAGATCGATGACACCGACCGAATAGTCAAGAAGACGACTTTCATTCTGTCATCTACGGGTCGATGCGCTGACCCAAATCTATCTAGATAGCTAGATAGCCCATGGCCACAGTCCCCAAAAGATGGAATCCGTGAAATCTGGGGTATGAAGGCGAAAGACATTGTCGCATTCTGACTATCTGACATTTGCAGACATACAGACCCTTTTTAGAGTTACCTCTCGATCTCACAGATTTGCTAATGCATAGCCAAGTCCGAGCCATTTAGATCTGAGACATCGGTGATCGACCTATCGCTATTCCTCGTCTTCACCGTCCTCGTGAATCTAAGCAGTCACAGGTAAGCTCACGTTATCTGCTGCAAGTAGACCCGATGCTGACTTGAGTAAAAGAGATGACATGGGACCCTGAAATATCAGAACAGTTCAATCGCGTCGACAGCGCCGCCACCAATGAAAGCAGATACAACGCCCCCTATAATTCACTCTTGACACACCTCTTCCCAATCCACGAGGGATACCGCGTTTCTCCGACTCCTGTCCTCCACGGTTCTGCGAATCCTACCGTGGTCTTCGTGGTTAGGAAGGAGGACCATCCCGTGTTCATCCTCGACGTTAAACCCGGTTCGGACACTAGAGACGTTGGCTCGCGCGCCGCGGCTGACCACGAAATGCGCGAGAAGTTTGAGCGCTTCGTCGGGGAGCTCAAGATACCAAAGCTGTATGGCCTTAACGCTATGGGCCCGCGATTCGCGGTGTACGAGTTCACGGCGAATACCGGCGTCCTGGATCCGGAGCCGCAGGCGATGGCACGCCATTCGAGGTTGGATATTGGCGACGATATCGCTCCGGCTTCTAGGTGGGACTATAACCTGCTGGAATCGGAGGGCGAGGAGAAGATGAGGGAAGTTGTGAAGAAGGTGAAAGATATGTGCCAGGAGACGGGGTTTGGGGTATCGTCGGTGACAGGTCGTCTGCGTGGGTTGCTTCGTAATCTGGGAATTGGAACTAGAGAGTAGCCCCAATTATGCTTTGTTCAAGTTGTTGATAGGGCGATGTACCATCCATTCGAAGTTATGCCAAATTGGAAGTGGCTCAAGCACTTGGACGGTGTACATCATGGATGCGAGTGTGAGTGAGAAGCTGAAAAACACTATGTTGTGGATTGATTGTGGCGCAGGGGCCAGGGGTACTTCAAAAGTTCGATGTTCACGGACGTCGGATATTCGCGAAACAGTTGAAGAGCAAAACATAAAAAAAATGAGTCGACCCAGGCTCGAACTGAGGACCTTCTGTGTGCAGCGGAGGACTTCCGAATGTAAGACAGATGCGATAACCGACTACGCCATCGACCCTTGAGTGCATGTCGGTATGACGGATTTTCGGTGCTAAGGGGAGGGAGAGATGAGAAGAGAAAAGAGGCAAAAGATGAGTCGACCCAGGTTCGAACTGAGGACCTTCTGTGACCGACAAATTTAGTCAGGAGACTATGTTAGACAGATGCGATAACCAGCTACGCCATCGACCCATACATCGTGGGTTTGGACACATGGCCATGTCGGAACTGACCTGTGCGGACCTTGAAGGTATCGGCGATAATGCTGGTTCGCACAATGGTACTTAGGATGAAAGCAAGGGTATTGGATGGAGGAACTTATTATTATGAGGGAAATCCGCGATAATTATGTATATCTAGTCCGTTAGTGGGCTCCCAGGACCAACAAGTAGCTCCCAGCCAGTTCACGACTTTATGACAGAACCAATCTCAACTGCGATGTGCGGCACCCAGTTTAAGAGGTAAGTACAGGTATCAACGATCCATAGCATTAGATGCGAACGAGCACGCCCATGTAAAGAACCTGGCAGATGGCTTCGAGGAAGAGGAATATGATGCGCCGGCGCCGTGCGGCGGAGGTGAGGGTCGCGGTGCTTGTGGGGTTCGGGTTGGAGACGAGTTGCACAGCGGGGTCGGGAAGGACGACGGAACGCAGGGAGCGGAGCTATGAGATGCAGAAGTGAGCAGGAAGGAAGGTGAGATGGGCAACGGTAAACATACGAGGAAGAAGGCATTCGCGAGGAAAGCGTAGATGAACAGGAATGTTTTGAGTATGGGCATGTTCAGTCCGGGCAAGCGGGAGAGGAAGTTTGGGAGTAGAGCAAATATCACGCTGGGATGTAGGTTAGGAAGGTGAAGGGAAGGGTAGGAGATGAGAAAGACGTACCCAACGAATTTGTAACCACCGTATGCAATGAGGTCAACGACCTGACTCGAGTCCTGTACGTTGAGGAAGTAGCACCCAAGTTTAACGAATGCGAAGTCGAGGATAATAACAGCAAGTCCGCGCGAAGCGGCGTCGCCCAATACTTTTGTATGGGACTGCTTCTGGAGACCTGCGTGGAGGGCACAAAGGAGAATATAGGTGACGAGAGCCATGAGGGGGATGTAGAGATCGGGGCTATTGATGTCCTCGCGAGGGCTCGCCCATTCCGCTGCCTGTCCCGAGTCGGAGCGGCGGACTTTGCGACGCCAGGCCTGGGGCTTCTGCAACCAGGGGAAGAGGACGAGCCTAATTTTGTTGATGACGTATGAGTTGGATACGTTGAAGTGGTGCTTGAGGTTGGTGGAGGGGAAGATGGTGCCAAAGTTTCGCTGGACGTACTCCTGGCCCGCGGCGACGGCGGTGTGGCCGAGCTGCATGCCGAATTGGGCAGTCGCGTCGTTCATGCCCCAGGCGGCGAAGTCGGGCTGGGGAATGGAGGGCCCGTTTGAGGGAGGGTGGGCATGTTGCTGGTGATGCTGGAGGTGTGGGGCGAGAGGGGGCTGGGAGTGCTGGAAGGGGGAGGTGTAAGCGGGGACGTGGTGGGTTTGGTAGGGGTTCTGCTGAGGGGCGGGCCCTGGCGAGGAGGAGAATCGCTGGTAGCCTTGGGGCGAGTTTGGGGTCGGGGGTGGCTCGGGGATGTAGGCAGGGTGCGTGGGCACCGGATGGCGCAGTGGAGGAGGAGAGTGCGACATGGCAGGAGCAGAGGAACACGTATTAGCTAATCACGCTGCGGTCGTCGTTTGAATCACAGTTCCTCCAACTCTCTCAACTGCCTACTATACCTATCTCGATGCCTGGACTCTCTTCTCGGCCTAATTTTGCCTCAGCGCTGCCTCTATTTTACTAGCAGTGATCTGAATGATCAGGTCATTCTTCGCTTGCTCAACCTGTGCCCATCTCAAATGCCCACAACATAATTGACATCGAGCTAGCTAATCGTCTCCTGATGATCAGACACTATCAGACAAAGTACCGGCTGGGTCTTCTAGCCTGTCATCTCGTTCTCTTCTGCCCTGTTGGTGCTTTAGCTGGTGGCTTGGAACTAGACTTCCTTGCTGGTGCTTTAGCTGGTTTGGAACTAGAGGCACGCGCTGGAGGGGTCCTACTACTACATATCACTTCTACTACACAGAGGCCGGCATTAATGCAATCTTTGGTTGCTGTTGGCTGTCAAACGGCTCGATCTCAACATGCATCCGTGTCAGCCCATTCGCCCATAGATGATAGAAGGAAGGTCTGCTTCATCATTTGGTCGGTGTCATCAATTAATGGGCAATGGAGGACCCACATGCCAAGAGGACCCTCCCGCGTTGGCAAATGCATCCACTTCCAAGCTTTGCTCCCTTTGCTCGTTCGCGTTTCACATGACGCCCTTGCCTCAAACCGGGACACAAATTTCAGAGATCTTGCAGCTGTTTAGTGTTCGTTGAGGTCGTTGGATATTTCCCTTCCAGAAAAGGTTTGTTGAGGATCCTGAACATTCGGTCCGAATCAGTGATCATCGCAAGACTCGGAGGTTGACGTTGATCTCGAGTCCTATAAAGAGATAGATCGATACGTCTCTGACCTTAGCACCTGCCGACGCTATGGACGACTTTAGGATAAGATGCCCAGTATTCTGCATAGCAGATATCCCTACCTCTGTAACCGTTCACCGATCTCGGCGAGGTCCAAGTTCGTACTAATTACTAACATTCTCTTTAGACGTTAAACCTTTTCCTGGAATGTACGGAAGAATATCTACAGGAAAATAACATGCCGGATGACGAGCTACACACATCCGACCGCATCGCGATCATGAACACCAAAGAGATCTCGAGTATTTCGAAAGGATCCTCTCTTCCTGTCGATTCATCTCCCACTGCCTTCGTCGGGCATACTGTTCAAGAAATCGGGGATTGGTTCGATGCCAATATCACCGAGCCCGAACGAGAAGGGTTCATGCCCCACTGCTTCTTGGTGCTTGACGCGCAAAGCATTGAGGATGAAACCTGTCTTTTCGTGTGTACGGAGGATGCCCCCTTGCAATCACTGCGCTGCGATTTTGATGTCGCTCTGGAGAGCGCGGTGTTCTGCGACCGCGGACACTCGATTGAAGAAGGCTCGATGGGATGCTTCATGAGGAGTGGGGTGATCATGACGAAGGAAAATCAGAAATTGGCGGACAGTGGAGGACTGTATATTGAAGGGGGCGAGGTCAAGCTAGATCAAGAATGGAGGGACTTTCTCAATTGGTAATCTTTAATCTCATATTCAGCCTGTGTTTGATCAGTCCTTGGATACTTAGACTCTAAGCAGTCCCCACTACATAGTCTCTCCTAGACAGGCACAACCAATCATTCCTCCGTCCTTTATCAATCTACTCTAATCGATGCAGTCTTCCGCTGCTGTTGATTGTCCAACGGCTCAATCTAAACATGCATCCGTGTCAGCCCATCGATCTTCATCGATCCATAGATGATAGAAGGAAAGTCTTCTTCGTTATTCGGTCGGTGTCATTGATCTATGGGCAACTGAGGACCCACATGCCAAGAGGACCCTCCCGCGTTGGCAAATGCATCCACTTTCTTGGTTTGCTCCCTTCGCCCGTTCGTGCTTCACACTGGCATGACGCACCCTTGCCTCAAACTGGGAGGCTAATTTTCGAGATCTTGCAGCTCCCTAATGCTCATTTGAGGCTGTTGGAATCAGATGGATTTTTCTTCTGCGAGAAAAGGTTTGTTGAGGATCCTGAACAAAACCTGAACATTCATTTCCGTGATCACGGCGAGGTTCGAAGTCGAGTTTCATCTCGAGTCTCATAAAGAGACAAATCGATACATCTCCATCCTCAACACCTATCGACGCTATGAACCAGAACGAGTATTGCACAAGATTCCCAGTATTCTGCATGGCAGATATCCCTGCCTCTGTAACCGTTCACCGATCTCGGCGAGTTTCATGTTCGTGCTAACTTTCTCTTTAGACGTTAAACCTTCTCTTGGAATGCTCCGCAGAATATATGGAAGAATTCGAAGGCGACGAGCTAGACATATCCGAGTACATCGTGATCGTAAACACCAAAGAGATTTCCAGTATCTCGAAAGGATCGTCTCTTCCTGTTGACTCATCTCCCACTGCCTTTGTGGGGCATACTGTCCAGGAGATCAGAGATTGGTTCGACGCCAATATCACCCAGCCAAAACAGAAAGGGTTCATGCGGCACTGCTTCTTGGTGCTGGACGCGCAAAGCATTGAAGATGAAAGCTGTCTTTTCGTGTGCACGCGGGACGCCCCCCTGCAGTTACTACGCTGCGACTTTGAGGTAGCTCTGGAGAGCGCAATGGTCTGCGACGGCGGTCAATCGATTGAAGAAGGCTCGATGGGGCGCTTCATGAGGAGTGGGGTGATTATGACAAAGGCAAATCAGAAATTGGCGAGCGATGGAGGACTGTATATTGAAGGGGGCGAGGTCAAGCTAAATCAAGCATGGAGGGACTTTTCCAACTAGTAATCTGATATTTGGCCTGGCTGTTCGGGTTGGACACTTGATCAATGGGCAAATGAGGACCCCACATGCCAAGACGACCCTCCCGCGTTGGCAAATGCATCCTTCCAAGGTTTGCTCCCTTTGATCGTTCGCGTTTCATATGACGCCCTTGCCTCAAACCGGGAGACGTATTATTCAGACCTTGCAGCTGCTGAGTGCTCAGTTGAGGCCTTTGGAATCAGATTGATTTTCCCTGCAAGAAAAGGTTTGTTGAGGAGCCTGAACAAATCCTGGACATTCGGTTCCGTGATCATCGCGAGACTCAGAGTTGAGTTTGATCTCGAGTCCCACTGGCAGTAAGAGACAGATCGATAAGATCTCCATCCTCAACGCCTGTCGACGCTATGAACGACTTCAGCACAAGATGCCCAGTGTTCTGCATAGCAGATATCCCTGCCTCTGTAACTGTTCACCGATCTCGGCGAGGTTCATGTTTGTGCTAACCTTCTCTTTAGACGTTGAACCTTCTCTTGGAATGCTCGGAAGAATATATGCGAGAATTCGGAGGCGACGATTTAGACATATCCAAGGACGTCGTGATCATAAACACCAAAGAGATTTCCAGTATCTCGAAAGGATCGTCTCTTCCTTTTGACTCATCTCCCACTGCCTTTGTGGGGCATACTGTCCAAGAGATCAGGGATTGGTTCGATGCCAATATCGCCCACCCCGAACGGAAAGGATTCATGCCACACTGCTTCTTGGTGCTTGACGCGCAAAGCATTGAGGATGAAAGCTGTCTTTTCGTGTGCACGCTGGATGGCCCCATGCAATCCCTGCGCTGCGACTTTGACGTAGCTCTGCAGAGCGCAGTGCTCTGCGACGTTAGATATGAATCGATTGAAGACAGCGGGATGGCACGCTTCATGAGGAGTGGGGTGATTATGACGAAGGCAAATACGTAGTAATTAGCGGACCATGGAGGACTTGTATATTGCTTACACTCATCGGACAATGCTGTTGTGATGCCAAGTACAGGGTCGATGGCGTAGCTGGTTATCGCATCTGTCTAACACGTCACAACACAGAAGGTCCTCAGTTCGAACCTGGGTCGACTCATTTATTTTTAGCCTTCTTCGCGTCCAACATGCAAGCACCCGCAAACAACTGCTACGCTTAAATCAAAAAAAGTCGCGTCACTGGCTCTCTCACCTCCTGTCATGTCCTCTTCCACTGTGAGGGCAACCAGTTCGCCCGCGATAAAGAATGCCCCCGTCGTTGGCCTCGCTGAGGGCAATGGCGCATTCAACAACTACCATCTCGCGGCCTGCGTAGTTGTCGTTCCCTATCTCCTCAAGTCCTTCCTGCCCCTCGTTAACCGTGGCGGCTTCAAGACCTACCTCTTCCTCCTCGTCATATCAGGCGTCCCCACCACCGTTGCCTACTGGACACTCATTAGCATGTACGGTGCGCGCAGGAACGAGAAGGTCGTCCTTCCCGGCAAGGACATCGAAGAGTACATCACTATCAAGGACGCAGACATGAAGAGACTCTACAGCGGCAAGAACAAGATTCCCATGCAGGTCTTCCACGACGCCTACTTTGACGGAAAAATCGAGTTCAACGGTGCGTTGTGTCGTTATGGCGGATGCGAATATTCGTATGTTGACACGTAGCATCTCTTGGCGCGTCCAGGCGACGTGTTGGATATCCTCGAGCATCGTCATGACTGGGCCCGCATGACCTTTACCCCAGAGTTGTTCAAATACGTGTTCACCATCTTGATCCCCGAAGTCGTCTCCCACACCCAGGAGCAGGACCAGGAACAAGTCAGGGGCCACTATGACCGTAAGTCGCGTCGTTCTTTACTCGTCGGCCTCTATTCACACCTCGTCAGGCGGAGATGATTTCTACGAATGGTTCCTTGGCCCACGAATGATCTATACCTCTGGCGTCATCACGGATAATACCATTGAACAGTCCCTTGAGACTCTCCAGGACAACAAGCTCGCCATCGTTTGTGAGAAACTCGACTTGCAGCCTACTGACAGGTACATTTGGTCGTTAAACTTCTGTGTATAAAAGCTGACGCGTTGCGCAGACTCCTTGACATTGGCTGCGGATGGGGAACCCTCACGGCTTATGCGGCCAAGAACTATGGATGTGACGCGACTGGTGTTACCCTCGGAATTAACCAGGCCAAATTCGGTACTGAACGCATCGCGAAGAACGGCGTAGGTCTTCCCTTCGTTGACGAGTGTCATGTTTAGGAATCACCTCTAACCCGTTTTTCCCACACAGGTCTCCGCTGACAAGGCCCGCATCATCTGCTCCGACTTCCGTGACCTCCCTGCTGGAAAAGGTGCTTATACGAAGATCGTTAGCCTCGAGATGGCCGAGGTTTGTTGTTTACTCTCGCTCCTTTCACGTATCTAAAACTCCCCTCAGCACGTCGGTATCCGCCGCTACTCCCAGTTCCTCAGCCAAGTCTATGACCTCCTCGACGATAATGGCACCTTCGTCTTCCAGGTCGCCGGCATCCGTCCGTCTTGGCAATTCGAGGACCTCATCTGGGGTCTTTTCATGAACAAGTATGTCTTCCCTGGTGCAGACGCGAGCTGCTCGCTTGGCTGGGTCATCAACAAGGTGCGGGCGGACTTTTCCCATCTCTTTGAGTGCGAACTGACATGTTCGCAACATTTAGTTGGAAGGCGCAGGCTTTGAGATCAAGAACGTCGATGTCCTCGGTGTCCACTACTCGGCGACTATCTTCCACTGGTACAAGAACTGGCTCTCAAATAAGGAGAAGGTCCTCGCCAAGTACGGTGACCGCTGGTTCAGGATCTGGGCCTTTTTCCTCGCATACAGTACCATTATTAGTCGGTACGTGGGCTCTCTTCCCTGCTTTGAGGTCGGCTGATTTACTTCGTGCGTACAGTCAAGGATCTGCTTCAGTCTTCCAAATTACCATGCACAAGAACTTGAATGCGTACCACCGTATCAATGGTGTTCCCAAGCATGCCAGCATCCATGTCAACCTGGAGAAAGAGCCTTCGTTCGTGTTTTTTCTATATTTTCGCGGGTTCTCGCTCATCCTTTCGTGTTTGCAGTTTGATCGAGTAAATATGCTTCGGTATGGGGGGAGGGGGTCGCGAGGAAGAGGAGGAAAATTACCTTACCAATTTATACCTTTATACCTACATACTTAGAAGCAACAAGGACTATTTTTCGTGCAATCACTGCTCCCAAGACTTGAAAGATCGGCATAGACTAGTTTCGACGCCAGCTGGTACGGATTTGGTACACTGTTGGGGTGTATGTAGTGTAATGATTACCGTAACAAGTTCACAATCCCAAAACGGAGCACCCATTTTTCCGATTCAACACCGCGCACTCTCATCCAGATAGAACATTGCGATAACTGAAGTACTGACGAGGCGACTGGTGTCGAGCTGTGTCGAGACTAACACTGGCATAGATCCATCGGAGACATGGGATAGATCAGAAGTGTGATCGGGGTCACGGGTTGTCGAGTCACGACAGAGTCACGGCCGATCATATCGATTTTTGGAACGGAATGCTTTTACTGGTCAGAAGTGCATTCCGTCTCCATCGATTACCCGTCCGTCCTGCCTTCAGACCCATCCACACCATGGCCACCACCGAAGCCCTCGAGCAGCAAATCGAGCAACACACCGCCCACTTCAACGACCTCCGCACCCAGAAAGCACCCCAGGAGGTCATCAGCGAGGCTAAGCAGAAGCTCGGCGATCTGAAAAAGACACTCGCGCAGGCGAAGGGCGCCGCTGCGGGCGCGAAGGATGGGGGGAAGAAGCGGGAAAGGATGATGCTTAAGACTGCAAAGGTACGCACCCGCGCCTCCTGCCCGTTGTGTTGTGTGATGAGGATGGGATTATTGACGGGGCACCCCTCAAGCACAGGGCACGCGGGATTACGGACCCGCGGAGATGTACTGCCGCGAGCATATTGAGCGGATAGTCAAGGACTGCTTCACGAGCTATGGCGGGAGCTGCCTGGACACGCCTGTGTTTGAAAGGAAGGATATACTGGCGGGCAAGTATGGGGAGGACGCGAAGCTGATTTTTGATCTGATGGACCAGGGGGGGGAGCAGCTTGCGTTGAGGTATGATCATACGGTGCCGCTGGCGAGGTATTTGGCGATGATGGGGGCGAATAATACGCATACGAAGTTGTGGCAGGTGGGGAAGGTGTATAGGAGGGATAATCCTGTGATGTCGAAGGGGAGGATGAGGGAGTTTTCGCAGGCTGTGAGGAGGCTTTTTTTTGTTGGTTGAATGGGAATGGGCTGATGCTTGACTTAGGACTTTGATATCTCGGGGACTGGGGACCTTATGATTTCTGATGCGGAACTGCTCAGTATGCTCTGTACTGTACTCGGGAAATTGGATGTTGGCGAGTTCACGATCAAGGTGTGTAGGCAGTTGTTTCTGGTAGCTGGTTGTGCTAATGGTGTTTTCTAGCTCAATAACAGGAAAATTCTGGATGGAATTTTCGAGGTGTGCGGTGTTGCAGCAGACAAAATCCGCCCCATCTCGTCTGCGGTTGATAAACTAGACAAGGTGCGTGTGTAGAACACATAATTCTTACCCGAACACTAATCCAGTCGTGCAGCTTCCGTGGACAGAAGTCAAGAAGGAGATGACAGAGGAGAAAGGCCTGGATCCTGCAATCGCAGACAAAATTGGGGAATATGTGAAGCACAAAGGTTGGGACGATCGTTTCTTTCGATATAGCTAGCTAACTCAAGTACAGGCGGTCGGGATCTGCTCGCGACCCTCAACGCTGACCCCGTTCTCACCGCAAACCAAAGAGCGAAAGAGGGTCTCGGCGAGATGGGCATCCTTTTCGACCTTCTTGAGGCGTACCAAGTGATGGACAAGGTGAGTCACTCGTGTTATTTCCTACATGTTCTTTATATTGATGATAAGATCACAGTTCTCGTTCGACCTCTCGCTTGCACGGGGACTTGACTACTATACCGGAATCATTTATGAGGCGATTGTCGAGGCTTCTGCACCGCCGGGCTTTGGAGCCGCTAACGCCTTGGCCCCCGCAGACGGTGCGACCGCTGCAGCCGTTTCTTTGTTTAAGAAGGCGAAGAAGCCTAAAGTGGCGGAAGGTGAGGAGGAAGAGGTCGACGAGTCGCAAGTGGGTGTTGGGTCGATCGCGGCTGGCGGACGCTACGACGGGCTCGTCGGGATGTTCAACGCGGCGGCGGCGGCTGAGGGCAAGAAGGCACAGGATCTGCCGTGTATCGGCGTGAGCATCGGTTTGGATCGTGTGTTTGCCCTGGTGTGGCCCAAATGGGCAGAGAAGGGCATGCGCAGCAAGGAGACGATGGCATATGTCGTGAGTATGGGTGATGGGTTACTTGCGCAGCGTATAGGTCTTGTGCAGGAGCTGCGGCAGGCAGGAATCAAGGTGTGTATTACGCGTCTTTTGGCATTTATCTGTTGGCTGATGGCAACTTGCGTAGACGGACTTTTTGGCGAAGAACAAGCCAAAGCATCAGGCGCAGTTCGCGGCGAGTGAGAAGGATGAAGTGCCGTTTGCCATCATTATCGCCCCTGAGGAGCTCGAAGCTGGGTTTGTGAGGGTGAAGGAGCAGAAATGGCAGTTTGTAGACGGGCAGAAGGTCAAAGTAAAGACCGAGGGATCTGACAAGGGTACGCAGGTACGGCGAGACGAGCTGATTGCATGGCTGAAGAAGACGCCGACAATCGCTGGGTGGTCGAGTGGGAAATTGATCGAGTAGATTATAGTGGAGTATGTATGGATATGAGATTCAGATTGGATGAGATGATATGGATGACTGTTCAACATGATGTGATTCTGAAACCTGAAATTCCGGACGTAAGCGGCTACAGGCTCCGTGTCCGATTTTTGAGAGGACAACGCCCGTTTGCACACTCTGCCGCCGTCGTCCCCGTCGTCGCAGCACACCATGCCTGCCGCGTCACCCCTGCCGTCCCCGATGGCCCTCAACATATCCTCCCCCACCCCCTCCATGTTCAAGAAACGCTCCTCGCAGACTCTGGCCCCCATGGCGTCTGCAGCGTCCTATCTCTCTGCCTTGTCCCAGGCGGACGCCCGTGCTCGCAGCAGCAGAACCCCCACCACCACCCCCGCACTCTCCCTCTCGTCTTCCGTGACCTCTTCCTCGGAGGATACCGTGCTCAACGAGTCCGACTCGGAAAACGACACAGACGGTCTCTCACTCCCTGCTCGCCCACCTACATCTGAGCAGGTCTTCAGCACCGTCCACACGGAGTTTGGACACTGTGCCAATGAGGAGTACCGGTTGACTTCACAGCACACACCTGGAGAGCCGGTGCCGGCACACGTCGAGCAGGACCCGCCGTACTATATCCTGCTCTCGACGTACATCAGCTACCTCATTCTCATCGTTATTGGCCATATTCGTGACTTTGTCGGCAAGAGATTCAGTCCAAAATCTTATACCCATCTCGTGCCGCGCAACGTGAGTCTGTCGTTCAACTTTTATTCCTCTCGCATGGCGTATTTCGCGACGGCGGTGTTACCACCTGGGTTAGCTGCTCTTTACGCGCTGTCACCAGGCCAAGCTTTTATTGGGTTTTCCGTGGATCTTCGTCCAACTCCTGACGCGCCTTTCCGTAATCCATTCTGACATATTCCTTCCAGGGTTACGCACCACTTAACTCTGACTTCGATTCATTCTACACTCGCCGTCTGAAGACCCGTATGGATGAATGCTTCTCCCAACCCGTCACCGGCGTCGCAGGCCGTACCATCCTCCTCCTTGACCGCATCTCTCCTGACTACAACCACACCCAAATTCTCACTGGAACCCGAACACGCGCCCTCAATATCTCATCTTACAACTACCTCGGTTTCGCCCAGGCACGGGGCGGATGTGCCGATGCTGTGGAAGAGGCCATCCGACGGTACGGTATCTCCACATGTGGTGCACGATTGGAAGGAGGCTCGAGTGATCTGCACACCGTCACCGAGGCGCTTGTCGCTCAGTTTGTGGGCATGGAGGACGCGTTGATCAGCTCTATGGGTTTCGCGACCAATTCGGCATATATCCCGGCCCTTGTTGGCAAGGGGTCGCTTGTGATCTCGGACGAGCTTAACCACGCGTCAATTCGGTTTGGGACGCGTCTTAGTGGGGCACATGTACGCATGTTTAAGCATAACGATATGGGGAGCCTCGAGTCGCTCTTACGGGAGGTGATCAGTCAAGGCCAGCCGAAGACACATCGTCCGTGGAAAAAGATTCTGGTTATTGTGGAGGGCCTTTACAGTATGGAGGGAACGCTTGTTAACCTGCCTGCCGTCCTGGAGCTCAAGGAAAAGTACAAGGTGTGTACTTGGCTGTCCTGATTATATCTTATCTTATCTCTTCCCAGTTCTATCTATTCGTTGACGAGGCGCACTCTATCGGCGCTCTTGGACCTCATGGACGCGGTGTCGCAGACTACTTTGGTATCGATCCCCGCAAGATTGATATCCTCATGGGTACCTTTACCAAATCGTTTGGAGCCGCTGGTGGATATCTCGCAGGGAACAAGGCGCTCATCGACAGGCTGAGGGTGCGAGGGCACCTTGGACCTTACGGTGAAGCAATGACCCCGCCCGTTCTCACCCAGGTCCTCGCCAGCATGGCCAGCATTATGGGCGTTGCCACCCCCACCCCTTCCTCTACCTCAGGCGCAGTCGTGCCTATCGATACCCCGGCCGCTCACCCCGGCCCCGCACCCCAATCTGCCCTGCCCACTTGGCTCACCCTCCCTCCGTTGCTTTCTTCCGGAACAGAAGGCCGCTCGCGCTTGCGCCGCCTCGCTTTCAACTCCCGCTACCTGCATAACGGCCTCATCAAGCTCGGCTTCATCACGTATGGTCACCCCGCCTCGCCCATCGTGCCTCTGCTGCTCTTCAACCCGGGAAAGATGTGCATGTTCCATCGGATGATGAAGGATCGCCAGACGCCCATCATTGTCGTGGTAGTCGCATACCCCGCCACGCCCCTTGTCACGTCGCGCGTGAGGTTCTGTGTCAGTGCAGCGCACACGAAGGAGGATGTGGACTCTGTGCTGCGCGCGTGTTATGATGTCGGAGATGTGCTGGATTTGAAACATGGGGTGGCGAAGAGGGAGAGGTGGAGTCTGGAGAAGGTCCTGGCGAATGCGGTGGAGCTGGCGGGGATGGCGCAGGAACATGAGTGAGCGGGCGATGGGATGGGAGACTCAGGGATAGGCCGTGAGTGGGGCGGGTTCTTGACCTGCCCAGCTTGCGCAGCCAGCAAAAAGATTGTGATCTTTGTATTACTTGGCGACACCTGCTACCCCCTCAATACTCACCCTAGAAACCACCCACGCGTCACCCCCCTCCGTTCCCATTGCGCGCATGTACTCCCACGCGCGATAGATCCTTATGTCCATGCTATGCTTATTGCCACCCACGACACTGACACTTGCCCCCCGCCGCATTCCCCGCTATACATCTTTCACGTACAATATTTAGGCGTTTGGCAGTGCGCTTACACGTTTCATGTTGATGTTAGATATTATACTACCTTACGAAATATACGGCTACTGATGACTTGGTTGAGGCTTTGGATTCGGTTAGAGGCATGTCTTTTTTACAGATGAGGTTCGAGCACGTCGGACTGCCATCTGCTGGTTGTGCTGCATTGTCCGCGACTGCTTTGTTGGTCTACAAGGCCTGTTGCAACGTCGGATTGGTATGATAGCGAAACGCGCCCATCGCACCTGGGCCGAAGACGTATGGGACTTGGTGGCGTCTTCAGAGAGGGGATGGATAACATTACCCTTACATCTAACGCGTGCATCGGCGTTGTCGACCCCGATAAAGGTTTTCAGTAGCATGAAGAATGCAGTTCCTGTTTTCTGCTTTACAGTGAAGGTGGTGGTAGCATGAATGTACTCTTTGATTGCGCCGTCTGACCCCGCGACCAGTGGAACTATGTTGGGGTTGGGGAAGGATTGCCGCGTACGCATGGTCCTGAGGCTGTCTTGATGGGGGATAAGCCGCCCAGAAAGCGCGTCGTAGAACCCATAATAGCGGGTTCAAGCAGCGTCTACTGTGGCGAGAATTTGAACTATGTGTCTGAATTGGTCAATGAAATTTGTATTCATTTTTGCTCTGTCAAGTCGTTCAAAGTGATTTCTGGAAAGACTGGAAAGATCAGGAACATGACGTATGTCAGTAAGACAACGAGTTTCGCATCGGTGGCGTAGATGGCCAAAAAAGGCAAGTATTTGAGAGTCATCTCATCCTTTCGTCATGCTGATGTGACGCACGGCCTTCGTATTCGATCAGGTTCGACCAACGTGTACGCTTCGGCAACGTCATTGAACTATGGCTCATTCGGAGATACTAGGCTTGGTGGAATGGCCCCGGTCGGTGTATTCATAGATGTACCCATAGTTCATGGGCTGTACAACTTGGGCATGTGGAGGCCATCGGCATGGTGTTGGGGCACTCGCACATCTTGCTGTCAGTCGCGGTAGATGTCGTGTATCTTGCATCAGCGGAATAGAGTCCAAGTAGAATGATCAACATGGGACGAGGGAGGCGCTGTAAGAAATGTTGGACAAGGAAGAAGGTGGCGAGATCGAGGCTAATATTAACATGTGAGGCCACTTGCCCCATGCGGTGAACTGTGCACCTTGGAAGGCGACCATAAAGCAAATCCCGGTAGCTGGAGAATAGGATGGTCAAGACGGGGTTATAGGGCCCGCCCGTGATACTCCGGAATGCTCCATGCTTTTGGGGAGCCATATCAGGCTACGCAATCGACCCTTTAAAGCCAAGTGTCTCATCACAACATCAGCAGTCAGAATTGACTCCGATGATCTGATACGCCTACGAGCACACCTGAACGCATCCAAGGACTGATCAAACCCAGGCTAAATATCAGATTATCACTTGCGAAAGTCCCTCCAGGCTTGATTTAGCTTGACCTCGCCCCCTTCAATATACAGTCCTCCGTCGCCCGCCAATTTCTGATTTGCCTTCGTCATAATCACCCCACTTCTCATGAAGGATCCCATAAAGCCGTCTTCAATCGACCGACCAATGTCGCAGAGATTTGCGCACTGCAGAGCTCGGTCAAAGTCGCAGCGTAGTGACTGCAGGGGGGCGTCCCGCGTGCACACGAAAAGACAAGTTCCATCCTCAATGCTTTGCGCGTCAAGTACCAAGAAGAAGGGCTGCGAACGAACCGGTTGACGGTCCCTGCCAAACGAGGTAACCGGCACGTGCGATGAGGTAAGCTCCCCACGCCCACATTTGGCACAAGGCATTTGTTTTCTGGGGGAGTATGCTTCCTCAGAGGCCATGGAGACTCCAAATTTTGGTTGATAGTCAAAGCAAATAAAATATGAAAGTAAACGGAGGCAGGAATTGGCGCGGGAGGTGAGGAAATATGTCGCGGCTGAGGCGCGCAACTGGGTTTGATGTTTCTCAGGCATGCCGAGCTTATGCCGAGGGACTGTCAATTGGACCGTCAATCGAACGGTGCGAAGCGGGCTGATGACGAGTCGTTTTTGGGTGGGCGCCCAGCCAAATAATGTGAGAAATATTTCCGCATCGCTCAATTGACGGTCCAAACGACAGTCCCTCTCGGAACTGCCCGCCGGCAACCGTCGGCACATGGCGCTCCAGCATAACATTGTGCCTCCCTTGCTCTCTAGCTAGATATTGGCTCACGATTGTCATTGTACTCGAAAAATTATATATACTCTAATTTGGAATTACAGCTGAGAACAACCATGCATATGCTGCGTTCCCACAACGTCTATCGCGCTCTGCATCAGCAGGCGCGCCCGGTTCGCGCATCACGTGATACGGTCCTGGACCGTCGTTTGGACCGTCAACCGGGCGGAGGAAGGATCCTTTCGAAATACTCGCGATCTCTTTGGTGTTTATGATCACGATGTACTCAGATATGTCCAGCTCGTCACCTTCGAATTCTCGCTCATATTCTTCCGAGCATTCCAATAAAAGGTTTGACGTCTAAAGAGAAAATTAGCACGAACATGAACCTCGCACTGATCGGTGAACGGTTACAGAGGTAGGGATATCTGCACTGCAGAAGACTGGGCATCTTATGCAAAAGTCGTTCATATCGTCGACAGCTGCTGAGGATGGAGATGTATTGATCTATCTCTCTAGTAAGACTCATGATCAAGCTCAATGATGAGTCTCGCGATGATCACGGAATCGAATCAGGATTTGTTCAGGATCCTCAACGGACCTTTCCTGGCAGCGAAAAACACATCTGATTCCAACAGCATCAACTAAGCACTAAACGATTGCAAGACCTCTGAAATTAATCTCCCAGTTTGAGGCAAGGGCGTCATGTGAAACGCGAACGAGGTGTAATCCTACGGTTACCACATCCGGCATGCCCGACATACGACGTCATCATTTCCGATTCGACTATGGCCCGGTCGTCCCATCGCCCGATTCCACCACCACACTCGAGGATTTCCGATTCGACTGGGTAGCCCTTTTCTTATAAAAGGGCGCCAGGATCCTCATGTATCCTTACCTATTCTTCCCCCCCTTCTCTCATCACGCACACATCTCGAGATTCACTCATACTCTCGCAATATATCGGAGCATTCGTCTGTTTATATTGGTCCGTATTTCTCAGTGTGCCTACGTCCCCATATAGGGGGCCAAGACTCCACTTTTTTTTAAACCGACTTGTGCCTCGCACTATTTTTGGTTCCGAGAGGTCGAACCTCTGCTTAAATTCGCTCCCGAATCGGAGATCTCGTCCCGAAAGGGAAACTGCTTCCGCTCACACCGATCGTGTTATTATCTTCCGTTTATTGATCGCGTCGATTGTTGAGCGTGTATTCTAACGCTCTTTGCAGAAACTGTCCGTCGTCGCCATTCAAGCTGTCTCGTCTGCCGCCCTCTTCCCCGCTGCGACCACGAGTCACTCGCAGCGGTAAATTGAACATCGCCCAACCGCCCGCCGTTGCACCTGCACCGGGTGGATCATCGCCTGACTCAACGCCTCCGGGATCATCGCCCCTCTCAACACCTCCTTCCACTCGTGCTCCATCGTCATCGCCACCCGCACCTCCTCCACCACGTCGTAATCGATCACCGTCCGACTCATCCGATTCCTCCAATTCTTCATCCATACCACCTTTGACACGCGAAAACTCACCATCCAGAATGCCTCTGTACGAAACCGCGCCTCCACCAGTACCCCTTGCAACCGTCGAAATCAAGGACCAGAAATTGCCCACCTTAACTGCAGGGGATTTGACTCCGAAGGTGCTTAGAGAATACGAGGACAGTTGTGAGGATTACTTCGGCTTGAAAGAGGTTCCAGCTGCTACTCAGGTCCGCAGAGCCATGACGGGCATTCACGACAACAGGATCAAGGATTGGATTAACGGGGACCGTGCGAGGATTCTAGCCATGACGTTTAAAGAGTTTGTCGCGGAGATGCGAAGGATTTACCTTCCAGAGGATTGGGCTACAAAGATACGGGGACTTCAGTAGATAGGCTAAGTGTACGTCGGTAATTGTAATGACAATAGACTTAGCCTACCCCTATGCCTGTCAGGCTGCTGTAGGGGGGGATTTTTGTCAAGCCTAAGCAAGTCTATACTGCGTACTGAAGCATAGGGAGAGAAGGGTGTTGGAAGTGTATCAAGTATATGAAGAACCCAAGAATCATAGGAAATCATTTTATAAAAGCGTACAAAGCATAATAAATCGTACTACATCATCATAAGCGTAACAAGTCCATACCGGATAGGAAAGTGTAGTAAATGGTTCATAATCATGGGTAGTAGCATAAGTGTAACAAGCATACAGGATGTCTGGCAAGCGAAGCCTAGAAAGTTTAACTACTACCAGCGCAGCCAAGCGTAGTACGGAAGCGTACTCAAGCCTACAAAGCATAGCAATAGTTAGCCGGATACGAGCGAAGAAATCTGTGCAGTCATACCTTCTCAGCAACTGGAACATATTCCCAGCGGTCCCGAGCTTTCCGTTTCTGGACAGGTTCAGTAGACTTCTCCTCGTCGGCCTCTGCTGCTTTGCGCTTACGGCTGCTTCGGCGGGGTTCGTCGGCAGCACCTACCGAGTGTACGGCACTGGTCGCTACAGGTGCTGATGTGACGGTGTGTGAGGTGGCAGGCTTCGCCGGAGGTCGCATGTGGGTGGTGACAGGAATGGGAGTGGCAACTGATGCTGGCGTACGAGCTATGGCAGCAGCGGACACCTTTGAACTGGCGACTGGGCTCGCATCCCCAAGTGGTCCGGCGGCTTTTGCGGCATCCGATTCAGCTTCGGGCGATCCGACGGCATGATGTCGGAGAGGAACTGTGGCTATAGGAGAGACTCGGATGACCGGAAGAGGACCTGCGACGGTCATTTGAGTAGTGTTCGTTGTGGATACTGGTTCAGCGGCAGAGCCGGTGGCAGCAGCTCCAACGACAGGGAGACTGAGTGGAGTAGGAGATGCGGGGGCACTGTCCTCCGTAGGTTGTCCAATACGCCCTCCACGTCCACGTCCACCATGGCCACGCCCACGTCCACGCCGGCCTCTACTCGAGCCTCTACCTCTACCACGGCCACGGCTGGGGGGTTCAGCGCTTGCAGATGAACCGTTTTCAGGCTCCTCGTTAGCATCCGAGCCGGTCGCAACAGCACTGATCGAATCAGGATCTATCGTGAATCCTAACTCCTGCAGCATTGGTGACGTGAAGTCTAGGATAGGAATGGCAGGTCCCGATTGTGGCGATGCGTCGGAGGCAGCGGAAGGTGCGGAAGGTGAAGGGGGAAGGACTGCCTGAGATGGTCCCGCGCTGTGGATCTCGATGATGTCGTCGTCGTCGCCGTCGTCGCCGTGGGTACTAGCGGAGAATTGAACGATGTACTCTGATCGGCCCTGTGCTTCGAAAATCAAACCGTAAAGCTGCAGAACTTCAGGGAATTTCATGCGGTCGATGTGCAGGCTTGGATAAGCTGCCAATGCCTCGTGAACCAGTCCTACGGAGGAGCGATCCGAAGCTGCCAAAACGTCCCAAGGTATTGCACCGCTGTTAGAGTGCTCTAAGAGGTGATGTCAATAAAGAGATACAGGTCCTTGAATGAGATGAACGCACTCCACATGGCTTCGAAGTAGCGTACTAACAAGACTCTTGCAGTTTTAGCAGGAATGTCGTCGGGCTCATCGGTCGGAAGCAAGGGAATGCCGTCCTCATTGAATGAAATAGTGAGAGGGTTAGGCGCCGAGCCTGACTTAGAATCAGATGCGTCCACTCGCGTGACTATGTGCAGATGCCTCAGTAATTTGCTGAGCACCGTGAAGGTTCGAACTTACCAGGAAGGGTCTTGTCGAAGAACTGTCGGAACTCCTTGCGATAGTCCTTGAAGTTCGGGCAGCTGTTCGAGAATCGTTCAGTGTTTACAGCGCTACTCACTGTAAGACTTGAGAGGTATTAGTTGACGTATAACGACACGACGCATGATGTCGTACTTGAACATTTTCACGTCATCCTTTTCATTCCTGTACGCCACTTGCACAAAGAATGCAACATCGCCATGACCTTCGTGACCCCACCCACACATGCTCTCTAGAGCCGCCGCCGTCGTTGGCATGAGTGCGTTCTGCTTGCTACAAGACATTGCATTAGTGACCTGCTAGTGACCACATCGTCGGATGACTCACGCAAATACTGCTTCACGGGATGGTGGTTGTGTGAGGCGGGCATTGTGTTCAGCCGCCATGGTCTCGTACTTATTGTGCGTCTCGTCGTCAAGCTCATCGTAGAGTTCATTCTTGTGCTTATGCCAGAGCTTGAGGTTGGCCTGCTGTGGCGTTAGGCCAAGCTCGACTCGGTCGCTCTTGATCTTCTGATTGATCGCATCGCTGTTTTCCGCTGCGAAAAGTTTGACAGCGTTGGTCGCGCGAGGTTTGCTGCTCGAAGCGAAGGAGAGCCGCATGTGACCAGACACTTGGTCTCCTGAAGCCTTCACGTTGTTCGAAAAGAACTTAATCATTGCCTGTAGGAACGAGGAATGATTAGACCTTTGACCAGACGTAGTGGATATAAAAACATACTTTCTGCAAGCTGGCGAGGTTCGGACCGCCCTCCTGTTCACACCTGAACTCCTGAACATAGCCTGGGTAGACATTGTCCATGACCCATTGAGACTTGCATCCCTTGACGCCAGCTAGCCCTCGTGGTCCTTTGCCTTGCAAGCCGGCAACATAAGTCGCGTAATTTGGCATATGTTTCATGAGGTGTCCGCGTTGCGGTCCCGTGAAGGCCTTCTGCTCAGGGCGGATGGAGGAAGTCGACGGCTCCCGAGACGGGGTAGATGGGGTGCGCGGCTCGAAAGCAGGAAGTTGCTTATTCAAAGGAGGTGCTTCAGCACCAGAGGAGGTCGAGTCAGCAGGTGGAGTTGACATGATAAACCGATAGAGGATTGCGAAAAAGGAGGGTGGCACGACGAGTGGAGGACTTTATAGTTTTGCACCTGCGGCATTTGCAAAGTGGTAATGGTGCATGCCATTGTGCCGCACTGTGTCCGGAAAAGACCCGTAATGGCCCAGCGGTCGCGAGACATCGGGCCTTGGGAAGGCTGGCCGACCTGGCCAACATCAATGCAGCATATTTGTCACGACACTATGGCCAAGCGGGGAGGAACCGTGAAGGAATCGGAGATCGCGATCTAGGGCCAGGTTCATTGGTCGAAGCCCGTAGTGACCAAGCGAAGGCGGCTGAGGAGACTGAATGTGTATAGCTGGTCCAAGCGCACCCTTGATAGTTGCATAGGAACTCGAGACCTGGTGCATTGTAAGTTATATAAGATAGTGATTGGGAATGATAACTGTAGTAGGTAACTAACTAGTTCTCAGATAAGACAAGCGACAATGTATGAGATCGAGTATGATAGGATTAGGGATGTCAGCGGTAGGAAATCCAGACGTTGACGTGCATTAACGAGGTGCCTAAAATGATCGAGCATGAGTCAGAAAAGATGCCATATCAGCAAAGAAACATAGCCTTACGGTGCGTTCTACCTGTAACAGGACAGAGGCAGTGTCCAAGCGACGCGGCGAGGTTCGTCGGCACCTGCATATGTCCAACGCGGCGAGCAGACCAACTGACTGTTCGTCAAGTTGGACGGGCAACGGAACATTGTGCCTGCGACAGAAAGGTGGAACACCTGATGGGTAATCTTGAGGTTGCTTGAGGTCGAGTAGGCGAGATCAGCCGTTTGTACAACGAGCTGAGCGAGCTACCAAAGGTAGTACTCGCAGGAATGGGTTTCGTTGACGTGGGAGTGTCCTCCGAGACAGCATGGTAGCGAGTTCACCGGAGAGGATGAGCGGCACTGAGGTTGTGTCCTGTTGATTAACGACTCGTAAGTAAGTTGGAACGAAGGAAAGGAAGTTAGGAAAATGATACGCACTCTAGGCTTCGGTAGCTGTGCGCTCGAAGATATCCTTGACGAAGCTGTTGAGGATACGCCTTGTTCGAGATACCGGTATCGGGGGGGACCTGCGTAAGGACAGCAATTGGCGTCGGCGACATCAGAATGGAGGCGGGAAGTAGCATCGGGAGTCTGACTTAACAAATTCTCACCTTCAGATTTTCCCACCCACGTCGGATGCACAAGCCAGTAAGTTCTCACCTTCAAGTCTTCCCTCCCACGTCTCCATAGCTTAGGTTTTCGTCGTTCATCACCATTGCTCCCCCTGCTTTCGCTTCAAGTCCACCCCATCCCTTCCTGCGAGTACTACCCTTGGTAGCTCGCTCAGCTCGTTGTACAAACGGCTGATCTCGCCTCCTGGACCTCAAGCACACCTGGCCTCGACCTCAAGCATCCTCAAGGCTTATTCCGTTCCGACCTTACCCCCTTCCTGCGAGTATTACCTTCGGTAGCTCGTTCAGCTCGTTGCACAAACGGCTGATACTGCAACCTCTGTCTCAAGTCTCTCGACGGCTCATAGCTCGTTACCTTCGGGCTTCTCTTACCGGTCGGCTCTGTTCGTGCTTTCCCCACCCAGGGTGCGTTTTGCGTCAAGTTGCGATGCGACACGTCGGCTGACTTTTGCTTAGATATCCATCGACCCTTCACTCGCCCGAACGATCCCGACGTATCGACCCTCCATAACCTGGCTCGCGCGATCGTGCTATCGAACCTACAACGTACGTTTTGACGCAGCATCTCTGTTGGTATCCGCTAACTCTCTGCAGCAATGGCTGATCCATGGTCCCACCCGCCGACAAGAGAGGAGTTACACAAGAACCCTTCATTACTGCTGCATAAACGAAACGAGCTCGAAGGTCGAGGTACGTACTTTTAGGTTTCGTTGTAGTCTCTCCCTCAACTATGTTACAAACAGAAATCCAAGCTTTCGACGGGTTAGTAGGGGCCGTAATTGACGTCGGGCGGTATATAGTCACTAGTCCCAATGTGCGAAGCATATATTATCCACCTCTCGGCGGTGATCGTCCACTATATCTTCGCTCTAATCTGCGATATGGTGATGACGATCCTCTGATGTGGCCACAGAATTTTACACATACTTCGTCCCATCTTCCTCTGATTCCACATCCACCTCGTGATCAAACCGACCCTATGTGCGTCCTGTGGGCTTTCCCAGCCAGGGAGGATTTTGTGCGGGAAGGGTCTTTGTTGGAAGGTCTGGGTCGCCTTCAGGGTTGGTATATTGCACGCCTCCGTATTCCTTGTCAACTTCTTGTAGACCGCGCGGCTGCCGAAAACCATAAATCGAATGAGTACATCCAGATCCTCGCCAACATGATCACCAGCTTCCTCGATCGCCTCTCGTACCTCCCAACGTCATTCCGCTTGGCCCAACTTCTTGTCCGGGAAACCCAACGCATGGCCCTAGAACTACATGCGTGCTTGGATTTTGCAGATATCTACAAAGCACGGCTCATCCAAAATGCACAGGTAGACCCCGACGCTAAGCTGGCGAGGGTCGTGGGTACATTCACCACGAGTCTTGAGATCTGCGCGGATCTATTTCGTGCAAAAATTCCGGTGTACTTAGTTCGGCCTTTCGCTGAGGCAACATCGATTCGCATCCTTGAGGTAGTGACCCCCATTACTGCTGAGGGTTTCATCCCACTCGACGAAGCTGTAAACCCTACGTACAAAGCAATATATCGAGGCCGTACATGCACTGCCAAATACGCCGCCATGCTGATGTTCACCCGTGGATTGCAAACTTACCCGAACCCATTTGGCCACACTTGTGTCACGCCGCGAACGGAGCCTCTGCCAGCAACTACTACTCTGGTGAACCGAAAATCACGTGCTTATCAATATAGTCCTTGTAAGTAATGTTTCGTTTTCCTCGAGGCCGTCTTGTTCAATGTGCAAATTAGATGCACGCCGAACGAAGCCAAAGTCATCCTTCTATGAACCACAGGGTCGGGATAAGTTTGAAGATCCAGATGATCCCATCTACCCTCCTCCGATCCCTGCCTGGCGTGCAGCGCTGCGGAACGTTGACCGCACTATGACCAACGTCGTGAATGCCGAACAAGCACATACAGACTACAATTATGCTTTTCCAGAGCCGGCGTCATTCGTTGCAGTCGAGAAACGGGAGCGTCGTGATGCTGTGTTTCGTAGCTGGCTTCGTTATCGTCAAGCTCTTATCCACCGGTTCAGTTTCTCCACTTCCGATGCCCGCCCAATGTCAGGCAAGGCTTGGAAGATGCTTCTCAGCCTCGACTACCTAGAACAAGGACCGTCAAAGCTGCGCACTGACACAAAGAACGCTGAACAGCGCGCGAACTTAAATGATTTCCTCCAAAATGCGCCCGAGATGGAAGGAGTAGAACTAAATCCAGATGCTATCGACCCCGTTGCTTGGGAAGGCAAGGCGTTCGAGTCATTGGGTGACCAAGACTTCGAGGAGATTCTGTGGGAGCTGGCTGAACTCAACTTTCGACAAGAGCTCCTGGCTCTTGATTGCCGTGTATACTCACCTCCGGACGACTTGTCGCACTCCAGATCTCGTCAAGCACTGGTCACCGCATGCTTTCCGTCTGGCCAACTTCTCGTCGCCGCGCTTCCCGAGGCCAATCATGGCATTGCAAGCTACGACTCGAAAGAGCGGTGTCGATACCTTCTCGGGTTACAACGTTTGATGAGAGACTGGCCTGGCAAGAAGCCTGACATATTTAGTGTCGATCAAATTAAATGGCGCGAAGGCGATATTGACGAGCTGGAGGAGCGCATCGCTCAATTCTATACCCAGACGTTCTTTAATCATTTCAGGCGCGCACCTGTCATTCCTCGCCGACTCTCGCACAACGTACCTGGGTTAGTCTTACCCCCTCCTGCATTCGAACACCTCAATCCCACCCCCATGGTCTATTATGATATGAATCAAATTTTGGAGGCCGAGGCCAAGAACTCAAAGGCGTAATCACTTGCTAGGTATGTCATCCCATGTATCTCGCATCATTCATGGTTTCTGACTGGTCATTGTCTCAGCGCTTGGCCAGTACAATTAGATGATGTATAATGTAACTATCACGTATCGATTCCAAATCTTGATGTCTCATGTGCTTTGACCACTAATGAGTGCCACCCAAAGACAACGCGGCGTTTGAATGTGTAGCTGGCCCAACACTAGTAGTATGGTGCAACGCACACGAGTGGCACTCGTGAAGCTTCTCCTCCCGCTATCATGTCCCAGAAATGTCGACCTTTCAAGCGCAAGGGCGCTGCTGGTGGCTACGACACGGATTCTGACGTCGAACCAGATGTCGAAGTCAACGTCGCGGTATCAGCATCCGGCTCGTCCGTCACCAGAACCGTTCACGAGCCTGTTCAGAAGCGCCCGCGAACTTCGCCACTGCCACAAATGACAGTCCAGCCTGAAGCAAGTACACAGCCGTCCGCGCCCACTGAAGAGCAGCAGAAGAAGCCACCTCGAAAACAGGTGAGTCCGTTCCCGGCACCGTGACTCATCTTTCATTGACACCTAAGCACAGGGTGCGTCGGTTTTGATGGACACTTTCTCCAAGCATTTTGAAAGCCTTCAAGAGGCGATTCTCTCTACGGAGCACGATTCGCGTCTCGGCCAACCCTGTCCCTGCGGCAAAATTTCCGCCAAATTTCGCTGTACGGAATGTTTCCAGTCACACCTTCTTTGTAAAGAATGTATTGTGGCAGCACACCAACACCACCCGTTCCATTTCCTCGATGAATGGATTGGTACCTTCTTCCGTCGCGTGGAGCTATCAGAGCTCGACTTCGTGATCAGACTGGGGCATCACACCGGTCGGTGCCCAAACCACCCAGCCTCAAAGCCACCTCGTGCAACCATCGTCATTCACGTTAACGGCGTCCACCGTACTCTCATTGAGTATTGTTACTGCAAAGTGGTACCTGACGCAGAGCAACTTGTTCGTGCTCGCCTGTTTCCCGCGACGATGAAACACCCAGAGACGGCAATGACCTTTGCGGTGCTCAAACATTTCCACATCAGCAACCTTACGTCCAAGAAATCCGCCTACGATTATGCCAAAACATTCACAAGCCTTACGAACAACGCCTTTCCACACAAAGTCCCTGTAAGTTTATTGTTCATTCTCATTTTCGAAAGAATTTGACCCCCGCGCTCAGGATCGATATCGTGAATTCGCTGCGGCGTCACGTGTGTGGAATCACCTTGCCCTTGTTCGCCGAACTGGGCAGGCTCACGGGATCGATGCTGTTCTATGTCATCGCCGACGAAAATCCCTGACAGTTCGATGCCCAGCCTGCATTGAGGTCGGCTTCAACATCGATCCCGATATACTCAACGCTGCCACAGTTGAAGAGACGTAAGTGTCAGTTGACACGTGTGTATGCCTTTGTAACCTTTCGTTCTTCAGGCATAAGTATACACTTTTCCTATCGACGGATGGCAATTTCCGGCTGCAGCGCAAGAACAAGAATGACGATCCGGACGACACTGCCCTGAACAATGGCAACGCCTACTTCGTGCCTACGGAAGCATATAAGGAATACCTTAGACACACAAATTCCGTTCCCGAAGAGGTGCGACTTTCCCTGCCAGTCGTGGCCAGGCTGACGAATTCTTTTTTCCAGCCACCGACCTGTCCTCATCTTCAAGCGGGAAGACTTCAAAATGTCATCAAGTTTAAAAACGCGGTCATCAGCGGTGTCGTGGCATTTCAATGCGCGCGACATGGCTTTTACATGCCACAGGGCACAGTAGACTTAGTCAAGGGCGAGGAGTAAGTCTATCTCTCCCGCGATCCGATCTACCTCCTGATTCATCATAGATTCCGGCGAACAGACTTTGCCCTAATGCTCGTTTTGGTCGAGTTATGGCAGCTGCGCTGGATCCTCATCTCCTATGATATCTGGTGCCAATATGTCATCAACCTGCGCAAGCGGTTTTCGAAGTGGTTCCCTAGAATGGTCTCGATACTTGACAAGATACGGGGAGCCATTCCCAAGATGCACGTCCTCAACCACGTCCTCCTTTGCATGCTCGCATGGTCTTTCACATACAAGAAGTATTCAGGAGAGACGTGGGGGGAGAATATAGAGGGTGGGTGGGCGGAACAGAATCAGTCGGCCGGGAGCACAAAGGAGATGAACGACGGGCACCGCCACGATGCCCTTGATGACTTCATGGGTTATTGGAATTGGACAAAGCTGCACCAGATGGGTATGTACATTTCTCGTAACTGTCCTTCTTGTCTAAGTGCATCCCTAGCTGCGACGCTCGACCGCATGTACAAGACATGTATCAAGACTCTGAAGACGCGGGAGGATAACTTCGAGCAATTGACCGTCTTGCATCCAGAGGATCGGATCGCAGCCTGGAACGCGATGGACACGGAGGTGAAGGTGGTTGGCAATGTTGTCACGAGTGTCTACGAAGTTCAAGTCAAGAATGGCACGTTGACCGACTCAATTCGTCCTTCACCATTTGCTCATAGTATTTACAGGACCACCGACGCTTGGCACTGTCTACCAATCTCTTGTCCAAGACCAGGTGACATCGAAGCTGGGGACTGGGGACGTAGCTCTAGTCAATGTGGGTCTCCAATTAGAGCATACACAGTAAGACCTCTATATGGATTGCTTCTGTGCCATGTCTCACTGTATACCTTAGAGCGATGGTTTCTGCAAAGCTCGCTGACCATGTTGACAATGATCTCGCATCCCTTCGTGCGAAATTGAATCGCGATCTTTCGAACTGGCGACAAGACCAATTGGCGGCTTTTCCAGTCCTGAGCAATCAACTCTCCGTTGTGGACGCATCTACACCGGAGAAAGCTCCACTCCTCCTGCCGTCGTCGTTCAAACCGGAGCAGCGCGAGGCTTTGGGGCTCAATGGCTTGGCCGTGATCGAGTACAAGCTTCGTGAAGGTCAAGCCCATGATGCGCTCGCTGAACTTCGACTGGCAATCAAGACTTGTAATGCGAACCTCGAATTCAAGAAGAAATTCGTACATGGTCAAAAGCCCAACACCCGCGCCCAGCAGTACTTGCGCACCCTCGAAGCAGAGAAGAAGGCTGCCGCAGGGAAATACCGGCGCGCTTATACAGCGCTGCTGTCCCTGGGTCTGTCTAAGGACAACAAAACTCTCGAGCCACTACTCGACGATCAACTGTGGATGAAGAATGTCACGGAGCAGCATAAACTTGGGAGTTCGCGGACACAGGATCCATGGTTTTGGCTCATAGGGCGGCCGAGTGGGATGTCTACAGAGGAAGAGAATGAATGGAGCATCGAGAGTATGGTATGCTGTTTGGTTTCGTGTCTATATTTTACTGACTCGATTTCAGTGGACAGAGTCAAATGGTTTCGCGATCGGGCCGCGCGTGATCGGGCGAGGGAGGAGAAGGAGATCCTGGAAGAGGAGTTCCGGCGAAGCATTGCCTCGTTCCATCGAATGTCCGAGGTATGGTCCGAACTTGCGAGCAAGAAACCTGCCCCAGGGTACACCGCGTACTGCCACAAACAGGCGGCGATGTATTCCTCATTAGCATCCGATTGTGAGAAGAAGCGCGACGATGCTTTTAGGTTGACTTCGTAGGCTACTTCGGATTTTCTCCTTACACTTCTCGTTGACTTGTCCTTGACTTGCCCTTACACTTCTGCTTAGTCTTCATCGTACACTTGCCCTTACACTTCATCGTACACTTGCCCTACACTTCCGCTTAGTCTTCATCGTACACTTGCCCTCACACTTCCGCTTAGGCTTCATACATTATACACTAAAGACACTTCTTGTTGACTTGTCCTTACACTTGTGCTTAGGCTTCCTCGTACACTTCCTGAGGCTTTCTCGTACACTTGAACTAGACTGACCCTTGACTTCTGCTTAGGCTTCTATTATATTGTCTTAGAATTGTAGGCTAGACTCCAGCCTAACGTTGTTGGAAATGTAAGGTACACTTAAGTCTATGGACTTCGATTGGTGAAAGATACGTATCCAGATTCTCTCAGCACGCTTGAACCCGAAAACTACAACATTCTGGGACTATGCGTCCCACATCCAGGCTCTGAATTCGCTCCTCGTCGGATCGCCGGGTTGGTTTGACACGACGACGAACGCCTTACGCGAGAAGATAGAGGCGGGGTTAGATCCACAGTTATCTAGCACTTATTTCGCCAAGAAGATCGCGCTCATTGTCCCTTTCCACGAATGGCTCGAAGCCGTTCGGTGCATCGACGACGTTAGGGTTAACAGCGAAAAGCGCCAGCGAGAAGTTTTCGAGGACGTCCTACTCCGCGCTGCCAAACGCCCTTTGCTCAACTCTAAAGCTCTCAACAACAACTCCGCATCTTCCTCCTCTTCCAACAAATCGTCATCGACTCCATTCGTCCGACTCCCCAAATTGACCGCCGAAGAGATCACCTTATTGGACGAACACGACGGATGTAGGAAATGTAGACGGTTCCACGTCCAGTGCAAGTCCAAAAACTGTACCCATGGCTACCCCGACGCCGCTACCTACAAGACTTTAACTGCCGCCGACGCTGCTGCTGCTAAGACTGCCACGACTTCGAAAGCCAAAGCACCTGCTGCCAACACTTCCCGCTCTAAGAACGTCGCAAGCATTGTACCTTCATCAGCATCACCGTCCACTTCCTCTTCTTTCATCGCTGCCGTTCTCCCATCCTCTTCCGACGACGAAAGTGCCGAGGAGTCAGGGTCCGAGGATTTTGACGATTTGGAGGTACGCACCGCTCCTATTTCCGTTCCACACATCACTTGGGACGCTCTTGTGGCAGGACCCTTGACCGAGTACCCTCTTAAGACTCGGACACTTATTGATTCTGGGTCGCACCTCGTATTGATTGACGCAGGATTAGCAGATCGATTGGGCCTACAGCGACACCGCTTAACCAAACCGCTCGACGTCGCTGTCGCATTGTCCGACCCTACCATTGTTCAAGAACCCACTACTACATTATCGCAATATGTTCGTTTGTCACTTGTTTCCTGTGACCAATCATGGTCTTCATGTACGCTCCGTGCCGTTGTCGCTCCTGGACTGTGTTCCCCCATCATACTTGGACTTCCGTTTTTGAAATCGAATTGTATCGTGTCGGACCACAACTCAAATACATTGTTTGATAAACGATCAGGTTATGATTTATTAAATCCTGCTACAG
This sequence comes from Lyophyllum atratum, assembly GCA_014905825.1. Classification (NCBI taxonomy): domain Eukaryota; kingdom Fungi; phylum Basidiomycota; class Agaricomycetes; order Agaricales; family Lyophyllaceae; genus Lyophyllum; species Lyophyllum atratum. The sequence goes on along the minus strand of JACGCN010000027.1, from coordinate 529,985 downwards.
TCGTGCCTCCCGTCGTTCGTAAATTTTCGCCCTTGCGCGCTACTCGGCAAAAGCTTGCTCCACTGCGCAGAGAAATGATTAAGGAACTCAAGTTCGTTTGCGCGGAGAGGCTAGTGCGCCTTAAACGTCTGGGCTTGTTTGAAGACGTTGTTCCCGTAAATATCGTTGCCTCCGTCAAAAATCGCATTGAACAATTATCGACCCTTGAACACCTTTCCACATGCGAAACGAAATTGAAAAAGGAATTCAAGGATATCTTCGAACCAATTCCGCATATTGATGAACTGCCTCGCGACGTCATGGCCGAAATACATTTACGCGAGGCGCACGCAACGATTAAAACACGAACTTACCAATGTCCACGAAAGTATCGCGACGCATGGAAAACATTAATTGACCAATATTTAGAAGCAGGACGTATTCGTCCTTCTTCATCACAGTTCGCATCACCTGCGTTTATAATACCAAAAGCTGATCCCAAAGTACTCCCTCGATGGGTAAATGATTACCGACAACTAAATTCAAACACTGTCCCAGATAACCATCCGATTCCACGGGTAGATGACATACTGCACGACTGTTCAAAGGGAAAATATTTTGCTACAATTGATATGACCAACTCTTTTTTTCAAACGCGGATGCACCCTGACCATGTCCATCTGACAGCTGTGTCGACCCCTTTCGGCCTCTACGAATGGTTAGTTATGCCGATGGGTTTGCGTAACTCACCTGCAATTCATCAGCGTCGAGTGACGACAGCTCTTCGAGAGCTTATTGGAAAAGTCTGTCACGTCTATTTGGACGACATCGTAATTTGGTCGTCGACTCTCCAGGAACATCATAACAACGTCCGATTGGTCCTCAACGCATTGAGGACTGCGCGTCTCTATATCAACGAGAAGAAAACGAACCTTTATTGTACAAGCATCGATTTTTTAGGTCACCATATATCTGCCAATGGTATCGAGGCCGACGAACGCAAAGCCGAGCGTATAATTGCGTGGCCTCGTCCAAAGTCGGCAACGGACGTTCGGTCTTTCCTCGGTCTCGTACGGTACATCGCCATATTTTTGCCAAAATTGGCTGACCACACAGGAGTGTTGACTGAGCTGATTACTAAAGAATGCGATAGGGATTTTCCTGCATGGACCAAGAGGCACCAGCACGCCTTCGACAGCATTGAAGAGATCGTTATTGGCCGCGACTGCCTCACTTCCATCGATCACGATGACACTTCCAAAACCATTTTTGTCACAACGGATGCTAGTGACCTACGTTCAGGAGCCGTTTTGTCTTTTGGCGAAACTTGGGAAACAGCGCGACCAGTCGCCTTCGAGTCTACCACGTTTAAAGGCGCTGAGCTTAATTATCCAGTGCACGAAAAAGAATTGCTGGCTATCATTCGCGCTTTACACAAGTGGCGCGCTGACTTATTCGGTATGCAATTCGTCGTCTTTACTGATCATAAAACGTTGCAGAACTTCGACTCGCAGCGAGACCTGTCACGTCGACAGGCTCGTTGGATGGAATTTTTATCGCAGTTTGATTTCAAGATCCTTTATGTCAAAGGAGAGGATAACACGGTGGCGGACGCCTTGTCACGACTACCCGTGGCGTCTACAGCTTCCGTCCCCATCGAAATCGTTAACGCTGCACCGTCCTTTTTTGACATGCACGACGACGACCTTATCTCCCACTGTTTGGCATCAATCGTTTCCGTTCCGAAATCGTCTCCATTCGGCTCGGTGTATCACCTTGCGCGAGCCGCCGCCTTGATCGAACCTGCTGCACCGTTGTCGTTAACGATCACCGCCGACCCGTCGATACTTGCTGACATCAAGAGTGGCTATTCATCTGACACTTGGTGCAAAAACCTAATTGCCGCGCGACCAGGAATGCCCTTGTTGATCAAAAAGAAAGGGCTTTGGTACCTGGGCGAACGACTGATTATACCTCGTGTCGGAAATATTCGTGAACTCATTTTTCGTACCGCTCATGATGCACTCGGACATTTTGGATTCGACAAATCATATTCGGCTATACGTACAGCTTACTACTGGCCCAACATGCGGCGGGATCTCGAACAGGGATATATCCCATCGTGTCGAGAGTGCCAAAGATTCAAATCTTCCTCTACCGCACCTATTGGTCCCTTGCATCCCCTGCCGGTCCCTGACGCAAGGGGAGAATCAGTAGCAATCGACTTCATTGGGCCGCTTCCTGAAGACAATGGTTTTAACTGTATATTGTCTATGACCGATCGTTTACACTCGGACATTCAGATCGTGCCGACACGAACAGATTTGACTGCGGAACAACTAGCCGACTTGTTTTTCGATAATTGGTATTGTGAAAACGGCTTACCCTGTAACATTGTGTGCGACCGAGACAAATTGTTTGTTTCAAAGTTTTGGTCGCATCTGACCCGTTTGACTGGTGTAAAAATGAAAATGTCCTCCGCTTACCATCCACAAACCGACGGCGTCAGTGAACGGTCGAATAAAACCATTAACCAGGCATTACGTTTCCATGTGGATCGCACGCAACGCGGTTGGTCTCGAGCACTTCGCCGAGTACGTTTCGATATCATGAATACTGTTAATAAATCAACTGGTTATTCTCCCTTCCAACTTAAGATGGGACGTAGCCCCAGATTGCTTCCGCCGATCATTCCATTTACGGACGGCGCGGACTCTGAAGAAGTGTCCGCGCGCGAAATTATCGACCGTCTACGTTTGGACACCGCATCTGCTAAGGATAACTTGATACAGGCAAAAATTCAACAGGCCGCGCAGGCTAATACATCTCGTACGATTGCCTTTCCTTTCAAGGTCGGGCAACGTGTCAGGTTATCGACAACACATCGACGTCGCACGTATCGAAAGAAGGGTGAAAAACGTGCTGCTAAATTTATGCCCCGATACGATGGTCCTTTTGAGATCATTGGGGTTAACAAGAACGCGTCCACTGTATCACTCTCGATGCCGAATACGCCAGATGTCTATACGACATTCCACACGTCTGAAGTCATGCCTTTCAAAGAAAATGATGGGTCGTTATTTCCTTCCCGTGAATATTCTGAACCCCCCCTTGTTATGACAGACGACGGACTGATGGAAGCTCTGGTCGAGAAAATCGTTGACTCCAGAAAACGCGGGCGGGGTCACCAATATTTAATGAGATACCTCGGGTACGGACCTGAGCACGACCAATGGCTCGCCGGCAAGGAAGTCGCCAACAACGCCGCGCTGGACCAAGGGGTACCCAATTTCAGAATTTGTGAAGGTATGTTGTGAAACGAGGTTAAGCAGTCGCCAGACCCTCCCCCCCTCCCCTACCTCCCAAAAAAGGAAACCAATACTGAATTTGGAAGGTCTCGGACCCTGATGCACGTGTACTTTCTATTAATATCTATGACCCCACTCTCGCCCCGCTTTACTCTCACCACCATCGACGTTTTCCTAGTGGGCCTCCCTTCGCCTCTTGCGCACACGGAAGCCAGCACTTTCACGGCACACATCGTCACAGAACCAGCCGCCTTTCACTTTCTCAAGCAAACCACGACAGGCAAGATGGAACTACAATAGGTTGATGTCAAGCATGGGCTCGAGTTGAGGCAAGCATGGTACGTACTTTTTGATCACATCCTGGCCCGTTACACGCAACTAATTCATCACGATTCTCTATTTTTTGCTCGCAGTCGGCACACATGAACTGCTCCGGGCTGGGTGTCCTTTCTTTTCGACGCCGTGATGGACGGCGGGGGTGTTCCAGTTCTGCCAAAGAGGGATCGATACGAGAGTTTGAAGGTCCAATAGGGGGGGCCTGTGTCGGGGGGTTGTCGTCTTCGGTACTAGAAAGGTGTGTTCCAACTCCTTGCTCGTCAGAAACAAGACTGATTTCGCCGCATATCACCAACTCTGCAGATTGACCAGCATCCCCTCCGTCGTTTTCAATCGTATTCGAACACGGTGGGATAGGGGCCGGGGAGTGTGTGGTGCGTCTGGGCAGTTCTCGGGCGAAGGGTATTTCAAGGAGCGCAGAGGTACTATCCGCATTAAACTGAGATGTCTGAAATCAAGATCAGCAAATTATATGCCTCATGAGCCTAGATCTACTTACTGAACGCGACTTCTTCTTCGTTCCCATCACTGGCGAGGGTCGTTTTGAGGAAGGCAGGACCAGGAAAACGGCGCAGCATCGCAATTAGATCATCGATAAACCACATGGCAGTGTCTAAAAATACTCTAACGAGCTGGAGAAAAAACTCGGACAAGACGTCACTGGACCCCCCCTCCCTCCCTACACACCGTCTCGGCAACTGCCGGTGTGTACCCCTTGCGCTGGACGTATGGGAGGCTGAGAATGGTTTGGGTTAATTATGTCTTTCCATTTCTCAATGTCCCTGCCCCGGTAGCTTTCCCACAGGGTTTTGACGCACCCGCGCGAGCAGATTTGTTTTACTTATCATCCCTTTCCCGAGCCCTCTTCAATTCTTACAATACCGGTTCTCATTTTTTTGGGTGGGGAGGGGTGTAATCCTACGGTTACCACATCCGGCATGCCCGACATACGACGTCATCATTTCCGATTCGACTATGGCCCGGTCGTCCCATCGCCCGATTCCACCACCACACTCGAGGATTTCCGATTCGACTGGGTAGCCCTTTTCTTATAAAAGGGCGCCAGGATCCTCATGTATCCTTACCTATTCTTCCCCCCCTTCTCTCATCACGCACACATCTCGAGATTCACTCATACTCTCGCAATATATCGGAGCATTCGTCTGTTTATATTGGTCCGTATTTCTCAGTGTGCCTACGTCCCCATATAGGGGGCCAAGACTCCACGAGGGAAGGGAGCAAACCTTGGAAGTGGATGCATTTGCTGAAAGTCGTTCATAGCGCCGATAGGTGTCGAGGACAGAGATGTATCGACCTATTCTTCTATAGGATTCAAGAACAACGTCAACTCCGAGGCTCGCGATGATCACGGATTCGGACCGAATGTTCAGGATCCTCAACAAACCTCTTCTGGCAGGGAAAATTCCATCTGATTCCAACAGCCTCGACTGAGCAATAGTAGTATATCACTGGCATGGCCCCAATCGCTGAACGCCTTGGGTCCGAGAGTTTCCCGATGTGCAGTCAGCATTCCTTACAAGATGAGCGACGGAAACTGACCTCGAGGACCAGGAAAGCACGAGAAGCAAGGCCTCTTACATCCTGACCTCATCGTTTAAGTTGGATTGAACCTCGGATTTGCTGTTTCCACTTCAACAGGGATCATCTCTATTTATTTATTTTAATTTACAGAAATCCCGTACCTCTCTACTCAACTGCTTGTACACCGTCATACGCCGGCAGCCGCTCACACGCCCCATTCCAATCGATGTTGCCATTCACCAGATCCGTCACGACATCGATCACCTCGTCAATCGACCCGATCCTCTGATCAGTCGTGTCGCGTTCCCTACAGCACACATCATCGTTTAGCAGGAGAAGAGGACGTGATCAAGACGGAATACGTACCGAAGAGTCATAGTGCGGTTCTTGACAGACGCAAAGTCGATGGTGATGCCAAATGGTGTGCCCAGCTCGTCGTTTCGCGCGTACCGCTTCCCGATGGAGGTGTTGGAGTCGTCGACGCGGGAGAAGACGCCTGCTCTGCGCAGCTTGGACGCTAAGAAGATAATTGAGAATGATGGCGACGGTACGGGTAAACAGAATGATTCATACAAATTTCAGTGACGAGGGGCGCAAACTCGTCCCTCGCGCTCAGGGGCACGATGAGTACTTTGGTTGGTGCCACGACGGAGGGAAGAGATAGGACCTATGGACTATGAGTGATATTTACATACGAAGGTGAAGGGGATAGAACTTACACCGCGCTCGACGTCCTGCTCACGCGCCCAGAAGCTGTGTTCTAGGAGGGTGTACAGGATGCGGCCGAGACCGAAGGAGGGTTCGATGACGTTGGGGGTATACTCACGGACTAGCGGGAGGATTGTTAGATATGTATGGAAGGTGACAGGGAGAGTAACTGACTTGACTGCTTGAAGACTTTGCGCTCGATGGTCAAAAGCTCGGGAGTTAGCTGGAACTCTGTCCCGTCCGGGGCTTTAACCACTGTTGAGCTAAAATGCGGAAATCGATAAGAAAGCGGTAGACCATGGGAACTATGGGCTCACCCTTGCAGCAACTCGCTCTTGACGCGCTGCAACTCCAACTCTGGCAATTCTTCAACGAGTACTTGCACCACCGCCGCATCGCTCTTGAAGGTCTTCCCCAACGCCTTCTTATTCCATTCCGGCACTTCCTTGTCCGTAACGATGGGCTCCTTCAGCGCCTGGCGCACCACAAGCGGCACGCCAGTCCGCTTCGAGTGCACGCTCAAATCATACGCCGCCCGATCCGCACACCCAACACACTCCGTCCACCCCGTCGAGTTCTCAATCTCCGCATCCCAGCAATCCGTCGCATAATGCGCCATCTCATTCCCCATATGCTGCCTGAACCTCAGGCGCTTGGGGTTGATCCCGATCTTCACGAGGAACTGGTAGATGCGCGCGACGAAGTACCCGAGCGTCTCGTTGGCGATGACGCCGGCGTCGACGGCCTCGCCAACGGTGAGCTGCGTCGTGAGGTTGGAGCCGGATTCTTGGGTTTTGCGGTCGAGGAGCGTGAGGAACTGGCCGCGCACTTCGGGGAAGCGGGGGTGCCGTTTGTCCTCGGGGTCGACGTAGTGCTCGATCTCGGCCATGGTGAACTCGCGCACGCGGAGTAGTCCGGCGCGGGGTGAGATCTCGTTACGGAACGCGCGCCCGATTTGGGCAGAGGCGAAGGGGACGCGGCCGTTGTTGAACTCGAGCAGACGGGAGAAGTTGAGGAAGTGGCCTTGGGCGGTTTCGGGGCGTAGGAAGCTGGGGGGAGGGTTCGGCGGGGGGAAGGGGAGCGCAGGGAAAGTCTTACCCGGGATGCTGGCCTGTGGGACCGATGCTGCTGGCGAACATCAGGTTGAACTGTTGAGGTTCGCCGACTTCGTTGTCGGTGTCGGGATTCTTGATGGTGTACTTTTTGCAGATTTCACCCAGCTCTGGGCCAGTGTAGTTGTCAAGCTATAGATATTCAGCACTCGAGTTAAGCAAGAATAAGTGGAGAAAACGCACCTGAGCTAGAATGGTCTCATACTCCTTGACGACCCCGTCATCCAACTTCACGGCTGCAGTCTTTGCCGCCTTCTTTTTCTTCTTCTTATCGTCCGCCGACGGTGGCGAGGCCGCCTGGCCCCTCGCCTCCTTGTCACCGGCCAACCGGGCCTCGAGCACCGCACCGACGAGATGGTCCGCGCGTAGCACGTCACCCGTCTTCGTGTCTTTGACCATCCAGTCTGCGAACCGTGCGACGTGGCCGGATGTCTCGAATACTGGCGCGGGAGTCATTATGGTAGTATCGAGCTCGAGCATGTGCTCTTCGATGATGAAGTGTTTCCGCCATTCCGCGATGATGTTGGCCTGCAGCGAGGAGCCGGGTGGGCCGTAGTCGTACAGACCGGCGACACCTATACATGGCAGAAGTTAGTATGGAAGTTCTGAATTTTGTTCGGATAGGAAGGGACACAGACCGCCGTAGATCTCGAATGCGGGGGCATAGAAGAATCTCCGGTTGAGGAGGGCCTCGAACTGTGTTTTGTTGAACGCGTGAGCCGTTTTGTTGACGTTGGAGGACGCCATGGGGGTTGTAGAGAATCGACGGTGGAGGTTGGAGATTCTGCTGTGATAAGAGAAGATCGGTCGGATATGGCAGAAGCCAATTCGCATGGAGGATGTTTATATTTTTTTGTTCCGAGTCACGTCAAGTCAGGAGGTGGTCCATCTCCTTATCTTATCGCTCCTCGCCAGATCCATGGAATGGCCACAGGGAACGCATGGTATGTCTACAGCCAGTCCCTATTGTATATAAAACATTTCGCATGGCATCGTTGCAAAGTACATGATTTCAGATCGTGCATAATATTGTACGTAGGTATAAGGGTAATATCGGAACGGGGTAGGTTGTGTGTAGGTATCGCAAGAGGTCCTCAGTGACCACCGTGGGCACTAAGAGGAGGGGAGGAGTAAATCGAGGTATCGCAACAAAACGATTTGAGACAAAAGAGCAAAAAGAGAGGCGGTGGGGGGTGGAAACAAAACGAGGGTAAGGGGATAGACAGGAGGCGAGAAAGGAGGGGGTGTGGTCGTGGATTTACATGTACCATGGATGTTTATGATATTAGTATTGATAAGGTATGAGGCCGCAGACGGAGAAGGCGGGCATGGTCAAGAAAAGGATATGCGCGAGAGTCCAGGAAGACGTCGATATCAAATCGCAGTCGAGTGGTTGGGTGCCCTACCGCTTCAGACCCTTGCTTGAGTCCCCAGCCTTGGCCTCCATCTGTTTGAAGTCCAACTTCGTAGGCGCGATTCTCTCTTCCTGCTCCTCTTCACCCTCGCTACCAGATCCGTTGACAGACCTCCCTCTCTTTCTGCTCCTCCCACGCATCTCCTCCGCCAGGCTCCGTTGCCCCCCTCTACTTTTCTCCGCATGCCGCCCAGCAACGCGCGCACTCTGCCTTTGCTGCCTACCCTTTCGCGGTGCGGCAGGAGGGAACAGCATCTTTGGCGGGCAATGTGCGCCGGGAGAAAAGTCGGGGTGTTCAGCAGGCAACTTTGACCGTGAAGAAGGCGATTGTGGACGTCCGCGCTCGTGATCGTACAACGGGTTCGGGAATGTACCACGCACTCCTCGGCTGTAGTCGGGAACGCGCTTTAGTGAGGAGTGGCAAGGAGAGGAGTGCCAGAACTTACAAGACGTAGGTTACGGTAGGCCGCTCTTTCACAGGCGTGTGCGGGCTCAAGTTTGGACTGGGACTTGGACTTGCGCTGTCATCTGCGACTGCGGCAGAAGAAGGGGAGACGAGGAAGGGGTTATTTGGCGAGTCGCGCATGGGGAAGATGCGCTTCGGCCGTGGGGTGACGGGCGGCGATGCCACTGCCGCAGCTGCCGCCTTGCGGTTCGACGGCGGAGGCGAGACGGGTGCTGAGCCGACGCTGCTTGTGCTGGCAGCTCCAGCAAGGCGACGGCGGTACAGCAGTGCTGGGGCAAGGGAAGGATCTTTCTGGATCGATGTAGGGGCCGGGGCGTCCCCATCGGACTTGCTCAGCCAAAACGCCTCTTCCTCTGAATCTGCAGTTGCGCCCGTTGCCGTCTTTCGCTTCTTGTGCTTGTGGCCAGGCGCGACCACACCTTCCTCGTCCTCGCTTGCGGAGCTGTCGCGATCAGTATCGGTGTCATAGGCACCGCGACCACTTGCGTGCTTGCGTTTATGATGTGTGCGAGGCGGGGTCGGCAACGATGCAGTTGATGCAGAACGCTTGAGCGGGCGGGGGAGCGGGGGAAGTGCCACTGGGGACGAGTCAAGCATAGTTGCAGCGCTGCTCGGGGCTGTATGATTGCGTGTTTTCGGTATGATTAGGGCGCTCTATGGTGGTAGGAGAGAAGGAGGTGGCGCAGAAATGGAATAAAAGACGCAACCACCCTTGTTGTCCCTTGCAAGAACAATGGACGCCAGATCCTAACAACACCAAACACACATCTTGTCTCCGAATTCAGGTGCTTGCCCATGCCACACAGCTGTGTACGGTCCGGCTACTCAGCGTCCACGCTTGAGCGCTCGTGCCTTTGATTATAACAGGATCTGTCACGGCATCATTAGGAGACCAGTACCCGAGCTATCTATATGATGTCCACATCCTCCTTACAGTGTTCAGATTGTGACTTTGTTGACGAGACGCGATGATAACCATACTTCTGGAGACTCTGATCAGGATGCGAGGAGTCGAAAGCACCCTATCTGTTCGGACAGAAACCTATCGCGACCGTCACCCCATCTGCCACCATGCCTCGGGACACAAGAACCTATGTTGCTGGAAGAGATAATTCAAGACGCTTTTGGACCTGCTGCAAAGTCTACCTAGGTACGCAGAGCAAACCAATCAATTACCTTTACCTCGAGTTCTTTTGGACTGATCTGCACAGACATACCAGACCGAGGCTCGCACACAGCATAGGAAGGACGAGATCTAGTTCCGCCCCGCTTTTCACCAGACAACCCCGAGTCAGCTCCTCTGAACCTACCTTACCTACCACGATGGTCTGGTATGGAGAATTACTAGCTGAGCTGGGCCTCGACTATAAAGCGTCTGGCAAATGGCCTGCAGTATACCATCTTCATCGACCTCACCACTTCTCTCCTCTTAGATCTTAGACTCTAATTCGCCGATTCATATAATGCTCGTCTTCGGCCCGTCCTTTACCGCCTTGGTCACGGCACCGGCAATTTTGGTCGGATTCGCTCAAGCTAGTGCAGTGCCTACGACGGCGGATTATCTCATTGTTGGCGGTGGAACTGCGGGTCAGTGCATGCCTTGAAAGAAGTGATGATACATGATGCATGACCCCACACCCCTCTCCTCCTCCCTGTCGCCCATCCTCCACCTCCTGCGCAATCCCCACCACTTCCTCCCCGCGCGGCTCTTCCCGACACTCCCCAAGACTCCCCACCCCCACCTCACCCCACATCCCCACCGCAAGCACCTCATGAATCCCCGGTATCACCTGTCCCTCTCGTCGTGCCCCCACGTCCAAAGGAAACAATTGATGGAAAGCACCGATGACTCTTCCCCAGCGTCCTTCTTTTCCTGGACTTGCGCCGGGGCCGAGTCGACCAGAGTCTCCCCCTCGCTCCCCCGACTCTGGCTCTGGCTCTGGCTCTCCCTCTTGCTCGCCCTCATCGCAACCCACTCCTCGTACCTCGCCCTCATCGCCCTCATCTGCCGCAACAGCTCCCTCCTATGCTCTACCCCTCGCTTCGCGAGCACGATCAACTGCTCCGTGGCCGTCATGCTCCGCTCCGAGCTGTCCTCGCTGTCCTCGCTGTCCTCCTCCTCATCGCACTTGGGTACCGTGGAAACCACATGATCAGGCTCCGGGACACTAGCTCCTCGTCCTCAGGCTTGTTACTATGGACAGGAGAACCTTTGGACTATGCAGTTCCCAGTACGACCGCTCCTCGGAATCTTGGTCCCCTTGCAAATCCCAGCACGAAGTGACCGCGGAGGGCGGCGCAGGCGGCGGCGTGACTTTTAAGACCAGGGTATCTCCCTCCCGGGACATTCTGTCGATGGACGTGGGAGTGGGCAAGAGGTCCGCGACGTCGGTGTCTTTGTCCATGTACGTCTTGGGCTTGGGCGATGCTGGAGTACTGAGATCGAGCGCCCCGACGGCCTTCTCGGCGAACGTACCAGCTTTGACTCCGGAGTTGATCTCGGTCAGCTTGGCTGCAGTCCAAGTGGGAAGGAGTCCTTCGATGCGGGAGGTGATCTTAGCGGTGCAGAGCTTGAGATCGTCGAGTTCTAGCAACGTCTGCGCCATGTCCACGACGTCCTTCGAGTAGGGCGCCGCTCCCTAGAGAGTAAAACCGCGATTAGAACGGAAGAGGACATAATGCCGACTACCCGAACCTAGGGCAACCCAACACCACCGTGATCGTACAGCCCCTTCCCCTTGACCTCTACATATTCGCCCACCTGATCGCCCTTCTCACCGCGGTCGCTGACTTGTTGGCACGACGTGCACAGGTCCTTAGGCGGGGTGGGAGTGTTGGATGAGGTTCCGGCCTTGAGGGTATTGAGCGAAGCATCGAGACCGCTGGTCGTTTCGGGCGGCCGTCTTGAGGGTGGATGGGTGTTGAGACAGCACCTATGGAAGTCAGATGAATCTTTGGGATACCTTATCTTAACCCCAGCTTCACCTCCCTGGTCTAGAACCAACGCCCACCCGACTCTTCATATCATCATCAGCCTTGTTACTTACCACCAAATGTTCGCATGAAAACTCTTCCATAAGCTTATCAATCATGAAAGGAATTGTCAAGCAGACCATTGGATGCAGGTCAGCCACCCCCTACAGATGCTTATAAGACCGGGCGACGCCTTCTCCACTCCACTTCTCGTCTCTCCTTTAGCTATCACGCCCCTCTATCACGCATCTAGTTATCGCGTTTTCTTTTGCTGTTCTGGAAATGGCATCTTTCTTATTCCCTTCCTTCCTTCTCCTCGCTATCTACGCATCGCTCGTGCAGGCGTCACCGTGGCCGCGCCATGCAAGGCACTCCACACACCGTGTCAGCCACATTGGTCGTGCACTTCAGGTCAAGGCCTTCCACCCAGAGTCTACATTCAAGGTTCGTCAACCATTACATTCCATGTCCTTGATCCTTGGACTAATATCGGCCTGTGAGTAGACCTTCGGAAAGGGGATCGAGCAGCCCGTTCCTGAAGGGCTCGATGGTTCATCAATACCTCCAGCTTTAGAAGAGTCCGCCATCGCATTTATGCAATCACAGCTCGGCGTCGATGCTTCACAGGTCAGCTACCGCTCAGGCTTTACGGAGGGCTTGAGCAAGTTTGCCTATGTACAGCAGAGCCATGTGAGTCCCCCGCGTTTTGATGACGGGCGGCACCTGATCCCCATTGCAGGAGGGTGTCTCCTTCGCTAATGCCGTTGCCAACATAGCGTGGCAGGATAACAAGGTGGTTGCGTTCGGCTCGTCATTCGTCAACAGCAGTACGTTCCGTTGCATGTTCTATGGCCACCGTCGATCTCACGTATATTAGGCAAAATTGCGGACTCAAGACCGACCCTTGCCATCGAAACCCTTATCCCTAAGGTCGAAGAAGCCCTTGACGGCAAGGTTAACGGTCAGCCTCCGAGCGTCGAGTTCCTCGTGACCGAGGACGGGTCCGTTGCTCTCACTTTTGTCGTTCAAATCCAAAATGAGATGACGGGGATGTGGCTCGAGGCCTATGTTTGCGCACATACTGGCCAGATTCTTTCGGTGACGGATTTCGTCGCACATGCTTCGGTGAAGGAGTTCGATATCCTGTTGCTTCGATAAGCTAACACCGATCTCTTAGTACACTGTTCTCCCAATCCGAAAAGAAACGCTCCCCGAAGGTCAAGAGACTTTGGTCAACCCTCAAGATCTTCTGGCTTCTCCCTTCGGCTGGCACAGTGACGGTAGTACCAAGACCACGAACACGGCGTAAGTCATCCTCCTCCTTCTAAACAACAGTGCCCCCAACTTGTTTCTAGAGGTAACAACGTCGCAGCGGCTGTGGGCAAACGGGTCTCTGCCGAGAGCACTGCAGGTCTTAACTTCAACGTCAAGTATGATGATACGAAGGATCCCACCAACGCTTCCAACATGCGAGCCGCGACGAACAACGCGTTCTACATCATCAACACCGTGCATGACTTCACCTACCGCTACGGCTTTACCGAGAAGGCCTTCAACTTCCAGAATAAAAACTTTGGCAAGGGCGGGAAAGGCGGAGACAGAGTCTCGATCTCTGTGCAAGATGCGTCTGGGCTGAACAATGCCAACTTCGCTACCCCACCTGAGTACGTCGCCTTTTTGTCGCTTGACTAGCTGGTACCCATCTGATTTCTTATGCTGCGCAGCGGTCAACCGGGAACCTGCCGCATGTATATCTGGGATTTCACAAAAGTTGGTAACGGTCTATTTATCAGCAGGAGTGGAGACTGATGCGTTCTTTGTGATTCAGCCCAGACGCGACGGATCCCTCGAGACTGATATCATCGTGCACGAGATGACCCACGGAGTCACGAACCGCATGACAGGCGGCGGCACTGGGCGATGCCTGCAGACAACCCAGGCCCGTGGAATGGGAGAGGGCTGGTCCGATACAATGGCTGAGTAAGTTTTAGATTTCCATCAGTTTGCCCTCTTTACTGATGAACTGTATCGTCAACTTATAGCTGGGTCAACCTGAAATCTGATATGGTCAAGGACTTCGTGTTGGGCCAGTATGTTACGAACGACGCAGCCGGCATCCGCACTTACCCCTACTCAACGGACGCGTGCGTCACCATCTGTTGATTAGGTCCCGCAGAATCACTGACTTACTGCCCATTTGCTCTACAGGAAGGTCAACCCGCTGCGTTACTCCAACGTTGCGACACTCAGCGAAGTTCACGGTACGCTTACTTCAGCGTGTCGAGATCATGTTTGTGATCCTCATCATGATCATTTCCACCAGACATCGGCGAAGTCTGGGCCAACATGCTTCACAACGTCCTTGCCGCCCTCGTGGCCGTGCGCGGTTTCTCCAACACTGCCCTGACCAACCCCAATACAAACGAGGGCAATGTGGTCTTCATGCACCTTTTCCTCGATGCGCTGCTTTTGCAACCTTGCAACCCCACATGTGAGTAAGATCGCATTCAGCGTTCTTAGCGTACCTCATCATGGTACCTACAGTCGTTTCTGCCCGTGATGCATGGATACAAGCTGACCAGAATCGGTTCAATGGCGCCAACAAGTGCACGGTGTTTAAGGCCTTCGCCAGCCGTGGCCTCGGGCTCAACGCCCGTCCGGGACTCTTTGTCGACAACACCGATGTTCCTGAAGGCTGTTAGACTCTCTTGAAGTATCGTTACCATGTAAATCAGATTTGTGTAAGGGTTTAATTCATTATATCATTCATGTATCGTACAAGTTTTATGTACATGAATATAGACCAAACTCCTCCTGAATCTGTGCCTCTTTGAACTTTGTCTTATGTAGTAGCAACAGCCTGCAACGTGGTGCGTAAGCTATAATTAGGAACTTTCATTCCAACAGCCCAGGACCCCCGAAAGCCACCCAAAATGTCTGATCCCAAATGAGCCAAAATTCGCGATTTTTATACGGACATCTTTTGGCCAGGTTTTTATCTGGACGACGAATCAGCCCTCCCAAGATCCCTACATCAGGAATCCATTTTTCCCAAAAAGAATCCTCCGCTGCGCGGCTCATCGTCCAGGCGCCCTTAGGCTCACATAAGCACCCTCACCGAACACGCGTGGACGTTCTTGGTATGAGACTACAGGCGCCCTTAGCACGTCCGAGAGTGATCGGGAATACCGAGCATTTCTCTACCAACTGTACATTTCTGAGCCATGTCCTATTGCTGTTTAGCCCGAATTTCGCGCTTAAGAAGGGCTTTGACAGCCTTCATCAGCCTCCCCGTGTCTCCCTTCCTTCAACTTCTTGAAAATTCCCCAATCGGTCTCTAGTACTTTAAGCTATTAGCAATAGCTGGTGCGTAGACTATAATTAGGAACTCAAATTCCAATAGCCCCTATTTATTGATCATGAGGTCAAGACGGATAAGGTCTCGTCCATGCATTGAAATTTTGATCTCGACAGAGGCTCCATGCATATGGATACCCGATAGAGCCCGATAGTCGTTTGGCACAACTTAAAGCTCCGGGTCCGGTGTTGAAGTCCGTTTCAAAGTAACTGGGAGCGTTCGGGCTGCTGCTGGGACCCACCGACGAATACTGGTGCGATATAACTTCCGCCCATTCACCACATTCACTGAAACTTCCCGAACATCAACACAGATAGACCATTACTAGCCAGCGAGTCATGGAAGAAGACGTGCGTACACCCCTTAATTCTTGGCCTGTTCTTGCTGACCTTGGTATAGCAAATCAGGAAAGAAGAAGCGACTTCAGTCACCAACAGCCTCATCCGCACCAACCTTCGTCCCTCCGAAACTCATTCCGAAATATTGCAATCTGCCATAGATGTGCTTAATGCTGCAATATTGCATGAAGATTCTGCAATCGCGGTCGAAGATGGAAAAATATCCGTACTTCAGCACGAAATCAACGAAATCCGCGAGAGGATGCACCAATTGAGGGACACGAGATATTCTCTCAAAGTAAAACGAAGTCGACTGGAGGACGAGCGAGACTTTTACCGGGCCTTTCGAACGCCCGCTAGGCTCCTCCCGCTAGACGTGCTATTGGAAATCTTCAAGTATTGCGTGGATGAAAATTCAGACGTAATCCCCTTGCTCAGCATCAGTCGAGTTTGCTCGAGTTGGAGAAGTGCGTGCCTGGGAAATGCCACACTATGGACAAACCTCTCTATCAGCGCCGACAGATACAGTCGTGTCTGGCGTTTGAATCCTGAATTGGAATGGCTAATTCCTTGGTGGTTCCAACATACCAAGCGGCTCCCGCTGAGCCTCACAGTGCGATCTACATCACTTGGCTTACACCGCTCAGATTTCGTAGGACTCGTTCCATACTTGGATCGCCTATCTCACCTAGAAATCCGTGTGCAGTACGCACTATCCCTTGTACCCCTACTCGTCCTGGAGCCTGGAAGCTTTCCCCTGTTACAGACGATATCCCTCTCCGCCAACGATAGATTTTATGCTCCGTTCCAGTTATACCTTGACTTGTCATCCTCCTCACATCTACACACGGTTTTCCTCGAGTTAAGGTCTCCTGGAGAGCCGGTCGATATCGCCCTTCCCTGGGATCAACTCACTCACTCGAAAATGCAAAACGAGCTGCCCTCGGACATATGGCATGCTGGATTTTGCCGAGGTCGAAACCTTCGCAGTGCAAGTTTCCTCATCGAGACCACCGACAAGCCCATAAAGCTCCCGCCCGCCCCCATCACCTATAACTATCTATCGACTCTCGAGCTGACTTTTTCCATCAAGAACGATTTACCTTCCCTCAAAATGCTTCGAAACCTCGTGTTCCCCTCCCTCCAAGAATTGTCCCTTTCCACTGATGACTATTGGGAGGGTCTCCCAGTTGGACACCTTCTTCGAAATACATCAACAAAGTCCTTACGGTGCCTTTCCCTTGCCCGTGTCGACATCGACATCCCCGAACTCGTTGAATTCCTTGCTACATGCCCTTCATTGGAAAAGTTTGGCGTTGACCTTCCACGCCACAATTATGATTATGAGGCGCTTTTCGGAGCCCTGTTGAATGGAGTTGGCGACATGAGCTCTGGACCCTCTCTGCCTAAGCTCGCCTCATTCACCACCGCCGTTCGTGTTGAAGACGGCGAGATGCTCCAGCCAGTCTCCCCAAGGCCATTTATAGACCTCGTCTTATCATGGCGCCAATCGCTGAAGGCGGTCAACGTCACCGTCTACGCAGAGCCAGATCCTCCCGATGCTCCCGATGGTGTAGCGAGGAAAAATATCGAGCGGTTTTTGGACCGTGTCGACAAGAAACTCGAGCCCTACACCCATGACTCTGAGACGCGGCCCGCTGGTATTGTGTTGACGACAACGGAGATGGAAACCGAAGATTTCATTTATGATTTCAGCCCCGTGACTGTGAACGTTCAACGTCGTACTCGACTTAAAGGTTTAGGCTACTGGGATATATAATTTGCTCTCCTACCACCCTGCTAGCGCTCATCTTCACCATGTATCGCTAGGCGACGTCGTATGGTACAAGAAGCTCAATGGCCCAGTGTTAAATTCAATGTGAATGTAGTACAGCAGATATCAAAAGAACGATAGCGCGAAAGCCAATCCTCCCCCAATCCCAAGGCATCACGTAAACACCGCATCCTCCGCCCAAATACCCGCGGCATTTAGTGAGAACACCTCCTCGTCCGTCTGTGCGACCCACGCTGCCTCCTCCCTGTTCTTTACAGCCTGCGATCCACGATCATTAGCCCAAAAATGTTGGTTCATGAAGGACAAAAACGCACCTTGCCCAGGAACTCCTTGCTTCGGCTGACCTCGCGCTCGAGCTCACTGAGTGCGGCAGCTTGCGCCTGGACATCCGCGAGGACTGCGTCAACTTGTGCCGTCGTGAACGTTGGAGCGGGATCTGAGAATGTGACGGTCCCATCTGCCGAGATTTGTGCTGCGATATCGCCAGATTCGATCTATGCGAGTATGTGTTAAGATTTCGTGTTTTAAAGACAGAAAGGCCAGATTCGGCAGAATGTAGTATAATGAGAAACCGGTACTCACCATGCTTAAGATCAGTTCGCGCACTTCCTCCTCAGACTCACTCCGGACAGCGCGCGCGATATCCGCTAGGCCGAGCGTGACGTATGTTGCGGTGAGCTTCTTGAGCGTCCAACGTGGAGTGCGTGCAAGGGCTTGCTGTAGCAGGCCGGTCGTCTTCTCCTGTTACACGGTATAAGCCCTTATTACGATAGGAAGGAGAGAGAAAAATGTAAGCGTGACGGACCGTGGCGAAGAGCTGGGCCTCCCGCTGCAAGATCTCGGTGAGGACGTCAACGTCGTGTGGGTAGGAGTTGATGAAAGCATTGTAGGGCGTGTTCTTGAGGAGTCGCGGTAGGAGAGAGTGTGTGTACTTTGGCACTGGCGCGGTCTATAGATCCATCGTATCAACACATGTACTTCCAGCTAGGAATGGGTAGTTACCTTCCCCGTTGCGATCAGCTGCACCAACTTCAACTTCTTCAACGCCTCAAGCTGGAGGGCGGCAGGCACTATGCCGGGGCTGCTCACGCAGATCTCGAAGAACTCTTCGGCGGGGCCCCAGCGCTCAAGCATGGTGAGAGCTATACCACCGAGGTAATGGTAGGTCAGGTTATCGTTGTAACCTAGGTCTGGCGCGATCGACAGGTCGATGTTAGTAATCGGGGAGGCGAGGACTGGGAGGAGGGCGGTGTAGCTGTAGGTGGTGACACAAGCCTTGGGGCTGCGTCAGTTGCAAATATAATTAGAGCAAGATTATTTAGGGAAGACGTACGAGAGCGAAGAGGGAATGAAGTGCGGTGAGGTAGGACGCGTCGGGTGGGTAGCGCCGTACGAGATCGGATAGTGGCTCAATGGCAATTGTAGGCTGAGTGCATGGGCTGCGGTTAGTGACATGCCGTGGTAAGGAGAACGCGGAGACGGACACTAGAGATGGAGTTGGCGAGATGGACGATGCCTTTCGCGAGAGCCGTCACTGGGTGGCGATATCATGAGTACTAGAAAGCGATCGGGATGGGAAAGGGAGTGCGTACCGCGGTCGGGGGCTAGCCTTGCATGTTCTGGGATGAAGGTGTGGCAGAATTCCTGGATGAGCTGCAAAGGCGGGGCAGGTGCGTTCGGTGTGTTCAGACGTGCAGCACTATGGGGACATTGAAATGATGCTAAAGAAAGGGGGATCGGGCACGTACAGTATGTAAAGGACCCCGAGGGTGTTTTCGCGCATATCGAGGATGGTGAGGGGATCTTGGTTGTTGGCCAAGGGGCTGGAGAGGATGGTGTCGCGCGATTCCTTGGGGATGGCATTGCGCAGCGTGTGGTTGAGGGCGGCGACGTTGTTGGAGGTGGTAATCTGGTTGATGATGCTGTCGAGGGATTCAGACGAGGAGGGCGCCATGGATGGTGGGTGCTGGCTGCTAGACACGACAGATCCCCTTTATGATATCTCTAATGATCTTGTCTGCTATCGTCGTTCAGGATATCTGCTGCGATCGAGGAAGACGAAGAGCACAACGAGCTCGCGTTTGATCCAGGCAAAGTTGGCAAACAAAGGCGGCAGACAGGATCTAATCAATAACCAGCTCACACTACTCACACGCGCCCACCATGGCCGTCTCGATGGTTATGACCAGCCACCCTGACATCTCCCTCGGCAGTGATATACTAGGCACTCCTGGTGCTGAAGGCAGTAGGTCATGGAGTGAAGCCCCTGACACACCTGTGGCGTCCCGTCCGCAACGTACCACACGAGCTAGCATCGCGGGCACAAAAGGAGCACCATTAACGCTACGTGACCAAGAAAAGGTACATTTAATTTCTGTTATATTATCTGGTCTACTAACCCGTCATTACTAGCACATCGATAATCTCAAGAAGGAAAACTTTAGCATCAAGCTGCGCGTTCACTTTCTCGAGGAGCAGCTGGCAAAGCTCGCGCCGGACCAGATAGATGCTGCCCTCAAGCAGAATATCAATCTTAAGATTGAGGTTCAGCAGCGCGGAATGGAGATGAAGAAGCTGAAGAAGCTCGTTCTTGAACTCGAACGCGAGTTGGATCGACTTCAACGCGCTGGTGGCTCGCGTAATCGCGAGCGGGAGCTAGAGGAGAAGCTTGAGGAACGAGATCGCGAGTTGCGGGAGTGGAGAAGGCGGCGAGATGGCGTAGACGATGAGGTTGTTCGCGAGCTCGAGACGCATAATGCCGAGTTAGAGGAGGAGTTGGAGAATGCTCGCGGTCTCTTGGAAGACAATATGGATGAAATCGAGCGGCTGAAGGAGATCGTAGAGCGGAGGGGGGACGAGTCTCTTGCTGAGAGCTCAAATGGAGAGGGAAGAAGGGAAAGGCTGAAGAGGAGAGTAGAGGAACTAGAGATTGAGAATGAGGAGCTCCGCGCGAGATTGGATGAGCACGCGGAGATCATCGCCCAGAAGGAGGATGAGAAGGACGATTTGGCGGACGAGGTCAATGCCCTTCGCCTGGAAATTGAGGATATCCAAAGGAGAAGGGAGGCGGAGTCGTTTGAAAGGAGTGAGAGTAGGGCGCAGATCTTGGAGGAGCGGGAGGAGAGAGAGGCCGCCGAGGACGATCTCAACGCGCTCCGGGACAAATTGGCAGCGGCGACTATCGAACTGCAGCAGAAGGACGACGACATCGAGTTGAAGAACCGGGAAATTGACGACATTGTGGCGGAACACCAGCGTATCGTCGGGATTGTTGAAAATGAGTGGCGAGGCGAGAAGGAGGAGGCCGAGGGGCGGGTAGAGGAACTTCGTGATGTATGTCTATCCTTCGAAGACCATCCAATACTCATTAACTCATTTGTTAGCACCTTGCCGAACGGGAAGCAGAACTTGCCGAAGGGGAAGCAATATCGAAAGATCTTCGACTACAGATCTCGGAGCTCGAGGCTGATATGAAGCATATGCATGCAAAGTTTGAGGCTACTTTCGCACACTTGGAAGAGCAGAGTGAGCGGAAGGATGCTGAGATCGAAGGACTGAACAACGCGATGGAGAAGCTCTCTGGGCAGATATATGCCATGGAAGACGAGAACGATCGGCTAAAGGAGGAGAGTGAACGTATGCAGGAAGAAGAGGAGGCAGAACGAGAAAGGCTTGAAGCATTGGCAGCAGCTCTCAAGGAGGTGTGTTTCTTGATCTTCGGCTTCTATTAATTCCTGACATTTCGCTGCAGAAAATCGTATCCCTGAAGGCTCAACTTCAGGAAAAGGCTGAACTGTACGAAGCATGCAGTGCAGAAATCCATGCGCATCGGACTAGGCAAGAAGAGCTCGCGCGGCATGTAGACGACTTGGTTGAGGAACTTCAGCGGGAGCGCCAGGCCCGGGAACGTACTGAATCTGATCTCGATGCCGCCGATAAAGACCACGATGCCGAAATACGCCGTGAACGTCGCGCCCTTGAGGGCAAAGAATCTGCCCTTCAAAGCGCCTTGAATGATCTGGCTCGAGTGCAGTCACTACTCAGCCAACGAGAATCTGATCTGCAGGCCGTGCAGACTGCGTTGCAGACGTTAGAGGCGGAGTCGAAGAGGCTTGGGGAGACACATACGACGGCGCGGTTCTCGCTACAGCTCGAGGCGGATCGGCTGAAACGTGATTTAGAGCGGGTCGAGAACGAACTGGCGCGTGCCAGGAAGGAGCTAGACGACAGAGATTCCAAGGGCCGGGATCGAGATGGCGCGTTGGACAAGTTGCATGCCGAGAACAGGGACTTGGCGAGCCAGCTCGCGGCGCAAATGCAGGCGAAGCTGAACATCTCGGACAAGCTGGATGGCGTTCAAGGGACGTTAAGGACGGCAGAGGGAGAGGTGGTGACGTTCAAGGCAAAAGTGGCGGATCTGGAACAGAGGCTGTCCAAGGACCAGAGGTCGCTGCTGAGTGCGGAAAGCCAGTACCGAGATCAGTTGACGGAACGGAATACGCTGCTGTTGACGATCTACCAATATATGGACAAGATCCTGGGGGTGGACAAGACACCGGTGAGAGTGGTGCATTTATGGGTTTGCGTTGTCCTGATTTGGGTGCGCAAGTAGAAGAAGAGCGGGCAGGCGGAAACGAAACCTTTCACTAACTTTAGCGTGTTTCACGATAACCTCATCACAAGGCTGAAGGCGCTCAGTCAGATTCAGCTGCAGTTCGATAAACGGTGTAAAGAGGTGGAAGGGAGCTATACGGAGAAGCTGAATGACATGAGGAAGCAACTCGATCATCGGTGGAAACAGATAGACAAGTTCGAGGCAAGTGTTAAAGCTTACGCTGAGACCAAGGTTACGTGGCGGCGGAAGCTTGCATCCAAGGAAGGCGAGCTCGAGGCTATCAAGGTGCGTTTTCTGAGTTACTAGTATAATCCCGTCTGATGTTTATGTGTAGGCTACGAATGCAGAGATGGCGATCCAGCTTTCCAGTATCAAGCGTCCAGGCCAATCGGACGCGATGGAAGTACGCTCGTTGGCCACTCGGGCGGTCAATGCAGAGCGCCGGCTCAATAACGCACAGAACCAACTGCTTGCGACTGAGGAAAAGGCGGCGGCTACGAACCAGAAGAGCGCATTGGCGGATGCGAAGTGGGAGGCACGGGTAAAGGAGTATGAGGCGAGGCTGAAGGCTGCGGAGGAGAAAGTCAAGAGGGAACGGCAGGGGGGTAAGGAGAGGGTGGCCGAGCTAGAGAATAATCTCAAGTATGTCTTTCCCCATCCTCCCGTTCTATTTCTATGTTCCTAACTGGCCTCAGGAGCATTCAACGGCAGTTTGAGCTTGCGCAGAAGCGAAATCAGCAGCTGGCAGAGGTGATTGAAACGAACAAGGTTTCTGGTTCTTTGACTCCAAAGTAGTGGTGCGCTATCCATTTTTGCTCTCGTTAGTTACTCGTTGTATACCTAGTATGTGCTATATCTAATTCAGTGGAAGACTTCCAGACGAGTGCTAAGTGTCGGAGGCCACCTGGATAGGGAACAAGCAGTACTTGCCGCTAAGTGGTAACTTATATAGACCTTGCAGGATTCTGCAGCCCACATGCGGAATGTGGGATACAATGATGGCATACCAAGCTCATAGGAGGTCTCTCGCCGAGTGTCTCTACACCATCGGGCAGGTCGAGCTCGGCCTCGTCCATTTTTAGGATTTCATACGCAATTCATACGTTGGGGCTCTTGTACTAGTCATCACCCATTATTGTGTGCCATGGAGGCGTGTCCAGTTCTCCCTAGCTGAACCCTGCCGCACCCGAGCGTGGTAGCCCTCGCTCGCCCTTCAAGTTCTACATACGCTACCCGCCGTAGTCATGTACCGGTCATCAACGTCATCGGCTTCCTTTCGCCGCACACGCAGCTGCCGCGTCGGAAGACTGATTAACCTCTCCGGCTTGGGGATCGGTCTTCCGGCTCCTGGAAGTGATAGCCTATAGGTCGATCGTATGATGCAGACGGTCTCCTTAGCTCGATGTTGTCTCACCAGGAGCAGGTGGCCTCGGGGTTGCATGCATCATGCTGAATTTGGCCCAATAGCTGCTACTAACTAAGCACATCTCCTGTTTCGAAAAAATACATGTCCAACTCATTCACGGCAAAACTTAACAGCATACTGCTTGGATTCAGCCGTAAATCTTGGTGCCGCCCCAAACTGTCAGCTCGTGTGCCCTTCGGTGTACACTGTACACGGTCTGAGCGGGAGAACGGCATTCCTTCGGATGATCCACGTGGAGCGGCGAATGGGGGCAGCGCGGCCCGGCCTTCATGATGACCACCTCGTCTATAGCCCTGCAAGATATGTGAGAGGGTGGTAGACTGATAACCATTCCCTCTACGAGACGAGCCTCGATATATCGACTCGTCTTCATCATGATAGCTGGTCACGAGTCTGAGAGCTTACCCCACGATCATGAACCCCGCGCCAAGCGGATATGGGCGCGTCCTATTGAATACCTATAGGAGGTGGGATACTGGCCGAGGACCGACCTAACTCCGTCTGACAGCCTTCATGGATGCAGTTACGGGATCCTAAGTAAGTGCCCAGCGTGATGGATGTGGTTAAGGCGCCTGGAAAATGCGGGGGAGCAGGAGCAAGTGATCAAAATGAATAACCTGGACCAGATCACATCCGATCCCGCCATTCTCCTTTGGGAGTTTGCCCCTATTTGTTACCACACTCGTTCTTGATAAAACCATTTCCCCGTCATCCCTCTTCCCCACTAACCCCCATGGCCGACGAAGTAGCACCCAGCTCAGTTCCTAAGCACCCTATCGCACCACGCCTCGCCAACGGGCTAAAGACACCGCACATCGGCCCACACATCGACGACTACCACGCAGCCCATGCAGAGACTGTCGGCCATGAATCCGACGCGTGGTGGGCGAAGGTACGATTCATCTTACCTCCGATTACCGACGCTGACCTGGCATAGGTCGCCCGCGAGACCCTCTACTGGGATCGCCCCTTCCAGACCGTGCGATCTGGCGGATTCCAGACAGGCGACATCGCCTGGTTTCCAGAAGGCGGTCTTAACGCTTCCTACAACTGTGTTGACCGCTGGGCTTTTAAGCATCCCAATAAGGTTCGACCACTTATTGGTGCTACGTTACACCGATCTGACAATATGCACAGACCGCAATCATCTATGAGGCCGACGAGCCTGGCGAGGGCCGCGAGGTGACATACGCCGAACTCCTCCGGGAAGTCTCGAGCATCGCAAACGTGCTTAAAAAGTACGGAATCAAGAAGGGTGACACTGTGTCTGTTTACCTTCCTATGACTTGGCACGCCGTCGCTGCCTTCCTCGCCTGCGCGCGTATCGGCGCGGTACATTCCGTCGTCTTTGCTGGCTTCTCCGCCGAGTCCCTGCGTGACCGCGTGCAGGATTGCTCTTCGCGTTTTGTCATAACGTCTGACGAAGGCCGCCGTGGAGGCAAGACGATCGCCACTAAGGCGATCGTGGATAGCGCGCTTAAAGACTGCCCGCTTGTGGAACATGTATTGGTCCTGAAGCGCACAGGGAACAAAGTGGCCTGGACAGAGGGTCGCGACAAGTGGTGGCATGAGGAAGTTGATCGCGTGCCGAGCTACTGTCCGCCTGAGGTCATGGCGTCCGAGGATCCGCTCTTCATCCTTTATGTACGTTGAACATCCTTCCTTGATCCGGGCAGCTTCTGATTGATGCTGCATGACGGTAGACCTCCGGCTCGACCGGGAAGCCCAAGGGTGTCGTGCACACCACCGGTGGGTACCTCCTCTGCGCCGCCCTCACTGTCAAGTACGTGTTCGACGTGCATCCCGATGACCGCTTCGCATGCATGGCCGACATCGGCTGGATCACTGGGCACACGTACGTCTAAGCTCCTCATTTGAGGTTAAGACATGATTGACTTACCCCGCGCAACAGGTACATCATCTACGGGCCCCTCGCGAATGGCGTAACAACGACCGTCTTCGAGTCCACCCCTGTATACCCAACGCCATCGCGCTACTGGGAGACTGTGTCCAAACACAAACTCACCCAGTTCTACTCGGCGCCGACTGCGATCCGTCTCTTGCGCCGCCTCGGTGAGTTTTACGCATTTGTTCACTTTCTGGATATGAGGCTGATGTGAAATGTGTGTTTAGGCGCACACCACGTCGAGGGACATGATCTTTCGACCCTCCGCGTGCTCGGTAGTGTTGGTGAGCCGATCAACCCCGAAGCATGGCACTGGTACAATGAGCATGTTGGAAGGAAGGAATGTGCTATCGTCGATACGTTCTGGTGAGTGCCCCTTTCCCTTCCTGTTTTCAGGGGTTTCACCAGATGATGGATAATCAGGCAGACGGAGACCGGCTCGATCGTGGTGACGCCTTTCCCAGGTGCGATCGAAACGAAGCCTGGCGCGGCGACAGTGCCATTCTTTGGTATCGAGCCGGCTATTCTGGATCCCGTTACAGGCGTGGTACGTTTCTGCTCCCCCCTCCTTTTCTCGTATGTGATCGTTAATCTGGGTGCCGGCTGTAGGAGCTGGAAGGAAACAATGTTGAGGGCGTGTTGGCGTTGAAGAACCCATGGCCGTCAGTCGCGCGCACGATCTACCAGGACCATAAACGGTATATCGATACCTATATGTCGGTGCGTCTTCCCTTGGTTCATTTCAAGAATACCGATAGTTGACCATGTGGCGCCTCCAGCCGTATCCTGGCATGTTCTACACGGGCGATGGTGCCGCACGGGACGAGCACGGATACATCTGGATTAAGGGTCGTATTGACGGTGGGCTCTCTCTGTATTCTAGTGCAATATCGTGAGGCTGACGGGGAGGTTCTATGGTAGATGTGATCAACGTCTCGGGACATCGCCTATCGACGGCGGAGATCGAGTCGGCACTTATCATGCACAAGGGTGTTGCTGAGACCGCTGGTGCGTGACCATTTCTTCGTTGCTTGGAGGAGCTGAAAGTGTTGGGGCAGTCATTGGAACTGCAGACGAGCTGACTGGACAAGCCGTATTTGCATTTGTCACTCTCAAACCGTATGTCGTCTTGCTTAAAACATACCCCCTGGTGATTGACGACGGGGTATCGGCTGCAGGGAGTTCGCGTATGACCCGAACAACGAGACAGACCTGGTGAAGGAGCTGGTGCTCCAGGTTCGCAAGGTGATTGGGCCGTTTGCGGCGCCGAAGAAGATCTTTGTGGTCAGCGATCTGCCGAAGACGCGCAGTGGCAAAGTGCGTGCTCGATATCCATCTGCGGTGGTTGTACTTGAATTGCTGCTGATGTGCCTTTTGGGAATGTATAGATTATGCGTCGTATCATGCGCAAGATCGTTGCCGGTGAGGGTGATCAACTCGGGGATCTTAGCACTGTTGCAGAGCCTGGCGTCGTCGACGTTATCAAGAAGAAGGTGGCCGAGAGTGGATAGCCTTTCGCTTTGTTTTTAATGGCTGTGAGATTCGTTTGGGAACGTATATGGACCCGGAATGATGGACTTGGAAGGAAGAAAACGAAAACTGGAATTGTGTTAGCTCTTGTACCTCTACACCTGCATATCCGGAATTTTTATGGGTAGTTCTTATATCTTGGTCGTGGTGTGACAAGCAAATGTGAGATGCGATGTTAGACCTAGCTGGGTCAAGTCCCCCGTGGAGTTAGAGCAATAAATTGATCGTAAAGCACAGCGAAGTCGACTACTTCCCCTTTCCCTTGCCGCCGCCCTTGCCCTTTCCATAGGCCTTGCCCTCGAAGCCCGGGCGCGCTTTGGCCTTCTTTCCGACACCTTTCCGCTTGTCGGCCTTGCGCTCGTTACGCATCGCGATGTTGTCTGTGCGTTTCTTTTGTTTCGCCGCCATGGCGGCGCCGACTTGTTCCTTACGGTCATCCCTGGGGACACACAGCGTCAGCACCACAGGTCGAGAAAAGTGCAAGGACACATACCACTCCTTCTTGCTCTTCCCTTTCTCCTTCTCCTTCCGTTTGACGGCTTTCTTCAGCCGTCCCTCGTCGTCGTGCACCTTCACACCCTCCATCCGCGCACCCGCCTTTTCCCACTTCTCGCGCTCCTCGATTTCCTTCCGCTTTTCAGCAGGAAGAGAGGAAAGTTTTTCTTTCCGTGCAGAGAGTTGCTCTAAGGCTTGTTGAGCGTTTGAGGAAGTAGCCTTCTTTAGTTGCTGAGCCTTCTTTGAGGAGTCCCCTGTGAGGGAGGAGAATGCAACAGTGGTGAGGGAGGATTGGGGCCCATGCTGTGCTTGTCGAGAGTCGGCGTCGGGTACAAGGAGTTGGGTCTGTACGGTATATGGTGGGTAAACATGAGAAAGGCAGTCAAACTGGAAGAGGAAAATATGTACCTTCGTCTGATTACCCTTCTCTCTCGCCTCTCTCCTCTCCTTGCCAGTATCCTTCTCCTTACCACCCTTCTTCCCTTTCATCTCCTCCTCCCTTCGGATTCTCTCCTTCGTCTCTTTCCGCCGCCGCTCGCGCATTGCCGCCCGCTGCCGCCTCCGCTCCTCCAGCAGTTCGTCGCGCCCGCCACCCTCCCCACCACCACTACCGCGACGGAGCTGCGCCATCCGGGCGTACAGCTTATCCCGTACGGAGCCGATACCCCCGGAGGCGGGCATAGGCACGAGCTCCTCGTCCTCGTCGGCTAGATCGACATCGACATCCATGCCCATGCCGTCCTCGTCGCTCTCCTCGTCGTCGGATGGGACGGGTGCAACCTTGCGCTTACCCTTTTTCTCGGGTTTTTGGGCAGAAGAGGCTTCGTTCTGCAGGTCGACAATGGATTTATTATTCGCGGGATCGAGCTGAATTGTGATTGTCAGTGGTTAAGATTTTGGGAGGTCGGCAGGATAGGAAAACCTTTTCGCGTTTCGCCTTTTTAGTTGCCTCCTTTATGGCCTGCTTTGGAGCATTTTGCTTCTTGCTGTGCTTCTGGTATTTTGAGGCCTGTGAGACGAGATGTGGAGTGAGTCTGGGATTATGAGGAGAATTTTGTTGGAGTACTTGTTCTTCGGTCTGGTCCTGGACGATGTAGTATTTAGCAGGGATTAGTTTCAAGAGTGACTCGAAGGTGTTATTGTGCTTCTCCAGGGAGGCACGGAGGGTCGCTGCCGCGGTTGGCATCGGAGAGGATGGTGGAGGAAGAGGTCGAGGAAAAAGTAGGGTTAGGGTCAGCCGTCGCTTGTCACCGATCATCATGTCCTTCCGCGTTCCTCAGAAAGCCATCCTCGTCCCTGATCAGCTTGCCTATTTCCAGTCCTCCAAGACCCACCACGACATCGTCTCATACATCGAATCGCTGAATGATGCCGTAGTCGGCGTAAGGCTGACCGATGATTGTACCCAGTCTCCCGTGCGTTTTGGCAGTCACCGCTCTCTATTCATGCTCAGTCATAGACGCGCAGGGCGTGGCAGCGATCCTCGCCATTCTAACACAGGTCGAACAAATTGCACACGGGACACCACCCGTGGAGAACTCTGCATCGCGGTTCGGGAACCCCGCCTTCCGCGCGTTCTACGACAAGGTCTCAGAGGTACGTACACACCGCGGTCTCTAGCGTCGTCGACGCTTAGATCTTATTCGAGACAACAGGCCTCTCCCACACTGCATGCTAGCCTGCCGAATCTCCCGCTCGATGCCGTGGATGAAGTGTCGGTGTACTTTAATGAGGCATGGGGCAACCGGACACGGATTGATTACGGGAGCGGTATGGAGCTCAATTTCTTGTGTTGGCTGTACGCCTTTCTCGTTCTTTCTTTGGATTGGGCTTGCTGATGGATAATTCGTAGGATATGCCTCGAGCGCCTGGGTGTAGTGGGTGAGAGCGACCACAAGGCGCTCGTTATCAAGGTGTTTTGGAGGTGAGCCAAACCAGTCCTCCAGGCAGCTCTATACGCTGACGTCCAATAGATACATTGAAGTCATGCGCATCCTACAATCGACCTATTGGCTCGAACCTGCCGGATCTCATGGGGTATGGGGCCTAGATGATTACCATTTTCTACCATTCCTATTTGGATCGGCGCAGCTACGAGGTGGGCCCTCTGCACATACTTTCTGCACGTCACACCTTAATGTCTGGATGAAGGTCATAAGTACATCCGGCCGAAAGCGATCCACGACGCAGAGATCGTTGATGAGTACTCCAAGCACTACATCTATTTTGCATGCATCAAGTTCATTAACTCTGTACATCCCCCTTCCTCTCACCTACTCGATCTTTGCCTTACCCCTTCAACAGATCAAGACCGCATCCCTACGGTGGCACTCCCCCATGCTAGATGATATCTCTGCCGTAACTTTCATTTTCCTGTGCATTTCATCTTCTACATTTCTTAATTTCTACCTCCGCAGGTGAAAACGTGGGATAAGGTTAATTCGGGTATGCTCAAGATGTACCGGGCCGAAGTGCTTGCCAAACTCCCTGTCGTGCAGCACTTCCTCTTCGGATCCATACTCACATACGACGGACCCCCTCCCCCCTCGTCTGCTGATCAACAGGACAGTGAAAATGATGCGCATCGCGGCCATGCACACACTCTAGGAGCAAGAGACGCAGGGTGGGGCGACTGTTGTGGCATTCCGGTGCCGAGCGCCTTTGCGGCTGCAAGGGCTGAGAAGGATAGGGAGGGGAAGAAGCCCGGGGTCAGGTTGGGGTTGGGTGGGAGTGGGGTGGGGATTCGGCCAGTGCCATTTGATTGATTTATCATATTCAGTTGACTTCATCATAGGGTATGACCTAGACATGCATAAATGTCATCTCAGTGCTTCACTTTTGGGCCCAAACCATGTATGTAGTCTTGAGGATCACATATCACATAATGCATCAAAATTCGGAATGAAGTAAGCTTGATGTAGAACCCGAAGTAGTCTGAATTTTGTGATGGGCCTTTTGGTGGGCGGGTCGTTTCGGCGTTCTCAGGTCCTTAGTCAGCAAAATAAGCATCACATTTTTTGCCAACATTTATTTCGGGCTGGACAAGCGCGTCGCGTGCATGTGACTAGAAGCGCGTCCTCAATGCTATTCATGGCATTCAGTTGAAGGTCGTACCCGGATACGTAGCGTCATTGAAGACATCATTCCTCAGTGAAGTTCTGGTAGTGATTTAAAGTCAGGTCAAGTCGGGTTTTTTCGCCAAATGGGGCAAGACCGGACCGTAACCGGTCACATGTGATGCTTAAAACTCCAAAAAACCGAACTGAACTGATGGCGACCAGTCACCATCAGTCACCATCAGTTCTATGACCAGTTTTGACCGGTTTTACGAAAGCCGGTCCTAAGCCGGTTATAACCGGTGATAACCGGTTATAAATGTCATATATAATGTAGAGAATGCTTCCGGCTCGATACTCATAGGGGTGAAGGATACTGACTCTGATTCTGACTTTGAAAAGCCACGTGCACCCAGCCATGTGGCGATCGCGTGAGCTCGGGTACAGCGCCAACCCTGAGCCCACGACGCGACTTGAGCATTGAATGCAACCTCCGCCACACCCTCCTCGTAGTTCCTGATAAGCCTCGTAGTCACCCCCAGTGTCCTTGATTGGTCTCAATATTGATATCCTTTCATGCCAATGCCATTGAGTCCAGAGTCCCATGGAGGGATGAAATTGAATGTGAAACACCGATCAGTATTTATTCTTTTTCGTTTAGGCTACCTCATCCCCTCAGTCGCTAACCGTGCCGAATAACGCGAAGGCAATTCGCAGAACTTTTTCTCGAGTAGTGTCACTCCGCCTCCGCAAGACCGTAG
This sequence comes from Lyophyllum atratum, assembly GCA_014905825.1. Lineage (NCBI taxonomy): Eukaryota > Fungi > Basidiomycota > Agaricomycetes > Agaricales > Lyophyllaceae > Lyophyllum > Lyophyllum atratum. The sequence continues at coordinate 498,867 of JACGCN010000027.1, read as the reverse complement.
ACTCAGTCATGGACAACGAATTCGACCAGTTCGACGCGTTTGACTATTCTGAAGACCAGCTTCAAGCGCTGGATGCCCTCGAAACTGATTACTTCGCTCAGCGGTACGTGCTTTGCTCACTCCACGAGAAGCAAAGTTGAAACATCTATTCTATATAGCAACGTTGCACATGCCACACAAATGGACGACGATGATCCTTGGTAGGTGAAGTTTGATTCTGTTGCGGGAGGTCTTACTGACTAGTGCCCGTATTTCAGCCAAGACACCACGGCCTCTTCGGCTTCCGTACAACTGGAAGACCTGCTATCAATGGATGAGACAACATGGTATGCAGTGAGCTTTTTGACCGACAGTCGTTTCTAAACTATGTTTCCCTATAGTCTTCACTTAGAACCGAACGAGTACATCATGCAGACGCCACCCATTTCTACGATGCCTCTCGCCAGCGCTGATGGCGAAACACTCACGTCAGGGCGCGCTCGAGGCCGACCGAAGGGTTCTAGGAACAAGAAGACCCTTGCCCGCATGGCAAGTCAGATGTCAGATGAGACGGTTCCAGAGAAGAAGCGCCCGCGAGGACGTCCACCGGGGAAAAGCCGGAAGCAGTTGACAGCACCCGGAGGCAGCGAGAATGGTAGACATGGGCGAGGGCGCGTAGGATGTCCAAAAAAACCATTTCCCACATTTGGAGCATGCAAGTCGTCTGTTTTCTCGATCAACGAGGGTCTGGTACGTCAATTCCATCCAAGTTTTGTGTTCTATGCTCATGAGACTTTCCACTTTCAGCGGGTTCCTGGTTTCCCTGCAAACCGACGAACTACGATGGCGGATGCTAGCCCAGTCCCAGACACCCAATCCGGATCGCCGAATTGGATGTCGCATGTACCTATCGCCGACACGGACGCAGCTGACGCAGCACGACCTTCGGCGCCTACTAGTACCGGATTACCTGACGCTGAGCATGCTCTTGCTCCCGAGGCGGACCCATCTCAAATCATCGAAGATCTGGGTAATGATGATAGTGAAGATGACGAAGCACAGCTGCTGGAAGATGGCATTGGCGGCGATGATGAGGAAGGGGATGATGATGACGACATCGAGGAACAGGGCGCAGCTGATAATGGAGGGGATCATGCTCCTCCAAGATTCCAGCCTCCCCGTCCCCTTCCGGCTTGGTTGAAGGAGAGATTTGATGCATGCGTCAAGCAGTCGAGGCATTGCGGGCCTGACAAGGTGCCCTCGCTTTATTGGGACCATAAGACGTTCTGGTTTCCACGCCCGTCAAATTATTTCCTACTACAAGATTTGCTTGTTTCACCACAGCGACTTTATGATTGTGATATCTTTCTGTGGGATCCAATGGCCCTCCTTCCTGACGGTATCTCATGCCCTAATCCTGGGTGCACAGAACGGCTATGGCATCACACACATATTTCTCGCCCACGTCATGTTATTGATATTAACAAATCATTTTGGATATTGGGTTACCGGTACCGCTGTCCACGCTGCGTCAAGCCAAACAGCGTCACATTTCGGAGCTGGGATCCCCGAGTTCTAGCAGCTCTCCCTCGCAACCTTTCTGCCCAATTTCCAGCTCGACTGACGTTCCGGAGTGGCATGGCGCTCGACGCCCTGGCATTCATGCGGTCATGTTTCCAACATGGCATGGGCGCCAAACAGTTTTCAAATGCTTTACGAGTTCAACACCTCCAGAACTATGATCGCATCCACCTTCAGTATCTCCACACACTCGCAACTCGCCAACAGTCGCCATTTAGGCAGCCCGACTCCACAAAATTCAAGGCATTCTTAGCTTTCGATGATCGCTCCTCAGACGGCTAGTGTTTTGAAGTCCGGTTGAGTCCGGTTTTTTGCCCTTTTTGGCAGCAACCGGACCCCGACCGGTCGTAGGCCTTACCACACAGCGAACGACCGCCAACTGAACCGTCACCAACCGGTCGACATCAGTTGAGCAGCGGTTGGGGACTGGTTTCAACCGGTCACGACTGGACCCAGTTGTGACCGGTTGAAAGTCGGTCGCAGTCGGTTGCGACTGATCGAACCACCCGATTTGAGCCATGTAAGGCCGGGATTCACTCAGAATGCTAACAAACTACAGCTACGGCCATTACATTAGTTTATGTACATGAATCATCAGTTCTCGAGTAGCCTAGACAGAAACCTAGTGAGGACAACACGGATATAGCATGAGTAAGTGGGACTTACACACATGATCCGCAATGGACATCGTGATGAGCCAGATTGGCGGGGGGTGACAATGGTAGACGACAGAAAACGGAGGTGGTGAGCATCAGGTTTGAGGAAGGGGGCCGAGAAGCTGAGAAATCCGATGAGAAGTTTCAAATTGAAGGGGCCTAGGTACTCACTGTGTGTTTCATGGCCAAGGTAGAGCGAAGAGGTATTCCTGTCCATAATTCTTGAATGGTATTAGCCTACATTTCGCAGGAGGACTAAGAAAAAACTCACAGTTCACCAAGCAACAAGTTGCCAACAATGCAGAGTCAACATTAAACGTCCTAGCCCTCGAAACACTAGTCCTGCGGTTACAAGGCTGTTCCTTTGTGACTTGAGGGTATTCCATAGGCCAGACGAAGTGTAGATGTGTCAAACGAAATGGAGACAAGACTGAAGGCCTGCACGATGCACGACGTCGAGAGACAAGAGCTGTTTGCTGTCGTACTGCCACGATGAGGGTGTAGCCAATCATGACCAAATAACACGCCCAGAGGTATCATCAGAGGAAGGCTTGAAGAAAGGATCGCGAAATGTATTGTAGTGAGGGTAGTGGATGCAAAAAAACAATAGTATGTACTCGTAGGAGGATTGGGACATTGTACTAGGTCTCCTCATCCCACTCTTTCAGCTCCTCATCCGCAGCAAAAATATCCTCAAACTCCATGACTGACACGTCGGGCTGCACGTTGTCCGAGTTCGCCTTCGCAAAATCGAGCTGCTGAGGACGCCACGAGGCTTGCATAAGCTGCAGCTCCTCGAAGACTTTCGCTCCAAGTCTTGCGCGATGATCTGTAGCGGTGAGCTTGGCTTGTGAGAAAACTCGTTCACATGGAACGGACGACGCTTGGCATGGGAGAACGTCGAGGGCGATTCGTGCGAGCGTGGGGTAGACTTTGGTATGTACCTATAGACAATAAATCAGCCTAGCAAAACGGGATATCAATAAGCATTAGGCACATACCGACCACCAATAAACAAGATCTGTCTCTCGAGTCACATCAGCCGGCACTTCCTGCAAATAACGCCGCAACTCTGCCTGCCACTCCTCGTCAACTTCTTGCGATAAGAGCGTAAGCCGATGTTGATCAAATGCGGACAGGAACGAATCTTGGCGGTCTGGATCGGGCGCGGCGGGTGAAGATGTTCCACTGGTGGAAGCGGTTGGCTGGGCTCGGGGGCAAGTTCTCCAGTACTGAGCCATCTAATTGCATGACTAAGACACCTTGCGACGAGCATGATGGTATGAATATAAGCTTACCACCTTTTCGACGACCTGCCGGGCCTCATCTTGCCAGTCCTTGGCATTCAGATTTCCTGCCGCGATCTCATCCGCCTGCTCGTCTTCTCCACCCCATGCAAGTTTGATGTACTGGAGCTTGTAATATGGGTGCAAGACTGGAGCGGACCGTAGCATCTTAGTATCATAAAAGCGAAACGTGTACAAGACTTACCGAGTGCGAGAACGTACACGTCTTTCTCATCGAACTTGAAGTAATACTTTCGTAACTTCGCGAGACCATCACTAAGTGCTGTGTGGTAGATGTTGAATCGTGGGTCTTTGAGTTTCCCTTCCCATACGGTTTGGAGGTCCTCGAGTGCAGGGAGTGCGCGATATAATGTTGGTTGCTGGTCGGCCGAGAAGTGGTGAAGGACACGATTTGAATCCTAGCGACGATCTGTCAGTCATGCAATATGAAAACAGTAAACCCGAACGTACCGCAAGGATCACCTTTGCATCAATCACGCGGTCCCAGTTGTTGTGCAAGGTGATCTTGAGGGCTGGCTTGATGCCGCATTCAAGCTGGAGTTTCTCGAAGTATTGGATCCGCTGACCAGATGACTGTATCTGAATACATTGTCGGATTATTGATACAGTGTTCGGGGATAGATGAGTGACGATACATGCCTTGATCGCAAGGGTGCGAATTGTCGCAACCACGTCGAGATTGCCGCCCAGGACTCGATTGCCAGGCTCCGAGGGGTCATACTCCCAGATCGCGCTTGTTGTTTCGATGGCGGCAAGCTTCGTGATGTGGTCCATCACATCCACGTTCGCTAAGTTCACGACGTGCTCCAGGCATCCAAGTTGATTTTTTGCAGCGGACCATACGGGCAGCTTCCGAGCTTCGTGTTGTGATTCGACGGTATCACAAAAGGTGTCGTTCGACGATGTATTGTCGAGGGTGAGCGTGTACAACTTCGTTTCGGTGTCAGATGCTGTCGGCAGAACCAAGGTGTCAAATAAACCTTACCTTGGTATGTGTCCGCGACGTAATACCTACGCGATCACAAAGGCCGATGAAATACCGACCAATGTTGCTGCCAGCGTGTGTACCATGGATGAGCCGGAAACCGACCACCTCGGCGCGAAACGGCCATTTCCCTGTTTTACTCGATACATCAATCCAATGCGCAGTCATACCTAGGTAACCGTGCTTTGTTGTATCAGCCGACCAACCATCGGCTGTGCAAGATACCTTGCCCGGTGCGCTCTATCAACATAGGTAAGCACCATCTGTGATGCAGTACAAATTTTGACTTACCTCGATATCCTTCTTCAATTGGTTGAGCCTTTCGACAAATGAGTTGTGAATATGATTCCTGACGTCATGTGAGCTCGGTAAATCGGCTTTCGTGGCTGTCGGCCGCATGGACACCAGAACATTTCGGAAGGAGACCTTATCTGCGAGCATCAGGGCCTGGGTACAGTCAATCAGGACGTTCCATCAGACTTTTCCAGACGCTCACCTGATTGTCGATGGCCACATGCTTGGCAACAGCGTCTCTCACCCCCTGCCTGGTAAACTCAGCCGGCGCCGCCACTCTCTTGAAGTCCAACCTCTTTTGTCCATCCTCAACCTGCTTACTTCTCGCCCTCGCGACATCAGCAGGAATACAACGAGCAGCCAGAGCAATCTTCGGAACCGCAGCATTGCAGCGCTTTTCGTACTCTTCAAAGTGATGTCCAGCAATATGGCCGCGACACGTCGTATTCGAGCCTGTGAGGAAACACCGCCGCAACGTTTTCTTGGGCCGCCTGTGCTCCAGCTCTGCCTTCTCGGTGTCAGCTCTGTTTCGTAAGGTGAGTCTTGTCAGTCCTGTTCTCGTTGCGACGGACTCACTTGCAAACCATGCACCACCTACCCTTCAGCAGGACACCGGTCTCTTCTGACGTGTACGTAGACACCACGATATCAGTGAATATCGTGAGGAGGTCCCGTGTCTGGTCTTTCTTCATTGGAACCAGCTCAGGAATGCCTTCCGCCTGCCGCTCATCGAGGTCCTGATATGGCATGATACGTGGTAAGTGAATTCCTTAATATTTTCGTAGCTCGTTTGCAACTCACATCTTCTGCTGCATCGCTCTCAGGCTCATCGCCGGACTCTCTCCGCTCCTCCTCCTCCTCCTCCTCCTCCTCCTCGTCATCATCCTTGTCGCCATCATCAAGCACACCGGCACCATCAGTTTCGTTTTCCCCCTCGTCATCATCTTCCGGGTCGACCACGACTTTCTTCACCGACTTCCCCTTGCCCTTCTTTCCTACCGACCTCGACTTCTCAACCTCAGGTGAACTCGGCACCTCACCCTTCTTGGCCTTCTTCCTCGCACTCCTTCGAGGTGCCTCATCCTCGTCATCGCCAGTCTCGTGATCGCTGGCCACGCGCTTCCTTCCATTGCGGCCCGTGCTCGTGATGGCAGCCTTCGCTTTGGAACCAGTAGGTTTCCGTTTTGGCTTTGTCTTGGCTGCTAGCTGATTGACACGCGATCGGGTAGTCTTAGCCACCATGTCACTGCAAGAGGAGGGATCGGATGATGATGTGTGGGTGTCTCGGTACGAGTTATGGCTCCTCTATTCTTTAGAGCTCGTATTTATTTATTCTGCCTCGATGCTGGAATGGGCTGCAGGCCATCCTCGTGTCCATATCACCCTGAGAGAGTTGAATTACAGCCTCCCTCGTGTCTCGTATATTTCATTTACCTTGTAGCGTGGTTCCTGCTGTTCGGGTGTAGTGTAGAGTTGCTCATAGATTAGTGTAAGTGCATGATGATAGGTAGAGGTATTTTCGTTGTGCTACGGTGCTATTGGGTGTGGACCTCATGATACGAGGTCCACTGAGATTTCTCCCTCGCACCAGACAGGATGTGCTACTGTCGCACTCCCTGTTCGGAGCTTGCGCTAGTGTAGCACATGTTGTCTTGGGGGCTCGTTTCATGCCTGTCAAGCTGATTGGCGGCTGTGAGGTGTGGCCTTCATGTGTCCGTGTCGGCCTTGGAATCTGCCTCAAGTACAACTGCTAGTCCGGTTGCAACCGGTTGTGACGGGTTATGACCGGTCGTGGTAAGCATACCATTTCGGGCAACCGCAACCGCAAAAATCAGGCAGGGGCCCCAACTGCAACCGGAAGTCCAGTTGCTTCCGGTTGTGGTCCAGTTTATTTGCGGTTGTTTTCCGGTTGTCCAACTGGACCTCGAAACACTACAGACGGCTTCCATGGATTTGTCCCGAGTGCTCAATGGCTGCGAGACATATATGATCAGTTCATTGAAGAGCATCGAGACCAGTTTAACCAACATACAGCAATGCTTACCGCAAAAATTTGCGCCATTGATCACAGTTTCAAGGTCGGGTTTTGGATTTTCTCCATTAGAATGGACGCTTACTTGCAAATTGTTTACAGCTCACAAAACATGTTGCTAAAGTCAACGGCGTACAGATCTTCACAGCCTTGTTGACGGTTACGAACGAGAAAGGAGAAATCCGTGTTTGTAACCTTGTAGCGACGAAGTCGCACTCACAATTTGTGCTTGCTCTACAACGGATGCGCCACTCTCTCGACCTCTATGGCCACGACCAGCCTCTCATATTCTATACCGATACGATGAACGACAAGAACTTTCTCGAGAAATGTTTTCCTTCTTTACAGAGGGACCTCATTCCAATTGAGAAGCATTCCCATCTTCCACCTCTTCGCATTCCGGACACCTTCAATGTCTCTGTCAAGAACTCTTCTATAGCCATTGATGATGCCATGCGCACGATTCTTGAACTTCTGCCAGATGACGACTCGTCCACTGAACTTGTTATTGGCCTCGATGCAGAGTGGAATGTCGAGCTTTCAGATCGCGGCTACGTCATGGGACGAGGTCAAACCGCAATATTGCAGGTAGCACATGGATCTAATATCTATATTTTGCAAGTAAATACTGTTCCTCCTATGCTCTTCCTTCCATTGCTCATAGTTTTTTGGTAGATTGGGCGCATGCTGGCAGGACATGAGCTTCCTCTGCTTTTGAAGCAAGTCCTGGCAAATCCCAAAATCCGCAAAGTTGGATGTGCTGTAACTGCCGATTTGAAATACCTACAAGAGGCCTCTCGCGCGAGTGTACCATTTGTCGGTGGTGTCAATCTGGGGATGTTTGCGAAAGAGCGCTTCATAGTAAAGTCTGCTCGTGCCGGATTGGCGGATCTCTGTGCTGCTGTTCTTGAGAAACGGCTCAATAAGGACGTTTCCGAACGTATCAGTACTGCATGGGAGGATGATGAGCTGAGTTCTGCACAGGTCCAATATGCCGCATTGGATGTGTATGCATCCCTCGAGATATATAATGTGCTTGCGCAAATGCCTCTACCGACACCTCTTCCACAGGAGATCAAAATCGGCGCCTCCATTCTCCTCTTCAACACCGATAAAACAAGACTGCTAGCGCGTGGCACTATCTCTCCACATGCGACGGATCCCACATTTGCCGGAATCAATGTTACGAGCTCTCGATGCGTGATCACCATCCGCGAAATCTTGGTCCCAGCTGCCATTATCGCCAATGGCACCTCCCACAAGAAATCACTCGAAGAACATGGTACACCGCCATTTGACATCATTTGCTTGCGCAGTCATCTTCGTCAGGCTGCTACCACTTCCTCTTCTCTTCCCATGCCCGATTTCCCCTCCAACCGTGCACAGGAAGCTACCCCTCTGCTATTTGCAGAGCCCGAACCTGGCATGGATCCACAATCATCCACGACTGGCGTGTCCGAAGAGGCGGAGAGCACCAGAATCGGGAACATGCTCTTTGAGACTCTCCAATCTCAGGATGTGCTCCAACGTTCAGGTCTTGCCATCAAGGATCATGTACCTGACCCTGCCAGTCAAGTTGAGGGTGAGGCTGTCTTCCGCGAGGTCGAATCGCTATGGATTTCCCACATCCGAAGTCGGTCCCTGAAAGATCCCTTTCACGTCTTCAATATGTTTTACATCTCTGCCGCCCACGGGCTCCTTCGAGACTTCGCAGTCGCATTGCGAGACACCATCTTCATACCAGACCGAGCTGATAAGTCCCGCATCATTGCATGGGCGCAAGCTCAGAACCCACCAAAGACCTGGGACGACATACTGGCTAGGAACGCATGCTGGCTATGGTGTCGATGCAAGCGGATCATTCCTCCAGCAGAGGAGCTTTATCCCCTGGTAGCGACGGTATTCCAGACCTATGGACCGTTGAAGGATGCAAAATCGGGGCTTCCATTGTTCAATACTGCTGCTTGGGGTGTTGCAAAGAATATTCTCGAGCTCGTTCGCAAGGGCTATGTCTCGGACCCACCCGGCATTCCTCTCTACTATCAAGTTGGGGTAGATTCCAAGACGGGCTTGCCTCTGTATCGTTGCATGAGGGGAACCAACATGACGGAAGGAGGTGTACACACTCATCTTCGTTCTCGCCTTCCCACATCCGGTGTTTCTGTGCGCCATGTACAATGTTGCTTGCTGGATTTTATTTTACGCCATAACCTGCTGGTATGTGATCACAATCCTAAAAGCTATTTTTCGTTTTCTTACACGAAGTCTGCAAGGTTGGAACATATAATACCACAGGTAAACGGTTCACCGGCCACTTCAGCATATGGGTGACAAACGAGCTTCAAGAAATGCTCTGCCTTGTCCAGCATAAGCTCGATCAACCTCGCATGATCACCAACTGGGTCAACGGAAATCTATATCAGCAAACGGAAGAAGTCACTGGTGTTCTTCCCATTCCGGATGACATTCGCTCGAAATCAGGAATGGGCGCCTTCATTGCAGGCTTACATACCAAACAAGCTCACGGCTTTCTCGCGTCCATGCAAGGTACTCGGAAACCGGTCCTACCTGTTCACAGTAATGAGGAACGTGATCTGTTTCGAGAGTTGATGTCGGGTGATACGGGGTTCAATGAATCCATGTTGGGAACTAATAGTGATCACGCCGTCCAGCTCTGGAACAGCAATGCAGACGTCAAGGCACTGCTGGCGGTATGGCAAATTGGGGAACAAACACGGTTTAGCTAACACGCTTTCGTACTTATAAAAGAATTTTTTGACAAACATTTAGAAGGTTTGTCAATAACCAGTCAGAAAACACGTAACGTGTTTTCTGGAGGTTTGTACCAAAACAGGAAAAAGATTTCCTGTTGTGTTTTTTTGACAAACACGCATTCCTTTGTCTGAAACAAAGGAATGCCTGTTCGTCGGGAAACACAATAAGAAAAAGGTTATTTTATTGGCAGCAAACCTACAAAAAACAGGTTACATGTTTTCCGACAGTTTCTCAAGAAATCTGTTAGGTGTTTGTCAAAATATTTATTTTTAAGTAAGAAAACACGTTTGTTAAACCGTGTTTATTGCCAAACTCTCGATGACGCCAGCAGTGAGGCTAAGATTTCTTACAAGGTCTGTTGTTGTCTTATATGCTTCTCATTGCATCCGTGCTCATGGTATACCAGCTGGCAGAACAGCTTAAGGTGTATTACAATGGCGATTGGAAGCGCAATACCAACATCAAGCAAACTATGGCAATGACAGCCGACATTCGCGTTCCTCTCAAGCAGACCCTTCGTAACCCTCAGCGGCTACTCCAGGCACCCCCCGTTCCTCAAAGCTCCCAAGCACCACTTGTTGTGCCCAGCGGATTCCGTCCCATCCAAGAACCCCAATCCCATTCAACACATAATCTACCATCAGGTGCAGCATCACCAACATCATTATCCAGCACTACACCACCCCCAGTCACGGCCCACTCGCCACTCCAGCAGTCCATCTTCGACCTTGCGCGGAAACGCGCTGCAAATTCAATTCCGGAAGCAGCTGTCAAGAAACGTCAATGTCGCACATGCCGAAAATGCGCGCAACTTACGTGTCCTGGTAGTCAGAAGGTCACCAATTGTACAAACAGGTGCCGGGATTGTGGCCAAGTGAATTGTCGGGGCCGAAACACGAAGCGACCCAACGTGCCCTGCCAAAGGGGATGGGAAGACTGACTTCAAGAAACAGAGTATAATAGATTGCTAATAGAGTGTTAATTGTCTCTTACTAGTTTAGTACATCGCGAACAATGTGGGCAGGGCAGGGCAGCATCCGTACTAAAATCACTCATGTGTTCGCCCGCCGTACAGGTTCGCGTCGATTCGAATTCGAATTCGAAGCAAGGTAGCCATCCTAAGTCCTGCTTGTACCAAAAGAAAACCTCTCATGCGACATGTTCGGTTTCGACGCGGTGCAACCAAGCGCCAAAAGTGACGAGCAGCAGGGATATATTGTCTGAAGTAGAGAGGCAAATCGGATGCCTTGGACGAAGTTCGGGCCGTCGGTAGCAACACCGTCGAGGGTGGACGCAGAGCGGATCTGGAAAGCTGGTGCCTGAGGCTGGCAGGTCAGTGTGCAGGACAAGTGGGTAAGATACACACTGTGCGGCTCTCCCCAAACTGGGGTCTGCCCTAGGCTGCTCCTTCCCACCACTGAGTGTCGCGATCATAATTTCGTGCGAGTCCATCAGCCGTCCCCCGCCGTCTCACATCCTTGTGCAAAGGGAGGAGGGCACCGCGTTGTTGCCTTGGCGAGAAGGTGCGTGTAGGGGAAAATCAATGTGACTGCGAGGGAGCGAAAAAGGAAATCAGTACGTTTGGAAGGCGTATGAACAGAAACAATACATGGAAACTTACCTGTAGGAAGATGCAGCGGAGCTGTGGTGGTGGTCAAAGATACTGTGCGGTACCGCCGTCAAGCATTAGATTCATACAACACCAAACAGATCTTTCCTTTTTTGCATATTTATTTTTATTTTATTTAATTCTCTTTTTTACTTCACCCCTATCAGTATCGAGCCATGCTTCCACCTTTTGGATGAGCCCTGGGTCGTGAGAATCCAAAAAGATCTGACTGAGATATGAGCTGATTAAGATGCTTAGTACAGTTTGCACTCATACTCGGTGTTCCGAAATTGTTTTGGCCATAGCACATTCAGTTCTCATCCGATTCATTTGACCCAAGGGTCATTTTGAAGCCCTATAAGGGGACTATAATCAGGTATATAGTACGTATAGAAATGACCGGTCACAAACCGGTCACGACCGGTTATTTCGAGTTACGCAGAATTCCAGATTATGAAAATAACTGGACTGGTGCACCAGTCATTCCAGGATGACAGGACTGGAAGTCCGGTCATTACCAGTCACAGTTCAGTTACAGTCCAGTCATTTTCAGTCACGGTGACTGGACTTTTAAACACTAAGTTCTGGGCCTTGCAAATTTCAGTCAATATGTAGGCTCATGTCTTGGATGAAATTCCGGCTTTGCTGAAGGCAACGTAATATTGGTCCTATTCTTGTCCCACAACACTCGCTACGACATCCAGTTGATTTAATACCCAAACCTCCCTCAAAACCTGTTGCACTTGTAATTCTGGGATTATGTAAACACATGCTTTCCATATATATACTCGATCCCTCCTACATATTGTTCCCTACCACTTACTTCCCCCCCAATCTTCTCATACCCCACTTGTCTCTCTAATCAATATCTGTCATTCCCGTTCTTTCGGTATGTTCCCTTAAGCTAGTGTGCCCCTTTCCAAGGGGGCTTCCACTTTTTTTTGAACGATGATCGACCGTTGTTGGTTATTTCCAACATCACTGCCACTGATCAGTACCCCTGTACCTGACTCAGTAACCGCATATATCCACCTGTTTCACCGTGTTTTGCCTCCGTTTACCTCCCGTTAACATATACTCCCGTCCCTTCATGAATTGCCCAAATCGCTCCCGCCATTTTCTCTTTTTTTGTTACCGTCATCGTTTGCTGACACGTCACTCATCAGAGTCATGCTGGTTCGCCCACTGTCAACACCAACCCCCCTTGCCATGCGGAGTCGTGCACTCAGAGGCTCAGTAGCTACACCGCAAGGCTTGCCAACACAGCCTCCGTCGCCCATCCCCAGCCCTCCCTCCACACCATTATCAACTCCTCCACTACCGCCCACACCACCTCCAATTTCTCCACCTGCATCAGCTACTACTGCCATTGCTTCCAACAAACAGTCCAACCAATCCCGTCTTTCAACTCCTTCGTCCCATCGTTCTTCCGGCTCATCATCTACTTTGTCATCGCTCAACTCTTGACCCTCTTGACCATTGTTCATCAATGCTTTGCTAATTCATCCTCATTCGCTACCATCGAACATGCACACCCCAACAAGTGTCCACTGCTTACACCGGGTGACCTCACACCTGAGGTCATACACCTATTCGGCTGCGCGTCTTGTGATTTCTTCGAGCAGAAAGAGATCAAACCTGCTGATCAGGTCCGTAAGATCATGGGTGGTGTCAGGAGATGGTTTTTAGATGTTATCTTTTCTTTTATCTTATCTACTTTTGTTATCTAATCACACATCTTATCTGCCTCATGGACAATGCACCGTTACCATGCACGACTGTGCATTTAATATAGCTGACTCAGACTTATGTATATGACATCATGCACAGCGCCTCATGGCTAAAGCATGGACAGTAGTTAGCAGGTATATAAACTCTAATATTATGCCTAGAGTCCTCATTCGAGTTCTCTTAGGATTTTCACTGTAACCTAGTGTGCGACCTTAAGACTATACGAATAACCTTGCTTCTCTTTTCTTCTAGTAGAGTAATTCTTGTGGGAGCCTGCTTGCAGCCTTTGGTTGTAGTGTTGCCCTAACAGAAGAACTCGAATCCACTTTCGCACTCTCCCACGTTTCGCGTTCTCGGTACGATTCTCATTACCGTCTCACACACTAACAAATCTTTTTCCCCTATCCTCATCACTACTCCACCCGCATCATGCACTGCCCGCTACTGGTTTCCATTAGTAGTTGTGTGCCTTTCTTAGTACTCCCAGTGAGTAAGACAAGCGCTCGTTTGAGTAATGTTGAGTCCGACTAGTCCGAGAGTAGCTATAAGGAAGCTGGTAGACCTTCGGAGAAGCCACTTCGCCTAGGCCGGGTACGTGAAGAGCAGACCCGGGTAGGTTCTTACAGCAAAAAGGAGTACTGCCTTGCGGCTTGCTTACAGCACATTTCTATTGTTTCATACCTAAGGTCTACCTCGGGGTCGTGCGCCCGGACCAAGGTACTATCGAGTTTCCATCACGTTCCATACATACCGAAACCCTTCCGTTATCACCTTCCTCTCCACATCATCTCCATCTTCCAATCCCACGACACCCTTATCACCACTTCCAATGGATCCCTGGAACGAACCCGCATCACAGAGGTCATTCCTTGAAGGACTGCCTCAGGAGGCTGCTCAAATGTTTGAAGCTTTATTCAACCGAAACCAGGAGTTAGAACCAGCTAACGAGCAGCTCCAGCTCTATGAGCAACAGCAGGAGACAAGGAGACAACAGGAATGGGCTGCCCAGCAAAGCATGCCCCCGTTTCTACCATCAACTCCGCCGACTTCATTTCCGCTGCCTCCACGAGCTCATGTTTCTCCGATCCCATTCCTGATTCAACGGCAATCTCCGCCACGGTGTTCCCCTCCCCGTCCATTACCAACACCTCCTATTGGCCCTACTCATACCTCGACCAAAGGACCTAAATTTGCATCACCACCATTCTTCTCAGGAAAAATGGAAGATGCCAAAGCCTTTGAGAATTCATGCAAACTATATCTGATCGAAGAAATGAATGAAGCTCATGCAAACAACGAACCACTTCCTTGCAGTGACATGGATGAATTTTGGGTTCTGTTTCAGGAAGACTTCGGAGATCCAAATGTGCAAAGCACAAAGATCATGCAGTTACGCACCATAGAACAGGGATCTGACACGATGGAGCAACACGTGCAGAAATTCAAACAGGCAGCACGGAACTTGGGATTTCACGGTATTCCACTTGTCGAAGAGTTTAAGCGATCAATCAATGATGGGCTCAGGGATAAACTCTCGAATGCGGAAGCACCCCCAGTCACAATCAAGAAATGGTATACCAGAGCAATGACAGCCGATCGGACTTGGCGTAGAACCAAAGCCGAAAAGCAGCTCTATCAAGGGTTGAAGGCACATGCGGCAAAGAAGCCGAATACAGCTGGAACAGGAACTGTGGCAACAGCACCACAGACGCAAGGCAATCGGAACTGGAATTGGAGGAACCAGGCGCAACAATCACATACCCATAACCATGTTGCCCCGGCTAATCCTAGACCAGGCCGAGACCCTAATGCCATGGATATTGACGCTGGCAGGAAGAAGGAATTTCTTTGCTACAAATGCAAGAAACCAGGCCACATGGCTTGCGACTGTCGATCTAGGCTTGATGTACGTAGTGTTTCGAGGTCCAGTTGGACAACCGGAAAACAACCGCAAATAAACTGGACCACAACCGGAAGCAACTGGACTTCCGGTTGCAGTTGGGGCCCCTGCCTGATTTTTGCGGTTGCGGTTGCCCGAAATGGTATGCTTACCACGACCGGTCATAACCCGTCACAACCGGTTGCAACCGGACTAGCAGTTGTACTTGAGGCAGATTCCAAGGCCGACACGGACACATGAAGGCCACACCTCACAGCCGCCAATCAGCTTGACAGGCATGAAACGAGCCCCCAAGACAACATGTGCTACACTAGCGCAAGCTCCGAACAGGGAGTGCGACAGTAGCACATCCTGTCTGGTGCGAGGGAGAAATCTCAGTGGACCTCGTATCATGAGGTCCACACCCAATAGCACCGTAGCACAACGAAAATACCTCTACCTATCATCATGCACTTACACTAATCTATGAGCAACTCTACACTACACCCGAACAGCAGGAACCATGCTACAAGGTAAATGAAATATACGAGACACGAGGGAGGCTGTAATTCAACTCTCTCAGGGTGATATGGACACGAGGATGGCCTGCAGCCCATTCCAGCATCGAGGCAGAATAAATAAATACGAGCTCTAAAGAATAGAGGAGCCATAACTCGTACCGAGACACCCACACATCATCATCCGATCCCTCCTCTTGCAGTGACATGGTGGCTAAGACTACCCGATCGCGTGTCAATCAGCTAGCAGCCAAGACAAAGCCAAAACGGAAACCTACTGGTTCCAAAGCGAAGGCTGCCATCACGAGCACGGGCCGCAATGGAAGGAAGCGCGTGGCCAGCGATCACGAGACTGGCGATGACGAGGATGAGGCACCTCGAAGGAGTGCGAGGAAGAAGGCCAAGAAGGGTGAGGTGCCGAGTTCACCTGAGGTTGAGAAGTCGAGGTCGGTAGGAAAGAAGGGCAAGGGGAAGTCGGTGAAGAAAGTCGTGGTCGACCCGGAAGATGATGACGAGGGGGAAAACGAAACTGATGGTGCCGGTGTGCTTGATGATGGCGACAAGGATGATGACGAGGAGGAGGAGGAGGAGGAGGAGGAGGAGCGGAGAGAGTCCGGCGATGAGCCTGAGAGCGATGCAGCAGAAGATGTGAGTTGCAAACGAGCTACGAAAATATTAAGGAATTCACTTACCACGTATCATGCCATATCAGGACCTCGATGAGCGGCAGGCGGAAGGCATTCCTGAGCTGGTTCCAATGAAGAAAGACCAGACACGGGACCTCCTCACGATATTCACTGATATCGTGGTGTCTACGTACACGTCAGAAGAGACCGGTGTCCTGCTGAAGGGTAGGTGGTGCATGGTTTGCAAGTGAGTCCGTCGCAACGAGAACAGGACTGACAAGACTCACCTTACGAAACAGAGCTGACACCGAGAAGGCAGAGCTGGAGCACAGGCGGCCCAAGAAAACGTTGCGGCGGTGTTTCCTCACAGGCTCGAATACGACGTGTCGCGGCCATATTGCTGGACATCACTTTGAAGAGTACGAAAAGCGCTGCAATGCTGCGGTTCCGAAGATTGCTCTGGCTGCTCGTTGTATTCCTGCTGATGTCGCGAGGGCGAGAAGTAAGCAGGTTGAGGATGGACAAAAGAGGTTGGACTTCAAGAGAGTGGCGGCGCCGGCTGAGTTTACCAGGCAGGGGGTGAGAGACGCTGTTGCCAAGCATGTGGCCATCGACAATCAGGTGAGCGTCTGGAAAAGTCTGATGGAACGTCCTGATTGACTGTACCCAGGCCCTGATGCTCGCAGATAAGGTCTCCTTCCGAAATGTTCTGGTGTCCATGCGGCCGACAGCCACGAAAGCCGATTTACCGAGCTCACATGACGTCAGGAATCATATTCACAACTCATTTGTCGAAAGGCTCAACCAATTGAAGAAGGATATCGAGGTAAGTCAAAATTTGTACTGCATCACAGATGGTGCTTACCTATGTTGATAGAGCGCACCGGGCAAGGTATCTTGCACAGCCGATGGTTGGTCGGCTGATACAACAAAGCACGGTTACCTAGGTATGACTGCGCATTGGATTGATGTATCGAGTAAAACAGGGAAATGGACGTTTCGCGCCGAGGTGGTCGGTTTCCGGCTCATCCATGGTACACACGCTGGCAGCAACATTGGTCGGTATTTCATCGGCCTTTGTGATCGCGTAGGTATTACGTCGCGGACACATACCAAGGTAAGGTTTATTTGACACCTTGGTTCTGCCGACAGCATCTGACACCGAAACGAAGTTGTACACGCTCACCCTCGACAATACATCGTCGAACGACACCTTTTGTGATACCGTCGAATCACAACACGAAGCTCGGAAGCTGCCCGTATGGTCCGCTGCAAAAAATCAACTTGGATGCCTGGAGCACGTCGTGAACTTAGCGAACGTGGATGTGATGGACCACATCACGAAGCTTGCTGCCATCGAAACAACAAGCGCGATCTGGGAGTATGACCCCTCGGAGCCTGGCAATCGAGTCCTGGGCGGCAATCTCGACGTGGTTGCGACAATTCGCACCCTCGCGATCAAGGCATGTATCGTCACTCATCTATCCCCGAACACTGTATCAATAATCCGACAATGTATTCAGATACAGTCATCTGGTCAGCGGATCCAATACTTCGAGAAACTCCAGCTTGAATGCGGCATCAAGCCAGCCCTCAAGATCACCTTGCACAACAACACGCGCTGGGGATCAGCATTCAACATGCTTGATCGAGCTCACAAACTTCGTGCGGTACGAGTGCATACTATCACATCATTTCTCCATTCTGACGCATCGCACGACGCAGGCTATCAACCTATTTATCTCAAGCGCAGATCAGCTTTACGGTCCCATCACCACGTTGCGCCGTGACGGACGCATTTCCAAGAAGATTCCTTGGTCGGCTTTTGCCCTTTTCGAGACAGATTGGGACCGCGTGATTGATGCAAAGGTGATCCTTGCGGTACGTTCGGGTTTACTGTTTTCATATTGCATGACTGACAGATCGTCGCTAGGATTCAAATCGTGTCCTTCACCACTTCTCGGCCGACCAGCAACCAACATTATATCGCGCACTCCCTGCACTCGAGGACCTCCAAACCGTATGGGAAGGGAAACTCAAAGACCCACGATTCAACATCTACCACACAGCACTTAGTGATGGTCTCGCGAAGTTACGAAAGTATTACTTCAAGTTCGATGAGAAAGACGTGTACGTTCTCGCACTCGGTAAGTCTTGTACACGCTTCACTTTTATGATACTAAGATGCTACGGTCCGCTCCAGTCTTGCACCCATATTACAAGCTCCAGTACATCAAACTTGCATGGGGTGGAGAAGACGAGCAGGCGGATGAGATCGCGGCAGGAAATCTGAATGCCAAGGACTGGCAAGATGAGGCCCGGCAGGTCGTCGAAAAGGTGGTAAGCTTATATTCATACCATCATGCTCGTCGCAAGGTGTCTTAGTCATGCAATTAGATGGCTCAGTACTGGAGAACTCGCCCCCGAGCCCAGCCAACCGCTTCCACCAGTGGAACATCTTCACCCGCCGCGCCCGATCCAGACCGCCAAGATTCGTTCCTGTCCGCATTTGATCAACATCGGCTTACGCTCTTATCGCAAGAAGTTGACGAGGAGTGGCAGGCAGAGTTGCGGCGTTATTTGCAGGAAGTGCCGGCTGATGTGACTCGAGAGACAGATCTTGTTTATTGGTGGTCGGTATGTGCCTAATGCTTATTGATATCCCGTTTTGCTAGGCTGATTTATTGTCTATAGGTACATACCAAAGTCTACCCCACGCTCGCACGAATCGCCCTCGACGTTCTCCCATGCCAAGCGTCGTCCGTTCCATGTGAACGAGTCTTCTCACAAGCCAAGCTCACCGCTACAGATCATCGCGCAAGACTTGGAGCGAAAGTCTTCGAGGAGCTGCAGCTTATGCAAGCCTCGTGGCGTCCTCAGCAGCTCGATTTTGCGAAGGCGAACTCGGACAACGTGCAGCCCGACGCGTCAGTCATGGAGTTTGAGGATATTTTTGCTGCGGATGAGGAGCTGAAAGAGTGGGATGAGGAGACCTAGTACAATGTCCCAATCCTCCTACGAGTACATACTATTGTTTTTTTGCATCCACTACCCTCACTACAATACATTTCGCGATCCTTTCTTCAAGCCTTCCTCTGATGATACCTCTGGGCGTGTTATTTGGTCATGATTGGCTACACCCTCATCGTGGCAGTACGACAGCAAACAGCTCTTGTCTCTCGACGTCGTGCATCGTGCAGGCCTTCAGTCTTGTCTCCATTTCGTTTGACACATCTACACTTCGTCTGGCCTATGGAATACCCTCAAGTCACAAAGGAACAGCCTTGTAACCGCAGGACTAGTGCTTCGAGGGCTAGGACGTTTAATGTTGACTCTGCATTGTTGGCAACTTGTTGCTTGGTGAACTGTGAGTTTTTTCTTAGTCCTCCTGCGAAATGTAGGCTAATACCATTCAAGAATTATGGACAGGAATACCTCTTCGCTCTACCTTGGCCATGAAACACACAGTGAGTACCTAGGCCCCTTCAATTTGAAACTTCTCATCGGATTTCTCAGCTTCTCGGCCCCCTTCCTCAAACCTGATGCTCACCACCTCCGTTTTCTGTCGTCTACCATTGTCACCCCCCGCCAATCTGGCTCATCACGATGTCCATTGCGGATCATGTGTGTAAGTCCCACTTACTCATGCTATATCCGTGTTGTCCTCACTAGGTTTCTGTCTAGGCTACTCGAGAACTGATGATTCATGTACATAAACTAATGTAATGGCCGTAGCTGTAGTTTGTTAGCATTCTGAGTGAATCCCGGCCTTACATGGCTCAAATCGGGTGGTTCGATCAGTCGCAACCGACTGCGACCGACTTTCAACCGGTCACAACTGGGTCCAGTCGTGACCGGTTGAAACCAGTCCCCAACCGCTGCTCAACTGATGTCGACCGGTTGGTGACGGTTCAGTTGGCGGTCGTTCGCTGTGTGGTAAGGCCTACGACCGGTCGGGGTCCGGTTGCTGCCAAAAAGGGCAAAAAACCGGACTCAACCGGACTTCAAAACACTAGATGTACGCAATATGACATACGACGATATCATGAACTATATGAAAGAGAAAGTAGTTACGAAGGATTTTCCAGACGGAAACAAGTGAACACTCCCCCACTTGTTTCTTCGAATAGGTATAGTAGGTTACCAGTAGACAATGTAGACAATGATTCCGATATTTCAGTAGTCACGAACAGTAGCACCGATACTTTACGTACAACTGATCGGGGGTCTGATGAAAATCAGCTTGGCTGCCAGGAGCAGTGCTTAATTCCCGAAACAAATGAATCACTTGATATCACTGGGCCGCAAGCAGGAGAACGACATTTCGTCCGAACCCTTAATCCCGAAAGGGAACTTATTATTCCCATCTCCCTCACCACGCTCGACACACACGACACAGTTCACACAAAAGCACTTGGTGACACTGGAGCCACTGGTTTATTTATAGACCGAAAATATGTAACCGAGCTGGCTTGGAAAACACGTTCTTTATCGAATCCCATTCGTGTTTTTAATGTAGACGGCACACCTAACATTGGTGGATCAATCACCGATGAAGTAACTTTGATGGTCAGCTACAGAGGCCACAAAGAACGTGCTGTTTTCGAAGTCACAGACTTGGGAAAGACCAAAGTGATCATCGGGCTACCATGGTTCAAGAAGCACAATCCGGAAATAGACTGGCAAACTGGGGACATACAAATGACACGTTGTCCACAAGAATGCAATGTCTCTATTCGGAAGGTGAAGAAAGAAAAGAAGCGGAAAGCACTTGCGTCCAAATGGACATATAAAGCTTCTGTAGAAGACGTAGAGGATGAAGAAGCACATACGTACAAAGGAGGATTGATGACAGAGAATGAAGATGCAATCTTGGAGGAAGTTGAATATCACAAGGATCTCGATGAACTCGTAGATGAAATTTTTGCTATCAAAGTCGAAACAGAGGAAAGCCACGATGCAGATGCCTCACACATCAGAGCAGCTGCAGAAGAAGTTGAGAAGTTGATATCCAGATGGCTCAGACGATGGATGAAAGTCTTCGAGAAGAAAGCTTTGCCAGAAAGGAAGAAATGGGATCACGAGATCGAAACGAAACCGGACTTTGAACCGAAAAAGGCCCGGAATATCCCACTTTCTCCAATCAAACAGAAAGAAGTTGACGATTTCCTAACGGATCAATTATCGAAGGGATATATTCGTGAGAGCAAGTCTCCACAAACAAGCGCAGTCTTCTTTGTTCCCAAGAAGGATGGAAAGAAACGCATGGTACAAGATTATCGTTATCTGAATGCATGGACAATCAGGAACCATTATCCATTACCTATGATATCCGAACTCATTGACAAAGCCAGAAAATCAAAATATTTTACGAAGCTAGATCTTCGTTGGGGTTACAATAATGTACGGATCAAAGAAGGACATGAATGGAAAGCAGCCTTCACTACGCACAGAGGAGCCTTCGAACCTTTAGTTATGTTTTTCGGACTTTGCAATTCTCCGGCTACATTCCAAACCATGATGAATAGTTTACTTAAAGAACTTATTTACCAAGGACACGTAGTAGTTTATATAGACGATATACTTATATTTACCAATACCCTGGAGGAGAACGAGCAGATCACAGAACAGGTCTTACAGATCTTGATGGACAACGATCTATTTTTAAAACCGGAGAAATGCTTATTCAGCAGTACATCGGTTGAATTTTTGGGCCTGATACTCGGAGGAGGAGAAGTGAAGATGGATACTGGGAAAACCGATGCGATTACCTCATGGCCCATTCCGAAATCCGTCAAGGATGTTAGGAAATTCTTGGGGTTCGCCAACTTTTATCGCCGGTTTATCGAAGGATTTTCCAAAATTGCAACTCCTTTAAATAATCTATTGCGAAAGGAGCAAAAGTGGGAATGGACGGAAAAGCAGATGGAAGCATTCGAGGATCTCAAAGCGCGTTTCATGTCTAAACCGATCTTGGTGACGGCGGATCCACAAAAACCGCTGAGAGTAGAATCAGATGCATCTGACTTTGCCACAGGAGCAATATTATCTATGAAATGTGACGATGACAAATGGAGACCTTGTGCTTTTTATTCGAAATCACTCAGTGACATAGAACGGAATTACGATGTTCATGACAAAGAAATGCTTGGCATAATACGTGCACTGGAAGCATGGCGACATCATCTTGAAGGAGCATCACATAAGGTCAAGATCTGGTCGGATCATAGGAATCTCCAATATTTTATGACTTCAAAGAAGTTGAATAGGTGACAAGCACGATGGGCATTATATTTATCGAGATTCAATCTCGAACTATTGCATAAACCGGGAGTTTCAATGGGGAAAGCAGACGCTATGTCCAGGAGGCCAGATCATAGAGAGGGAGTAGAGAATGACAACGATGAGGTCACACTGCTCAAACCAGAGTTCTTTTCGATCAAAGCATTGCAACAAGGTCATGTGTTAATCGAAGCATCAGAGGAAGCATTGTTGACACGAGTCCGAAAATCAAAAAAAACATGACTCTGTGATGAAAGCAGTGGAGGAGTTGAAGAGATCACCAACGAGGAGGTTACGATTGGAAGAATGGTCCGAAGAGCAGGGATTAATACTATTCCGAGGAAAGGTTTATGTTCCGAAGGATGATCAGCTCAGAAGGGAGATTGTTAAAGTCCATCACGACTCACCGATAGCAGGACATCCTGGCAGGTTCAAAACCCTAGAACTCGTGACACGCAATTATTGGTGGCCTGGAATGTCCAAGTTCGTATTCAGTTATGTCAAAGGCTGTGACACATGCCAGAGATATAAAAATTTCCCGCAACCACCTGCAGGCAAACTCATTCCCAATGAAACACCAACTGATCCCTGGAAAGCTATATCGGTAGACTTCATTGTGGGATTACCACAAGCACAAGGATATGATGCAATCTTGATGGTTGTCGATTGATAGGCTTTCGAGGTCCGGTTGCACCAACCGGAAAAGACCGGAAAAAGACCGGACTGCAACCGCAAACAACCGGACTTGCGGTTGCGGTTGTGGCAGATTTCCGGGGCCAGCGGTTGCGGTTGCTCGGAAATCACCGGCCTGCCACAACCGGTCAGGACTGGTCCTGACCGGTTGAAACCGAAAAAAAGTCACACGGTTGACATAAACAAACGAGGCCGTTACTGGTGCTCGTTGTTGACTTCGTCCTACCACTACCACTACCACCACCACCGCTCTTGCGTCGCCTGACGCAGTCCGCTGAGCAAGACCGACAAATGCACACCTGAAACACGTCGCACGGCCTCTGAGGCGGCCTCATACGGGCGGATACCGAAGGAAGCGATGGGGAAGCGATCAGGGCAGACCCCAGCTGGGGGAGAGCCGCTAGGTGGGTGTTCGCACTCATTATTACTCCGCACTGACCCCTGGCAACCTGGAGACGGCACCCAGGATTCACCTGCACGCTCTGAAGCCCCGCGTCGCGCGCCACGTCACTCAACGAAGCCAAGCACAGCCCACCACCAAACGACGCCAGCACCCTGTCAAAGGCTGCGTGTCACGTCGTTCAGGCCACCACAACTCGCGCGCACCCCCGACATGTCCCCCCGACTGCCACCTCACTCGACCACGATGTCATCCGACAACGCTCCATCACAAGTTGCACGCACCAACTCCATATCCCTTCGACTGCCACGTCGCTCGGCCACGACGTCATTCAACTCGCCAACTCGCGCACATCCCCGCCATGTCCCCCCGACTGCCACCTCACTCGACCACCACGTCATTCGACGACGCTTGACGCCGCCCGCACATGACTGCTGCCCCGTCGCCGACACCGCCACCACTCGCTAATTCGATTTCCATTCACCTAGTTTACAAACCCTGTAGTAATTACCTGTTAATATATCTGTCATTCATTCTCAAGTAGACCTGTGGTGTGCTATGAGTATACATTTTTGAATGATTTCATGGGCTCGTCGTCGGTCAGGACCGGTCGCAACTGACGGGTGACCGGTTGCAACTCAGTCCAGTCGGAACCGGTCCAGACCGGTCCTGCAAGTGGGTGCGACCGATACCGACCGGTCCTGCGGGTTCGGTCGTCGGTTGTACTTCCGCAGTAAGTTTGCCAACCGGTTCCGGTCGCGGTTGCAGCCAAAATGGGCCGAGAACCGGACCCAACCGGACTTCGAAAGCCTATCGATTGAGCAGGAAAAGGCATTCATATTATTCCCATGACTGGAGAAACTTCTACCACAGGCTTGGCTAAATTATACCGAGATCACGTATGGAAACTGCATGGTTTACCAGACGATATTATATCCGATCGAGGCCCGCAGTTTGCATCCACGATGATGAAGGAGCTGAATAAACTATTGGGCATCAAAACTAAATTATCCACTGCGTATCACCCACAAACGGATGGACAAACGGAACACGTAAACCAGGAGGTTGAACAGTACCTGAGACTCTTTGTCGACCATAGACAGGAGGACTGGCCAGAATGGCTTGCATTAGCCGAGTTTGCACACAACAACTCTGTGCATTCAGGAACTCAGACTACACCTTTCTATTTCAACACGGGTCAACATCCTCGAATGGGTACAGAACCCAGGAGAAAATCCAAAAACGAAAGAGCCACAGACTTTGCTGAGCGAATGAAGAAAATACATGAGGAGGCCCAGGCGGCATTAATTAAAGCACGAGACGAGATGAAACGCTACGCAGATCATACACGAGGAGATGCCCCGGAGTACAAAGTCGGTCAGAAGGTCTGGTTAGAAACACGTGACCTTGACTTGAAACGACCTTCCAAGGAACTTGTGGAGAAATGAATCGGACCTTACGAGATCCTGGAGATCATATCACCAAATGCGGTTAAATTAAAACTTCCGAAATCTATACGTATACATCCAGTAATCAACGCGTCTCGAATCCGTCTATACAAACCACCTATTCAAGGACAGGAAATTACACCACCACCTCCAGTCGAAGTTGACAGCGAACAGGAGTATGTTATTGAGGAGATTTTTGGTTCACGAGTCAGACGAGGCAAACTCGAGTACTTAGTGAAATGGGAAGGATACACAGATGATTACAATCTATGGCAAGAATTGGAATATTCTGACCGTACGAAAATTGTGATCGAAGAGTTTCATAAAAAAACATCCCTCTGCACCCCGCCGAATTCGATCGATTTCAATCGAGGACTTCAACAACATGTTTAAGTTCCGACGATATGAAAACGTAACCACAACTCCGCATGACATATACTCGTGCCTCCAGGTTGAAGACGATATTTAAAACTCCGAGAAACAACAAACACCCATCACCTCATGGCACTCTCAGCACTCTTCATCGGTCTTCTATTCCTGGTCCTTGTACCCGGGATCACATTCGTTATCCTCACATTTCGCACAGTTGATCAGGAATCACAACCATGCCCACCCATATTCTTCGCACCATTTGAAATCGAAACCGACACGCATTCACAGGATGAAACAGCCCCTGTCCACTTAACTCCACCACCAGCCGTTTATATTCCGCTGAAACGCAATCGAGCCGTTCACTTTGCACCACCTGTTGAAAGAAGAAGACTCTCGCCTGGAAGTCGAGACCTAGAGAGGGAGTGATGTCAGGAGATGGTTTTTAGATGTTATCTTTTCTTTTATCTTATCTACTTTTGTTATCTAATCACACATCTTATCTGCCTCATGGACAAGCACCGTCACGACTGTGCATTTAATATAGCTGACTCAGACTTATGTATATGACATCATGCACAGCGCCTCATGGCTAAAGCATGGACAGTAGTTAGCAGGTATATAAACTCTAATATTATGCCTAGAGTCCTCATTCGAGTTCTCTTAGGATTTCCACTATAACCTAGTGTCCGACCTTAAGACTATACGAATAACCTTGCTTCTCTTTTCTTCTAGTAGAGTAATTCTTGTGGGAGCCTGCTTGCAGCCTTTGGTTGTAGTGTTGCCCTAACAGGTGGCTTTAAGGACGCGCGGATTTTGGACTGGATCGAGAACAATCGGGAAACACTGAACGCTCTCACCTTCCCTAAATTCATGGACCTGGTTTGTGACAACTATTTGGAAGACGATTGGGAGCGGAAAATTCGTCGCCAACTTACAGCGTCTGCGCTGGTACCCCCCCGGAAGTTTTTAGGACTGGCACCAGGGTGTCCTCAAGATCAACTTCATGTTGAAAGGCGCGGCATTCTTCCTCGACAACAACGCACTGCGTCACCGTATTGAATCCGGAATCGAGAAAGAGCTCGATCGTCTGTGTATCCAGGACAAGGTCAACACAATCAAGGACTTGAAAGACTTCGTCAACGCTGTCCGCAACTGCGACTTGAAACATCGAGTTGAGAACAAGAGGGTACGCGACGCCGTTGGGTCCCATGCCGCAGAGTCCAGATCCCGTAAACGCCAAGCTCTCTCCGGCCCTTCAAGAAATGCGAACTCTTCCTCATGGAATCCTTCCTCCTCAAACGACACTCATAAAGCACCCTCCCGCAACAGTACTTTACCACCCCCCACAGAATCCAGGTGGACTCCAGTGGAATCCACCAGACTCCAGTGGACTCCAGTGGACTCCACTGGTTTCTACTACATTTCACTCTCAAACTCTAGAATCTACTACACTCAATCCACTGGACTCCACTGGACTCCACTGCATTGCTGTAGGACTACTCTAAGTTAGGTGCGAAAGTCAACCCAAGTGGCGTCCAGTGGACTCCACTGGACTTTGCTGTTAAAGTGGACTTTACTGGACCTTGTTGTCATCCAAGTGGAGTCCAGTGGACTCCACCGGACTTTGCTGTTAAAGTGGACTTTTTGTATCCAAGTGGAGTCCAGTGGACTCCACCAGACTTTGCTGTTAAAGTGGACTTTATTGGACCTTGTTGTATCCAAGTGGAGTCCACTGGACTCCACTGGACTTTACTGTTAAAGTGGATTCCACTGGATCTTGTTGTTAAAATCAACTCGCACGTGCTCGCATGTGGAGTCCAGTGGACTCCACTGGACTTTGCTGCAGACTTCACTGTACCTTGTTGTTAGAGTGGACTGGATGAGTGGACTCCCACTGGAATCCACTGGACTCTCCTGTAGCTGACTTCCACTACTGCATGACTACTATACAAACGGACATTACTGGATTTCACTGGACTCCACTGGACTATACTGTACTCTATTATTTATACCTTGCTGCATTGGTCAGGTTTTAAAGTGGAACTTTGTACTCTCATAGCCTTATAATGAATAAATAGGTTTGTTATTCAGACTACATATCAACATCCATATCTTTGTCACTACTATCTGTATCCCCACTTTCACTCTCATCATCATCACTAGTATCATCACTACTACTACTTGAACTAGATTCCTCATCTTCACTGCTTTCATCATCTGATGAATTTTCATCTGGAATAGATGATGCCTTGGAAAGAACATGCTTTACATGATAAATCAACATGGTATGTATGAACCAGTTGAAATTTTGGGATGTCATCCGCTTCAAGATAGTTTCATAACCACCAAGCCAAGCATTGAGTTGCTCACACACTTGAGTGTTGAATTCTCTAAATTGAATAAGATTTCCATCTTCATCAATTTTTTCACCCACAAGATTTGGAGTACTGCCGTCGGTTGGTGCTGGATTACACCAAGTCCGACAGATTTTATCTGTGGCCTTGTGATTGCCATAATGATAAGCGTCAACAATAAACCGAGTTGTTTCTTTCCAATCATCCCATGTTCTATTTCCAACCGCTGTTTTGAACACTTGACATGCTTTATCAATACAGACATAAGATGGGCGATCATCTTTAGTTGGAAATAGATCTTTCAGCCAATTGAGAATATTGGTAGGAGATTCGGATTTAGCAAATTTTGTCCATGCAAGAACAACTCCACATGGTGCGCATGCAGTTTCAACACAGTAAGAGCGATTAGGTGAAAAGTAGTTCTTTCGCCGTGGAAAACGAGCAGCTTCAGGATCTTCTTCATCATGGGGTCGTTGAATAGCAGTTTCAGGAAGCTGCTGCCATTCTTGACGTTCACCAGGGCGTTGAAGAATACGCCGAATACCATTAATAGTAGCTTTGCTCCGGTCTTGAACACTTTTTCTCCAGATGTCTAGATGTTCATTACAAGCTTGTGTTTCACCAACTTTGTTACGTTGGCAGCCAGCCATACGGCATTTGCTCCCTAGCAAAACTTCATGTATTGCACAAAGTGCACCACCACGAGCATTTACAAGATCATTCGTGCAGTCCTCAAAAGCACAAATCTGGGGTCCCATGACAACACCATCTAATGTCAACATATTGACAGGCTTGGTACCAGCAATGGGTTCCGTGTCTCCAACATGTTCTTTGAACGGCTTAGTACAATCGGAACAAGTATGTTCTCTTGCACCAGGAATTTCACCACCTTTGCCAAGTACAGCAAAAGCATGTTGAGTAAGATCATCAATAGCAATATTAGGGATAGTTTCAAATGTGGTATTTGAAGATGAAGCCACAACCCTGATAGAATGCTGCACGAAGGCTTGCCAGATTTGTTTTCGACTAATCTTGAATTTGTTTTTGGAATCAATAGACCCAAAGCTATTGTTCCAAAATTGTGTATAGGTATTGGCAGATGCATGAAAAGAATACATCGCATTCAGCAGTGCATCAGAAAAAACCTGGTCCACCCAAAGATTGCTTCCAATTTGAATGTAGTTAGCAGAATTGAGAATTTTCTCTCTCCGAGTACCGCCATCAGAATAAGTTTGATGATCACCAGAATACAGTGAATGACATTTGTTACATTCTCCTGTTAGCACAGGAACATGTTTGATAATAGATATTCCTTTGAGCAGAGTCACAAATGGAATATCCCGTTGACGAGTGGCAACCGAGATATGCCGGGACTTGCATGACGGTATCATACAAGTCATGTCAATAGGACAAATGACATGTACAGGCTCAATAGACTTCTGAGAAACTTTTCTAAGTTTTCGAGAGAAGACTCCTTGCTTATAAGGTGTAAGCCCAAGAAGCTCTGAGAAGCCATCAAGCTTCATAGTCAGATCAGTATCCCAAGAGTCAGACAGCATTTGGTTTTCTTTGAACAACATTAAAAGACCAGTTTCAACACCAAGCCGATTACCTAATGCACGGCTCAAAGATTTCAACCAACCGGAAGCAACTATACGGTTTTCATTTTGTTGGTTAGGATGTTTCTGACGTGCGTGCAAGTTGAGTAAGTCTGGATTTTCCACGAGAGAAAACAAGACCAGTAGAACAGTTGCCAGTGAGATGTCAGGATTAAATGTTGTCAGGACGAAGTCACTGAAGGCTGCAAAAGGAATATCCGGAAACGGTGTAGTTGCACCAGAAGCTGCAGCACAGGGCAGAAATGCAAGCCAGATAAGTAGCCAAAGTAGAGGTGACATAGTAAGCATCCAGAGCTGCACAAAATAGCTGCAAGGAAATAATAGCAGTTAGTATCAAAATGATTGAAATCATATTGAGACATAGAACATGTGAAACCAGTCCAGTTACAAATTCAACAAAATCATACACAGTGATCTAGCACTTAAGAAATTGCACCGACTTACTTTGCAGACTTCTTCTCCTTCTTCTTCTTCTTCTTCTTCTCAGGCGAAGCTTTGGACGGACTTTCTGTGACTGACTGCTCCTCCGCCTTTCCCTTTCCCTTTGAAAGCCCTCCACGATTATCCAGCCATTCCTGCAAATGCTTCAATTTGTAGTCGAGAAGATCAACTCCCCAAAGCGTTTCTGCATCGATCGTGGTATCACCGTTGAGCCACGTGGCCATATCGGAATGATACTGCGTAACGCGCTGAAAAGTTGGACGCCAGACCTTCGACCATTGACTCTTTCCAATAACGAGCTCAATGACTTCCTTCTCGGTTGGTGGTTTTCCAGGCCACGATTTGACAGTCTTCATCTTGTTGAGCGCAGCAGTGATAGCAAGATAGCGGCGATACTGCTCAGAGAGAGTCTTTGCAGGCAACTGGCGTGTAAGGGCAAGTGGAATCTCGAGAGTTGATATGAGATTGGACTCATAGGAGCTGAATGATTTACGAGTAGTGGCTTCGTCCAGGCCACCAGTTTCAACAGCACCAGTGGTAGATATAGACTGTGAGCGCGAGTGTGCCCCGGAATGAGAACTAGGTGGAAGAGAAGCAGACATGAGGGAGTGGGAACCAAAAGCAGGAATTGTCGGTATAGGAATGGAAGGATTATAGGAACTCTATAAGTTGGGTATTCAATATCTTGGAATGTTTAGAATATCACGTGACACTTACGCAAAGAATACGAAGAGCTGGCTTGCTGTTGACCTCGGTGAACATAATCTCATCGTTAGTGTCCACGGCCTGATTGTAGGAACCTTTCAACTCCCAGATATCGTCCAAAGTATCATAGACAAGAATTGAATGTGCTGAAAACATTTATTTTAGAATTTACATCAATATAGATTACTGACAACTCACTGGTAATTGGAGGAAATAGCACAGCAATTGACTGTAAAACGGGTGCCAAGTGGGTATTGATAATAACAGGAACTTTCATAGTTGGCCGCATATTCTTCGGATGCAGCTGGGACGGGTCGGTTGACGATGAATAAATAAGAACATTGCCTTTGACTTTGCTGGTAACAGGCGAAGAATGAATATCCTCATCGTCGACTGGATTGTAATAGTTTCCAGCAGCTCGACCTCGGAAGAGACCTCCGATAGCCCGAGAGGCACCCTGTGGAAGCGGTGGGCTATCCATAGTAATGTCTAGTTCAAGCGGAGCGGCAGACATGCTCACAGGAGCAGGGGCTGCTCTCACAGGAGCAGCAAAGGGGCTGCTCACAGGAGCAGCAAAGGGGCTGCTCACAGGAGGAGAAGCGGCTCTCACAGGAGTAGCAAAGGCACTCATAGGAACAGCAGACACACTCAAAGGAGCAGCTCTCACGGGAGTAGCAAAGGTGCTCGTAGGAGCAGCAGACATGCTCACAGCAGCAGTAGAGGTGCTTACGGCCCGTACGGGAGCAGCAGAGGTGCTCGCCAGAACGGGAGCAGCGCTCGCAGGAGGAGCAGAGGTGCTCGCCAGAACGGGAGCAGCGCTCGCAGGAGCAGCAGAGGTGCTCGCAGGAGCAGAAGCTACAAGAGACACAAAAACTCTCCGACGAGGGGGTGCGATCGTATCGTTACCTTTAGCCAGAAGTTTCATGGTACTTTAATTATTTCAGTACATACTTGAACCCCTATAAATAGCAGCAATACGTAGATCTTGCCTCCTTTGAAAGACCTTTCTTCCCTCCCCTCCCCCCTTTCCCTGGCTTATCAACCACCATCTCCTCCTCCTCCTCCTCCTCCTCTTCCTCCTCCCCTTCCTCCTCCCCCTCCCCCTCCCCCTCCCCCTCCCCTTCCCCTTCCCCTTCCCCTTCCCCCTCCCCCTCCCCCTTCCCCCTCCCCTCCCTTCCCCCTCCTCCTCTTCCTCCTCTCCTTCCCCCTCCTCCTCTTGATCTTCCTTAGATGCCCTCTTAGAACCAGATCTCAATCTCTTCCTGGCAGTCTGATCAGCAACAGATCCCTGCCTCTTCCTGGCTCTGGTAGAAGGAACAGAAGCAGCAGCAGCTTTAGTAGTGGATCTGGTAGTGGATGGCATAGCACAAGTCTGAAGTGGTGGGCAGAGGATGCAATCAGTGGTTGTAGTTGCAGAACAAGAGGCAATCTGTCGCTCGAAAACTGACAACCCAGATATGGTAATACTTACAAACACTTCACACGATGGACGGTCAGTCCACTTCAAAAAAACGAGACTCAAAGGTTTACACTATGTCTTACATGAGTTCACGGACTAATTACTAGTACTAGCATTAACTACTGAACTAAGATATGACTACTAATACATCAGCTAGGACGGCAGGGGGTGGGCATCGAAGCCGCCGCTGTACGTGGGAAAGGACAGCGGCGTGGTGTCTGGGTGCGGAACGGCGGGGGTGGGTGTCGATGTGGGCGCTGCGGGTGGGCAACGGCGGTGGTGGGCGTCAGACGGCGTGGGTAACGGCGGTGGTGGGTGACGTGGCTGCCGTGCGTGGGAAATGGTGGTGGTGGGCTCGAAACGGCGGGGGTGGACGTGGCGGCTGGGCGTGCAACGGCGGTGGTGGGTGTCGACGTGGCGGCTGGGCGTGCAACGGCGGTGATGGGTGTCGACGTGGCTGCTGTGGGTCGAAACGGCGGTGGTGGGCGTCAGACGGCGGTGGTGGGTGTCGACGTGGCTGGTGTGGGTGGAAACGGCGTGGGTGGGGTGCGAGATGATGGTGGTGGGCGGCGGGTGTTGACGTGGCTGCTGTGGGTCGAGACGGCTGCTGTGGGTCGAGACGGCGGTGGTGGGTGTCGACGTGGCTGGTGTGGGTGGAAACGGCGGTGGTGACGTGGCTGCTGTGGGTGGAAACGGCGGTGGTGGGTGGAAACGGCGGTGGTGGGCAGCAGACGGCGGTGGTGGGTGCGAGACGGCGGTGGTGACGTGGCTGGTGTGGGTCGAAACGGCGGTGGTGGGCGTCAGACGGCGGTGGTGTGGGTCGAAACGACGGCGGTGGTGGGTGCGAGACGGCGTGGGTGGGGTGCGAGATGGTGGTGGTGGGCGGCGGGTGTTGACGTGGCTGCTGTGGGTCGAAACGGCGGTGGTGACGTGGCTGCTGTGGGTCGAAACGGCGGTGGCGGGTCGAGACGGCAGTGGTGGGTCGAGACGGCGGTGCTGGGCGGCAGACGGCGGTGGTGGGTGGGAAACGGCAGTGGTGGACGTGGCGGTTGGGCTCGAAACAGCGGTGGTGGGTCGAGACGGCGGTGGTGGGGTCAGACGGAGGTGGTGGGTGTCGATGTGGCTGCTGTGAGTCGAGACGGCAGTGCTGGTGGATGGAGGGTCGGTCAGTCCCTCCGAGGTGTCAGAGAGGGGGTGTGGGATGCTCTTACCGGGTCCCTTTGGTCCTTTCCCTTCGTCCTACGTCGTCGTTGGGCTCCCAAGCGCCTGTGACGTGGCACTCGCGGGCGCGGGCGTCGGCGATGAACCGGGCGTCGTCGCGGGATCTGGCATCGTCGGGCGTCCTTCGTTGCCGCAGGTGGAGAGGGAGGGGAGGGGAGGGAGGAGGGCGTGGGTGTGTGGTGATGGTGGTGGTGGTTGGAGAAGCAAGTGGATGTTGATCCTCATTTGCGCAGTCAACCGGCGAATACCGGGCACGTGATGTCACGTGCTCGGACATCGCGCGCACGAACCTCGTCAAAAATCTCACCCCGTGGCCTGAACAAAATGCAAAATCCTGTTGAGGGGGCTTTAGGTGATACTATTGTGCATTGTACTCAAATCTATTGTGTGTTGTAAGCCAGTGGAGTCCAGTGGAGTTCACTGGAGTCCAGTGGAGTCCAACTGAACTCAGTACATACTTCCACTGGAGTCCAGAATCCAGTTAGAATCCAGTGGTTTCCACTGCACTATCAATCCAGTGGACTGTGACTGGACTGTGAAGTTGGCTTGAGTCCACTGGAGTCCACTGGACTGCATGTTTCCGTCCAATCCAGTGAACTGAGCTTCTACCAGCTAATTTGGCTGGGGGGAGAGTGCACTGGACTCCAGTGGAATCCAGTGGAATCCACTGGAGTCCAACTGGAATACGTGGGGGGAAGGAAAGAACTCCTCCCGCAAGCTCCGCCTTTTGTCCTTGTCCGAGATGCAGTGAGCTTACCTGGTCGCGAACCAGGGTTGCTTCAAGTGTCGTTTAACGAACCTGCCTGCCAATCACGTCTCCTGAACCTGCCCCACTGGATACCCGAACCCCAATACCTTCTTCCAAACCTGTAAACACGCATCGCACGTCGCCACTACTGCTGAGAACCCGGGCTACGTCGTCCCAGCCGGTGCTTCTGCTACCGCAGCTCCTGTTAAACTGCATGCAAAACCAGTTACCACGACTACATCGTTCGACTCTGCCGACTGAGACGATGAGGTCGCAGCTGTCATGCCGCAGAACAAATCGTTTCCCACTGCCACCAAATCCGATGATGAGGCAAGTCCCCCTGTCCATTGCGTTTCGTATTTTTTGTTTCGCTGTTCGGTCGATGGGCCTGCCCAATCGTTGCCCGTTCCTATCATCTCACTGTTGGATACAGGCGTAGCAGCGTGTATCATATATCAGATGACCACAGTCGTAAACTTTTGGTGATGCATCAATGTCTACAATGTCTATTAAGGAAGGTGATATATCATGCCCTTCGTGATATATCACGCCCTTGAAAGCTGCTGTAGGGCTCGGCACATCTTGGCATGTCCTCATTCCCGGCAATTGCCCGTCCATGCCACCTGCTGTTGATTTCACATGATATTTTTACAGTGTCGGCCTCCATGCTGGCGCTCCCTCATTCCTGATTGGGCTGCATTTGAAATATACCGCGCCTCTCGGCTATTTTGGGATCCTTGGCCACGTCGGTGCGATCCAGCAGGATTTCCAAAACCGGTCCTTCCCAATTAGGCTGTATTTCCATTACACTGCGCGCTTGGACAGGGCCGTGAGACAAGGCAGGATCTCCATCTATGGATGCCACTTCTATGTGGATGCGCACCCCACCCCGCTCTCGCAGCTCATCACTCGTGACTCTACGCCCTTCTATGTACCCCACCACCCCGCTGATTCTCTGCCACCTACTCCTTTCTCTGTTCTCCAGGTCCCCCATGAACATTTCCCTCCTCCGCATTTCTCCCTGAACACTTGTTGAATTTCCCACCGACCTCTCTTTGGGCCCTTCTCCACTCCCCGGCTCCCCATGAATGTTTGCCTCCAGCGTGTTTGAACTCAATGATACCAACATACCATTGTAAGTAGTGTTATATTACTTTCTTGTTGCTAGCCTATCTCACATATCCCTGTATAGCCTCTATTGTCCGTGATATATCACCTCTGTTTGGTGATATTTGTGATATATCACCTCTGTAGCAACTTCCAGGGTGCTCTATGGGTGATATATCACCTGTAGCAAAGTTCTGGTGCGCTATATCTCCAGTTGTAGCAGGTGATACATCATCTAACCCTTGCCTCCGGTGATATATCACCTATAGCAAAGTTTTTACGTGCTATGCCTTCAGTTGTAGCAGATAATATATCATCTACACATTCCCTCTGACCTGTAGCGAAGTTTTACCATACTATGTCTTCAGTTGTAGAAGGTCATATATCATCTACATACCCCTGAAATCTCGTAAGTTCTCTGCAACATGTTATATCACGCGTTGTAACTGTTATCTGAAGACCTGAATAACAGTTTATCTGCAAGGTAACATATGTTGTATATAGACTGTACTTTAGAACGACTAAGTCGTCTTACCCCTGCAGAAAAGCCCGCCCCGTGTCTACAGAATAACGGAGATCACTCACTTCTTCTTGGACGAAGCGCCGGCCGAACCAACAGCTTTCCGCTTTGAGGAGCCAGCAGCAGCACGTGCTGCAGCAGCCTCTCCTGGAAGTGGTCTTGCGATGCCATCCAGATCTTGAGCGGGTTTGATAACCCGCTTCGCACGCAATGGGAGGCCAACAGTGTCGATCGGGTCCTCTTCAGCTGGGTTAGGTGACGTGGTCTTTGGGGCATTCACAGTAGCATTGGCAACATTGTTTGCGGCATCGATATGGTGATCCGGTCCACGACTGGGCGGCTGAACCTGATCCGGGCCAGCCGAGGCAGGGCTTGAGCTTACCCCGTCCGTCCCTATGTTCTTCTTCCCACCTCGACCACCACCTCGACCTCCACGTCCACGTCCAGCTCCATGTCCACATCCGCCCCCACGTCCACGTCTGCTTCCAATCTCCACTCCAACCTTGGTCACTGGTAACGCAGGTCGGGTGATAGGAAAGCCCGTGTCTTCGCAATCGACAGGTCCGACTGCCGCCTGTTCAAGTGCATCCAGCTCAGTCAATTGCACACTTGAAGGAGCAGGATCCAGCAGCGCAGGGGCTGGAGCAGACGGAATGGACAAGCCCGCGAAGATGGGATGAAGTAGCGTTGAGGCCATTTGATGGTGGTTGGACATTGGAGTGTCCATATGGAATGAAAATGGTGGTGCCTGCTGAAGTGACTGATCAGGGAGAAAGAAGTTGTGGAATTCACTTGTCGATGCCAAATTTGGAAGGGGTGCTGGGTGTGTCCCAAAAAAGTTCATCGGCGCTGGTAGCATAGTAGAACTCTGATAGATCAGAATAGGAGGGGGAAGGGGGACCGGAGGTTGAAGAGTGGTCATTGAGTGGGCTGGGTGGGCTCTGTTCAGCTGCTCAGTGATGGTCTCATAATCAGACAGGGAATCCAAGAACAATTCATTGCTGAATGAGAAGCCATCGACCGTGGAGAAAGGAATGGCAGGTTGTGCATGTGTGCTGTGCGTTGTGGTGGGTGTGATGGGCGACGGATTGCCGAGTGTTTCTGATGGCACGGGTATACTGGTTGTCGATGTCACCTCCGGATCCCCTATCTGATATAAATCCAATGTGAAATCGTGGTCGAAAACAGACCATTGATCTGCACCACCCGATAGAGATCCTGAAGTAGCTGTGGTAGTGTCCACGTCGGCCTGAGAGGCAAAAGGATCTGAGATCGGTTCAGCAATTCCAGCCGTGGAGTTATGCTTTGGAGTCGATGGAGTCGAAGTGGCTGAACCCATGTTTGAAGTCGATGACACATCGGAAGGCTTTGAAATTGGTCCAGGAATATCAGCAGTCACTGTGTTTTCCACTACATAGTCATGAGGGTGGACATCCTGGTTATTCTAAATAGACAAGATAGTCATAGCAAAATCCTACCTCTCGATGCCGATTCCACAAGATCAACTTGGTAAAGCCGTAGGTATGTACTATCTTGAAAAGTCAATACCCGTGATATGGGATTCCTGACAAAGCATGTGTGTCCGGTCCTGGCTCAGTGACATCGCACAACATCGAGCCACTCCATCGAGCTATCCTCTGGCTACTTTGACTATGCTATGGTCTCCTGGCACATTCAATACTGGCCATCCTAAGTTGACCTTCTAGCACTATGTAGTCCCTGCTGTGGGTGAGTTCAGTCTGAAGTTTGCTTGTTGAGCCTTTGCTAACATCATGCCTGCCACTCGTCGCAAGTTTAGCTCCCACTCAACTCCCTCAACAAATACGACCGACACCTATCAGCGCGAGAGACTCAACCTCCCGGGACCGATTGACAGGTGGCTGCAGGCGAATGAGCTCAATGCCTGGCGGATGGACGTCTTTTTACAAGGGTACTTAACATTGAGCGATGTTCGAAGAGACCAGGTGCTCTGCACTGTGGAGAGGTCAATAGTTGAGGTGCGTAGTGCTAACTCGTCATTGCTGCACTCAAACCCAATATCACGCAGCCAGTTGTCGATCCTGATTCTCCGTTCACCGAGTCGCCTACCTACATGCTCCACATCTCTGCCTGCACCTCGGACATGTTCGCCACGGCTCAGGACAACGGACTGAGCCCAAGGGCTCTCCTCGCCATGTTCACAGGTACTCCCGATGATCTCGCAGCACCGAGTTGGGTGCACTGGACCCGCAGCAAACTCGAGTTTTGCCAACCTCGAGCCGGGTTCCTGTCACTGTTCTTGCAACTGGCGATGTGGCATGAGAATCTTACTCAGGTATGTGGTCCCTCGCATTTACAGCCTTTTACTAATGTTCTGATCATTGTGTAGTGTGGCCTGCCGGCCGCAATGTTTTCTTGGGCGGCGGCGATCGCGGTAAGTTCATTTACTTAATAAGCTGAAGTCTCCAGGTCTAACTTCTACGTAGGCTGAAACCTGGGCAGCGTCAGAAGATCTCGCACCCGCCACTCCATCTCGGCCAACAACAGCATTGAACGCGAGATCCGTGAAACATACAGGATCTGCAGTACAGGTTCGTGAGTACAATAGTTTAGACACCCGCATCCCTGCCCTTAAATTCACGTAGATATCTTTAATCTCTATCTGACTATCATTGTGTTCCGACCAGTTCCAAATTTGCAAATTCACGACGCCCTAGGGGTGTGTGGGTGCGTACTAAGAACAGGAGTTTCTCCCACGCTCTCATTGGCCACTTAACCGCCCACCACAAATGTCGCCAATCGGAACTGCCCACACAGCCATGATCACCTGCCACCTCATCCGTCACCTCTTCCACCAACCATCCACCTCCCGTACCTCTGGGCTTTCCCAAGGATACCTCACTTCCCTCTAGGCTTTCGAGGTCCGGTTGCACCAACCGGAAAAGACCGGAAAAAGACCGGACTGCAACCGCAAACAACCGGACTTGCGGTTGCGGTTGCGGCTGATTCCCAAAGCCGGCGGTTGCGGTTCCTCGGAAATGCCGGCCTGCCACAACCCGTCAGGACCAGTCCCAACCAGTCGGAAGCGACCAAAAGTCACATGGTACATGTAAGCAAACAAGGCCATTGTCAACACTTGTTGTTGACTCGTTTCCACTACAACTACCAGCACCACCACCGCCATCGTGTTCGCTGACGCAGTCCACACCACACGGGCACCAACTGCGCACCCAGTAACACCTTGCACGGCCTCTCGAGACGGATGAACATCGATGGGATGGCTGGGGAAACGAGCAGGGCAGACCCACGATGGGGGAGAGCCAGTAGGTGCGTGTTTGCACCACTACCTCTTGTCCTAGGCCCCTGACGACCTGGAGACGCCACCCAGGAGCCGCAGCCCTCCCCCGCATTCCCTCAAGACTCTCGTTCGCCCGCCACGTCACCCGACGAAGCTCAGCGCAGCCACAACCAAAACGACCGCTGCCACATCATCACCTCGCTCAAGCCACCACGACCCGCCCTCGCCAGCCAGCCCCCCTGCTGCCACGTCACCGCCTCGTTCACGCCACCACGACCCGCCCTCGACCTCGTCCTCGCCATGTCCCCCCAACCGCCACGTCCCTCGGACTCCCCCGACCGACAGCGTGTCGCCCAACTACGCCCATGCCGCTCGAATGCCGCCATGTCGCCGAACCACGCCCATCTTACCCAACCACGCCCATCTCACCCAACCACGCCCC
Organism: Lyophyllum atratum; assembly: GCA_014905825.1. Classification (NCBI taxonomy): domain Eukaryota; kingdom Fungi; phylum Basidiomycota; class Agaricomycetes; order Agaricales; family Lyophyllaceae; genus Lyophyllum; species Lyophyllum atratum. The sequence continues at coordinate 459,807 of JACGCN010000027.1, read as the reverse complement.
ATCCTCCTCACCGCCGCTCTTTGCGGTGCTCGTAATTTTCAATTCATTCAAGTTCTATTCAGACATTTGTACACTATGTAGTTACTCATGTATGTATTATAGTCAATAAAATTTTGTTTTTCAAGTGTATGTATGAGTAAGTTGAGTAATTCCGTGGCCTTCTCATCGGTCAGAACCGGTCGCAACTGACTACGACCGGTTGCGACCCAGTCCAGTCGGAACCGGTCCAGACCGGTCCTGTGAGTGGGCGCGACCGATAGCGACCGGTTCTACACGGTTCGGTTGTCGGTTGTCGTTCCCTGTAAGTTTGCCAACCGGTTGCGGTTGCGGTTGCGGCCAAAATGGGCCGAAAACCGGACCCAACCGGACTTCGAAAGCCTACTTCCCTCCCACCCCCTTCCCAACCCCTCTGAGTGTGTGAAGTGTTGCACCGAACCACTCAACCATAGGGGTGACCACAGGAATGTGCACCGACCTGTGGTCCAACGCGTCCTCATTAATTACTACCCGGCCTTAGCAGGACGACAATGGCAACTTCTGAGTAGGACCGGGAACGCAGAAGCAGATACTCCTTCGTCCACCATGGTTGCAGACTCTGATATATTTTAGTGACGAGGCTGGACAACATATTTTTACGTGCTAAACGCGGTCGCAAGACCAACACAGATTCCCGGAAAACCCAGCCCATGCATCCGCTGGCCCTCGCGAACCACGTCCTGTGCAACACATGCAGCGTCTTTTGAACTAAACCAGGTACGAGACGTCGAGTAGGTTGCAGGGGCGAGGCCGAGATATAGCTGGCTGGGGATGCTTCTTGTCTGAACTCAAATGTACGTTGAACTGTGCCCTCATCTTCCCTATCAGAACTTGCATATTAATTTCTTCTCAAGGTGAACATGGGTCAGGCTCTAAAAGTGCTCTCCACAAAATCCCTACGCCCCTCCTTGGGTGTCGAGTTGTCTGAGCCAGGGCAGATACGAGTAGCTGCTAGCTGCGCCCGCCGCCTCCACTGTACAACATCCAAATTTAGTGTTGACGTCACTCTGAGATATATATCAATAGTACATCTACATATCCTAAATATCCCCCCGTTATGCTTGCCACACCCATCAGAAAGAAAACTTCGCACGTCCTGTTCGCAACATCCAACCAACTCCTTTTTTGCCGCTCTTGAGGAGAATGCCTGGTTATCATGGTGAGGGCGCTTTTATGCATTAATTAAATTGATAGATTAACCCCTCCTCTGACATCATCATCTACCTCACGCATGGTCGCCTGCAGCTGCTCGAAGTGTGGCGGCAGGTTGGTCACCCAGCGCGAACTCCAGCAGCACCGAGAGAGAGATATGCGGCGTGCTAGGGCTAATCGACCGGCAGTCCAGCCCTGTGCATGGAAGGTTGTCACCTTCGCCACAGCGCGCGATTCCTCCAGCCCCTCCGCACTGTTCCTTTGACCCGCTGCTGCTGGATGGCGCTCCAATTGGATTGGATGGAGCCCTTTCGTTCACGGATACGTCTCAGAGCGAGGTAGAACCAGTACCACACGATGCTGCCACAGCACCCTCGTTAGGAGAGTCATTACCCCCAGCACGAAAGCAGGCCATTCTTGAGGCAGAGAGGCGTGGAATGGAGCATCTCATCGCCATTCTTGCATCTGGGGAAGATTTTGAGCAGATCTCTCGCGACGATTCAGATGTCGACGACGAAGAGCTCCCTGACCCTGAGGACTCTCAGAACGATGCGCAGGGCCCAGATCTCCCCAATGCAGACGTCACTCTGCCTGATGGACCTTCGCCCACACTGCCCGCCGTCGAGGGGAGTCAGCATCTCCCAGACCCGTTCCAATACACACCCGCGCCACCTGCAGCCACGAAACTTCCGACACCTGCTGATATCCATCCGAATCACGCCGTTTATTTTATTTATCTGCTTGTCTTTTGGTTACACACCCAGTGCCATCTCCTGTTCCGAGCTTGCGATGCAGTGCTCGTATGCCTCGGCGTCATTCTCCGCATAGCTGGTGCTCCTATCGAACCCCCCATGTACACCACTCTCCATTCTGTAATGACCGCTTTGAACGCAGCGCCTACGTTTCCAATCGCTCCAGTTTGTCCCAACTGCATGGAGGTCTTTCCTCCTGATACGAAATCCGACGCATCCTGCACATCTTGTAGTGCTCGTCTGTTTCCGACTACCCCCACGGCCGCGCAGCAACGCCGTGGTCATACCACTCGCGAAAATCCAAAGCCATTGGTTCAATTTCCATACAAATCGCTTGAGGAACAACTTGCCATGTTACTCGCCAACCCCGGCATCGAAGACGAGATCGAACGATTCCGGGAGAAGCTCAAACAATCTACTCCAGGCAAATACACGAATATTTTCGACGGGAAAGTCTGCCAAGAGCTCCCATCTGCAGATGGAGGCCTCTTCTTTTCACCGAGTGACGAGCAGCTTCAAGACGGTGAACTGCGCATTGGAGTTTCTCTCAGTGTTGATTGGTATGTGTTGCTTATATTCTTCTCATGCATGTCTAACTTTACCACTCCTCCAGGTTTTTGTACCTTCGAAGTCAGATTGCACCATCCCATACCTCCTGCCCTATGTCCTATAGCATCGTTAATCTTCTGCCCCACTTACGGTATGTCATGCTGCAATTCTTGTCATCTCTGTTGTCTGATGCAAAAGTAGGTATCGGACTGCCAACCTGCTGCTCGCCGGCATCATGCCAGGACCCAAGGAGGCCGACGTCGAGCAAGTCCATTACTTCATGCGCATCCTCATCAACGAGCTACTCCGGCTATGGCGGGACAGTGTCGTCATCATCACCCCCAAGTATCCCAATGGCCGGCGAGTCCGTGTTGCGCTATTAGCCGTTGTATGCGACAAACCTGCTGCACACAAGCTCGGTGAATTCGGCTCCCATGCTCACACCTACTTCTGCACCAAGTGCTGGGTAACAGAATTGAAGGCTATGGATGCTTCGTTCACCGAAAATGGTAAGCCTTAATTGCGTCATTTCACATAACTGCACTCTGATGTGCAATTTTCAGGTTTTCGAGCCCGGACCGACTCGGAACATCGACGGCTACAAGAGGATTATCTGAAGTGCAAAACCAAGACTGCTCGTGCTGAGTTTGTGAAAGCCCACGCCACTCGCTGGTCTGAGCTTTATCGTCTTCCCTATTTCGACATCTGCCGAATGATCGTGATTGACCCAATGCACAATCTCTTGCTTGGTATGCCGCTTGTCAGGCTTTCTTATTGATATCTGACTAATTTGACGATGAATTTTTAGGTGTAGTCAAGGCGCACTTCTACCACATCTGGGTACAGAACAACATTCTTCGGAAGACCAAGGAGCTGCGGCGACTGCATGCCATTCTAGCCGAGGTAAGTTTGGCGCACTCTTTATTCAACTGTGTGCTCAACGTCGGGTCCCTGTAGCTCAACATGCCTGCCAAACTCGGTCGCTTACCTAGTTTAATTGGTGAACCAGCTGGTGGGTCGCTCACTGCGGACCAATGGCTTGTTTTTGTAACTGTTGTTGCCCCTTTGGCAGTCAGTATTGTTCTCGTTTGAATGTAGTGTCTCCCTTCATACTTGTCCTAGGTGCCTCAAATATGGGAAGACTACTTTACAGACTCGCAGCCTGACATTGGCACTAGTGAGATCACAGCAGCAAATGTGAAGAAGCGTGTAGCTGCAGCTGCAGCAAGACAGAAGCACCTAGTGATGCAGCCACAAACCCAACCTCTAACTCGGCCACAGCGCATGCGAAAGCAAACAGCGTGTGCACAGGTGAGTAGAGATGACCGTCGACTCACAACATCACTGAACTAACGGCGGACTTCTTTCAGGCAATGGATATTGATCCTGAAGACAACAATTACGTGGAAGCCGGTACTCTGAATGATGCTGGCGACGAGACATTTGGTTCAGGTCCGTCTGCTGGCCAGTCTTCTGGGCAGAAACGGCGTCGCAAAACCACTGAGATTGCAGCTGAAGATGAGCAACGTGATAGCCTAGTCCCGTCTCAACTAAGCTTATCCCCCTTCAGCTCATCTGCCCAGGTCCAACTTTGGCACGTCGACAGCTTTCTTCGACAGGGTGATATTGGCCCAGCACCTCTTATCCTGCTAGAAAGCATCGTCTGTTATGCAATCCGCTCAACTGCTGAGATTCGAGGGGATAACACCGGAGGCATTTGCTAGGGTATGTTGTGTCAACATGCCTTGAGTTCATGTAAAACGAACATGAAGTATCTCGGCTATGACTGAGACGCCTGTACTCACATTCGGCATCGACATATTCAGCCCGTTGCTGTGACCATAGCCATGTGAATACATCTGTGGATAGTACTTAGGTATTCCTCATCCGTCATTCTGATCAATTCAATACTAATGTGTCCTCCCATCGTTGGCATTGATGTAGGGGATGTGGCCAGTCACCTGATTTGGGGCCTGAACTGAGGCATAACCCTATGCGTCGTGAGTGAGCTGCTATTTTCTGAAAAGCAGGAGAACTCACCGGACCGTTCTGCTGGTTCGGCACTTGAAAGCCCAAGTGTCCCAGATTGTAAGTGCTCGCAGGGTTGGTCATGGTCGAGTGCTAAGTACTGATGAGAGCTCAGTGGAGATGGTGTCTTAGATGTCGTTTCCAAATCCCAAGAACCTTCACGCTCCAGATCCGTTATATCTCAGGACAGGACAGCCCGGGTCAGTTTTATGCTTGTATCACCATTTCAAAGCTCATATTTCTCTTAATTTGCAGGCATCAATTGGGGATATATGGTTCCCCCCGACGCGCACCTCACCGATGCTCGATCTCGTAACCATAGTCCGTAGCCTGACACGTTTGTGTTCTGGCAATCCCAGCAATTGATCAAGTTAGTAATGTCTTCAGCATGTGATGCCAGTCGGAGCAAAGGCAACAGCAGTGGCAGCGACGCGGGACGAGGCGGTGGGTGGTGGGGAGGAGGCGGGGGAATGATGTCATAGATTACAAAAATAAATCTTATCTTGCCACCATCGATTATATCTCGAAGCCGTTTCTTTCAGCCGCTAGATCGATTGCCTTGACCATCTGGAGCCCTGTGGATATTAAGCTTTGCCAGAATATCGATGCATGGATTGATAGTTCTTCAATGTTGCTACGTGGATTGACTGAGGACGTCTGGGTATCAGAAATTCCCACGAGTCCATCCAATCCATCCAGTCCATCCAGTCCCGACAGTCCCGGATCACTCGACTGCGCTATCATGGCAGATATCAGCATAAAGTTTATGTCGCGGCTTTGCGATATTCATCCCCGCCTTACGCTTCGCCAAGTGATGCAGTTCGTGACCTTGGCCCGTTCCTTGAAAGACGACATCATTCTTACTCAACCCGCCGTTATTCCCGCAAGTGACCCGCCCGAGATTTTACCACCATCAGTGAAGACTTTCCTAGAAGACAGCTGTAAGATTTCAGAGGAGTGTGTGGAAGATTGCTGGGAGGTCCTCCGATCAACCATCTGGGGTGTGGGGGTAAACAGGGAACAAGACTTTGCTGAGCATGGCCATTCTCGCGGCTTGAGTTTGTCGCGTGTGTCTTGTCCAGATTTATATCTAATATACTCTTCATGAAGCTTCACGCACACTATATCCCCCTTGTCAGACATGCTCAAATCTTGACTGTTCACGGAATAAAAAAGGGCAGCTTTTGAAGAAAGCAGAACAGCGACAGGCAGTTCTGTACACCCTTGGCGAAGAAGCACTTCCTGTTTACGCCGTCCATCTGTATTGTGAATGTAAGGTCTATTGCGTGTGGTGCAACAACTCCTCAAACTGTATGATGTGACTTATAGCTTGTAACATCAATTACCACCATAACTACTCTGTTGAGAAGGACAAGAGAACATACTATGATGGGATCCCGGAAATCATACAGGTCGGAGAGCACCAGTTCATGGAGCGGAAGCTCATACAGCTCTGGATTACCATGATGCTTGTCTCGTGGTGAGTATCCATCTACACTTGCCCACCAATCCACTGATCACCTTCTAGGACATCCGCAACCAATTGTGCTCGCATGTATAATCTAACACTTTCAAATACAGTGCCGCCTGATGACTGGGCATTTGGGTTTACGGTGAGGACGGAGCATGTCTGGGACGCATTCGTGATTCTCTCACTGATGGAAGACTTTGAACGCCGCTCGAAGACTCTCGTCATTCCACATACGGGTGCTCAGAAGGACCGCTTTATCAATGCTTTGCAAGAACGTAACATCCGTTTCCGGTTGTACAGCCAACCAGAAGTGCGTCACCATTGTCGAAGATGCACGCGCATGTATGGGGATCGAAGGGTCTGGGTTGTCGTAATTGACGGTGTCACGGTTGGCTGTCCTTGTTGTGCTGTTCACAACTGTCATGGCCCTCTCAAGAACAATCGACACCGATTCTGTCCCATGCACACCGCACTCAATAACCAGTGTGCAATTGTCGGTTGTAATGCACCAAATCGACCAGATAGTCGTACATGTTCTGATCCACGTCATCAGGATGTCGAGAGGATACATCGGGAGCGAGGTCAGGCGCGATTCCAGTTGAAGGAACGCCTGCAACGTGCACGCGTTGCGCACCCGAATGATGCCACGGCTGTTGACACAGATCTGTCCAACCTTGCCGAGGACAATGAAGAGGAGGAGGAGTTTGACTTGCCTGACAGGGATGGACAGCGGGAACTTGCAACATCGGAAACACATCGCAATGTCCAGACAAAGAAAGTCCGCGCCCAATTTGGCCGTAAACGCTCACACAACGAGCAGATTATTGTAGCACCATGCGGAATGATCATTGCCAGAGAGACATTCTATGGAGCTGAGGGCGTGGCGAGTGTTATTGTACGTCGTGGTCATTGAAACCTAATTGCTTTCTTTGTTGACAAGTACCTGCAGGAAATGATCAAGCGCACGTTTCACGAGGATATCAAGCCCGACCACATATTTTTCGACAACAATTGCACGCTCGCCAAGATGGTCAAGGATGACCCATACTTTGATTCCATTGGCCTCTCGGTTGACGTATTCCACTTCAAGTGCAAGCACTCCGAAACTGACCAGTTTTGCCAATTGAACTGCAACCCAGCAGCCTTTCCCGAGCTGGAATCCGAGGATCACAAGGGTTGGTACTTTAACTCGTCCATCGCGGAGCAGACGAACGTGTGGCTAGGCGGATATCACGCAATATGCAGGGAGATGCTACGTGACAAGTACATGTTCTTTTTAGATGAAATGATCGTACGGCGTAATCGTGCAACTAGGTACAAGCTCGAGAAGGAGGGTCACGGGCCACAGACATGGCCAGTAGTGTCATAGTTTACAGTAGGTACTTGTATGTAGAATACGTAGGTATACATTATCGAGTTCAAAAAAAAACAGCAAAAAAGGAAGATAATGATAGGTGACAGGGCGAACATTACTAGCCACTACGAATACACAACAATGAACAGTGAAGGTACTAGAGTTTCACCTTCTTGACCTTCGTCATTTTCTTGCCTCGGGCAATCTTGGAGTCGTGTGAGCGCAACAACGCAACGAAGGTAGTCCAACGGCCGTCTTCTGTGTGTTTTGCAGCAATGGCCTTGTCTCGAGCACGCTGGGGTGCTTGCTCCCAGCGCTGACGGTTGTAATAGAATGTAGAGCGCACGAAAGGGGTATCAAAGAGGTCGAAAAAGGTGTCCCTTATGTCTCCCTTCGCACGGCGAGCTGCTTCGCACCTAGCAAAACCTCGGACAATATCAACGACGTAAAAGTCCGACGGCCAAATGGGAGCAGAGCCGCCGTCAACCAAAATGGGATCATTGAGGCTGTCACCATGAGGTGGTGATGATGAACCACTAGAGGAGGGCGATAGGGAGGGGGAGCGACGGCGCTTGGAGCTAGTGGCAGACGTGGAAGGGCGGATCAATGGGCCTAGCGGCATTTCTTCTTCATCAGAGCTGAGCAGGGAACGGGCTAGCGGAAGTTCTTCATCATCAGAGCTTAGCGTCCCCGTAACTGGCTCCCGTTTGATTGCACGAGGCCGGGGAGCAGACGCCACAAAAGACTTTGCACAGACACGGAGGGCAGGTGCTATGAAAGGCTTCGTGACCTCTCCACGATGCCCCGCAAACTCATCGTGTTCGTCATCAGAGGAAAGCTCAATGGCAGCGGCCTTCTGAGTTCGAGCGGCAGGCTTCGTTGATATGTGTTTCTTGTCGTAGGCTGCACGAACATGGGCCCGTTCTTGTGTGAGGTGATGCCGCATATGGAAGCCACCATTCTTTTTCGAGCTGTTGGCAAGAAGGGTATCGAAATCTACACAGTCGCTAACATTAAGGCCCTTCACAAAGATACGGTCACCAGGCTCCTTCAATGTCACCACATGGCCTAGCTTCGCCTTCGTCCATGTACAGATCACAGGGTTATAGAGGTGGAAGTATTGGGGAACATCATCGGCGGATGAGAGGTCGAGGTCTGCGAGTGATTCGGGCGTGAACACGAAATGTGGGTATTTGAAGCCACCCTGAAACTCGAACACGGTGGGGGCCTCGCCACTCTGTAGGATCCTGTCAATGCAGTTCAAGGATAAGGAAAACGGAACGTACCTTGGCCCATCCATAACCGATAACGTGATCCTTCGCACGCTGAATATTGGCCAGACGCTCAGCATCGGCAGCCCTCCTGTGTTCTTCGATGACCTGTTCCTGGGCGTATTGTTGAGTGAACACCGGAGGCATCTGTGAGGCGTAGCGAGGATGAGCGAACGCATCGCGTGAGCCGGATGTAGTGGCTGTCTGGACCAATGTTGCACCTGTAGTGGCTAGGAGCATACATCACTTACTGTCAGTTGACAGATTAAGTGATACATCAGGCATGTCCACTGACTGGCGACCTATTCTGGTCCTCTGTCATATTTCCCATCAGCCGGCCATCACGACGGCTTTTCGGCACATCACGGCACATTGGCAGCGCGTCAAATGCGCATCATACAGGCACCCTCAGCATCAAACCTCGGTAGGGCGCCGTCCCGCCCCACCCCGCTGCCCCCCTTCCCGCACCTCGTGCGGCCTCTGCCCCGCCCTCCCTACTGAAAATAAAAATTTACTCCCGCCCCACCCCGCTGCCACCCCTCCCGCACCTCGTGCGGCCTCTGCCCCGCCTCCCCACTGAAAATAAGAATTTACCTTCCTGAGCACACTGATTTAGTGAGAGGATGGGAATGCAGATTTATTAAAGTATTAGCTAAAAGGAGAAATTAGATTATAAAAGTGTATCTAAAAAGGCTACGTGGACGTCAGCGAGCAGTTTTACCCAGGCGGTGCGATGCGCCGCCGGCGCGTCCGAAATAGCTACACCCCACATAAAGAGGCCTGCGAGCAGGCTCAGCACGCCGTTGACCCCAGAGCACGCTACCTGGGCCGGAGGAACTGTGCTCCACCATGCAGTCATGCTAGTCTCGGTGTCCTCGACGTTGCTGCTATTAATCGGGCGGTAGCTGATGGCGCGCGCTCGTTTGATCCATCCCGACACGAACTCCGGGCGGTCCTTGCAGGGGAATTTGACGGTGCCCGCGTAGTTCTCCCTGAGTTCAAACGCGGCCCATGAACAGACGAGTGCGTTCCATTCTTTGCCGAGGGCTGTGTCCGAGTTGAACATGGTCAGCGCGAGCTTAAACCACTTCGGAGCGCCAGGGGGGACCGTCGTCGTGGACAACGCAGGGGGAGCAGGAGGAGCGGGTAGTGGGGGAGCGGACGGCACAGGAGGAGCAGGGACACGAGGGTGAGGGCGAGGGCGAGGGCGAGGGCGAGGGTGAGGTGGAGACGCCGGGGCTGGAGAAGAGGGGGCAACTGGCGTGGGCAGGGGCGTGGGGGTCGATGGTGCCGTCAGCGGCTTCGTGCGCTTGGAGGGGCCGTCCATGGTATCGTCGTTCCGGCGTTTTCGAGCTGGGGTGTTCGTACCAATCCTGAGGACAGGCGACGGCATAGGTGGGGACGGGGGTGTCGTGGGGGGCACCTGAGTAAATGGTGGGCCTCCTGAGAAGACGTCGGGTCGCGCTTGCGGGGTGCGAGGCACTGAAGGTCGGAGAGAGTGGCCAGGCAGCGAGTGTGGGGAGCACAGGGGTGACGGGCAAAGCGAGGGCGGGGCCGAGGGCATGGGAGACGCCGAAGGGCGGAGAGCACGGGCAAGTTCGTCACTTGCAAGCTGAGGAGTTGCGGGCGTCTGGGGGCGCGATAGGGGCACGCGAAGAGGTGGGGGTGACGCTCCAGGTTCAGGAAAGCGGAAGAGCCCTGAGGCCACGGTCGGGTCATCCCACGGGGCGGCATGCGGTGTCGTCGGGCCAGCGGGCATTCGGGAAGCGGGGGGGGGGGGTCGACAAGAGAGGGGAGGGAGAGCAGGGGAGGGAACGGAGCGCCTAAGGACCCCAAGGAGTCCACGGTCGCGTAAGCAGCGTGCTCCTCGAAAGATGCGGCCAAGGAGACGGTGTCTACAGGTAGCGCTCGAGCGCGACAGTCTTCGATAGCTGGAGCAAGGAATCAGACAAAAGAACAGAGATGAGAGAAGAAAAACGTACTATAGCATTTCTTCAGAAACTGACCGAAGACCGGTAAGACCTGCTTCTTGTAGGCCTCGCGTTCTGACACGCCGAAGTTCATACGGATGTTGCCTGGGCAGTGTCCTGCATGAACGCTGAACCAGCGATGAGGCTTCGTTGGGAGATGCTATGGGAAACTTCGTACCTGATGACGTTCAGACGGCCGGCGTCAGCGGGTTCAGGACCTCCAGCCAAGAACGTGGTCTTCATGTCCGTGACCTCGGTCACCAGCGTGAGGATACGCTGCATGAAGGGTATGAGGGCTTGGATATATCTGTCAGAAGGCAGGTTAGATAGATTAAGGTGTAGAAAGTAGTGTAACGTACTTCTGACGGTCTTCAGGAGCGGTGGAAGGCGGCCCTGACGTCTTTTCCTCCCACTCTGCTAGCGCCAGCTCATGCTGGTGCACAGACGAGTCCTCCCATTCCGCCCTTTCTGCCTCCGGGAGCGCCTTGAAAAGGTCGGAGACGACCTTCGAACGAATTCCAGCACGCTCTTTCGCCTTGGTGGAAAATTGGAGCCGGCGGGTGACCTCTGCATCGACGAGTAACTTGGACTCCTGCGTCTGTTGCCAGTGATTGGAGGCGGTGATGCGGCGCGGTTTTGGTAGGCCCTTGCCGGTGAGTCGCTGTAGGAGCGTGAGGAACGCGTCTTGCACCTCTGAGCCCTTTGCGGTCTCCTCCCTGTCCTTCCAGTACTGGTACGCCATCCAACGTTTAATTTGCTGCGGACGACATTAGTTTGATGAGAAAAGGCAGGGAAAAACGTGGCAGCTCACCCCTTTGCGAAAGATCAGAAGGGTCCGTTGTCGATCAAACAGTTCCATGGCTGCCGTGTAGTCCTCAGCTGAAAGGACATCTGCGTCCGGAGCGAGAGGTTCGGGGTCCGGGATGCTGTCGTCAACGGCACCCATTTCTTCTGAGGTGGGGTCTTGATCCGGGGGGAGGTCCAGCGAGAAGCGTTTGAAAAAGGAGCGCTGGATGTCGGCAAGGGTGTCGGCGACATGGTTCTCAGCCACGGCCACGGAGTATCTCGGCTTCTGGGAAATGAGAAATGTTTTTCGCATTCCTTGGAACGCGCCAGGGTTGACCATCCTAGGGTATACGAATCAGTAACCTGACATCAAAGGATAGGAATAATAACTTACTGTAGGTTCTGAATTCCGAAGCTGTTGAAAGCCCTCGATACTGGTCAGAGCTAGCCCATGGTACGAGAGAAGCACGGCGTTTAAGAGAGAAATCCAGCGACAAAATTTGAGTAGTACCGCCGCCGCAGAGTAGGATGCAGGGTGATTGACATGTCGATATGAGGTGCCACGGTCCATATTGAAGGCGCCACTGCTGCTCTAGGTCTAGGCTGGTCAAGGGTTGCGGTTGTTATGCCACACACATATATAAATATAAAGCCGCTGACACGATCAAATCAGTGACATGGCCAACTTCGAACCGCGTCTCACTTCTCGAGGTAGGCTCCCCTCCCTACCACGATTTCTCGCTGACCTCCTGCGCTGCAGGGCGTTTGTATACCCGTCCCGTGTCCCCCACAGCGACTACTGCTCACACAGGTAAGTAACATACCACAGTTCATCATCCAGGCTAACGAGCTCGCAGCACGCCGTCGACGTTCCGCTAGTTTACTGCGACGGTACGCACGGCCCAATGCATGGCACGGTGAGTACACGTTTAGTCTTGGTCAAACGTATCTAGGTAACATTCGTCATAGATCCCCCGCAGACGCCCCCCGCATCGCCTGCCAGTGGATACCAAGCCTCTGGCTCAAATCGACGTCCTACCTGCCCCCCGTCCCCTGTGGTCCGGACCCCGTTGCCCACCGTCTCTCGCCAGCCCGTTTTGTCACTAGCTGGTAAGTTGCCCACGTTTATTGTCAGATCGACCTAATTACCTGTTCATTAGATGGGCAGGGGGTGACAATCACCACGACGTGCACGACGACCATCGTTACGGCCCCTACTTTGACCGCTCGGCGCTCGCGAACAGCCTCCGTCCCCAGCACCCCTTCTAGGTCGCAGGCGAAGGCACGACCACCCCCTTTTCGGACGCCTCAGAAGCAGGCAAAGGTATCACCCATGCCTCAGAGGCACACTGCCCTTGACGAGATCCGGTTCCCGGACCCTTCGACGTTTCAGGACCTCCGTGGGATGGCGCCGAAGAAGTATTATGTGATCGCGAAGGGTCGCAAAGTGGGGATTTTTGTAACGTGGTACGCGGCCGGCTACTTCCTTAGTCCTGATCTATCTACTGACAGCTGTCATTAGGACGCAAATCACGCCCTGGATTAAGGACGTCGTCAAGCCCGTTTACGAATCCTTCGTAAGCTTCGACCGGGCATACGACTGCTACCGGGACGCCTTCCGGGACGGCTATCTGGAGGTCATCGAGGGAAAGGGACAGAATACGGTAGTCATTAGCCAGCCGCCCCCCCTGCCCGTTCCCCCTCGAGTGCCCGCGTCTGACTTCTCAGACAGCGAGGATGAGCTTTCCTCAGAGTCCGACCTCACCTCTTCCACGGCGGTGCCGCCGTCCCCTTCGATGCAGACCCTTTCCCACCAAGTTGAGTGTGTATTTTTGGGCAAGTAGGGCCCTTCTGTAAGTAATTTCATCATTATATTACTCACACACTAATGGGATCAGCCCTCAGGGATTCGCGGCGTCTTTGCCTACATACATGTCACCCCTGTCTTTACGCGCTACGTTTACAAACATACACAATGCATCTCAGCCACGTTGGCCACTAAAACATATAATGCCCCCATAAGAAGCCAAGCCAATGTGAACGCCGGGTCTAACCCTCCCTGAAGAAAATGCAGGACATGGTGAGTTTCGTGGCTGTCTGAAAAGTCACCACGGCCTAACTCTCTGGAGCAAATGCAGGGAAGTGATATTGGGCCCAGTACGTCGCACGGTCGTTAGCCTGGACTCAATACTATACTGTTCGGCAGTGCACGGGTAAGTGCTTCCAGAACTCGAAAGTCACCACGTTTTTTTTCAGGGCATCGCGTAAAGCAGTAGTCCTCCGCTCTCCTGGGACTCTCCAGATCGTGGTGATATTTACATATTACATGCGCACCGTCAAGACACGACCGCCTACCTTGCGAACACCCCCCCGCTCCAAGACGGTATGGGACACCACTTGTCAACGGAGATCGAGCGCAAGGACCTCAGTACGCGGGCCAAGTCCAAGGCCTACTATGCAGCGTACGTACCTCCCTACATTCTGCCAGCGTTCCCCTTGACATTCTTACAGTAACCAAGCTTGGCTGCAGAAACGCAACCGTGAGCGCGCAGCGTCCCGGAAGACCCAGATGACGGACGAAGAACGCGACGCCGCTAGAGCTCAGCACAACATCAACGCGGCTCGTTATCGTCAGCGCAACCGCCGAGTTCTCCGCGAGAATGCGTCGGAATATAGGTGATACCGTTTCTCTCATAAAATAATTGTCATTGCTGAAAGGGTAAGTAGGCGTCGACAGAAGGCGGAGAGGGAGGAGGATGCTACTGCTGAGGAAGAGGCGGAGGAAATGGCGAGGCTAGAAGCTTCGCAAGAGTAGACGGCTGCCCAAGGCCCCCTTTTTCGCTACGCCGTTGTTCGCTATGTAACCACCTTGTGCGTTACGTGTATGACGCAGTAATATGATGACTTTCAGTACCTGGATGAAAATCACGACGTCTTAGAACGCACATGGGAATATGATGATTCAACAATATATGTAGTGATATGATGACTTTCACCACCTTCATGAAAGTCACGACGGGCGAGACTATCAGATCAGGAACTTTCATGAGGATTGGTTTGATCAATGAGTAATCAGGCACAGGCATTATGTTCATAAGTGGAAATTCACGACAAGACTCGAAACGGTTGATCGATCTTTGATGAATAAATTGCCCAATACAGTAATTTTGCTTTTCCCCGATCTAGAAAGCTTCAGATAATGAACATCATCACGGAAAGTACATAGCGTTCTATACTGCGTAGGAGTTCGAGTGCCGTCCCGCTGGGTTGCTGGGCTACGGAATATAGGTTTAGCAAGCAATGTAAGCAACTTTGAATAAGACGCAAGAATAATACACGGTAGGACTGACTTAGTTCAAAGGCTCGTATATGTAGGTAGATATACATGCATGGATAACAGATATTCGAAACGGCCTGTTTCTCGACTTCCTCCGTACCTCCCCCGAAGTATCTCAAATTGATGTAGGTGCTTCAATCATACGTTTGCTGCAATATATCCTCTGACTTCACGGTGGATAGTGTATAGAAATGTGAATAGATTTAACATAGTGATTTTCATTTGAAATGAAAATCACTACCCTATTACAGGAATATATATCTCTTACTCACAAGTGCAATGAGCGACGAAAAACACGGTCTATATTTCAAGTGTGGGCTACTTCTACTTTACTAGTGCTACGTAAATGTCTTCAATTCCGCGAGGGTCGAGAAAAGAGAGAGTCCATGCACCCAGCGTTGCTCAGACTTCGTAGCGGCGTGGTTGAAGTCCTCCTCCGATAAACCTTGGAAAAACTCCTTATCAGACTTCATCCCGTGCTCTGCCCACCGAAACAAGCCACCTGCGCTGTACTGTGTAAAAGAGTACCGAGTCTCGTGGGCCCGGACGGGTGCATTAGAGTGCTCGATTACCGCTGATGGGATGAGTATCGTGGATCCAGGGGGAAACTCGACTACGAGTCCGAGTTGCCAGAGGACTATGTGGCCGCCGAGCTGCGGGTCGAAGGAGCCCAGGGCTGTGATGGCGCACCACCCGTACGGTAAGTTCGCGAAGTCCTTATGGCGGTAGCAGACCGTCTGCGGGCCCAGGTTGAATACGGCAGCCGCGAACACGCTGCGTGGCCAGTTACGCTTCAGGTCGGGGTCGTGGGCGCAGAGCTGGTCCATACACTTTGCATACCCAGCGAGAAGCCCAACGACACGCTCGGTGCGATCCAGAAGGGGCTTCGGCGCCTTTCCGAGCCAAGGAACGCGGCGGAGGTTTGCGAGTTTGAGCAGCTGTGAAAGGCTAAGTACCCGGGGTGGCCTAGTGGACTTTACGCCGATGAAGCCGCTCGAGGCAACGCGGAGGCCCTCAGGCTGGACGTTGGTTCGCACAGGCGCTGATGAGCCCACGAATTTCGAGCGCACACCCGGCCTCACCGTGTTGACCGTGCCATCGCCTGCGTCAGCCTGGCGCTGGCGCTTCCGCCGCTGATGTCCCTGGTTTTTCTCTCTGCGCTTCTTGCATGCGGATTTGCCAGTGCTTGGGGCTGCTGAGGACAGGGGCGGTGGTGGGGAGAGATGGGCGGGTGGTGCGTCACGAGGTGTTGGTGCTGAGGAGGAGGGCAAGTCAGCAGGTGCTGGTGATGCGGCTCGAGAGGTTGGCGCTGATGAAAGAGGAGAGTCAGAGAATAGGTGTTCGAGCTCGTCCCGTTCGTCGTAGATGCTCTGAAGGAGAGCGTCTTCGAACGAGAAGAATGTGTCAGTAGGCAGGATGCCCTCCCACGCGGCGTAAGTGGCTCCTGAGCGTGTCTGCAACGAGACAACTGTGAGGTGCGGTGGGGTCGAACCTGTTGCCAACTCACCTGGCGACCTGTACCTTGTAACGTAGACATGATGAACCTGGCAAGGTAAGAGGGCATCAGCACATGGAGCTAAAAGGAGTGGTGGGCCGCGGCCAGCCCCAATAGAGTCCCGGGCTCAAGTCTCAGTTGGGGCGCGACGCGACCTCCTTGACTTACCAGGCACGATGAGAGACGCGACCGGCGCGGTGAGTTGCAAGTGGTGAGCAACCAAAACGGGTTGCAAAAGTGTAACCGAAAACAGTCACGTGCGTCAGGTGACAGGAACTTCCAAGTGCCACCGTCTATGCTGAAACGAAAACGTCCTGACCTCTCGAAGGCCGCTTACCACGACCGTGTAGTGCTGGAGGATGACTTTGAAATCATCCATTCACGCGATGCTCAATCCAGAAGAGTCGGAAACTCATCCCGCGTCGTGGAGAGCCAGCGGTCCCCTCAGCGCGGCCGTACCTCTTGGCTAGTGGGCTCGCGTTGGGAGCCTGAAGATGACATGGAGCTCGCGTTGGATCCTAACGGGGACTGGTACGACGAAGCACTCGACGCACCTGTCATGGAGGACCCCCCTACTCACAAGGTGCAGCCTAAGAAGAAAAAGCGTACCAAGATTGCTGTGAGTAACTTACACTCCCAGTCATTTATGCACCTTGAGCTTATGCTTTGACAGACGCGCCCGACTGTTTTCTGGAAGGAACGACATCGCGAGAGTTATCTTGACGAGCTCATACGCTGGGAAGGGCGTGGAGACGCACGAAGTCAGCCTCACTGCGTTGACTGTGTAGCCCGCAAGACGTTGAACCCCGCTGACGCCGAGGTTCGATGCATGGACTGCTTTGGAGCCGACCTCATTTGCCCTAGTTGTTGCTGCAAGCGTCATCGCCGGGCACCTTTCCACCGGGTAGAGGTACGCCGTTTCATCTAGGTTTTACCGAGGGCTCGCTGACCCAACCGCTTTAGCGCTGGACAGGCACGCATTTCGTCAAGACATCCCTCAAAGACCTCGGTCTGAAGGTCCAGCTCAATCACAGCAGCATGCAGTGCCCGAACCCCGAACCCTGCCACGTCCAATTTCGCGTCTTGCACACGAACGGGATCCATGACGTCGCACTGCAGTATTGCGGGTGCCGCCCGCTCCCGCGTCATATTCAACTCCTGCGCCGTGGCCTCTTTCCCGCAAGTCAACTCACCGTCAAGACGTGCGCTTCCTTCCAGCTTCTCCGCCAGCTACACCTACTTGGGCTCACTACCAAGGCCTCCACGTACGACTTCTACCGCACGCTCGAGAAGCTCACCGACAATACTGGCCTCTGCGTCCCAAAGTCAAGGTATCGCCCGCTGCAGAGGATGTGCCTTCAGTGGCGGCACCTCGTTATGCTGAAGCGGGGTGGTAGGGGGCATGATCCGTCTGGCGCGGCGGGCACGGAGGAGGGGGAGCTGGCGGTGCCTTGCCTGACCTGTCCTCACCCAGGCAAGAACCTTCCCGAAGGCTGGGAGAAGGCGCCAAAGGAGACCGCGTGCGTTGACTTACCCTTTGTATGCGAGCAGAAACCTGACGAATTTGACAGATTCCTCTACGCAACGATGGTCGCAATGGATGCGAACTTCCGCCTCAAGCAGCAGCTGGTTTCTTCCTATTCTCAGGATCCAGGGCTAGGCACGGGTCTTTCATACATGGTCCGCCGTGAGCCATACGAGAAATATGTTCTGAGTAAGGCTTCTCAAGGAGACGTGAGTTACCACGCTTCTCCTCGCTGCACTTCACTCTGACTGTACCACAGATCAGCACCTGCGTCGGGTTCGCGGCCCTGTCCAAGGCCAACACGAAGTTTTCGAAAGGCCTGCGATACACGGGAGTCGCTGCCGTTTCCTGCTCAAGAGGCGAGATGATACTCCCGTGTGGGGTGGGAGATCTGATCAAGGGCGAGCGGTGCGTTTATTTGCCTCACATGCTGCTCCGTGCTGACCAGTGCCTGGGCTGTAGATACCCAAACATGGACTTTGTCTTCGCCAGCGCTCTGCGATTCTTTTCGTTCGCCATTCTCCTGGTATCCTACGACATCGCTTGCCAATGGATCAAGAACTTCTACCTACGCATGGAAGATTGGCCCGACGGCCTCCACCTCAGCCCCCGCTCCCGCGTTATCCCGGCCATCCCGAAACTCCATGAGCCTGCTCACAAGGAGACGCACGACCAGCTCTCCTTCAACCACATCCTCGGCGCCGGACTTACTGATGGCGAGTGTCCAGAGCGTATATGGGCTGGGCATAATGCGCTAGGGAACTCCACGAAGACCATGGGGCCGGGGTCGAGGCACGATGCCCTCGACGACCACTTCGGCTTCTGGAACTGGCTCAAATACTGCTCAATGGGTAAGTGGGGTGGCTTTCCTTCCTGACTGCACGCTAACTATTCCACGCAGGCAAGACCTTGATGCGCCGGTACAAGGCTGCGGTGCGTCTGCGAAACATACAAGTCGAAGGCCATCGGGGCTTCACATCCTCGATGCCGCCTACCAAAGTCGTAGCATGGCAGGCAATCTGCGTCGCTTGGGAAGAAGACACAGCGTACCCGAGGAAGGCTCCGAGCCCCTTGGTTTCCGAAATTGTCTGTACGTAGCGCTTCCATCCTCCACGCCACGCGTTCGCTGACTAGCTACGGCAGGCATTTCCGAGGCTGAAGCTCGGAAGGAGCTTGCTGAAGAAGAGAAGGAGCGGGTATCCACTGGGGGGGCGGCTCTGCATGAAACGAGCGCCTCCGCTTTCCTGGTCCTTGGATTGGACCTCGAAGACTCCCAGTAAGCTTTCCCCCCCCCTCATACTGCTACCAGCCCACTTAATTCAATATTCAGGCGCCGTGTTCGTAAGCTCGCGATAACAGGCATCCAACCCCACACCTCCCACCAGGGCGCCACCCTGGCTGAACTACGCAACTCATTACGCACTAAACTAAGGAACTGGGAGCTGCTGCGCGCCGTCTACATGCCCGGCCTCCTGCAGTTCCTACATGACCAAGCTCGCCTTGGTCTGCCGCCCGCCGACTCCAACGAACACCCGGAACAAGCTGACCTATGGCTCCCCTCGCAACTTCCACAAGATCGTCGGGAAAACGTTTGCATCGCAGGCCTGCCGGCGATGGAGGCCAAACTCCGCGTCGCTCAGTGCTATGATGCGCTCGAGGGTATTCGACACGTCCTGCGCCTCAAGACTCGGATGGTGCAGTTCCGCAACGCCAACATCCGTGGCCAGCGAGCCTCCACCCGCTCTCGCACAATGATCGACAGGGTCCACGAGCGTGCCCGCGCTTACGCGCAGAAGTACCGTACGGCGCGGAGTCGAAACCTGCTCCTTTCTGGGGCCGGTGATTGGGAGCAGGTGCTGCGCCCCTTGGAGGACGGGGATATCCGAGCATACACCGACCCCAGCCGTCTACAGAGGGGTCCTGGTCGCCCTGGAACCCTGGAGGATGACGCGCCTGCCCTGCCCCAGACTCAGGAGGGTACAGACGGCAACGATAGCGGTAGAGACCAGGGGGAGGATGTTGGCATGGAAGATGAGGACGAGGACTCCGATGGAGAGCTGCAAGCCTCCACCTCTGGCCAGGGAATCTCCCTGCTTCAGGAAGCACGAACGCGCCGTGACGGAACGGGCGCAACTCGCCGCGAGCTCTCGTGGATCTGGAGAATGGCAACCAGTGCCAGCAGCCTCGACGACGACGCCTTGCTTTGCTCCGAGTGGGCAAAGAGTCGCGCCCGCGCGAATCGTGCGTCTGAGGAGGTTCAGCTGCTACGGGAGGAAATGCGGCGGTCACTTGCGTTCCTGCAGTGGAAGGGGGTTTGGTGGCGAAGCCGCACGGCCTCTCGTGACGTGCCGTCGAAGGAATTGGCGGAAGGCCTACAGGCATACGCACTCGGCCAAGCCACCTTGCATGAAAGCATGTCGCTCAGCTTCCGTCACGCGTTCAGGGCCCCGCTCGAGGAAGGAGAGGGTGAGCTGCAGGAGGGACTCGCTTCGGCGCTCGCAGGATCCACGGGCACAGCTGCTGAGGACGATGACGACGATGACGACGAGGACGACGAGGATGACGAGGACGAACGCGCCGACGACGGCGCGGATGGGCTAGGATGCGGAGACAGTGGGCTGTATGACGACGAGGAGGAGTAAACTAGGGCCCGTGTATTTTTAAAAAAAATATACATTATGTTTTTTTTCTTATTTTGGTAATCCCGACGCACCAGCGCCGCCGTCTGCCCGCTCACAACGTCTATTGATGCACCCGCTCCCCCCATCATTTCTGAGCCTATTTCGGCTGTGTCCCCGCTCTCCTGATGGATCTGACAGGCCGAGATGCCACCATCAAATCCTCCCGAGATGCCAGAATGATCTGACAGAAGTCCCTTCTGCTTTAGGAAGGTTGGGCACAGGCAAACCGGATGTATGGCATGTTCTGTCAACTAACTAGCATTGATATAGAATCCTAGCAGTAATGGCTGAATGTTGGTGGCGCAGCTTGACCAGGTGGAGGCGGTGACAGAGAGCGAGACGGTGACCGACTTGTCGAAGCTATAGCCCTGGTGTTGCCGTTGTCGCTGGTACTTGTTGCTACGTGGCCTTTCGCAGAACAGCCGCCAGCTGCGATGCAGTGGCCCCTGCACATGACTCGTCTGCATTCAGCAGCAACGCGAATCAACGCACACTCGGGCTTCGAACAACCAGGCCGGGACAGAGCGGACGACGCAGCGTTCAGGACGGCGGAAACGGGGAGTGTTGTGTTCATTGAGGGACTTGGGGATGAAACGGGGGTCGCCTTGGGTGAACACCACCGGAAAAAACTGCACTTCGTCCCATCGGATTTCGTGTTCGAGCAGCTGGCGTAGAGGCGCCCAGCATTGCCGTTGGTGTCTGAGTTGCAGGTGAGCTTTTGGACATTGTCTCGCCCACAGTCCGTGCAAGTGAGCGTGGAGCCGCCGTTCGAACGCTGCGACATGGGAAGATCTTGAGGATGACAATTCTCCTGTAATAAATGAAATAAACGGGATCCATAGCTAGGCGAGGTTAGTCCAGAAGAATAATTCATCATGTAATGACTCACTTTGTTAGCAGTTGTCTTTATCGGGCGCAAAGCGGGGCGTCATACCGCGCAGGACCAGCTGCAGTGACGAGGCCAGGGCTGCTGCCAGATCAAATTGGAATAAGTACTGTACCGAGGTCCTTGGATAGTTGGATCCACTCACCCAGAGAAGCAAAAAAAAGGATACATACTGTGGCAATGTTGAATGGATAGAAGACGGCGGAAAGAGGTCGCGCTGTAGGGGGAAGACGAAGAGCAACGGACATGGTTGAACAACGTTGCGGTTAGGTAAGATTGGATAAGAAACCTGGGTCCAGGATTGGCTGGACGGATTGGATGGACTACATGGACTGGTGGGAATTTCCGAAAGCCAGATTTTCTGGATTGACTGCATGTCCATGGGGTGACAATTTGTGATTGACTAAATCTCCTCCCCCTGGCTATGTTGGGCGTTTATATTTCGAGCATAATCACGGCTTTATATGTCAGATGGCGTAGGCCATGATATTTTCGGATTCTATCAATATTTATACCTGTTTTCACCTAGTGGATATCTTCGGGAGAACGCAGTGAGTGGAGGTGTGGTCCAGAGTCGATGAGGTACGGTTCGGAGTCGATGATTCTTCATCATTCTTGTCAAAGGCGATCAACAAATTTGATGGATCAGTGATGCGCTCATTGCTCTCGGATAAACCTCGGCGTCCATGAATACCGTGCTTCGCTAATAAAAGGATTGAGGCTTTTGTTTCATCCAAGCCAAAAGACTAGTCAACTCACGATAAACCTCTCTTAACCACCCAGTGTAAGACTCGTCGAAAGCAAGCTTGTCTGCCTTGTACTTGATAGTGTGGCTTTTGTTGTCTTGATTGGTACCATAACTGACACTGAATTTGCATGTAAGTAGACTTCAATATAAACAACGACAAAGAACTGACATCTGTAATCTAATCTTCTCCTTTTGCGACGGATCGGGCCCACCTGCGACCATCCTGTAAGTCGGTGGATCTCTTCGCAGACGGCTTCCATAAGAGTTATTTGGCGCGCAATCACACTATCAAGGGTTTGTTAACATGTTTTGCAGGTCTCTAATGTGAAACTTAGACTTACAATTTGCGCTGTTCAGGGGTGCGTTCCAGGCCTTCCTTTTTCCCTTCAAGCATCGCCGCCTTCTGGTTCTTCTCCTCTTCCAGGGCCAGCCGTACAACCTCCTTGACTTCCTCTGTTTCCGCTAACCATGCCTTCCGAACCACCTCATGCCTCGTCGTGAGAAACAATGAAGCATGCGACTTCCTGCCACCCATGACCTCGCGTTCACGGTCACCTTCCCCTTCATCCTCGCCTTCGCCTTCACCCTCACCCTCACCCTCGCCCTCACCATCATCGTCGTATTCGCCTTCGCCCTCGACATCTCCACGGCCCTTTCCCTTACTACCCTCTCCTCCTGCCAAGCACCTCATTGATAAGTAAGTTTACTTTTTCCTTGTACTTAATCTGATACATTTCCTCTGCCTTGTGTAAACGTGTCTGCAAGCCTTTCAGCAGGGAGAGCATCTGACCGGTGCTCTTTCGCCAAGCGGTGCCTTGGGTCCCGGTAAAGACATGTAATATATTACCTATGCTCATCCAACTGTAAGCACATCATATATCACTTATTCTGTCTCAATCAAAGCCCACTGATTGATCTCACATCGGGTCTATATTTGAAATTGAAAAACAAGACCATACGACGGTCACGGTAAATATTTTATTCTACGATATAAAACACAATTTGCTCCTTTTTACTCCTCATGCAAGAGATGGTGCGCGGTGTTCCACATCTCGGCTGCAACTTCAAAGTTCCTAAGCACATGAAATATCAGCCTGATTTGCCTCAAGTGCCAGTAAAACGGAGCTACGAACCCGAGGGATCTCTCTGCTAAGGTGTAGTCAAAAACATAGTGACTCTTCATGAATTGGTCATACTTTGCCCTAGTGGCCTGCTCCTTAGTGGCCTTGAGCGACTCAGTCTGAGCAGTATGTCGCAGATGAGGGAGCACATGGGCAGAGTTGCCAGCTTCGTCTTCCCAGGGTGTGTCTGCTATGACTTTCAGCTTCCTAAGGAGTATGTGAGCTCGGTACGGTCAAAGGAATTTTTCTTACTTCTCTGCGCGACGTTTTGCAGCTGCGACTCGAGCTCTCTCCCGGCAAGCCTCGCGGTTTCTAGTAAGAAGTAAGGTAAAATGTGTTGAGAGCTCCAGGTGTGTCCATATACCGATAGTAGTAGTTGCTTGAGGCTTGTCGGCGAGCAGCCTGAGTAGAGGCAGGGTATTTGGCACTTTCAGACATGAGGGTTTACAAGAATTTGTAATCTAGTAAGTCCTTACTGAATCTGTAACATCGATCGAGATGGTTCACAATGCGTGATCAATTTGGGTGGTATATATAGATATCATGTCCAGTTTTCAAACTTACGCCCTTCAATGTACCCATGCCAAAAGACAACGCACAAAGGCCACGCCAGAAAAAGCGCTCAGAACAGGCTAATGCAGCCAAGGACGCCCCGGAGGAATTTGCCGGAAATGCAACTGCTCGTCTCCCAGATCATTCTGATTTCTCTACTCCGCTTCAGCTCCATGCTGACTTTGATTGGATTGCAGACACAGGCGCCACTACTCACATGACGCCCCACCAAAATTGGGTTCGCAACTATACCCCCTGTCGCATTCCAATCAGGTTAGCAGACAACACGCTTATTTATTCAGCTGGAGTTGGTTCTGTAGTTTTCAAGCCAATAGTCAATGGCAAGGAGCTCAGAGCTATAGAGTTTACCAGAGTCTTGCATGTCCCCTTACTCCGAAACAACATTCTATCCTGTCTATACTTAACTCGAAATAAAAGCAATCATATCCACATGGTTTAGATGTTGTTCTGTGCATCTATTAATTCCAACAACTCTGCATGTTTGGATGGATCCACTGAACCAATTTCGGAGTTTGCAGGCATTACCTCGACGCTTCCCCTTAATCTGAACCTATGGCATCGTCACTTTGCACATCACAATCATGCACATGTCAAGAAGATGATCAAGGATGAGCTGGTGACTGGGCTTGTGTTGAAATCGTCTCAGAAGCCTGATCCAATTTGTGAGCCATGCTTGGCTGGCAAAATGCGCTCAAATCCTTTCCCCTCGTCACCTAGTCGTGCTTCTAAGCCACTTGAATTGATCCACAGTGACCTCCATGGTCCTCTGCCGGTTACCTCACAGCAAGGCAGCCGTTACTGGGTTACATTCATCGATGACTGCACCAGCTTTAAAGCTGCAATGGGTCTTAGGCGAAAAAGCGATACCTTGGTTGCATTCCAGACCTTCAAAGCGTACGCAGAGAACCATTTCGATGCGAAAATCTTGGCGCTTCAAGAGGATAAGGGTGGGGAATACATGTCCAATGCATTCATTAAATTTACCAATGAATGTGGTATTCAGCGCCGCCATACCACGCGTAATCGTCCCCAGCATGGTGTTGCAGAACGCACCAACAGGACTCTGGCTGATGACATTACTGCGATGCTTAATGAATCTGGCTTGCCCCCGTCATTTTGGGAATGGTGTCTAGGCGCTCAGATACATGTTTTAAACCGTCTCCCTACTGCGCCTCAGCCAATTACGCCTTATCAAGGCTGGCATAGGCGCAAACCAGATGTTAGCCATCTTCGAGTTTGGGGATGCCTTGCATACGTCTATGTGCAAAGGGATAAGCGCAAATCTCTTGAACCGCAGAGATGCGTCTTCATTGGTTATCCACCTGGATACAAGGGCTGGTTGTTTTACAATCCACAAACCAAAAAGACTATCATCTCAGAGAGAGCAGAGTTTGATGAGCGCTATTTCCCTGGACTGTCTGTCACCACTAGACCTCCACCTCCACCTCTGCCTATGCCCCCTGTAGATCTCCATATCCGCCATGAGCACTCTTCTCCCATTCAGGATGCAGTTCAACTACCTGCACTCGATGATGGGGGGGGAGACATTTTGCTTCATCAATTGCCTCCAGCACCTCCTGCACCTGAAAATCGTCCTATCACGCCGCCTCCGCCTCCTGCACCTGCCCAGCATCACGAGCATTCACCTGAACCTGAAACGCCACCAGCTCGCAATCCAACACCGCTTCCTGCACTCCACCTCCTGCACCAGTGTCGCCGCCTCTTGCACAACGCCGTGAGAAACGCACTGTTAAGCCTCCTGGCAACTGGTGGGTTGTTGCACGAAATCCTCGATAGTAGTGACGAGGATGAGCCGGAAGCGCCAGAGGATGAGCATTTCGAAGATGTGCAGTTTGCGGGAATGGCTTCTAGCTCAGATCCGCGCACATACAAGCAGGCAATGAAGGCACCGGATGCAGAGAAATGGAGAGATGCTGCTAATGCAGAAATGACATCCTTGGTTGGCAATGGCACTTGGGAGATCGTTGACTTGCCTTCTGATAAAAAGGCAATTGGCTCTGGTTGGGTGTTTCGCATTAAGCGCAATGCAGACGGTTCTATTGAGCGCTATAAAGCTAGACTCGTTGCAAAGGGCTATAGTCAACGTCCTGGCATTGATTACAACGAGGTCTTCGCACCTGCAGAAATTGAAGAAATGCGCAACGTGCCGTATTTGAATGCAGTTGGCTCTTTGCAATACCTTTCTACAATGACCCGCCCCGACATCTCCTATGCAGTGTCATGCTTAGGTCGCTTCAATTCGTCTCCTGGTCCGAAGCACTGGGCTGCAGTCAAGCATTTGTTGCGCTATTGCAAAGGCACACTTGATTACAAGCTGCATTACAATGGTAGTCTGGGCACAGAGCTGTTTACCACATTCTGCGATGCTTCTCATGGTGATTGCCCGAATTCTGGACGCTCTACTGCGGGATATCTGACGACACTTGGTGGTGGAGCAATTGGCTGGAGCAGCAAATTGCAAACCTTTGTTGCACTTTCAACAACTGAAGCAGAGTACATTGCTGCAGTTGAAGCTGGGAAGGAGATCCTATGGATGCGCAACATTTTGCATGAGATGGGCTACACAGTCAAGGAAGCCTCTCCCCTCATGATTGACAACCAATCCGCTCTCAGTGTCACCAAGAACCCCGAGCATCATGGGCGCATGAAACAGCTTGATCTCTGTTATTTCTGGCTTAGAGACGTTGTAGATGCACGCAAAATTGCGCCTCATCACATCCCTGGCACTGAACAAGTGGCAGATATACTTACTAAACCCCTTCCTCTTCCAAAAGTCGAATTCTGTAGACTACACATGGGCATTTTCGTTTAATCTCCCTCTCGTTTACTTATTATTTCTTGACTTGGAGATATGCTGGTTCAGGGGGGAGTGTTAGAAACGCCTTCTGGGCTATCTAATCTCGTTCCCAACCTATCTCCCATCAACCATCTTGATGGTTGTTACTGTACAGCATTCCTGTGTTGCAGGCTGTGTTGGTTGCATCACCATCTTGATGGTGACTTACTACACTGCCTGTTGACCAGATCAGTTTCCTTAGCTACCATCTAACCAGTGCACACAGCCTTCTTGTGCATAGTATATATAGTAGATTAGATTGACCTGAAGTCCCCAGTTTCTAACTTCGGACTTCAGGTGAGTAGATCAGTCAGTTCCTCAATAAACAAGTTTCTAACTTCGGACTTCAGCTTGTAGCTGTCTAACCTGACATCCCTGCGCTTGCCTGTTCTAACACTACGGCGGTTTTACTTCCCTTTATCGCCCGTACATTGGGACTTGCCACAGGCCCTACGGCGGGTGTATGTGCTGATCCGCCTCCTCTTTGCATCATCTTTTGCTGGGTACCTTATACTGACTCATTTATCCCTCACACTAGATCATATCATCGCTCTAACAATGCCTCACGGTCAGGTAAGGCAAAAACTCTTTCTTTCAATGGTCAGATATGCTGACCATGGTCTAGACCCCGCTCAGGAGCCTTGTTCTCAGCGTATGACTTCGCACCCTATCAGGTTTCCACCGTCACCAGCCCCACCCTTCACCATCGCCCTCCTGTCCGTATCTCGGATAACTTTGACACCCTCATGCATGGGGCCATGCTCCAGGAACCCACCAATGGCGACGATGCCGAAGGCGCACCCCTCACAGACGGCGCAACATTCTCCCACGAAGGTCGTGACATTTATGACCCTTCCACCACCTCTGTTCATGTACATCCCAACACAAGTGCTGGTACCATCGAAGCTCGATGTCAGTCAATAAACAAGAAAGTCCAGCGCAGCAAGAAACGGACGTTTGCGGCGGTGTCCGCAACTCCTTTCAGCCGCCCAGTCCGCACCTCAAAATCCGCCAAAGCTCAACTGTTCTCGGCGCCGCTCAAGGCCGGGATCAATGCGGCAACACTTCCGAACACCAAGGAGGGGCATGGACAGGGTTTTTGAGACAGAAGGGAAAACAGGGGAAGGGTCAGAGGGGGAAGAAGGGGAAGAAGGGGAAGATGGGGAAGACGGTGATCCCGCGGAAGCCACATGAGCTGCAGGACTTGTTGGATGCAGAGTTTGGTCTGGTGGAGTGGGACGGAAGGTACATGTCCAGGTCTTCGTTTACTTTCCTATGCTCAAACCTTTCTTGCAGGACGCCTTCTCGATTGTCGATGACCAGGGACGCGCCATCGCAGGCTTTCCTGGATGCCCGGAAGATGCTCATTGGGACGATGTCATCTCGGGAGCCACCTCTGCAATGGAAGATGCCCGGGAGCACGCGATCAGGACATATGCAATCAACGAGGACGATGTGAACCACTGTTGGGGCAATTTTGCCGCCTTCGCAACAGATTACCGAGGGGGCCAAACGGTACGTGCTCCATGTTCTCCATGCGCTTCTGAATGTTTGACGGAAATCTTCTAGAAACCTGGCAACCTTGTTCACAGTGGTCCATGCGGCCGCTTGGTTCGGCGTCTCCCTTCCAACTGCAACATCTGTTGCATCGCGGGCTTTCAATCAAGTACGCGTGATTCATCCCCCCCTCCCATCGGAGACGATTCCCCCTCCCCTATTCTATGCTAAGGCAATACTCTTCAGGCACATTCGCTTCCTTCGCCCCCAAGTTATACAATTACTATGCGGACATCCTCAAGTCACTCTTCCAACACCATCCCAATCTCAAACACAACTTCAACAACTCGATCTTTCCAGCCTGCACCTTTAACTGTGGTCCTCATACTTGCATCTGTCGTCACGTTGATGCAGGTAATCTCTGTTATGGTCTCTGTGCCACCGCAATGGGTTTGTACGACTCTAAGCGTGGTGGACACCTTATTCTATATTCTTTGAAACTCGTCGTCGAGTTTCCCCCTGGTTCCACCGCTCTTATCCCTTCGGGTGCTGTTGAACACGGCAAGCCTGTTGGCCCCGATGAAACACGGCTATCACTCACTCAATATGCTGTGGGTGGTCTCTTTTGCTGGGTCTCCTATCATTTCCAAACAGTCGCTTCCTTCATTGATGTGGCCGTTGCGGAGGTACTAAAACAAGCTTTGGGTTTACGGATCGAATGGTGTCGCGCCAGAGCTAGGGCAATGAGGTGGGCTGAAGAAGTCGAGCTACTGCAGGAGGCAATGTGTCTACTGGCAACCCTCTCATGGAAAGCTGGATGGTGGCTGGAGCAGCAGTGTCGGAGGATGGGCCTGGATTCCATGACGATGGAAGGTGTTGCTGCGTATTCTCAGCAGCGGGCAGCTCTCGCACTAAAGCTTAGGTTTCAGGCTCACTGGGCGGAGGTCCCCTTAATTCTACAACGCTGGGAGCCATGTAATGATAAGGACGAATAAATCTTGCATCTCTGACTGTAGATATGATGGCAAATGAGTGTTATTAATAGAAAGAGTTGGAAGTGATACGGCAGGGCAAAATGATGGGCAAAATGATGGTGGGGAGGGGAAATGATGGCGGCGACAGGGGGCAATGATGGTGGGGAGGACAGAATGAGATGATTCTGGCGGGATGATAGGACTATTTATAAATTCGTGGGCCGTGATGGCGGCGAAGGGCGGACAGAATGATGGCGGATGATTCTGGGCGGGATGATGGGACTATTTATCAATATACATAGGTGGGATGGGCGGCAGCAATGTGGGAGGGACAGCTGAGCTTGAATTGAGGGTGGCTGAGGTGGATGAGCTGTTGTAATATGTGATATATCATGTTTGTCTCATATCGTAGGGTTTGATACATGACCAAAAGTTATACAATTGAGGTATATGATATATCACTCTGCTAGGGAGTGGTGTATAATGGTGCTCATCTGATGCTTATATCTCCAGAGTTAGTTTCGCACCTGGGCCTCACCGTTTTCACTCTCAACGCACCTGAAACTGTCTCTGTAGCTATGTCTTCGCCTTTGGCTCCCAAAACTGTATCGACCCTATCAACGTATGTCAAACTGTCTGTCACATCGAAGGATGGTCAATGGAGAGCCACTCCCACCTGTACTCTCATTGCACCAGGACTTTGCGCCCCCGTCATTCTCAGTCTTCCTGGTTCCGTGGCTAGTAAAGAATCATACTGTAATAGCCCACCACGCGTGAACATGTATGGATAAAAGAACAAACTACGACCTTTTGAACCTGTCTCCACATGTCCCTGTCCCTGTCAAACGTGGTTCGCCCGCTGACGTCCATCGCAAGGTTATTGCAGATCAAAAGGCAATGTTGACCGAGTTGAACTATGTGTGTAGCCAACGCTTGATTGAGATGTCCCGCATGAATCGTTTTGAAGTCGTGGCAGACATAAACCCGATTGTTGTTATTCGTACCCAAATCGAACAGCTTGTGTTTGTTTGTGGTCTGGTCAAGTTGCAGTCTTTTGTTGGCGCAACCGGACCTCGAAAGCCTAAGCATCTCTGGAGTCGTTGAAACGATATGATGGCAAATTCAAAAAGGAGTTCTCGTCTTTGTCCGAACCCCTTCCGCACGTAAACGATTTGCCAACAGACGTGTATGCCCAACTTCATGTGAAGGACGCGTATAAGAAAATCGCGATGTGTACCTACCAATGTCCGCGGAAATATTGTGACACCTTCAAAACACTGATCCAGCAACAGCTTGAAGCTGGCCACATCCAACCGTCTTCATCGCCTCACGCATCACCGACGTTCATCATCCCCAAGGCCGACTCCACGGCGTTGCCATGGTGGGTAAACGACTACCGGCATTTGAATGCCAACACCGTAACAGACAGCCATCTGCTTCCGCGCGTTGACGACATCCTCAATGATTGCATTAAGGGCCGCATATGGGCCAAGCTTGATATGACAAATTCATTTTTTCAGACGCGCATGGATCCAGCTCACGTCCCACTGACCGCCATCTCGACTCCGTTCGGGTTATTCGAGTGGCTGGTGATGCCTATGGGTTTATGAAATGCCCCTGCAAGAGTAAACACTGCCTTGAGGGCACACATCGGCAAGATTTGCCATGTGTATCTCGATGACATTATCATCTGGTCATCCTCATTAGAGGAACATCATCAGAACGTTCGAACTATTTTACAGACTCTCAAAGGCGCTCGTTTGTATATCAACGGAAACAAAATGGAACTGTACTGCATGGAAATCGATTTCCTAGGACACCACATCAGCGTCAACGGCATCGAAGCTGATGAGAAGAAAGTCGATAAAATCATTTCCTGGCCACGGCCAAAGACATCCACCGACGTCCGGGCCTTCCTTGGACCCCGCTACGTGCGCCTTCTAGGCTGGGCAAAAAGCTTTACCGCTAAGCTCGATTCCACCGAAATGACTGCTCAAGACAACAAAGTCATTGGTGGTGTCAGTCTTTTCTAGAACATTGTGAAAGCCAGTTTTCCCTGTGAAATCACTAAGTACGTGCGTGCAAAACTGTCTTTCTTTTTCTTCTGTCATACATATTTGCTAATTGGTTGACAGGCTGTGGCTTTTCGATCGAGTACAATGGCAAAGCCTACACATTCCGCTCGGCTGCACGTGCTCCTCCAGAGAGCTTGGCAACATGTGGTTATAATGCGTAAGTCTATATTTGCTTTCGCACAGCTTTGTATATTGATTTTCCTCATTAGGCCAGTCCATGTTGATCCTTCCTTCTGTAAATGGAGTTTCTCATGGACCGTTTCATGGGAGGCCAACAATAATCTTCCAGTGAACAAAGGCTCAAGCTATGTTGATGCAGGCCTCAAGGTTGTTGTACAAGCTGCCCCGGGTACCATGTCTGCGTGCCAGTCAGACTTTCAACATGGGACAACTTTCAGCAAGAACATGGTCAACCATGGCCTTGCAATACTCTTTACTCAACATGTAGAGGAAGACTATCGAGAGATGCTGGAGACAGCCCACGCGTGATTGCTTTTGCACCAGGGGGAAATGAACCAGCTGGCAATGTTTGATAATGAACAAATACATACACATACTTTACATAATATACCCCTGCTCGCCAACCATTCTATATACTTATCCTCTTCCCCATACCTCCCAATTTTTGTCCCTCCTTTTCTCAACAGTCTTTACTCGATACACCCCAATCCTTACTCGACTTTCATTAATTTGTTCACCCATGGACACCTCCTCAGATGTCAGGAAAATCCTCAGCAAAATCCTTCCGAACTATACCCAAGCTCCTGGATCTTCGAAGCTGCTGCATACTACTCCTGGAAGTCTTTCCAATGCCCACAAGGAGGCCAATAAAGGCCTCAATGGGGCTTCTCGGGCCCAGGTTCCCTCCCCAAAACAAAAGGTACCATAATTTTCACCTGTTATCGAAGTCTATGCTAGGGGATTTGTTGGTAAAGGACTTCAGAGTTCCAGGTCGCCTTCATCGCATGGCTCTTGGACCCACACCAAGGTCCTAACAGCTTTAAGGGCCCTGTTTCCCCACCTTTTCGAGTACTTCAACCCCCTCAAAGAGTCAGGGCCTCACTGGATCGTGTGCGCAAAGGAGCACAAGTCTCTATATGTGGTGGTCAATGCTGAGCCCACCAGGGAGATCCTCAGTATGAACAAAGGTACCAAAAAGGCAAAATTCATCGACAATCAACTCTTTTTCAGTGGGTATTGTCACTTGAGAGTAGTGTTCAGCTTACTGATGATGTACCCAAGCCACTTGCAAACCCATCCCATGTGAGATTATTAATGCTTGGTCGAAGGCCAGCTCCCCATTCTCCCTTGGAATTAATGTCCCAAGGTCGTATAAGCGAAAAGGCAAAGGTGAGATGCGATTCACCTCCAAGTTCAGTCCTGTGGGCTTCCTATTGACATTCATGCAGAGCGAGCCATCTCCGAGGAATCAGAGTCGGATCCGAACGAGTCAGATGAGGAAGGCTATCATCCTTCAAAAAGGCAGCGAGAGTCACAAGGTATATTTAATTTGATTTAATTTCTGCTTTTGAGTTGCTGAAAACTATACAGGACCCTTTAAGTCTTGGACTCGTCAAAGCATCCTTGACGATGAAGAAGTATGAGAGATCCTTGATCGTGTGTATATCCTGTTCCTGCTGATCACCCCGCAGCTCATGAGGTTTCATTCAGATCCAGAGGCTGACGAAGATGGGTCTGACGAAGTCTTCCAGCTGCGACCACATGTCAAGTCACCAATTGACTTGACAGCGACCGATGACGAAGCTGAGATCAAACCTGCAGACAAGACTGAAATAGTCCCTGTCTCGTCTTCTATGGACGAGAAGCTCGATGTCAATCCTTGGATGACCACTGCAACCTACGATGATTACTAATCACAGAAGCCAGGTTTTTCTATTCAGTTATATACCACTAATATCTGACCAGCCAGTATATAGTACTTGTTTTGTAGCATAGTCTGTGAGTCGTCGTATCGTAGCCACAGTTTTATCATTACTGTACATACTTATTGTAAGGTAGTTCTCTATTTAATCCAAACTAATTTTCTTCTTGTAAAGGACTACCAAATTGGGAGCATAGTGATCGCACTCGTGTATGGCTGAGGATACTGGGTCATCACACTGTATACACCATCTCTATATCTTGGGGCCCCCATATGTCAGTTTATAGAACCGAGGAACAACTACTGATAGACTTACGAGGGTCCAATTAAATCAATTAAATAGGGATGGCATGGTGCTCGCAGTTATGTATGGCCGACGGTACTGAGTTGTCACACTGAATACTCCAGCTATATATCGTGAGGACCACAGATATCAGTTTATAGAACTCCAGCTATATATCTTGGAGACCACAAATATCAGTTTATAGAGCTGGCAAACAGCGACTGAACGACTTACGGGGGTCCAATCAAATAGGGATGGCATGGTGCTCCCAGTCATGTATGGCCGAGGGTACTGGGTCATCGCACTCCATACTCCATCCATATACCTTTGGGGCCCCACATGTCAGTTTGCAGAGCTAAATGATTAATGAACAACTTACAAGGCCCCAAAAAATGGGTATGGGAGTATGATGCTTGCAGTCGTCCATGGTCAAGGGTACTGGGTCGTTGCACCATAATCTGCACCTCTATCTCTTGGCTCCCCTCCCCAAATATCAGCTTACAGAGCTGGCAAACAAATCATGAACAACTTACGAGGGTCTCCGTTGAATAGCAAACAAATCCGGATCGTGGGATGGGACGGCTCTCGGAGCCCTTCCCCGATCCGGAAATTTGTATTCGTTATGTACGGTAGGCTAATGTAATGCTACCAACGAAATACACTAGTTCAAGGGTAATGGGACGGTGGGCTTATAGAAATCGAAAATCTCTGTAACTGAGAAGCTACTCAGAGACTTGAGTGTCATGCCAGGCCCCAAATGTGAATAGTGACTTACCTACACGGCCGCACGCTTCACTGATGAAATTGATATGATTGAGGAAAATCTGAAAATCGGAGCTGATTCATATGATAGGTCCAAGTTGGAGACCGTCAAGTATTCAATATCACTGACAATTCTTCAAAAATTTATATGAATGAGCTGTCTGATTTTCATAGAGTTAGGTAGCACGTGGCCCTGGCACGTCACCTCCCATTCCACCATTTTTATTCCAAAATCCAGCACTGCGGATAGATTCAGTAGTAGCCATTTCTGAGCATCGGTTTCATTGAAAAAAATGTCATTGGAGCATATTTAAGACGTGCTATCCCCTCCCGAGATCTACGCCCACCAGGAACTTGTCTGACCTTCTCTGGTGTAGCCCTGGTAAATGTAATCTGCATCGGTGTCTACTCCGCTGTGGCCTTCGAGATCATGACCTGCCACGCTGCCTGCACGGCCATAAGCTATCGCACGGGTGGGACCAGGCTTGTAATAGCTCGTTGCAGCTCCATAAGGTATGCCTTAGTAGTCATTTATCAGCGATGGCATGACGAGTTATGCAAGGATAGGACTCACCACCAGCCTGCTGAGCCTGTTCGGCACTCTGCAGCGAATGTGAGAGATTGTTGATATTCAGCATGGTAGTGGGCATGGTCATCGACGGCATAGCAGGGGAAGCAGGGGGAGCAGACGGAGTACACCTTGGAATCAGAGGCATCTTGTCGTCTGGATGCTTCTTCTCCTCGGCTGCAATAGCTGCGTCAATGTACCTGGAGCAAACAATTCAGGCCTCGAATGGAGATGACGAAAAGCAGGGCTTACACAGCCCACGACCCTGTGGAGATGTTGTCACCCCAAGCTTTATACTTCCTTTCGAAGAACCGAGTGAGCTTGCTGGCGAAGTCTTTTCCTTTAGTTGCACCTCCAGTGCGACGTTTTCGCTTTCCTGGTGTGCAAGTATTGTCCTGCGAATCCGAATCCGAAGACAGTGGTTCGGACCCTTCTGCAGGCTCACTTTCAGCTCCATCGCCACCAACGAGAAGTACCTTGTTTTTGCGTGCAAATGCACGCTGTCAAAGACATAAGTGAGATTGTCGGCATGCACAATAATGTCGTAACGCACCATGAGAAGAAAGTGCATAGCATGTTTGACATCAGGGACATTGGCCAAGCCCATGAATTTCTGCATGCCATCGCGCAGGTTTTCCGTTAAGGATCTAGGGCCTGAATTTTCATTGCCAAGAATGCCCAGTGATATCTGATACAATTGACGTAAGCCCAGGTCCCACCATCCAAAAAATACTCACCAATTTCTTGAATTGGCTCTTCATGGTAGAGGCATCCACGCCAATAGCCTTCCGAAGTGCCTGGACATGGGCTTGCAATGGTTTTCCATTGAAGTAGTCTTTGAAGCCATTGTAGGCCATGTATTTCTTGAGCTTCGCCTATACACTGCATTAATGAAGTCATGACTAAGAACGTGAAGGAAGACATGCACCAGAACTGCGGCAATAATGGCAGGATTGCCATAGTCGATGCGGTCAGGTTCGAAAACCACGACCCGGCACGTGTTCCTGATCTCAGTCTGTGGTGTCTGAGCAGAAAGGCAATTGATCAGATAACGATGGTGTATGCAAACGCACCATCTTGGTGCTTGTAAAGGCCACACTATTGTCGGTGCTGGTCTCTACTCGTTCAAGAGTTCCATTTTCGTTTAATCTCCCTCTCATTTACTTATTATTTCTTGACTTGGAGATATGCTGGTTCAGAGAGAGTGTTAGAAACGCTCTCTGGGCTATCTAATCTTGTTCCCAACCTATCTCCCATCAACCATCTTGATGGTTGTTACTGTACAGCATTCCTGTGTTGCAGGCTGTGTTGGTTGCATCACCATCTTGATGGTGACTTACTACACTGCCTGTTGACCAGATCAGTTTCCTTAGCTACCATCTATCCAGTGCACTCAGCCTTCTTGTGCACAGTATATATAGTAGCACTTGTGGCGGGTTGTGATTTTTCTGGGGAAATATTCATTAGAAACTTGTCTTAGTACTGATAATCGATAATTCTTGAGAATAATTTGAAATATCTCTTGAGAAATATTAAATAAAACAATTAAGTATTTCCAGAATATTTATCGAGAAGAACCTTTCATATTTCCCGACCTTCTTCCCGAGAAATAGTTGAGAAAGACCTCAAGTATTTCTCGGCTATTTCTCAAGAAAAACTTGATGTCTTTTGATTCATTTTTCTCGAGATCCCGTTGTCATTTTTCTTCGACTTTTTCTTTGTCATTTCTTTTTGTTTTTCTCGAGAAACTCTTTTAGAAACACGAAAGGTATTTCTCGGGAAACATTCGTTTGAAAATACTTGACGTATTTCTCAGGAAAAATCATAAGAAACAGTCATCGTGTCGCTCATCGACTCGATGAGTGCGAGATGAGCGCACGCTCCGCGACTCACTCTGCGACGCGATGTCGGTTTTGCAGGTAAAGCTTAGTATTTGGAAGTAAGTACTTTAATAGAATCATTCGCAGATATACTGTTATTGTAGTTTTACGAGTACTTTATATGAACATGTAGTGTCAAGATGAATCTCTTAAGTTACAGTGTGAACACATGACCGCTCAACCGCTCACTCTTTCTGATCCCGAACCCATTCCCAAACAACATCTTCACCTCCTCCACAGGCCGGCGTAGAACCCGAATGCGGCGGCGGGTGTGATTTTGGCCACGAGAGAGAGAGATAGATCGCGCTGGTGAGGAGGTTTATAGAGGGAGGTGCCCAGGCCACGAATAGAGGGGCAGACTCATGAGATGTGGGCCAGCGGCAGCGGAAACAAGGGAACTAACCTTCGAGACGGACTTTGAGTGTTGGATGAGCACTGTTGTTTTTGTGATCTCGATACTTCTTTGCAGAGCCGCATGAAGCACTTTAGCCTGAGGAGCATCTTGGTCAGACTCGAAAGACCGTGAATATGGAGGACCAACCTCAAGAGGAACCTCCTCCGGTCTCGCAAACTTGCAAATCTTAGCCATGATAGCATGTGCCTGGGTCATATTGCCTTTTCGAATGAGGATACGCGCTGCAAAGACACCCAAAATTAGCTCTCCGAAGCTGGAGAACATTTGAAAAACAACTCGCGGCTTTCAGGGAGGAAGAACAGGAGTGCGAATTGGATGCCTGCTGGATAAGCGCCAAGCCCTGCCATCGACCCCCACCCTCCGTGGATGTTCGCAAGGCCGTGCCGATGCCGTAGGCTATGACTTGTCCAAAGATGATCATGACGACACTTTAGACGCAGTTAAGAGGCGAAATCCAATGATAGACTGATTCACACTCACTTCAGGACGACCGTTCGTCCGCGTAGGCGGGTGGGCAAGAGCTCTTGGATGTAGAGGGGAGAGATGCATGAAGCTAGGCATACACCGATTCCAATAAGGGAACGACCGCCGAACTGTCTTGTGTTTACGATCAGGTTTCTATGGTTCGGAAGGAGTCCATTGGGTCAGGGATAGATGAGTTCGAATGTGGAGCGGAGCTTACACCAACGATATCAGAAAAACTCTTCGATGCTGGGTTAAGCGTGTGGTGGCCGCAATAGTAGTCATCATAGGTAGATTCGACTTTCTTCAGGCGTCAATCGAGTGCGACTTGGTCCGACGGTCTTCTTTATCAAAATCA
This sequence comes from Lyophyllum atratum, assembly GCA_014905825.1. Lineage (NCBI taxonomy): Eukaryota > Fungi > Basidiomycota > Agaricomycetes > Agaricales > Lyophyllaceae > Lyophyllum > Lyophyllum atratum. The sequence continues at coordinate 422,059 of JACGCN010000027.1, read as the reverse complement.
TGCGTGTATCCGAAATTGGTGGGGGTTCATGAAAACACGATGACTTCGCGTGAGCCACTCGGCAAATAGGCTTCATGAAAACACGATGACTTCACGTGAGCCACTCAGCAAATGGGCTTCATGAAAACACGATGACTTCGCGTGAGCCACTCAGCAAATGGGCTTTGACATTATATGACTATAGCATTGATGAATGGATGAAATTCGTGACGGTTGATTGTGAGTCCAGGATTACCTGCCTAAAAGCTTTCGTAAGAGAGAGGATCGAACGAAGAAGATTGACCATGCGAACATGGCAGGCCGCCGCGTGCCCAGGTTTGAGCTCAGCATGCAGCTTGCCATGTCCCTAAAGAAGGAAATCTGAAGGAATGGGTGTACAGAAAAGCATACCTTGTTATTGGATCAGTCACAATGAATTGCTGCGCGTCGCCCTGCGCGACCGGCCCTGGGCCCACCATGCCGAAAGTCCAAAGAAGCCCTGCAAACTCAGCAGTCGACGTTTATTCAACCAAATTTCTTAAGAGATCATGATGTCTTGGCTTTTTGAGTCTCAACAAATAGCGTGCAGCGGTGAATTAAGAATTGCATAGACATAGTGGGTCCCGAAAAGGAACATGCGGGTGGCGCTACGTACATGCATGCTGCATCGATGTATGTACGGTGTATAAGAAACGATAGGAGATGATCCCTCTTCACACTCTGGCCTCGCCCAACCGCTCCCGGGGAACCTGTAGCTCAGGGAGGGTAATTTCATCTGCCGCGTCTAGCCTATCCCGTAAGTTGGCCTGAAGGCTATTGTACCACGTAGCATCGTAAAGATTGACGGGTAGACAGGGGCTAATTTGAGTTACCTCCCTGGAGCTGCGAACTTGCAGACGTCGGCGGACACGGGGCTGAGTTCCAGGACGACGATTTCCTAAAGTATTCGTTACGATCCTCTTTTCGTCAATAAAACGGAGGAGGCGTGAAACTTCCGGGTTTCGCCAGTATTGGTCCTTGACGAGGTATTCACCGCCGTCGCTCTCGTCAGAGCTTTGCCCATCGACGCCGAGTCTGTATGTCATCCTGTACAACATTTTCCAGGCTGGGGTTTGGCCACGATCCTCAGACTGGCAGGTTTCGAGTCGGGCGTTGAAGAGCTGTAACGCCTATTAGCATAAGCAATGAAAGGAATAACATTGTATACATACCTCCGTGTGGCGGGTCCTCCTGCGGTGCGCCCGACGAGTGATTGCATGCTCTCTCTGGACACGTACAATTACCTCGTCTTCGCTTTCACCGGGCTTCGCACAGAACTTGCAGAGTTTCTTCCTGAGTACGTCGATCCGGGCTAGGAAATGTGCGGCGACCTGGGTTCTGTCGAGACGGCGGTACTTGTCGAGAACGTGATCTGCAAATAACAGGGAGAGATCGGAATTCCAAGGGTTGAGTGGTTGCTCGAAGAAGAGTCGCAGGGGTTCGAGGGTTAGAGGGGTGTCAAGTGCACCCTCGCAATAGTTTGCGACGTCTTCGGGTTCGGCAAGAACGTCGTCGATGACCTCGACAATGTTGTCGTCCGTCTTTATCTTCAGTAAGCTGCAGAGCTCAACCCTAACGATCTTCATCATCCTGTTCCTCTCTTCATCGCGCCTTCTGGACTTCTGTGGAATCTTCCAAGGGTAGTTATCACGTTTCGAAGATGCCTTTTGCGCGCCTCCCGTCCTTTCCTGGGTATCGTTTATTTGGGCCTGCAATCTGTGAAGCTCCACCATAATTGCGTCGAGCGTCACTCCGCCGACCGAGCGTTCGCCGCCTCCGCCGTCTTCATTGTCATCACCATCTCCAACGTCGTCCGGAGCATTGGACAAAAGGTCGTCGTCGCCCCATCGAGACAAAAGATCGTCGTCATCTAAACCGCGGGATTGAGGAGTAACAGGAGCACTTCGGCCCATTGGTGCAGGGACAGGCGGGCTATCGTCTCTCTGCAGCTGGTAACGCGGAATAGGGGTAGAAGGACCAGCCCTCCTAGGCGTAGAGACAGGCAGGCCTTGCGCCCTTGAGGCTGACGGCTTCGGCGCGGGGGTGACGGGCTGTCTAGAGGGGCCGGCAGCTGATGTGGACTTCGACGAGTTTGCGTACGTGGAAGATAGAGCACTGGCGTAGGGTCTCGACTGTGGAGTTGGCAATTCGTCATTCTCCGGAATGCCGAACAGGCAAGACGGAGAGTTGGAGGTCGAGCGTTCGCGGCCATTGTAGTTGCTAGGAGCGGGGGTGGAGTTACGTGTTTGTGGCCTGACTATCCTGTTCTTGAATGATGGCTGATTCGCCTTGGATGGTGACGATGTTAAGAAGCGCCCTGGGGCAGTTGTCTGTTATTTTGTAAGTCGCATAGTCAAATCGACAATTTAGAAGAAGCTTACGTCTTGTTGAACGGAAGGCCGATCTGGTCGCTTGCTACGAGCATTGGCTGAGAGTTCAGGTTGATCAATTTCCATTTCGTCGTCGCCATCGTTGCCCCGGAAGGCTACATGATCCGACTCGGTGTCCCGTGCGCGCGTGGTCACTATAGCGTCTTTGAGCTTCCTGACTTGCTGCTCCAGCACCTGAGTGTGTCTTAGATCACGCCATGCAACGATTAAACCAGAGCTTACCGCGACTTTCCGAACTTCGTTCGACAGTGATATGGTCAAATCGGCCTGAGTGGCAGAATTTAAGCTTTGCCTCAAATGTAAAGGTAAGAGACTTACCTGAGCCGCCTCGTGGCGTAGGTCAGCATGCCGCCTATCCATGTCAAGCCTCGAGTTCTGTGTGCCGAGCTCGATTGTCCGCTGCAAAGCTTCCGCAAGCCTCTTTTCGTTCGAGGTCGCCGCACTCGTAGCTGTGGCCAGCCGCTCCTCAAGATCAACGTTTTTTTGCTGAACCTTGCTACCGTCTGCGTTCGCGGTTTCAAGTTGGTGCTTCACCTCGCGGATTTCACGTCGGGCCTCCCGGAGGTCCTTCTCGCGAGCTTGTAGGGATCGGAGATTATCATCCCGCTCATCTATCACTTTCTGATAACCAGATTGGTCCCCCTCCTCCTCATCTCGAACGTCTTGACGCGCCTGTTCGAGCTCGCCCTCCACCACCCTAACCTTTTCTTCCAACGAAGTAGAGGCTGCTTTGAGTTTATTGAAGTCGGTCTCGAGCCGGTCGCGCTCCCCCCTCAAAGCCTCGAGTTCTCCTTGGAATCGGTCTCCTGCCGAACGGGCCTCCCGGAGGTCGTTCTCGCGAGCTTGTAGGGATCGGAGGTTCTCATCCCGCTCATGCACCACTCTCTGATAACCGGATTGATGCCCCTCCTCCTGATCTCGACCCTCCTGACGCGCCTGTTCGAGCTCGCCCTCCACCACCCTAACCTTTTCTTCCAACGAAGTAGAGGCTGCGTTGAGTTTATTGAAGTCGGTCTCGAGCCGGTCGCGCTCCCCCCTCACAGCCTCGAGTTCTCCTTGGAATCGGTCTCCTGCCGAACGGGCATCCCGGAGGTCTTTCCTGCAAGCTTGTAGGGATCGGAGATTCTCATCCCGCTCATGCACCACTCTCTGATAACCGGATTGGTGCCCTTCCTCCTGATCTCGACCCTCCTGACGCGCCTGTTCGAGCTCGCCCTCCACCACCCTAACCTTTTCTTCCAACGAAGTAGAGGCTGACTTGACTTTGTTGAAATCAGTCTCGAGCCGGTCGCACTCCCCCCTCACGGCCTCGAGTTCTCCTTGGAGTCGGTCTCCTTCCGCACGGGCATCCCGGAGGTCGTTCTCCAGAGCTTGGTGGGATTGGAGATTGTGACTCTGCTCATCCTTCGCGATGGCCTGAAGCTGGGTCTCGAGATCCTTGACGCGCTGGCGAAGAGCATCTCGCTGGGTCTCGATTCCCTGTCCACCTCGTGTGATAGCTGTGACCTCTTCGCGATGAGATTTAACGAGTTTGTGCCAGTTCTCTTCTGCGACAGTCATCATTGTCACTTGACGATCATGCGCAGCTTGCAAAAACTGCGCCGTGATGGACAATACCCGGATAACCATGTCAGCCTCTCGAATTGCGGCCTTTTGGCGCTGGAATTGGCCCTGGACGTCCGCGATGTGTTCAGTCGCTTGGGCGTGAGCGTCGTTTAACTCGTTCTCCAAACGAGCCGTGCACGCACAGGCTTTCTCATACCGCCTCGTCAACTCCGCAAGGTCCATTTGTAGTCCAGAAACCATGGTATCGCTCCCAGCCAGCTCATCGTGTAGGTTGCCAATTTCCGCAGCACTTTGCTGTTGCTGAAGATCCCATTCCTCTTTCTGATTCAACAATGCATCCCTTTCTTGTGTCGTCTGCTGTAGATTGCATTCCGCCGATGTGGTGATGGCTTCCTGGTGTGCGGTCTTTAGACTGGCAATGGCTTCATCGTGCTCAGTACGTAGTGTGATGACGCTTTGGGTATGTTCGTTCTGCTGGGTTTCTAAACGAGTTTGAAGGTCCATGATCGACTGTTCAAGGTGTTCAGTATAAGTTGAGCTAGGTAGAAGGTATACATACGCTCTTAGCGGTGTCAAGTTGCGTCGCTAGTTCTTGTCGAGCCTGGGTGCTGAGTTCAAGCTAAGGCATGGTGAGCGAGCGTAGCGCAAAATCGTGATGAGTATCTTACCTGCTCCTTCAATTCACCCATCCCTGGTTTCTCAAACTCAACAAATCTAAGCTTCCTCCTTTCAGCGCCCTTCGCAGAAGCATGAGTTCAAGTTTTAGATCAAGGGGGAAGATAGAACCGTACAGTGGATGAGCTCGACTCATCATCTGTTTCCGAATCACGAAGCCGCTTGTTCTATGTGAATGATATCAGTACGGGGAGGGTGACTTCCGGGTATAATGACGTACAACTACGAATTTTGTCCCGGGTGGGATAACTGGCATGGGAAGGCGACGTCCGATACTTGCGCCTGGCCTAGCAGCCATGGTGGGAATTGGAATCGCAGACGCCTTGGCCGAGACCCTCGCGCGGACTTCAGCTTCCTTCTTCCGAGTTCCCTCATTCCTGCTTATAATTGAGGCAACACTTTGCCTTTTTGCCTTGGGTGCTGACATCGATGAATCTCCCGGGGAGTCTCCAGGTGGAGCAGCGGGGGGGTATTGTATGTTTGACATGGAATCGCCGGGAAAGGATCCCGGAATTGAGTTACGTTGCCCTCCACTGGAATGCTGAGTGGTCTGCGGTTCGGGGGTACTATCAGCTTGGTGATAAAACAACAGACTAACTAATAAAGCGCACCTCAGAAGTATAAGCCATTTCGAGGTCACTTGGACCAGCAGCTTGCATTGCGTCGGGAGGAGATGGATCTGGCTGTATAAGCCATTAGTTAGATCATTGAAATATCTCTACATGTACGAACCGTATTCATCTCGACGTCACCGGGTTGGGGTTCCTTAAAGACGGAAAACATTCTTGATATTGAGATTGCAATGTGACGAGTAGATAGTTGGGTTGGGGGAAAAGTAATGAAAGGGTGGATATTGATATGTAGAAAGTCCGCTCCATTGTCCGAGTGGCGAGGTCAGTGACAAAAGGGGAGAAGTCAAAGGCGATGATCGTCAAAGGGAATAGAGCCTATATTAACTGCTCACCCGACCCAAAGACGCTCTTCAACGCTCATCGCTTCCCCCTCTCATATCCGCCAAGGACCACCACATATACGACCAGTCATGGTGTCTGCTCTTACTCCTTTCCTCGCCACCACAACTGTAAGTTTGCTCGTAGTCTGCTTCCAAACATGATCTTGACATCGGCAATAGGATGACACGAAGAAGTTGAGGGGCAGAGTCTATGCCGCACACTCGGCCCAGGCGGTCAGCAAGGTCATACATACGCAGGCGAATAACAGGGCCCGGCGACCTCACCTCGCGTTGATAATGGGCGGACAAAAGCTACAGCCCCACATCCACGATGCTATCGTCGTGGTCCGCGAAGGGGAACGAGAGACGCAGTTCCATGTATTTGTCAAAAATCACCGGTATTTGCCCGTCAATGATATCATCGCAGGGTGGGGAGTAGGCATGGGGTGGAAAGGGGACATCGTGGTCATGAGAAAGGGTATTATGCACGACTTTGTCAACATGCAGACTCGAGATATCCCCCTTGCGGACTTCGCTGTCCGAAGGTGAGCGCGTCAATCGCAACACGTGGGCAGCGAGACTTACGATCTGTAGATTTGTCAGCGTGATCATGCAGAGGCCGAGATTCTATATGCCGCGACGGTTGACTTTTCGCAGGTGATGAGAGGGCTGGGGGCGCTAGTATTGTCATATTCAGTTAATTCTTTCGTTAGCTCCTTCAAGTTTGTAGAGAAATTCTGTTCGTGTTTGACAAGATGCATATGTACATTAGCTATGGTAGATCGTGTTCTATGATGGATGTAATTGTTCCTGGATAAATGTGGCCGACCAACGCTCGAGATTCTCTTTGAGGTGACGAGTATCCTTGTTTCCGCGCATTAGGTCTCGCCATTTAGTCGCAGTCATTGGACCCCGCGATGCTTCGGATTGCCCCATTTTCTTGATTTCATCCAAGCGTGCAATGAACGCATCCTCTCGGTGAATATTCCAGCGAGAATAATCTTCCCCGGACCCTTCGAAGGTGAACGTCATAGGCCACCAGGAGCGATGTGAGGTTTGGGTGTGAATCCCTTACAGGGTATCAGATGTCAATTCGGGGATAGGCATAAGAAAACTTACCAGTATGACATACATAGGTACCAGAAAGAAGGTTCAACTCGATCTCCGTAAGACTGTCATCTATGAACGTTTGATTGGTCTTGGGATCTTCAGCGATGAACATGGCACCTGGGGTTGGATTCAAGCCTCTTGGCCCGTTCAAGACACTCTCGAAGCTGAGGGTCGCAACAGAAAATCGCCAGATGTACCCACCTCGGAGCAAAGCCGCACGAGCGCGTGGTTGCGACAGAATGGCCATACGTTGAGTAACATACACGTTGTAATCGTTCTGGGAGAAGACAGCACCCGACAGACGCACAGGTAGCACACATGGGGGTGGTGCTTCTGGAGGGACGTGCAAGGCAAGTGGAGAGGGAAGCAACGTATGAAATGGGATCCCGCGCGTCAGCAGATAGCGAGCCAGCTCATATTCGTCCAGGTGTTGATCTAATCGGCAGACCATCAAAGCATCGGCCGCTGTCCTTAGCGTCAACTTCCAAGCCGCCTTCGAATGCTTGCCAAAATCAAACATATATAACGCCACACCGTTCTCCTTTGCTTCTTTGACGATGCGTAGGAATTGGAGGCGGCCAGACCCAGCTAGGGAGACGCGACTTTGGGTGTTAAAGTCACAGAGATTATCTGAAGGGCGAGTACCCAATACCATGGCATCGAGGTATGACTTGGCCAGACCTGCTATGGGTCGTACGGAAATATGGTCTTTGCATTCGCTCCATCTCAGACCCAGATGGCGGATCAACTTTTTCCGATCGACTTCACGGGTCGGGGCAGGAATGGTAGTTGGTATGGGAAGAGGTGGGGTGAAGCCATAATGGGTGGAGAGGATCTCAAGGACTTCCTGTTGCCAGGCATCGGCTGAGGACACTGGTAAGGTGGGAGCAGTATGGTGGAATTGTATGTAGTCGAAGTGCTCCGCATCTGATGAGAGCGCCGGTCTGGGAGGAGGAGTAAGTGCCCTCTGTGCCACTGAAGCAATTTGGCGGGGTAGAAGCCCGAGTGAAAGCTCATCGTCATCAAGTCCGTCCAATAAATCTGCCGGGTTACTCTCCATGTCATCCTCAGGCTTGCGTGGACCAAATTCCTCACAGCAGTCCCACTCATTGTTAAAGGAGTTGTAGCGGCACCGAGCATCACCATAGTCGTCCAATGTCTCCTCTCTCTCATCTACACGAACCGGAACGCGCACCCACGTCGACGGCTCCGTCGGGCTAGGCTCCCATACAAATACTTTGGCACTGGTTCTGGGTGGAATGCGTTCGCGATTGAGACGAGTTTGACGGGCCTGGGGAGTCTCCTTGAGAAGACGGGCTTTATTGCGTTCCTCGCGGGCAGCGAACCACACGATGTATGCTCTGGGCGGTTCAGCCTGCGTTGCGACATTAGAGTTAGCGACGGTACCCTCAGTTCTATAGACGCAATGTAACAAAAGTCAGTTTGAAAACATGGTTAGAAAAGTATGCTGGACCATACCTCATATCAGACTCCACCTGGGATTCACCCATCCACTGAGGCGTGGCCACTCCTCCGGTGAAGTCAAAGAGGGGCGACGATTGACGGTATACAGTGGTGAGGGCGGTTGAGTCACTGTGGGTTTTCAGATTTTCACAAAGTCAATTCAAGCGATATTAGCAGCGGAAAGAAGGTAACCAAACAGACCTTGATGCATAGGACGAATATCCAGACCCAGATCCTTCCAGCCACTGAGGTGTAGCTGTCACAGCCGCACAGAGTCCCTGAGATGCCGCCAACTTGTGATGGTGCTCATCCAGCGGTGCAAAGTCCTTCAGTCTTTCGTCGTTGACTTCTGATGCTCCCCACTTGTACCACACTGGGATATTGTGCTCGCAGAACCACTGTATGGTTGGGCGGTCGTTGTCGGGTTTTCTCAAGTCAATAATAGTGCCGGCTTGCATCGCAGAGAAATCGCAAATCGTCGAAGACTTGAGGGCGTCAATCCACGTCTGTTCATAGCCTTCGCGTCGAAGGAGCTCTGACCAGTCCATGTCCCCCGGTTTAGTGCGTGATTCAGCGGTAGCTATCAGGTGCGACGCTAAGCCCATCCAAATTGAAAACCAATCACGCGACCGGAAAGCCCGACCCACAGCCTGGGCATGTTTTGGCGACTCTTTAAGATACCCTAACGCCCAGGGAGAGAATGGTCGCACTAGCCCTATCTTGTAGTGAGCGGCAATGATGGACGTTGTGGCCGCCAACTCCTTATCCAAACGAGCCCAGCTGTCTTGCACGGAATCTGGGAGTGAGTAGCCGAGCTCCTTGTTATCCGTCGTGTTATACATGTTGAGAGTTCTCGGAACATAAGCTAGGCGCTTAAATAGGCCGCCAGTATACGAGGGATAAAGGGGTATGCAGGATATCCATCCAAACGCCAGTGTCCACCAGCGGGGTTGATGATAGAGTTCTGGCCGTGCGTCCGTGCGATGGAAAATAGTGTAGTCCCGGCCGTAAGCTTCGTCAGGGGGAATGGGGGCCAAGATGGTGCGAGAGCAATTGGGAGAATAGAAGAGGTTGCCGTCGAGACGTTGAAGTCTACCGTGACGTTTGTCGAAGCTGTAGAGAGAAGTTCAGGGGTAAACCTCAAGCTTTCCAATTAAAATGACTTACTTCAATGCGGTGTCACCTATAGGCTTTCGATGTCTATGTTAGGGAGAGAAGATCAGCAAAAAATCGTGAACAGCGGTAGGGCCATGACTGACGGGACAACCTCATCCCTAGAGTTCAAGTCCAACGCCATGGCAGAAAAGTATCTCGTCACTTTTCAGGGCCCAGGAAGGCAGAACGTGGAGTGCAGTATGGAGATGTAAAGGGTTGTTAGAGGAGAAGGAGGGTAGTATGTACGGTTCGCTGGGCAAACCCAGTAGAACACGTTGAGCAAAGGTTGGGCAAAGCCCAATACTTCACAGGAGGGGGGAAGGTGACATAGCCAGGGACAAGCCCAGTGCTACGGGTGGGAAGTGGTGGGATACGGACAGGGCCCGGGGAGCGACTTGCGAGCCGCTGTGGGTGACGGAGGGTTGCAGTCGGACTTGAGTGAAAAAAAGTTGTCGCTGTCACATGACTTTATTTGCTTGAAATGTTGCTGCCAAATAGATGGCGAAATGTTTTCGACTGTTGATAATAGCAGCGCCCACCAGGCCTAGGCTGTTGTACCTTGGTCCTGCCAAGTTTCCCACCTTTTTTCCTCAATCCTCGAGCTCATATCGTCTCTCGCTCTGTTTCTAGCTCCCTTCCCATTCCTCCTATAGCGCTGGGTTCGCCCAGGCTATTGACTCCCTCCCTATCCCCCCTCCCCCTCAGTAGTTCTGGGCCAAGCCCAGTCTATTTCTTCTTCCGCTGAAAGTTTGGGGCTCGCCCTGCCTTTCGCTTGTCTCTGACTCTCTGGAGCTGTCCAGAATCCAGATACCATACACCGACCGCACCTCCCTGAGGAAGAATTTAGTGCTGTGGATACACCATGCCGCATTGCTATACCCTCTCACACCCGTTCGATGTCGCCCTTCTGGCATTAGGCGCCGCCCTTCCTTGCTCATGGCGAGCCCGTCATTAGCCTTCTTGGCACCCCTTCGTACGGCGTAGAAGGTAGCCGCGGTTGTGAAGAGATCTCGCTTCTTCAATCAACCAAATCACAGAACGACTGAATTCAAAATGCTACTACTTGGAGGGTACTCAAGATCTATATCGCCGTGCTGCGGGGGTTTTGCCTCTAAGGGCTGCTTCAAGTCGGCTACTCTGTTCGATCATCTCATCGCGGCGGCTGGCCTCAGAGCGATATTTCAGGGTCAGCTTCAAGATGCTTTGAACTGGCCAGCAGCCCTCATATTCTTGAAGCTTGGGCCACATATTATCCTTCGCCATCTACTTTGGAGTCAGCAGTCAGGAGCAACCACCATGTCAAGTACGCACATCGTCGCATATCTTCTTCAAGCTAGCTTTAGCTTGGGCCTTGTAACTTTTCGTCATATCAAGGTCCTTATGAGCTGCGGCGCGAACGGCCTCCTGTTTTTCTGATAAGTAGGATATTTGCACCTCGTGGGGAGTTACTTACAGTGAGATCCTGGATCTCTTGCTTCGCCCAACCCAGTTGCGCGAGCGCAGCTTCGATACGAAAACCCCCCGAATTCGGCCTCCCGGGTTCACCGTTTGGCTTCATGATTTTGTTGGTGCTGGCTCGTGTGCGAGGTGGTGCATCGGGTGGTGGAGGAGAGTCATTCGCTCGGTCCAAGCAGCGATGACCATTGGGGTAGGCGAGACGTGCATCAGTAAACTCAATGCGCGTTGCAATGGATGCCAAGGCGGAGGGTGGGGCAAGTTTAAACTCCATGCGGGACGTAAGGAGGGGTAGTGGCTTCTCGATGTAGTTCATGGTGTATGGGCAATGCCTGATCAATAGTCAATCCCTAGCGAACTTATACCGACCACTTTCTTTTGCCTGCCAATCATTCTTTGTATCCTTGTCGTGTCTCTAAAGAATCTTTTGTCTCTCACTTTTCAAGCCTAAAAGTCCGTCGGTCTCACCTGTCGAGCCTCTTTGGCCGTCCATAGCTTACTGATCAAAATCAGCGATCTTGCATCTCTCGCCTCACTACACATTGACGCCCCTTGTGGACACCTCATTGTCTTCGTCTCTCTTCGTCTTGCTCTTCGCCTCTCCCTTTACCAACACTGTCCATCTGTCGAGACAAAGGGCCAAGCCACTGGCTTATGTAACTGACAAACGAGAATGGATATAAAACATATCCAGCCCTCGAATTCCTCGTCAACCTCTATCCAATCCGCATAACTATCTTCTACGATCTTCTCATTCCCATTACATCATGTCTTCTGAGTACGAACGATCTACTGAGCTGAAGGGCGCCAAGGGGCCAATCAATGCTCTCGCATTCTCTAAGGACGGAAAGTTTCTCGTCAGCGGAGGTGTGCCCCTTTCATTCACTATGGTGATGCCGTTACTTATACCCACGCAGGTGACGATGGCAGCGTCCGCGTTTACAACACCGACACTTTCGTGTGCGAACAAATCCTCCACAGCCCAAAATGGGGTCAAGTCACCGCTCTCAATTGGCTCACGGTCGAACCCCCGGTTGATGAAAAGGCAACTTCGGTGTGTGTGGGCACCGGCAGAGGCCGTGTAACGCTTTGCCCAATGTCCAAGTCGACCACGGTGCGTGATCTTGTAGCTATGTTGACTTTATATTCATTCCTTCTCCAGTGGTTTGTCTGGAAAGAAGCTCAGACGGAGGAGGCCTTCCAATATAATGATGCGGTTGAATCCCAGGCTTACGACAGTCTGCAGCGCCGCCTAGCTGTTGCTAGTCATCACGGCACCATTAAAGTGTATAGTGTCGAGCAGAGTGGTACGTGTCACGATTGATTCCATTTGGGTGTGTGCTGACAAGTAAATAGTGACTCTGGCGCTGCTGTGGTCCAGGACGGTAGACCACGGCATTCCGCTCGGACTGCAGTTTTTTGGGGATGCGAATCAATTTCTACTCTCCCACGTACTCGAAACCGGCCACATGTAGGTTAAGTATGAGTTTATGTTCATCAATGTTCTAATTATCCTCTTAGGATTGCTCGGGACGCTCAGACGGCCCACATACAGTGGGAAAAGCCATTGGCTGGAGGGATGTATGTGTTCCTACCGAATCTACTAAAGCCCGCCACTGACCGCCTTCGATTAGTGGATATGCTATGCTCAGTCATGATGAGCGCGCGCTCCTTGTTGATAATCTCACCTCAGGCACTTTTGATGTCTACCAATTCCCTGCCAGCACCCCATCACACTCCCTGCCATTCTCGTCCACACGTCACATCATAAAGCAATGTTCTTTTGCCCAGGCTGGGAAGATTGCTGTTTGCGGCAGCGATAATGGCAAGATCTATGTGGCAGACATGGCCACGGGCGAATGCATCCAAACTATCCCAGCGGCCACAGGTAGATACTTCAGTCCTTCTTAGATTCTACGCTGACTATGCAATAGCCTCCGAAGCAGTTCAAACTATTGCCACGACCACTGTAGGCGACGGTAGACACCTGATAGCAGGGGGCACTACTTCTGTCGCTGGCAAGGTCTGCATATGGGAAAAGGTATGCTCTTACTTCAGATAGATGCTTCATGCTCATGACCACATCAGCGCCTACCCATTGTCAAAGCACCAATCACTGTCCGTCCGCGCACCGAGCACAAGTCATCAAGGCAGAATGTCATCAATCTGATTTTCGTGGTCCTAATTTTGGCCGCGTCGTACCCCAACTGGGCTGCTTTCCTCCGGAAGGTCTGTACCTGTCATACCCCGTCTCCATTCTGTGCCTAACTTTCTCGTTGGCTCTGTAGTCAAGCAGCCTGACAGAAACTCCGTCTGCCTACGCCACTGATGGGCGCGGAGTCGAGACATCCGCACCGCATACTGACAATATGGTGCACCAAGAGCGGGAACATACGTTGGTCGAAAACTCAGTTCCGACGGAGATGAAGGCGCCCAACACAGGTGTTGTACCGCGAGAGCGAGCGGTTGGAAATGTGCCACGTACTTGAGGCGATTCAGCCCGTCAAACAGTAGTTGTCTCTCGCGACGTTGTGGCCAAGCCTTCTCCATCCTCTTTCGTCATGCTTCTGTAAATTCTTAGCTGCCCTGTGTACATTTCTAGCTTGTTCGAATCCTAAATAGCAGAGAGATGTTTATTAGGATCGCTTCGCCATCGAGGCAATAGGCAAAGGATGAGATGCGAATGGCACTCAAACACGCTGACATCGCTCATCGGAAGTCGATGATGACTTCAGACACGTGAGAGTTGGCGTGGCTCACTTGGTCACGAGAAGCGGTTCTTTGTCGAAGATACAAAGGACTCGCTTACCGAGGATGCTTAAGTAGCTGCGCCTCCGGCGCTGGTCTTCCATTCTCGCCTCTTTCCTCTCTTCACCATCATGCTAAGATTACTTGACCAGATCCGTGTTGCAATTACACTCTCGAATGACGACTACCTTCGAAGCCGTATAATGGCCCTTGAAGCAGTGCGTACTAATCAGTTCACTCCACGCTGAACACCAATTGACTGCCTTACTTGCAGGACAATCAAAGGTTACAAGAAGAGAATAAAAGCTTAGGAGCAGATCTCGACGAAAGTGAGTGAAGACTTTGGCTTGCAAGGATCCCAATGATCCCAATACTAACGATCAACAGCACTGCAAAACCTACTGGAAGAACAGGAGCGATCAAAGATCCCTGTCGAAATCAATGTCCACCACAGCAGAAGTGACCCCGTTAGAGTGGCCGTTCTCAGCACTCATCCTGTTCGTATCACCTACGAGGAGAACTGTCGAAGTCTCCTTTCGGGCTGCTTACTACAGCGCGAGGTTAGTCAAAAGACATTACTCTAATGACATGGACTAACAAGAACCGTTTATCGCTCAGCGTCATGAGGCACAAATTATCGCCGCTGCGCAGCGAGATAGAGACCAGGAAGACATGGTACGGAGAGTGCGCGTCCACCAATATCTTGTCCTGTGTTAACATATGTCTTTCCAGCAGGAGTTCCGCATCGCAATTAGTGTTTAAAAGTCCAGTCACAGTGACTGAAAATGACTGAACTGTAACTGATCTGTGACTGATAATGACCGGACTTCCAGTCCAGTCGTCCTGGAATGACTGGTGCACCAGTCCAGTTATTTTCATAATCTGAAATTCTGCGTAACTGGAAATAACCAGTCACGACCGGTTCGTGACCGGTTATTTTTACATGTACTATATACCACCTTTTAGCCCCGCCATAGGGCTTTAAATCGGTCCTTGGGTCAAACAAATCAGATGAGAATTGAATGTGCTATGGCCAAAACAATTTCGGGACATCAAGTTTGGATACAGACTATACTAGTCATCTTAATCAGCTCATATCTCAGTCAGATCTTATCAGAATCTCACGATCCAGGATTCATTCGGAAGCTGGAATAGTACACTACATTATATGTGACATGTATAACCGGTTATCGCCGGTTATAACCGGTTTAGGACCGGTTTTCATAAAACCGGTCATAACTGGTCATAGAACTGATTGCGACTGATCGTGACTGGTCACCATCAGTCCAGTCCAGTTTTTTGACATCGAGGGGGTCACATGTGACCGGTTACAGTCCGGTCTCGCCTAATTTGGCCAAAAAACCGGACTTGACCTGACTTTAAATCACTAATCGCAATAGCAAATGTACAGGGAGCGGATCAAGGATTCAGGGCGCAATGGGCGCAACAGATTGTGGAGGCCGCATACTGCTTGGCCGAGTGTGTTATGTGTCTCGGCCCTGTGAGAACCGCCTCAATGTGAGTGCTTATTTCGTCACGCCTTTCAAGCTCTTTTGATAATGTCTGCGTCGTCAGTCTCGATTGCGGGCACATGTTTTGCCTCGAGTGTATCTCGAGGTGGGTGGCGCGGCGCAAGGGTGGCAGTGCGTGCCCGACTTGTGAGGCTCCTGTAGAAGAAGTACCCGCGGAGCACAAGTTGCACGGCCTTTCCGAATTGCTGTCCTTGCTTAACGTGAACGAGGGAGTGTTCAGTAGGCGCTAGCTGTCTGGAGGTGTTGTCGGATCACTGTACTTATCATGTCGGAACTGGGCTACTGCCATCTTCGCGTGTCATAATCAAACTCCTACTCTGTGATCATTTGTTTCTCCCTGAAAGCCTCGTGTGCTTAAACTCATCAAATGCAAGGCATGAGGCACTGTGGCTTACGGGGTCACGAGAACCAACTCCTTGTTCGCGACACAAAGGACACGATGAGCGCTGTCGGCTACATACAGCCACTCCTCATCATCAACTTCCACTCGTTCCCTCACCCAATTCCAACACGCTTTCTCTAATGTCTGGTCCCACCCGTGGTCTCATGCCGAAAGAAAACAAGATCTTTGACCGATTCAAAGGGCTCACTGTAAACAAGCTTAAGAATGTTCCCCAGGGCTCAAAGGTTCTATCGACATCTTGGTGTTCCCCCATAGTCGGCTTATGTCCATCCTAGAGCCGCAGCTTGATCACCATCATGAACGATCGGGATGCGAAGAGTACATTGGAGATCGATGCTCTTCGGGAGGTGAGTGAGCGCCAACAATCTAAGTATCTTGTCGCTTATATGTATGGACTACGAAAGGCGCTCCACAACGCCACAAGCCAGTTGACGATACTTAAGGCATCTGGCGAAGATGTGAGTCCGGATCCATTTCATGATCAGAACTTATAACTTACCACCTTACCTAGAGTATCAAGGCCCTTGAGGCCAAGCTGCTTCAAGGTAAGAATGTTTGCCATATATCTGCGTTAGCTGACACGGATTATAAAACTTCCAAAAAGTCCAACTCGAGCTCTCGCAAGAACATGATTCAGCTCTCTCAACCAAGCAGGAACATGAATTGGCACGTTGTAACATCCTATCCCACGACTGTGAGTCTAACCGAGTGTCCTAACCCTGGTTAGATCCGACAGAATCTGGTCCAGGCCGCCGAGTCGAAAGAAATAGAGAGCAAAATACTCCGCGAGGTGGGCTTATTCTGCCATGAGAAGATGAATCGGCTGTCAATTGCTTTCACCAGGAGCTTCACGTTCTCAAGGAGACATCAAGTGGCCAAGAGATAGAGACTACAAGGATATTGAAGGTCATGCGACACACTCCTTCACCGCAACCGATACACTAATGGTATCAACAGGAGCTACAAGGTCTCCAAGAACTCCCCGTGAGACTCAACGACATGGAGGTCGCTAACAAGACCCTCCAACAAATGGTGGATACAAAGACTCACGAGATGAAAAGTTTGTTGAAAGTGAGGAAGTACTGCACGACTCCTCTTACGTGTGGCGCGCTCACGGCCTCGAAAGGAAGTCGAAGTCCTTCGTGACCTCCCCGTGAAATTAAATTCGGCAGAAAGAGAGAATAAAACAATTTTGGATCGAGTGAGAAGAATAGAAAAGGTACTGACACTCACTTCGCCTTCACTTGTCTCTGACCACGCCCTCAGGGATATAAAGTACTCGAGCGGGAAGTCAGCAAGTTGACTTCTGAACGTCAAGCCCTCATCAAGCAGTGCCAGGTAGGCCAAGAGAAGCATCAACAGGTACGCTTCTTTATATCAAATCTCGGACCTGCTCTCTGATAAGCTGCTGGCAGAGCCTTGCACGAGCGGAAATCCTGCATGCCGTGAGTGTTTACGATACCTCAACGCCTTTCTTCAACTTAATGACGAAGGATTATATAGATCGTACGTGCCATGTACAAGCTTTCTAGTTGTTGCATCTGCCTAGACGTCATACGAGACCCCGCTAGGTGAGCGTATTACCTCCCTCTCAACTTCAACTGATCTGATGGCACCCTGAGGCTTGGTTGTGGGCACTTATTCTGTCGGGAGTGCCTCAAGCGGTGGCTTGAAACCGAAGCGAAAAATAGCTGCCCATCCTGCCGCTACTCCAAGATCAGCAAGACACAGTCGCTGAAGGGTCACGTCATTTACGGGCTTCCTGAGGTTCTGACCTTGCTGCGCACGCATGCATCGACCCTCGAAGTTGAATAGTTCTTTACACCTGATCTCATGTATGCGAGGGAGAATGGAGAGCATCTTTTCGGATAATTTGAAACTCGTGATTATTTAGAAGGGTCATCGTCGCTGAGCTTGAGGGCTGTAGCATGTGCTCCCTCATCGCGTGATTATTGATCATCGTACCATTGATAATCGCCTCTTCGTTATCACTACCATCAGTCCTCCCATCCTCGAATCAAGCAGGGTTCAAACCGTGCTATGGAAGGGAAACACCTATGCACCTGCGTCGCGTATGGGTGTCACAAGCTGACAACACCCGATGGGAAGCAAGGGTATCTGCTCGAATCTCTTCGGACGTATCGAAAACACCAGAAGGACGATGAAAAGCAGCAACTATTCGATATCTATGATCAAGCTGAGGCCCGAGCGAAAGCCAAGCATATGGAAGAGCTTGCAAATACTCTCGATGAACTCAGCCTCTCGAATCCCGACGAATCCTCTCTCCCAGGTGCCGTCCTGCCCCTCACACGCCCTCCCCGCTCGAATCTCGAAAGGGCCAGACAGATGATTTCCGACACTGACGAGGTTCATGATGTCCTCGTCTCGCTTCGGCGTCAGGCCGAGAGCATCGGAAAGGCTCCGAAGTATGCGGAGAGGGCATCCATAGAGAAAGCCCTAGGACAGCTCGGCGACATCGACGACTCGCTTGCAGAGCAGTCCAGGAGGCTTGTTACAATCTCTTATGTGAAGACCCCATCGGTCCGAGCAGTACATCAAATTACCTTGCAGGAGTGGAAGGAAGTCGACGCCATTGTACGGGAATCGATCGAAACCTGGAGGGAATTTTTGGAGAAGCAAAGTGCTGAACGCAGGTCTCAGAATATTCCTGTGTATAACACAGGTAAGTCGTCAAAGCTGTTGAATCTTTAAACTGAGTAGTAATTCTTTTATTGTTCATAAGATGAGCATTTGCAGCCTCTCTACGCGAATGTCAAGCCCTTGGTGCAAGTTGTAGTCCTAATTGTCACCGCCTGCCATGTCATCCTTCGCCTCCCTCGCCGTGGCACATACTGGCTTTTCTCGATGTGCTCATACCTCATTCAGCTCGTAGTGAACAGGGCGCTGCACCCCCTGGGATAGACGGAGTACTTCATTAGGATTCTCAACACCTTCCCGCTCGACATCCGAACTGCTATGAAACCGTTACATTTGGACGGGAAAACGGTTGTGTATGCTGTCTGCCCCAAGTGCCACACGATATATCCACCAACCTTCGTTAAATCTGTGCCCATATATCGAGAAAGATGCAACTCTGTGCGCCATGGCACTGACTGCAAAGAGTTGCTCAGGCGCCCGAAAACTGTTGGCAAACATAAACTCTATGTTCCGATACGCCAATATGTCGTTTTCGACTTCAAAGACTGGCTGGCAGGCTTGCTATCCCGAACTGGTTACGAGGAGATGATGGACAAGGCTTGGGATAAAATGCAAATACCTGCAGATGGGCGTTTGACAGACATCTTCCAGGGCTCCACTGTTCGGAACTTCAAGGGTCCTGACAAGAAAACTCATTTTAGCATGTCTGGCGATGCCGATGCTGGTCGCTATCTGTTCTCACTCAGCTACGACTCTTTCAACCCTCTCGGTAACAAAGCAGCCGGAAAGAATTATGCCGTCGGCGTGATAACCTTAGCATGCCTAAACATCCCGGTCGAGGAACGCTACAAGCCTGAAAACATGTTTTCTCAGATTGTGCCAGGCCCTCATGAACCCCCTCTCGACGCCCTCAATCCCTACCTTCAACCTCTTGTTGAGGCCTTTGTCGAGCTCTGGACTGGGGTAGAATTTAGCAAGACGTGCGACTATATTCGGCGCTTGATCCTTTGCGCTATCATAGTGGTCATCTGTGATCTACCAGGAGGGCGGAAAGCGGGAGGTTGGGGCGCCTTTTCCCATGAGCATTTCTGCACCCGATGTTCGTGTCGTAGATCACAACACACGTATGGCGATTACAAGTATCAGAACTGGGAACCACGGACAGATCCCGAATGCCGAGAGCAGGCGGAAAGGTTCCGAGACGCCAAGAGCTCCGACGCAGCCAAGAAAATTTTCGCCCAAGCTGGCCTACGGTACTCTGAGCTTCTGAAGTTACCATACTACAATCCATCGACCTTTCTCGTCGTCGATATCATGCACAACCTTTTCCTCGGCCTGATCAAGGCCCACTTCCAGCTCATACTAGGCTATAAGAAGAAAGAGAAAGCAGCTACTATGTCTGGTTTACCCATGGACAAGTACTTCAAGCCTTCCCCCCGCGCATCCTATGCCCACGAAAGACAGAGAGCTATCGAGCTTCCACTCTTTCTTCAAATGGTTGCAAAAGCCTCTGGAGTTTCATGACACCGCCGACCTCAAGTTCGAGAAGGCGGTTGATGCATGGGCAGCGAAGACGAGTTTGCCATCCTTGGTCTATCTCGCACATGGACTCGGCTGTCCACCTGCAGCCGTCGACGTGCACAAGATTGATTATGCGAGATCCATCATGATATGGGTACGAACTTGCCGCTTTCATTTTAATCATACTGATCATAACACCTAACAGCGATTGGACAAACCCGAGGTCACTGCTACCCTCGAGAATGGTAACGTCTTCACTGAAGAGGAGATGAAAGCTATCCAGTCGGACTTGGGCGATATCGTCAAACCGTCTTGGGTAACTTCGGTGCCTACGACTTTTCTCTCGGGGACTCCAAAGCTCAAGTCGGATCAATGGCGTATGGTGGGGTCATTGTATATGCCTGTGACATTGATTCGACTCTGGTCAGAGCCAGACGTTGAGCAGGAACGAAAGGACCTTTTACATCTAACAATGTTGCTCCTTTCTGCCATCACCATCGCATCTTCCCGAGCGACATCTCCTGATCATTGTGTGCGCTATATGGAGCTTATGACGGAATATCGCCAAGAACTTGAACGATTGTTCCCCTTCTATGAATGTTTACCCAACCACCACATGGCTATGCATATCCCCGAATTCTTGCAGATGTATGGTCCTGGCCCTGGATGGTGGGCATTCCCCTTTGAGCGAGTAATCGGGATGCTTCAACGGATTTGCACAAACTACAAACAAGGTAACGTTTGGCTTTCACCGTTTTCTATCGTTGCTAAATCCATACCAGGCGAATATGAGGAAACCATCCTACGATCATGGCACAGGACTACCAATTTCCGTGGCCTATTCTACAAAGCAACTTGCCCCGAAGCTATTCGAAACTGTGCTCAAATGTTTGATACTTTAGTCCGGCCCGAGGCTCGTAGCACATTCACAGTCGACGTACTCGCACAGGACGGTAGCGTGGAGGAAGAAGACGCCGAGGTTGATTTTGATTACCTCAAAGATGACCTGAACGCACTCCTTGCAGCTGAAAAGCCATTGCCCCGGAAACTTCTCGTAGCCTTCTCAAAGGTTCACCAGCCCAATGCTATACCCGAAGTGGCCTACTTCAAAAGCCATGTTCGCCACCAAGGTCTTTCTTTCACTACTCGGCAGCGACATGAGGGGAACAGCTGCATTCTCTTTAAGGGTTCGACCACTCCATACGTCATCGAGCACATCCTACACTTTCCAAACCCAACAAACCAACGACTTCTCCGGGGAACATGGGTCGTGGTGCGGCGTCATCAATCCGCTGACCTAGGGTTTGATCCGTATTTGAGATACCCGGAATTGGGTGCACAGGTATGGGATCAAGACCTTCACCCGGATCTAGAAGTCAAGTCACTCTTGGACATCGAGACACATTTCGCGACGTATAAGCTCCCGGCGTGGGACGCTCAGAGGGCCTTTATAGTTGTGGTCTCCTTATGACGTGTATGTTCTATTCATGATTTCCGCTTCATCTTGGCTTGACCCCTAGTCTAGGCTTTATAGACTTCCTGTCGAACGGTCAACCCATCTGTCGAGGTTTGAGCGGCGGTGATGATTTGTTGCCATGAACGACGAACAAGGCAGAATGTTGTTTGTATAGTCATACGATGTCGAAACCCATTCAGCAAGTGGCTCAAGCGAAGTCTTCGTGTTTTAGTTTATCATCAAAAAACATATATCACTGCTACTGCTACCACACTTCCTCAATTGCGAGCAGGAATCAGTCTTATAGTCGACCATTTCAAAGCCCATTTGCTGAGTGGCACATGCGCAGTCATCGTGTTTTCGCTGAGTGGCTCACACGAAGTCATCGTGTTTTCGCTGAGTGGCTCACACGAAGTCATCGTGTTTTCGCTGAGTAGCTCACACGAAGACATTGTGTTTTATTACGGCCACCACACGCTTAACCCAGCATCGATGAGCTTTTCTGATGCTGTTGGCGAATTCATTGGCAATGGCGCAAAAACCGATAGCTGGATATGGACTTTTGGCAACCTAAGGGGCCTCAATGAGGCAGAGTAAGATGACTTCACAACGGAAAGTAAGTCGCTTCCAATTTACAAGATATAGAATGATCGTGACATCTTCGCTTTTATCAGCTTCGACTCGTCTGAGCAAAGACTCGTCTCCACAGGCCGGGAAAGGGGTCGCGCGATGCACCGACGGAGACTCGAGCCCGGGACTCTATTGGTGTTGGCCGCGGTCCACCATTCTACTCTAGAGAGTCAGAGGCGCGGTCTTCGCCTGTTTGTGCAGGTAAGCAAGTTCGTCTCTGGTGGACATTATTGCCGATTCTTCTCAGCAGCGTTCTCAAGCTTCCTGCAGATTCTACATCGGCATCTTACCCCGCCCATAGTTTCCTGACAAGTGCCTTCGCGAGCATCTTCGCATTCTGGATGTTTGGCCAAACCAGAGAGCACGCATGATGGCCGGACAAAGACCGGGTACCCGACTTTCTCGCAGAGTGCCGTAGCCTCCTCAAAGCTCGTCAATTCCTTCACAACTGCTGGTCCACACCAATCGCGTCAAGAAGCCGCGAGAACTTGTACCGATTCTCAGCGGTATCGATCATCTCTGGAGACGTTCCATATGTCTTCACGTTCTGGCGATACAGCGGCAGGGCGACGGCGTTAGGTGTCTGACCACCCATGGATAGGATAACACTGCGAGAGCGTTCAGTGTCGTAGATTTCGAGGATAGTCCCCAAGCTGATGTTCTTGAAGTAGAGACGGTCTGCCTCATCATAGTCAGTGCTGACAGTGTCCGGGTTGTAGTCGACCATGACTGTCTGCAGGCCCTGCTCGTGCAGCGTCCTGATAGCCCTCACGACACACCAATCGAACTCGACGGACGACCCGATGCGGTAGACAACGGATCCAAGAACCATGACTCCCATTTCGTTGAGCTCGACGCCACGCTCGAAGGCGTTGTAGCCTTGTAGGTCGTGTAGAGGTAGTTCATGAAAGCGGGGAACTCCGCGGTGACAGCGTTGATCTGCTTCACGAACGGAGCGATTGCGTTCTCCTGACGAAGTCTGCACTCAGCAAGTTCCGTCGAGCCCATACAGGTGGACTGTTGTCGGTCAGAAAATCTGAGCCGCTTAGCCTGGCGAAGGAGAGACGAGGAAATGGTTGACACGCTGCATGACCTGGTAAAGTGGTTTAGTTAAAGATACTGGAAGAAGATCGTAGGACATACGAGAGGCGAGTTTCCATCTTAAAGATATACTCAAGCTTCGTCAAGAACCACTTGTCGATATTGGTCATCTGTCAGATCTTGTCGACGCTGT
The DNA here is from genome assembly GCA_014905825.1 of Lyophyllum atratum. NCBI lineage: Eukaryota > Fungi > Basidiomycota > Agaricomycetes > Agaricales > Lyophyllaceae > Lyophyllum > Lyophyllum atratum. Next base: position 399,092 of record JACGCN010000027.1, on the reverse strand, counting down.
AACCCCGGTGGAATGCTGTTGAGATCGCCAAGATGCGCTTGTCGATCAGGTTGAGGAACTCCGTGTCAATATTTTCGACATAGTCATTCTACGGCAAGCAAATTGATGTCAGCTTCGTCTACCTGCAATGATATTGTAACACACCTTCGCAAACCCAGCGAACTGGTCATCAATAGCGCAGATCGCCTTCTGAATTGTTTCCTCAAACGTCCTTCCGATGCTCATGACCTCACCAACACTCTTCATGCTACTGCTCAGGAGTCGGCTGACGCGGCTGAGTTTCTTGAGATCCCAGCGAGAAATCTCAACGACGACATAATCCAGACTGGGCTCGAAGCATGCGCTGGTGACCTTGGTAGCGGAATCTTGATCTCGTTGAGCGGGACTCAGTGACCAAGCTTCGCAGCGATAGATTTCCGCGATTCATGGTTCCACTCGAAGCGACTCGCTCAAATATGCGGTGGCGACTTCTGTTCGATCTTGACACTACATGTTGATATGAAGTACTATTAAAACTACAATAACGGTATATCTGTATGTATAATTCTGTTAAATAAGAAACTTCTAAATACCAAGCTTTACCTCCAAACACGACATCATGTCGCAGAGTGAGTCGCGGAGCGTGCGCTCATCTCGCACTCATCGAGTCGATGAGCGACACGATGACTGTTTCTTATGATTTTTCCTGAGAAATACGTCAAGTATTTTCAAACGAATGTTTTCCGAGAAATACCTTTCGTGTTTCTAAAAGAGTTTCTCGAGAAAAACAAAAAGAAATGACAAAGAAAAAGTCGAAGAAAAATGACAACGGGATCTCGAGAAAAATGAATCAAAAGACATGAAGTTTTTCTTGGGAAATAGCCGAGAAATACTTGAGGTCTTTCTCAACTATTTCTCGGGAAAAAGGTCGGGAAATATGAAAGGTTCTTCTCGATAAATATTCTGGAAATACTTAATTGTTGTATTTAATATTTCTCAAGAGATATTTCAAATTATTCTCAAGAATTATCGATTATCAGTACTAAGACAAGTTTCTAATGAATATTTCCCCAGAAAAATCACAACCCGCCACAAGTGTAGATTAGATTGACCTTAAGTCCCCAGTTTCTAACTTTGGACTTCAGGTGAGTAGATCAGTCAGTTCCTCAATAAACCAGTTTCTAACTTTGGACTTCAGCTTGTAGCTGTCTAACCTGACATCCCTGTGCTTGCCTGTTCTAACACACACTTGTGTCGTTGAACCTTCACAAAAAACGTAATATGCCTCATCTTTCCATCGGGTCACCAAATTGACGTTGTTCACAGTCTTGCGGCTTATACAGATAGTGAAAGATGCCGAGGGCAGCACTGACTTCTTCTTTGTAGACGACACTGGCAAGTGGAACACAATCATGCGATGCCAGAGATTGCAAATCTACATTGTGATCTGTAACGCTCAATTGCCAATCATGTTGAAGAGACTGCAGCAAATGGACAGTTGGATGAGAATCGATGCTCATGCCGGCTTGCAGGTGACGATGATGTTGGTGGAGATAATTGTGGATGCCGGTGGGTGCAAACTTGTGGTTCACCCAGGAGGACTGGATGACAAGCATGGAATGGCTCGCCATGCGGCCGTCTATAAGCTTCATGTTCTCTCTAACATTGATACCATGTTGGACACCACGACTGATGGGTGGGAGCATGGAATCGATGGAAGAAAAGAAGTTTATCTGTGTACACTACAATGTCAATATGAATTCACACACGATAGAGGTAGAAGCAAAGGCGCTTTGGGCAGTCCAAAATGGTCAACCCCGGAGTTGTCTCAGGATGGAATAGAATGCCACATGGTGATCACTGCAAATGCGGGTGTATTTTGTTTATCCTTATCCCGACGGAGCATCTTCTTCCCAGCCTACGGGGCTGAGATGGGCGATGATCTTGAGCAAGCTGTTTCTGTTGGTATCGGTTGTGGTGGTGAAGGTGTATTGAAGCTGCAGGAGGCGGTGTGGGGGGGGACTGGAAGAAAGTTTGAAAAGCAACAGAAGATCGGGTGCAGGGCACTGCAGGTGCGGCATGGCAGCGGCCAGGGTAGACAGGCTGGGAGAGAGGGGGAGAGAAGGGGCGACAGGTTGGGTGCATTTAATGAAAGGAAGGGCACCCTGACCTCAGGTCACAGACTAAGGGTCTGATCGGCAACCAAACCTGGGTCAGGTTTGGAGCCAGGTTTGCTTACATAGACATCATGTGACTGTTTTGGAAACGATTGGAGCACGTGTCGTGTCACCGTCGCGTCGTCAATTTTCGTCCACATTAAAATTTGCTTGGTTGAGCTTGGTTGAGAGTTTCAAGAAAGCTTTTACAAATTAAATTTTGAAATATGTTCCTGTTTACTCTGGCCTCTCACATTTTACATGGGATCGTCAACAAGTTGAGAACTTGAATCAGCCGTTCCGACTCCGACATCCACCGGACCTCACCTCACATGTCGGGGGAGGGTATGTCCTCCAGTGGAGGGTATATAAATATTTTGAACTTTCTGATCATTAACGTCTTTGATAGCAGGACCTCTCTACACCAGAAGATGGCCTCACTCTGCGGCTAATGGAAGTTGATACTACTTTTGAGGCCGCACTCCTGACATTCTTCATGGACCTCGAGAGGACCACGTCTGTCAATTTCACCCGTGGACAGCACTTTCCACAGCAATGCTGTGAGTATTGGACTCGACATATGATTTACTAAATACTCTAACACGAATTTAAACGGGGCCTGGCTTTCAACACCCTTTATGTCACAGAAGGAGCGGAAGGTCACCATATTGTTTTTTCTCTGCTCTCAAATTTAGACATATAAACTCTCAATGCCATCCAGGTCCTGGCAAAACAGATGGAGGACCTGAAGGAGAAGGAGGGGCGTGCATGGGAGATAGGAGGGAAGGAAAGGACGGAGGGATGGGGTCATCACCACGGAGGACCTCCTGGCGGTTCTGCCGGGGGTGTGGGCCTGACCAGGGGTGCCTCTGCTTAAAATAATCTTACCTCCTCCCATCCTTGTATTTTAGTAGAGCAATGTCATATACATGCGATATCAAAATCTTAGACGATTCCATTGAGGATCCTGTCGCGTCCTGTCACGTCTGAGTACACATAACTCGTGCTTGTTGATTGGGATAACTTGAACCAAACACATGTGGCTTCAAGCCTTTAATTGTTACTACTTAAAAGAAAGTGGCCCCCAAATACTTTTTTCGCACGTCGCCTCCGGAAGAGCATGACACTGTACTTTTGAGGAATCAAGAACTACCAGCGCATTTATGGAAATTCTACTCATTTCTCAACCTCCGGTCTCCAGGATTCAATACGAAGTACGTCCTCCCCTCCTCCTTCACCTGTTGCTGTAGAAGCTGACCTTTGTATTTCTATCTAGCTTATTATGAGCTACATCGACTTTGGAAAGCAGGAAGGTGCAACCCTTCAACTCGCCATTCATTACGGAGAGGTACTTTCGGAGATTAGGATCGCCAATAGAATATATTCAGGCATGTCTTTGCCCATTTCTTTCAGTGGTTATAAGCAGTCTGCCATTGGTCACAAGCTTGGCGAGTACTGAAGTAAGCTATCTTTCCCTTCGTTGCGATCAGAACAAACACTGACTCTTTGTCATATAGCTACACGAATGTCAAGATCATTTGTGTCACAGCGTGCAGCAAAGGACAATATTTTCATGAAAGGTATCTTGAACAAATAGTGAAGGAATACCTTATATGCTCAGATTATGTATCTGCAACATAGCGAGATATTCAGACTATCTTCACCATATTGCCAGATATTTAGAATATTTTTACCATGTTGCTGTTTGATCCTGAGGTATGGTGTAGGTATTTTAAAATTTTCACTAATCATATTGTGAAAATAGTGTGAAGATATTTTGAATTTTATCAGGGGTTATATGCTACAAATATGAAGTATATTTTCACCATGTCTTCTATGAAATTATCTTGAAAGGATATACCTTATGTTTATCATATAATGCCTGCTCTTTTTCTGAAGATATAATGAATTTATTCAGAATATGTTCTACCATAAGGTCACAATTTTGCTCACTATATTTTCTTAGCTAAAACTAAATATTTGATTTACAGTATGAGGCCCTTGCATAATCTCAGTATATAAGGTATTTCTTAACTATTTGTTCAAGATACCTTTTATGAAAATATTGTCGCTTGCACCCTGTGTGTTCACTGTAGCCTCCATTGCCGGCACAGGCTTGGGGCCCGTATAGTCAGGATGGGTCGGAATGAACCCTTGGCTCGAGTGGTGATAGATACAGATGATGTATGTCCCTTTCTTGCTATCACATCTCCGACCAGAATAACTGACATTGCTCCCCACTCTCAAGATAATGTTCCGTCCTTTTGATCTCCATCCCTCTCGTAATGAAAGAAACTTGGATGTCCATGTGGGCAATATTCATCATCTATTCTGCTGTTTTCTCGTACCTTGCTCACTCATCCTCACTCGCAGGGCAGAGTCTATTCCATTAGTACTCCTCCCCTTAACTTTTGAAGTTAAAAATAATTGGTACACTAGGAAACCTCATGGCCATGGCTTTCCCTCTCTTCACGCGCCAGATGTTTCGCGCCCTTGGCTACCCCTGCAGGAACACCATTGTCGCCCTCATTGCTATACTCATAATACCTATACCCTTCGTGTGTACACATTTCCTCTCTCTCTCCCTCTCTCTTGTTTCACAGACATTGGACTGACAAAATTTGGCTCGTGGGTAGGCACTTTTCTTCTTCAGGCCTGCTCATAGATAGGGACACTCACGTTCCTCCGAGATGGTTTCTTTACTTTACATCCATGATGGCTTGCTGACATTCATTTGCATACTGCATGTATCGGATTGTAGGGCACACAGTATTTCTTTCACTCTTCTTTTTGTAGTGGTCAGGGGCATGTCATTATGTAGATGTTATGCCGTTTGACGGTGACCGTCTCACGAGACATATAAATGCAAACACTCAGTTGTTTCCAAAACAGCCACATGATGTCTATGTAAGCAATAGTCATTTCTGAAACAGTCACATGATGTCTATGTAAGCAAACCCGGCTCCAAACCTGACCCAGGTTTGGTTGCCAAACAGACCCTAACATGATGGGCAGCTCAGTGGTAAACATGGGTAGCAAAGTGGTTGATCATCGATCATCTGACCATTTCGAAATATGATGTTGACCATGACTCAGTCAGTACTTTGGATGATGAGTGGTGGACCAGCTTTTATTCCATCATTTTCAAGGATATATAACTATTTCACCACCTTGAACATATTTAATGACATTGAATTGACGCAGAGTGAAACAAAAACATGTCCACTAAGTCCTCCAGCCCGCAATCCCTCCATAAACTGGTGTGAGTGAAGTGAGGTATGCCCACTTGCTGCCCACCATGCCAGGGCTTGATGCAGTGCTGATGCACTTTGCCTTTGATGAAGGCAAAATCACCAGGGTGTAGTCGCACCTGAAGATTCAGCCGAGGGAGATGAATGTACCAACCAGTGAAGGAACCAGCTGCTAACAGTCCAGTGTAGACTCCAAGAGGATCCTGGGAGTCCGTGTGTAGACCAGACTTCCTATATTGAATGGGAGTTCCTGACCTTTGAACAACAGGGGGTCCACAGCGTCCAAAGCCTGTCAGAGGAGTAGGAGCTTGGTGTAAAAGTCAGGATCGGCCCTATAAACCTCCTCATTCACATGTTCAGACACAGGACTCAACTCCCGTCATAATTGCATGGGCGAGGACAAGATAGTTCCTGTGATGCTGTCCTTGGAGGGCATCAGCATGCCTTTATTCTGTAGTGAAATGAGTACTATTCTGATTAGAAGGACACATGAATAACTCACCTCTTGACCTGGTGCATATCATCCTCTTACAAGCTTTATTTTGCTGCAGACTTGCCTTGTTGAAAGGATGTCACTTGACCAACCCTTTAGATTGAACTCTAATGCAGTTATCACATGTCTTACAGAACTTTCTAGAACATCAGAGATGGCACACAGACCATCTTCCAAATATATAATTATCCTCTGTACTTACAGTAGCAGAACAAAGAGTTTTACACTGATCTACAGTCACTAAGTAGCTTTACTCTTAAGACCCAATAGCACTTTCAAGTAAGATAGTCAGAGCCTAACTTCTACTACATTGTAGTATGCTTGCTCAACATGCCTATGTGAAGATTGTTGACCTTTGCATATGCGATTAGCTTGGAGTTCAAGCGCTCCTGCATGAACCCCATAATAAGTTATCTGAGCCAGAAATAAGATCATGAGGACTTATGACCATGCTCGACTATAACAGCCCAGGTATGTAGGCCACCAAGATATGGCCATCACTACTGATGGCCTTTCGGGAGATGTCGTCCTCCCAAGTGTCAGGCTTGATAGGAGGAATTGCAGGCTCTTCCAGTTGACGCAGACCTCGCAGTGCGCGCTTGAAGTTGAACTTGATTTTTACTACATTGATAGTCAGGTATGATAATAAATCTTAGGCAAAAAGAACTCATCAGTATGTTCTGCTAGCTTAGCAGTTATTTTATAGACATGCCAGATATTATCCTTTTTTCTGATAGGAGTGCAGCGGGTAACATCTGGACCATTTCTATTAGCCCTCACAGGTCAACTAAGGCGCTTCAACATATTGAGAGCTATAAATGTACTCACCAAGGTTTAGTGCTCTTGCCAACAGGGTCCACTCTGATGCTCTTTTTTTTCTCTGAGAAGCCTGTCAAAAAAAGAAGGGAGTTAGTACCATGACCTGCAGGGCCTTCAGAGTGTACCGCCAAAAAACAACAAAAAAATGAGAGAAAATAAAGGACCATAGGTCAGTGTAACACTTCCCTATAGTCACCCTTTTGGTTGAGTGGTCCGGTGCAACACTTTATGCACTCAAAAGGTTGGGAAGGGGTAATCAGCAGATAATACACACCTTGGCCATAAAGGATGACAGACTCAGATAACAGTTGCAGGAGGAGCGGCAGATTCTGCCAGCAAAGTGCTAGCAGTGGTAGTATGTAGCAACTTCAAGAAAATCACGGTCATGGCAAAGTCAAAGCAGGTAGGATCTTCCCACACTGTCATGTCCAAGGACCCACTAGCCGCATCGCCGCCTTGCTCTCTATCGATGTACGCTCCGTCGGCGACATGGCATCGCGCATCTCTGAGGCGTAGCCGTAGAGGATGCTCGTGTCCACGACGAAGGCGCACTTGCCAAGGCACTCGTACACGTAGTTGCAGAGGGACGACTTGCCTGTCCCACCCTCCCCTGTGAGGAACACGCAGCGGGCAGTCGAGACGGGGTCCAGGATGCTGTTGCCAACGACCCACATGATCGTGTCGATCTCCTTGCGGACCGTGACGAAGCGACAGAAGTACTCGTACGGCATGCACTTGAAGCCCTTTTTGACGATGGTGGGGTACAGGGGATTGATGATGGGCATGAGGCATAGGCTACGCAGCTTGCCGCTCAGAAGGCCGTTCGAGAGGAGCCTTGGAGGTACGGACACGGTCTCGAACATGATGCTCTCACCATCGCTGCTCTCAAGGACGGTGAGGCGGCTGATGCCTATACATACGCTGCGAGGGATGGGAGGAGCGCGGTTCATCGTGGCAGCACTATTGATGTGGATCATGAATGCAGACGCCGACGTGGCGAAGTTGACGGGCACATTGGTGATGCCGGCAGCAGAGCACACCATCTTGAGGGCATCAGGGTGCTCGATCGGCACCCACCAGTTGCTGCCGTTGAGGAAGACGCAAGTGCGCCCAGCTACCTCCGTGACGAGGCCTATGTCGGTGAGGTTCCTGCGAAGGCACATCTCCGCCTCACTGACGGGGATGGCGCACATGTTCTCTGTCCAGTTCTCTTCGACGTGGTACTTGCGCAGCTCGTTGCGTTGGAAGTCCACACAGGGTGCAAAGAACAATATTTTCATGAAAGGTATCTTGAACAAATAGTGAAGGAATACCTTATATGTTCAGATTATATAGAGGTATCATATTGTGAATCAAATATTGAATTTTATACAAGAAAATATAGTAAGCAAAGTTATTATATTATCAGAGAACATATTCCGAATAAATTCACTGTATTTTCAGTAAAAAAGGAAGCATTACATGATGAATATAAGCTACATTCTTCCAAGATAATTGTATGAAGGACAAAGTGAAAGTATACTTCATATTTGCAGCATATGTCTCCTGAAGAAATTCAAAATGTGATCACACTATTTTCACAATATGATCAGCGGAGAAATTGTAAATATATCTGCAACATAGTGAGATATTCAGAATATCTTCACCATATTGCCAGATATTTAGAATATTTTTACCATGTTGCTGTTTGATCCTGAGGTATGGTGAAGGTATTTTAAAATCTTCACTAATCATATTGTGAAAATAGTGTGAAGATATTTTGAATTTTTTCAGGGGTTATATGCTACAAATATGAAGTATATTTTTACCATGTCTTCTATGACTTATGTTTATCATATAATGCCTGCTCTTTTTCTGAAAATATGATGAATTTATTCAGAATATGTTCTATCATAAGATCACAATTTTGCTCACTATATTTTCTTAACTAAAACTAAATATTTGATTTACAGTATGATGCCCTTGCATAATCTCAGTATATAAGGTATTTCTTTACTATTTGTTCAAGATACCTTTTATGAAAATATTGTCGCTTGTACCCTGTGCCATGGAGACGGAGATGCTGCTCTGCTCCAAGTAGATGGCGTCGGAGCGGAAGCTCTCCATGCTCCTACGGCGCTCCAGTGCAGTGCGTCTAGTACTAGTAGCAAAATCCTACTGAGTACTAGTAGTACCAGAATCTACTTCCTATGCTGTGTGGTCTACTTTAATATCATCACTGATTCTGCAGGAATAACGGTTACTTCGAAGTTCGCACAATGACTGATTCATGCAAGGTTTGATCGTTTGCATTGGAAGCAGGGCTACCTCTAGCTTCACCTGTTTACGCAAGCTGGATGGCCCTTTGGAAGTAGGTATGTATAAACCCTGCTCCGAACATATTTGCCTATCCTGTCTGCACAGGCTTGGCACGCTCTAAAAGTCTGTCTATAGCTCACTCGTTCATCCACTTGGCACGACCCATGATCAGGCTTGATCAGGTAGTAAGGAAGGTTCCTACTGGTGGCCCTTTGACAGTACGTACAATGGTAATCAACAACATAGAGCTCACTCCAAATGTGGAGTCATTTCATATGAGAGAATCACGATTCACAACGCAGTGTGTGGGTTACATTTACAGCGCTTCCCAAAACTAATGAGATCACAACCTTTTTTTTTGATTCTGAAAAAGGAAATATCATATTTTTTTTGCTCAATGGGCAATCATAAAATTAGTCCTGACCTCAAGAAATGCGCGTTGAGACTCTGAACTTGTTAAGGAGGGGCCGCTCCGTCTTGTCTTTAGACATGAAAGAAAAGTCAAAGAGACAACAGATTGGAAAGATACAGTGGACTTCCTTTTCTGGACTTCCAACAAAAAAAATGTGATCTCATTAGTTTTGGGAAGCACTGTAAAGTAAGACGGAATCCATAGTGTTCAAAAGTCCGGTTCGGTTCGGTCTTTTGACCCAAATCTGGAACAACTGAACTGCTACCAGTTGCTGAAATCAACGAAACGGCAGCAACTGCAACTGAACTGGTAAAAACCGGTCTTTTGCAGTTGTGACCGGTCGTGCAACCGGTTGCGACCGCACACCAACCCGGCCACCGCTCCGAACGGTCCGGCTTCTTCGGGGCTTCAAAACGAGTCCTGGTTCATGAAAATCGGATAAGAACTGACAGAGTTATTGAGGTTTTAATGTTGCTATCAATTTCAGCATCAGCAAATACTATATTGGCTATAACTCCATCAATTCTAGCCAGAGTTGGATGTATCAAGGCCCAAAATGACAGGAAAACACGTGGGTATATGGTGCATATGGTGCACAGCCACAACCGGTTGCAACCAGTTGCACAACTGCAAAAAACCGCAACTGAACTGCAGTCTTTGCACTTCCGATTTGCTCCAACTGAACCTAAAGTCCAGTTGCTATCAGTTGCAGTTCAGTTGGGTTGCAGTCTTTTGCAGTTGTAGCAACTGAACCTTCAAACACTAGGAATCCAAGTCCAATTCTCTCCATTTGTAGCTTTTGCCTTATGCTCCCTTCGTGTGTTCAGAAGCCGTGATGTCTATTCTCCCGACCTTGGAGGAGAAACAACAACACATTGCTCATCTCACAGAGCTAGCCCACAGTCGAACGACACACACCAACATGTTTCTCACTCTGGAGCAAGACATACACCAGATACTCAATTTGAAGACCACAGCGTTTTTGGCCAGCCAGAGGATCAAAGCCGATTGCCTACCTTGAGAAACAACAGCTTCCTGGAGAAGGTAAAGGTGCAGGCAAATGAGATTCTGAACTGTGGAGAAAACGAGACCGCATCTTCAATAGAGAATCTGGATGAGGTAATGAAGAGGGCTCATCGCAAGTACTTTACTGGTGGTCCTTTTCTCTTTTTCAAGCCTCCAGTACTAGTGCTTAAGCCGTGGAGCTACCTGCAACAACATAGTATGTCCTGTTATGTACTTTATATATGCAGATGCTTACATACTAGTATAGCTCCTCTCCAACATAAAAATATCCAAGAGAACGGGTTCGGGTGATCTGATCGATCCCCGTTCCCACCACCCCTACTGCCACTGCTGCTGCTACCACTCCCGCTTTCACTCTTGCTCCCGCCCGGTCAATAGTTTTTTGAATAGTGCAGCCCAGAGGTAGGCGACTCGGGCATGAGCCATTCTGGCTGTAGTCTCCTCGGCCTTGGCTGCGATCTCCACAGCGGTGTGGGCTGTGGTGGCAGCTGGTTCTAGTTTTTTTTTTACTTCTTTTTACTATTTTAGAGAAATTTAAAATATCATCTCTTTTCATCAACTTTCAAAAATAGTATATTTAGCTCTCGTGTAATTTACTCTAAAGACCTTGTGGCCAAATAGTGACAAAAGTTCTACATCTCACAAGGTGCCCAGGACGATATTTTGATGAGACAAAGCCTGAAAATATTGTGAAGGTGCTCTTTGTGTGATAACACTATGATAGATGAACACATGATAGGCCCAATTCTGTATTTTATTGAAAATCATAGTATGAACAAATTCAGAATTCATTCTCTAAAGATATGTGAACCCTTCACAATATTTTCACAATATAATCAGTGAAGATTTCATAATATGTTCACATATAGTCAGGTAGTCAAAACATTGTGACCATATCTTCACCATAGTCTGGAATACCTCACTGTATTGTGAACATATTATGAAGTGTTCACTGATCGTATTGTGAAAATATTGTGAATGTTTTTTTTTACATTTCTTAGGGAATAAATTCTAAATTTGTTCACACTATGATTTTTAACAAAATACAAAATTTGCTTTATCATATGTTCACTTATCATAGTGGTGTTGCGCAAAGAGCACCTTCACAATATCTTCAGGCTTTGTTTCATTTAAATACTGTTCTTGGCACCTTGTGTCTGTCAAAGCTGGAAAAGTGAGGCACACAATTATTTCACACAGAATGCAAGCAACAACGGTTTCATACAAGGTATCTTGAACAAATAGTGAAGGAATGGCTTATACACTGAAATTATGTAGAGGCATCATATTGTAAATTAAACATGTAATTTCAGTAAGGAAATATAGTGAGCAAAGTTGTGATCTTATGAGAGAACATATTCTCAATAAATTTGCCATATTGAAGCAACACGCCAATGCAGGGTCTATCCCCTGCATAGACTTTTGTGAAGATGTGAGGTCCAACCTCTCGCATCTTCATGTTCTGATTCTATTCAAAACACTACCACCTATGGACACGACCAGCTCTGTCATGGGGCCGACCACCTGTGTGACGCCGCTCGCACAGCCGTGGGGCTACCAATTTTCGGACGATCACTTTTCAGAGGTGGGCTAGGGCTCGTTCCTGGGTTGGCACCAGTGCTGTACTATAAGGCATATATCTAGGTAGAATTATAGTCATATATTTCAACTTGAATAGAGGACATGAGCTCGCAACAATGGCCTCGCCATGCCCTTTGTTGTCGACAAACACAGTGGTTGTCAGGGGCATGCCAGAGATCTGGCACGAACATCCTAAAATAGATTCCTGTAGTTGGTAAGATGTGGCCACTCACTGTTGCCGACTCCGGGATCTTTCCAGACAACGATATAGTTTGAACGTGCTCGCTCCTTTCTGCTGATGCCCTTTCTCCCCTTCCCTCTCACATGCAGCGCAGTGAGCAGCTACCACCCCGCTCCTCCCGAGTCCACCTTTGCCAAGTGGCCTCGGAGTTGGTGGCTATGTGTGGGTGTGAGGTGGCTCCTCATGTCCTTTGGTTGCGAGCTCGCTGTGTGGGCTCTCAGAATAGAAATTAGCTAGGCTTTCGAAGTCCGGTCCGGTCCGGTTTTTGGCCCGTTTTGGCCAAGACCGCAACCGGAACCGGTTGGGAAACTTACAAGAGATGTGCAACCGACGACTGAACCGTACCCAACCGGTTGTCATCGGTTGCACCAACTTATGGGACCGGTTTGGACCGGTCACGACTGAACTGGGTTCCAACCGGTCGCGACTGACTGCGACCGGTCCTGACCGCTACGAATTCACTCATACCTATGCTAAGTCACGCCAAATGTACCCGAAGATCATATAAGATAACTAGTACCTATTACAGAAAGTAACTAGTAATTATTACAGAAAGTAACTAGCGACTACTACAGAAAAATCTGACAGTGAATTAGACGCATAACACGTCAGGTAATGTGGGGTCGGGCGACGTGGGATCGGGTGATATGGGGTTCGATGATGCGGGCCGCGTCTGGGAATGTGTTGGCGGCCTGACTGACGTCGTGACGTGGCGGCGGTGTAGGTACATCGTGGCGGGGCGGTTGGTGGACGTGACGTGGTGGCGGTGTGGGCAAATCGTGGCGGGGCAGTTGGTGGACGTGACGTGGCGGCGGTGTGGGCGAACAGTGGTGGGGCGGCTGAGGGATGCGACGTGACGGCGGTGTGGGTGAGCAGTGGCGGTCGATGCTGGGCTTCGGGGTGTGCAAGGGGGGCTCGAGAGGGGGGCTGTAGCTCCGGTGTGCCGTTTCCAGGCGGTCAGTCATCAGTGACGGTGGTGGTGGGTGCAAAAGCGCACCTCGCGGCTCTCCCCCAGCCGGGGTCTGCCCTGATTGCCTCCCCTGCTATCCTTCGATGATCGTCCTCCTGGGGCTACCACAGTCTTGCCAAAGAGTCCTTGCGTGGTGTTGTGAGGTGTGTAGTCGGAGACGTTGCCGAGTGGATGGTGTCGGCGGACGCGACGACGACGACAGTGGTGGTGGTAGTGCTGCGTGGTGGAACGAAGTCGCGTGTTGTTTGTTTACATGTACCATGTGACTTGTGGTCGGTTCCGACCGGTCGCGACTGGTCCTGGCCGGTTGTGGCAGGCCGGCCATTTCCAAGCAACTGCAACCGCTGGCTTTGGAAATCAGCCACAACCGCAACCGCAAGTCCGGTTGTTTGCGGTTGCGGTCCGGTCTTTTTCCGGTCTTTTCCGGTTGGTGCAACCGGACCTCGAAAGCCTAAAATTAGCATCCACGTTTGGGATCTGGGGGCATACTGGGTACTGGAGAATCTGTCAGAATGTCTACGACACAGTTGGTTTGTCTCCAGGGGTATGCTAGTAGTATTTCTTGTGTTTAGGCTTGACATTGCCGCCATAAGGCAACTGTGTGTCGGTGTCAGTCTCTTTTTTTTTAGGCCACAGGTTCATGTTTACAGTAAGTAGTTTTTTCTTTAAGGCAGAACATTTTCTGACGTAGCAATTTAGGTTTTGAACTTCTGGTAGATATTTATCACTTGAAATTGGTGATTTTTGCTTTTTTAGGTTTTTCATTGCTAACTATTTTTGTTTTCCAATTTCAGAATTTTGTGTTATTATTTTCAATTAATTTACAATAAGCATTTTTTTACCAGAAGTGCCAATGTTGACTTCTACTTTCTAGGATGTTGTTATTGAATATATGTTAACTTCTGCTTTCCAGGACGTTGTTATTGGATATATGAGTTCGCAATGAGCCTTTTTTTTTAGTGCCAACTTTTTGAATCCTGTTCCTCACTTTTTTCAAGTTTGACGCTAGGAGATGATAGACTGGGAGGCTTGAGTTAATTATAATGAAAGCAGGAAGGATAAGCACACGTCAGACGGACCTTCCAGATGATATCGACAATGACAGTGTTAGAAGGATGTAATGAAGCATCCATGTTCAGAATTGCGTTGATGTACTCTGTAGCAGAATAAAGGGAAGAAAAGTGAAGCAATATGGCCATCCAAACCAAGCGGATTCATATACCTTGTTTGGTCGGTCGATCCTGATTTTTCGCTCTAGTCATGGATATTTTGTGTTTCTTAACCCACAAGCTTAGCTAAGGCACTTGTAGCGATCATAGTTTCTGGAGAGAAGAGTCAGGGACAGAAACATACTCACACAGGCACCAGAGACCACTGTACCTTGAGGGCGACAGGTGTTCGCTGTTGTCCTGAAGTGTAGTTTCTCAGTGAGCAGAGAATGCGTGACATAACATGATAAAAGGTATGCTCACCTGGACACCATTGGCCTCTGATAATTTAGTCGATAGTAATCTCAAAGCTGCCCACAATGGGTCTGATCTCAGTGCCATCAAATTTTGACACTACAGCCAGGAAAGCCTCGAAGCAAATCTCCTGGCTGGGATGAGTCCAGAATTTGGGCCTTTGAACAGGAAATCATTGTCGCGCTCTAGGTTCCAACTCATGTGCTCCACGAGGCTACAAGCTAGCTTCTTTGATAGTTGCAATAGAGGTGTTATTTCCATCTCTTTCAGCCTTTTCGTGAGAGCCGCCGTGTCAAGGTTGAAGATGTACTCAGAAAAGACAGTATACTCGATTTTATGTTTAAAACAATCAGCTCAAGCAAACACGCATCAGGAAGCCAAGGCACAGAAACGGTGATCAACAGGATTCTGTTCTGTTTACCACTGCTCGAAGTCCCATCGGATTTTGGACTGATGATATGCATATGGCCTCCAACCCACAAGAATTTGACTCTAGATTACAAAATGATGTCCCTTCCTCTAATACTGGTTATTTGGCCTTTGTTGAAGCAGTATTTTGCAATGTTGCTGGTTTTTCTGCCTCAAAAGAGATATATTTGTGGTGCAAGGGTAGAATAGCAGTCAAGGCAGAGCTACGTGTAAGGCCGCCCCTCGGGCCCTTGCCTATTCCTGGCTCAATACCCATCACCACACCGCTTCTACGCGGCTATTACTCTTGCTATCACTCTCGATGTCAACCTTCTTGTATTTCTCGCCCTTCCCTGACGTTCTCTAGCTACATGATTGAATCCCTGCCTTTACTATATCATCCTTCCCCTCCCTTCGTTGCCCATCAACCTCTCCCGCTGCAACAAAGGTTAGTTATGATTTCATTTCACTGTTATTACTTACTACACCTCTCTCGCTGCAACGAAGATACTATTGTCCTGTCTGACGTCCGATCTAAGTGTTGGCGCCATACCCGGCGCCCTTCCACTATGGTACGTAAATTCCGAAGGATGTTTTGACTGTTCTGACTTTGAATCAGAAAGAGTGGTATTGCTTGCAGCTTGATAGGTCTTCGCCAATACTGGAACCTGTATGCTTATGCCTTACTGCTAAGCTGCTTGGAGAATGTGTCCACCAGGACTTCTTCAATGAGTTTGAAGTCGAAAACTCAGCAAGTTATGAAGGACAAAAGGATGGTACGAGAACTACATTATTTCATTTGAAATACACTTCTGATTTTGAACATAGATGTCATTTTTTTTTGCATAGATCTCAGGGAGACAGACTCAGTCAATCTTTTCTTTGTAGCATCAGCGAAAAATCATCATTTAGTCAAGTCAAGAAAGATTGTTGCCTATACAGGGGACGATAGAGGTACTGGATGCTGGACTTGTACAGCAGACAACGGAAATTCTTGCTGTCATATATATATCAAGCAAAGTATACATTGCAGCAATTGTTAAAGGCAGATCCAAATGCCAAGGATGACAGCGCAAGCAAAAATACACCTGCAGGTGCAAATTACATTCTAGATTGTACAACAAGTGCATTGATCACTTATAACTAGTTGCTGCTCATCGGGCCAATGTCCGTCCGTCTCATATCTTCCAATTGTTATACCCACTTGGGCTGCCAGCAATAGTGATGTGGAGTTATATCCCCAACCACTGCCTATTACAAAAAGCCCTGAAATCATCCCTCTCAGCCCATTCTCCCAATGTGCATGTGGTATTCTCTTTAATCCAGCTAAACCAACTGTGACAAAGAAGTGTCTGCTCTATTCTCTCACCAAGCCTCTTGCATGCTCAATTCAACTACAAAAGTGCCAAAAATGCAATACCCCAGGCAATCACTACATTTGTCCGGATTCTTGCAAGCTGGGAATTTTCAACTACAACTAGTGTTGTGCCGGGTTGGGCTTGGAAGCCCTGAAGCCCCAAGGCCGGCCCTACTTTGGGCCGAGCCGAGCCGGCCTTGGACTGGGCTTTCGAGGGCTCAAGGCTCGGCTTCGTGTTTTTCAGAGCCTTCCCAAGCCCTCAAGCCCGGCTATGGTGGGCGAGAGGATACTGACACCATTTCGGGCTTTTCATTGCATCAAATAGCTCTGGAAAAAGAAACTCACCCAAAAACCTTGCATATCAGCCAATGATAAAGGGCACTTACTATAACGCTAGCACTTGTCCGTGAAAATCCAACGACAAGCTCTGAGTTTGACCGTGGGAACATGTCATTAGGTGACGATCACGGTGAGCAGAACAGTTGAAATACTGTTCCAGACGACGAGGTTGACATTGTTGAGTAAGACCAGAATTTTTCATGGATGTAAGTTGACAGACCATATTTTTGTAGTGCAATTTTGAATTCCTCCCACGCTCACAAAAGCCCGGGCTCAAGCCCTCCTAGGTCCAAGCCTAGCCTGACTAAGAGCCCAGGGCTCGGCTCGACATCGTACCAAGCCTTGACCCTCAAGAGCCCGACCCAAGCCAGGGTATTTGAGCCGAGCCGAGCCCGCACAACACTAACTACAACAACCAACTTCTCTTTGCACATGACCTCTTGGATGAGTATACTATGGAGTACACCTCATCGGAGACTCCTTTTGTGGCATGGGTCCATGTTGTGTCACGGAGATATGCCAAGTACACACAAGGGGCCACTTTTGTGGATGAAGGAACCTTCCGAAAAGTTTGGTTCGACTATGCACGGCTAGTCAATTTTAGCAATGACATGGCTTGTTCCAAATGTAGACCATGTCCTTCCGACATTATCTGGGATGGAATCACATTCGTGTTCAATCAGAAACATCTTCTTCCCATCTTGTACCCACCAACCACGCTCCACCCCGATTCGATTGAGCGTTACTGCTCATATCCCAAAAATCAAACATTGGTGTTAAACAAGGACTGCAGAAAGCTTCTGCAAAGTATCACTAGGGCCATTATTGGTCCATGATGACAGCACAGGAAATGTTGAGGAGAGTGAATGTTGGAATATGATCTCGCATGCCTGAGAAAGGAGATAACTGCCTTGATTGTCATGGTTCAAAGTCAAGAACATCTGAAGTAAATACATGTAAATAAATACGAATTATGCTGATTTCCTCGAGAACGACACAATTCCCAACACTCCCACTCGGTCTCGAGGTGATCCAGTCGCTAGAAAATATTATAAATATGATGAGGTCCACCAAAACCATGTGGCTCCCACGTTCCTCCTGGTCCCAGATTCGCCTGATCCATCAAAAACTTACCGAAAATCTGGCTCCCACAGACTTTTAGACCCTTAGTCTCTAGAGTCCTCCAATCCTCCCCATCGGCTGGCATTAACACAAAGTGTCCATCAGCAACCCAAACTTCACAACTCGTTCAATGTTTTCAGTAGTGTCGACCGTTGTGACACATATGTGACTGTGACAAATTTTCCTCCGACTTCCGTTCCGTGTCTCGCTCGAGGGCTTCCATATTGTAGAGTTCTGTTGCCTCAGTACAGTCGAGGACTTCCATTGCGCCACTACAATCAGCGGCTTCCGTGCTCCAGTACATTCAGAGTCTTCCCGTGCACCAGTGCGGTCAGCGGCTTTCGATTCCTGCCCCTCGACTCTCAGGGACTTCTGAGTGCATCGTCCAATGGCCTCCTGACCTGAGGGCTTTCCGGTTCGTTCCCACGTGAAGGGCCTTCATGGGGGTCAACAGCAACAATGTAGGGTAAGTCCGGGGCCCATAACCTGTTGGAATATGATCTCGTGTGCCTGAGCAAGGGAGATAACTGCCTTTATTGTTGTGGTTCAGGGTCAAGAACATCTGAAGTAAATACATGTAAATAAACACGAATTATGCCGATTTCCTCAAGAACGACACAATTCCCAACAGTGAAGACTCCGATGCAAGTGCTGAAGCAGCCTCCTTGGAGTCAGCCAAGCAGCTCTAGAATATCCTTCAGCAAGTTCCAAAAAATCCAGCAAAATGGGATAAGTGAAACAGGGAGATGAATGGTGAGCCACGAAAATGACAGAAATTAGTGCTGCCAAGCACCATGTTTATTTCTTGCAGTGCACTTGATATCTCAACAGTAGCCCCGTTCAAAGTTGAGCCGCGACTTTCATGGTTGCGGTTGCGGCCCGTCACCTGACGCTATTTTCGGAGTCCGCTTCTGACACCGGCGCAGGCGTTACAACGCGTCGCGACGATGTCAAGTCCTAACCAGTGACGCACTCATTTCTAGACGCGAGTCAGCGAGAGCTGCGTCACATCTCAGAATTACAAAACGTGTCGGTTATACACTCCAGGCCTCGTAATTTATTTCATATTAGTTTGAAGTCAAAACATGTGTTCCAACCTATTGGTAGCTGGTCATATCTGAAATATTCAAGGTTACCTCTCAAGGCTGATTTAAATACACCCCTCTAACTTATGAGAACATCTCTGCTCCATAGATACATGTTGTGTTGCCCCCATGCCGTGAGTTATTGAGTAGTATTCCTGACTGACTTTTACTTACTTTTACAATGCTTTTAGGTGTCAAAAAATCGGGAAAAGGATTCCGAGCCCTTCAGACATAAAATCTCGTAAAAATCGAAGTTTTTACCACACTGCAGACTCAGCAAGGCATAGTTGACGCAGATGTTCACCAGGCGTCATTGCGCGTCGAAACCACGGGTGGTAAGGTCACAGAGGGTCACACGGCAGCCTCCGGCGGACTGTCAAAATTATGGTCAGGTGATGAGCCACGACCGCGACCACGAAAGTCGTGGTCCAACTTTGAACGGGGCTAGTAATGGCACGTGTGGCTGTCATTGTTAAGTAGTCCTAGGTACTGCAGCAGAGCTTGATCCACAACTGCCTCACTCTCAGAGAAAGTCGTCTTCACCATATCAACAGCTGATTTTTATAAGCCTGTCTCTATAGACAGTATGGTATGTACTCTATGATATGATATGTACAGTGTATGTACGAGCGGGTAATGCATGCTGGACAATTTCAGTCCCCTGGTGGTATTCTACAGAGAAGATTAACGGGCGATGGGATATAATGAGTGAGGGGTAGATGGGATGTGTGTGTATGGTGTACATATCACTGCGGTATCAGTGCGGGAGGTGGCAACACAAAGTAAGGGTGTCAGCGAGGAGATTGGATGGTGGTGACTATCTGTGGCCAGCGCAATCCAATGGTTGGGTAAAGTCGGTCGAAAAAGATACAGAGAGCAGCGAGGAGTGAGAGGGATCAGTATCATCGTGACGCCGCACGACGATGATCACGGCCAAGAAATTAAAAGAATGCGCGAGGTCCGACTCCGAGTCCCAAAGAGAGAGAGAAAGTAAAATAAGAACGTAGGGCGTGGCTGCGCTGCATGTGCGCTGTGTGCTGTATATGATGGTGTGTCTTTGCCGCGCATCCACCGCGCATTCAAAGCATCCACCGATCTTAGTCCGCACTGCCTTGCGACCACTCCTGGTCGGATACGACTGGTCTACTTGCCGCCCGAGGTCTTGAAGAGGACAAGCCCGCCGAGGGCGATGGAGTACCCAAATACCTGCAGAGGTGTGATGGCATTGCCGAATATAACGACCGAACCAGAGATGAGGAGTATGTCCTGCGTCGCAGGGTCAGCACGAGTACATATCAATCATAACGTATGGAATGGGAAGTAGTCAGAAGTTGCAATGCATTTACATGCCTTGACGATGTGACGATGTTGCGTTCTGGGCGTCACTAACGACAAAGGGACCAGGCAAGGCGAAGGGAGCAAACGCACCTTGAACACGCCCGCGAGCGTAAGGACCAATCCACTACCCACCCCAACGAGAAAGACAGCTGCGACATTGAGGAGGAAGGCGACACCCGCGTTGGTCAAGAGCACAAGCGGACCGAGCAGATGCAGGTCCCGGAAGGGTGCGAGGCCTAGCCAAACCCAAAGGGATGAGGATATGGAAGATAGAATCAAACACGAAACGCACCTTCGGTGAAGGGTAAGATGCAGAGGTTGATGAGGGCACAGACAGGAGCGTAGTAGTGGAGGGAAACGAGTGGGTCCATCTTCATGTTATGTAGGAGGATCTGAATGAGGACTAGACGAGAGGCCTCAAACTGTGGGCGCCGGGAAGTTCGCGAGGCCGAGAACGGCAGATGCAAGGAAGGCGAAGGTAAATGCAAAAAGTGTAAAAGTCAGTGAAAGGAGGACGTAAGAATCGTCAACTCGGCTTTGAAGAAAAATGAATAGGTTACTGACCAGTACTGCACCGGCCTGTACTAAGAAGCCGCCGAGGTGGAAAAGGCGCTCGCCGTGGGACGCGAGGGCAACGCCACACGAGATCATGACGACGATGAGGCCGAGCTTCTTGTTGGGGTCTTGCAGCTGGAATGTCCACGATATGAGCAGAATCGCGACGGGGGTGAAGGCCTACGCGCTTATCAGTGGATGCGACAAGGTGCTGAAAGCTTTGAGCACGCACCTTGAGCATCTGGATGTACGAGACACTCAGATAGAGGTACGCCGTATTGCTGAGAATAAGGCTGCCGGAGAAAAGGATGCCGATGGGCAAGATACGACGAAGGAAGAGGGCTTGGTCCATGTGTACATCGCGAGCGCCGTCAAGCAGGTTCGTTGTGCGTTGGAGGACACGTGTGCCGATGGCGGCAAAGGTAAGATGCCAAGTGACGGTGAAGACGGGGTACTTGAACTCAAGTGTGTTGTACACGTAGTTGTTGTAGATGATGACACTGGAGGAAAGGAGGATCCAGATGGGGATGATGGTGGTCGCGGTGAGCTTGCGTGGGGAGGCAGAGGATGCGGAGGCGGGGGAAGGAAGGACGGGGGTGTGGGGAGTGAACGTTTCTTTTGTGAGCTCGGCCATCTCGAGGTCGGAGGGGTCGAGGACGGGCGGGGATTTTTCGTTGAGCATGGATGAAAGAAAGGAAGGATATTAAGAGGGCTGGACATGCCGACTGACAAGCGGCGTTGACGGGACAGCAACAATGTTCGGCGTCGTCGGCACGTGCGGCTTCATTGCACTTCGGGCCAGGACCCCGGACTCTGCTCCCCTTCCAACGCCATGTCCAGTCTTCAGGGCTATGTCGACCGTAAGTACTCTCTCTCTCCTCAACAACCACCCGCTCATCCCAACAACCCCAGGCCGCGTCCTTCTCATCCTCCAAGACGGTCGCGCCATCGTCGGCACAATGGCCGGCTACGACCAAAAGTCCAATGTCGTCCTTTCCGACTCCAAGGAGCGCGTCTACAGCCTCGAAGAAGGCGTCGAGGAGATCCCACTCGGCCTCTACCTCGTCAAAGGTGACATGGTGTACGTGCTCTACCCTCTTCGTCTCAACTTGCGACTGACTCCATGGTCCAGCGTCCTGATCGGCGAAATCGACGACGCGCTCGACTCGGCCGTTGATCTCTCCACCATCCGCGCGGAGCCCATCCCCCCCATCCGCTACTGATGGTGCTCGACACGAGACAGAACACAGCAAAAGAGCATCTTGGGACCCGCACTCTCGTTCCCTGCTCGCCCACAACCCTAACCATGCGCATGCACCCTGGATCCCCACGTCGCGGCTCACGGCAGGGCGCGACACTCATCGCGCGCGCGCATACACACACTTGAAGACGAAGATGAAGGAGCCCTTGAACAGTCGGCTCGTTGGTTGGATGGTGTAATCGACGATTGGATATCGAGATTTTCAGCGGATCGGTAGGTTACCCTGCATGTTGTATCAGTATTACAATGCTACTTTGACGTCCTTTCATCGCCCAACGTCCATCGTCCCTTTGTCAGTTCGATGTACATAGGATCTACAATCAGACCCAATTAGGTTATCACAGCGATGACCACGCTCGGATGCGCTGTTGCATGCCATGACCCTCCGTAAAGATCTACCCAACATCCAAGGTACCGCGATAGCACCCACTCATGTTCAATCTCCTCTCCGATTCTCTTCCTCTCTGTCTCCCCCGTCATAAACACCACACACCCACGCTTGTCCAATCCCTGATGCGGGTCCGTTACTCTATCCTTAAACATATCTACATGATACATCTCCGAACTACGACGTCGCGACCTGTCGCTTGCCATCACCTTCCCTGCAAGGCCACAATTCAGTACACGCGGTGCATCCAAATATAAATGAGCATACATCTCTGGCGCACCTCAGTTACACCCACTCGTGTATCGTCATTGTACTTAGGATCTAGATATGCTTCGATGCGAATGCCCAAGGGATTGCTCTTCGCGTATCTACCTACGCGCACAAGTCGTGTCTTTTAAGTTTGTATACCTTTAGTATGAGAAGGCGCTTCCGCAATGCAAGGGATCATGAAAATGCACCAGGAAAGATATGAAGGGCAGGGAACGCTTCGAGGATGACGATATAGGGCTCGGACGGCCGACTTTTACCTCTTTAAACTCGGTACTTAGAGTGCCCGAGCCACCTGCTTTGTTCAGCAGTTTGCGCGACTTCACCTCCTTCTACCTATCTCATATATAGCCTGAAGTGTAATATAATCTAAGAAGAATAAATCAAAAAGACGTACCCAACAGCTTACTCTCCATCGCTTTCTGTATCATACCCATCACCATCCCTTCCCCACTCGGCCGTCCATTACTTTCCTTCCCATTCCCCACCATCTCCACCACAACCTGTCCACCACCTCTCAACGCCTCCACCTCCCCTATCCGAACGCCGCGCTCCCATCGAATCTCCTTCCTTGGGTACGCTGACGCCAATTGGAAACCCCACCACTCACTCGCGTCCTCCGCCTTCGAAATCTGCCTTTCCAAACACTTCTCCAGATCCACGCTGTCCCACGCATCTCCCTCGGGGGACGTCACAGGATCCTCCTGTGCATCCATCCCAGATGGCACCAACTGCGCATCCACAAAAGCATAGAGTGCCGTCAACGTCTGCTCAGGCGAAAACGCCCTAATCACGCGCCCGCCAGTCGGTAGCCTCACCGCCACGCGCATGCCCTTCTCGGGCTCCTTGCTCGCAGCCTGTACACGCCTCTCCCATCGCCTCCACTCCACCCTCTTCTCCTTCTCCCTTTTCCTCTCCTGCTCTCTTTGCCTCCTCTTCTCTTCCTCCTCCGCCTCAAGGCGCAGGCTTTCCTTTTGTCTCCGTTCCTCTTCCATCTTGCCTTCGATGCGTTCGCGGTCCCGCCTCGCCGTCTCCCTGAAAGCAAGATCCTGCTCCTCCCTAAGCCTCCTGTCCCTCTCTCGTTCTCTCTGCGTTTGATGTATACGGTCGAGGAACGGCGTAACACGCGGCAAAAGCTGAGTGGTCAGATGCCCAGACAACGTGTGTGCAGACGTGGGGCCGCCGGCAGTGCTGGGGCCCTGGTGCCGCGAAAGGACCGTTAGGTTGGGAGCAGGGGTGCTCGAACGCGACGAGGAGGATGACCCAGGGCTCCTACGCGGCTGGAGCGCGAGGAAGGCCACGAAAGGATAAGTTGTTGCCTGTAGCTTTTCCGCAGCTGTAGTAGCATAGCTTACTTAGCACTTGCCAGAAATATGGTGACAGACATCTCACCACCCCAGGCCTCTTGGTCACGTACATCCCCGCCCCAGACGACCACGTTGTTTTCATGTAGGAGCTTGACAAAGTCCGGGTCTGTAAGAGTAGACCTACAGCCACGTTGTCAGTAGACCAACAACGGAAGGATTGCAGCACACACCTCTTAAACTCTGGGACATCGTCGTGCTCCTGACTGACTAGGATGATACATCCGATCCTGGCGTCTCGCTGGCATATTCTGAGGGCCTCATCATAGCTACCCAGGGTAAAGTCTGGCAAGAACTTGGTGCTGTCGTCAAACCCTCTCGGGCGTGCGGTCAACGTGGAGGGACCTGCC
Organism: Lyophyllum atratum; assembly: GCA_014905825.1. NCBI lineage: Eukaryota > Fungi > Basidiomycota > Agaricomycetes > Agaricales > Lyophyllaceae > Lyophyllum > Lyophyllum atratum. The sequence continues at coordinate 374,569 of JACGCN010000027.1, read as the reverse complement.
ATATCCGTCGCTGTAGTGGTCGCATCGGCCCTCGCAGTGCCAATGGACACGGCGCCAGTCTCTTCCTCGAGCTCGCGAACCCATCTGTCCGGTCCTCCGCGCACGGTACGAGAAGGACGTCGAGGAAGGGGACGATAGAAGTTGAGCGAGGAGAAACGGAATTGCGGCACAGGGATACGGAGTATGCCAAAGATGAAACGGAAGATATTGGACAGGATGTGGAAGGGGTACGCAAATATTGTGAGAAAGGGGCGCGCCAGCTGGTAGAGGGACGTTGTCGACTGGGGTCGACGTGGAGCACCAACGTCGCTGTCGTCTATCTCGAATTGCTGCATTGGAGGGGGCGCAGCAGAGTCAAATATGAGGTCGACGGCGCGCTAACGCGGGTGTCAGTGGTGTCAATGTCGGGACAGAAAGTGGAGTACCTGGACATCCCAGCCGACGCTGTCGAGGACGCTGATAGCGACATCCTGATCAGTTCCGTGTATAAGGGCTTGGAGCTGTGAGAGAGCCTGCTGCTGTGCGGGGTCGAGGTGGCTCATGGTGGATTCAGTTATAAACACCGCAATCACATTCTGTCACATTCCTCTCCATGCTCCGTCCACTCACCTCGCGCACACCACGCCTCGTCCGCCGCATCCATAGCACTGCCCCTCGCGCCTCGTCCCTTTTTGATCCCAAGGACGTCGAGCGCGCAGAGGACGATGTCGACGTCTGCATCGTCGGTGGCGGTCCCGCCGGTCTCAGTGCCGCGATTCGGCTAAAGCAGCTCGAACGGGATCGGGGCAACGAAATTCGCGTTGTCGTCCTGGAAAAAGGCGGCGAGGCCGGCGCCCACACCCTCTCGGGCGCAGTCGTCGAGCCCCGCGCCCTCAATGAGCTACTACCCGACTGGCTGTCCCTGCCGGACCATCCGTTCACCCAGCCTGCCACCGCAGACAGCATGCGCTTCTTCACCTCCAAGTACTCTTTTCCAATGCCGCACCCCCCGCAAATGTCCAACAAGGGAAACTACATCGTCTCCCTCTCTGAGGTCACTCGATGGCTTGCCGGTATCGCCGAAAACGAGTATGGTGTCGAGATCTACCCCGGCTTTGCTGCCGCTCAGTTGCTCTTCTCCAAAACTAACGATTCTAAAGACCCCTGGGGCAACCCCGCCAGAAGCGTCCGCGGTGTCATCACAAACGAAGTCGGCCTCACAAAAAACTATACCCAAAAGTCTGCTTTCGAGCCCGGCATGGCTTTCAAAGCCAAGGTCACTCTTCTCGCCGAAGGTGCCCACGGCTCTCTCTCCAAGCTCGCCATCCAACGGTATCAGCTCCGCAAGGAGGCTCAGCCCCAAACATACGGCATCGGCGTAAAGGAAGTCTGGCGCGTCGATCCTTCCAAGTACAAGCCTGGCAAGGTCGTCCACACCATGGGCTGGCCGCTCGACACTTCTACCTATGGCGGCGGCTGGGAATACCATATGGACCGCGGGCTCGTCTCCTTGGGCCTCGTAATCGGTTTGGACTACGCAAATCCCTACCTCTCACCATATCGTGAGCTCCAGGTGTGTGTCTTAACCCCTATCTAAATCCACCACACCAACGCGCACCCTACAGCGTATGAAGCACCATCCCTATTACCGGGAACTCCTCGCAGGCGCTGAACGTCTCGCCTATGGCGGACGGGTGCTCAACGAGGGCGGGCTGCAGTCCATTCCGAAACTCAACTTCCCCGGCGGCGCGCTCATCGGGTGCTCCGCCGGCTTCATCAACATCGCCAAGATCAAGGGCACCCACAATGCCATGAAGAGCGGGATGCTGGCTGCAGAAGCCGCCTACGACGCCGTCCACTCCCCTTCCGCGTCTGAGTCCACAGAAGTGGGCTCTGACGCCGGACCCGCGGCGGATATGTCAGCCTATGATAGCGCCCTGCGTTCTTCATGGGTGTGGGAAGACCTTAAAGCAGTGCGCAACCTCCGGCCATCATTCAACACCCGCCTCGGGCTCTGGGGCGGCATTGCCTACTCCGGCATCGACTCGCTCTTCCTCAAGGGACGCGTGCCATGGACCTTCAAGCATGCGCCTGATGCTGAACTTGAGAGGTACAAAGTGTGTACAAGCCTCATCGCTAGTATCCTAATGTATGAACCTAACATCCACCCTCTCCGTAGAACAGCAAGTCCCTGGACGCAGCACACACAGAGCCCGCCTCAAAACATAAGCCCATCGACTACCCACCGTTCGAAGCGCCCCTCTCGACGGATCTCATGACTTCTGTCGCGCTCACAGGCACGAACCACGCTGAGGACCAGCCAAGTCACCTGCGCGTCGTCGAGACATGCGAGTTCCTCCGTGAAGTCGAGACGGGTGTGAACGAACTTGCAGAAAGCGGTGCCGTATTCGAGACGGAGTGGGGCACGGTCGACCGCAAGGCTACCAGGAGGAAACATGTCGAGATCAACGTAAAGGAATATGCGGGCCTCCTCGGTCATGCATGTCCCGCTGGTGTGTACGAGTACGTCGAGGCAGAGGTGCGCATTCACTTTCAAGCTTTTCTAAAACTTGCGACTTACGATATTTGCAGCCTGGCGACAAAGCTGCAGCGGAAGAAGGCTGGGACGGCAAGAAGCTCGTTATAAACTCCCAAGTGCGTGTCTGCTGTCTCAGTACCCATTTGTCCCCCATCTTAACATACCGATGCCAGAACTGCATCCACTGCAAGCTGTGCGACATCAAAGTCCCGACACAAGACATCACATGGACCGTGCCCGAAGGCGGTGGTGGCCCCAAATACAGTCCGTGCTTTTATGTCTCTATATCCTCCTTTCGCTACTCACTCGACAAATACGCAGGTCTCACGTAGAAAATATATCATGCTACACGGTAACTGAACCCGTGGAAAATAAACACGAAACATATCGGGGCAGTGAAAGCGCGCTGAACATTAGGACGGATGTATAACACAAATTCAACTTTGTACTCTACCCATTCATTACACAACTTTCCAAGCGAACATTTTCGTTATGAGTCTTGCGGATCAGTTCATCGACTCAACTCTTTTTTATACAGCGAAGGTAAACAGCTGAATTCGGTGAATAACCGCAACTAACAGGTCATATTTCGCGAACATTTATTCAAGTCGACCTGTTTTGTAGCCTCGCTGTGCATGGGTCATGCTTGCATCATCCTTATACGCGACACTAGCCTCATTTACGTGATAGCACAGCGTTGGGATGAGTGGGTGCGGGTGTATGAGGAGTGGGGGTGTTCATTGAATTGACAGCGGGGGAACATGACCTGATAAACTAGTGAAAAATACGTGTAATATGTGTAAAATATGCAATGCAGGAGAGCGGTGTAGATCAGCGCGATATGTGATGTGGGGGACGAACGTAAGTAAAGAGCTTTGGTGACGGAAGGACGACCGCGAAGTGTTCATTTCCTTTCCGTTCCTTTTCGCACGGATGAGAGCGACAGAATGCTCTACTCCTGGATCTTGGCAAGGATTTCCTGGTCCTTGAACAGGTAATACTCCTGTAAAAGAAAATAAAAATTGAGTAAGGAATCAGCTTTTGGGCTTGGAGCGCTCGAACGGAACAGTGTACGCACCTCCTCTCCAACCTTAATGGCGTTTCCACCCCATCCAGGTAGAAGAACGCGGTCGCCGGCTTTCACCTGGGTGGGGATGATCTGGCCATCCTTGTTGGGCGCACCAGGGCCAACGGCAATGACGGTTGCCTCTGGCAGGGGGTTAGAGGTGGCGGAAGTGGGCAGGAAGATTCCAGTGGCCGTTTTCTATAGTCAGACAGGTAATGCGATAAGTGAGGAGCAGTAAGCAACGATACGTATACATACCGTCTCAGCCTTGAACCGCTGGACAAGAACGCGGTCCAGGAGAGGAACGAGGGACTTGATGGACTTGAATGTTGCTTGGGAGGCCTGAGTATTGCTCGGACGTTAGCGCAAAGAAATATGGGGAGCAGAGTCGCGTACCATTGCAGTGAAGTCGAGTGGAAGGAAGGACAGCGAACTGAAAAACTTGGTGACCGGACAAACACGTTTCGCTCGATTTAGGCTTAAATTCTGGTCACATGACCACTGTTTTCTAGAATCAGGGAGAATCTCTCAACGCCGGCTTTTGGGCGAAACACAAGCACCGCCGTCAGCATAGAATTCCTCGATGACACCCGAGGTCGAATGAAGCCAGGGCATCCTCTCCAGCTCGACTCCTCTCCTCGGAAACACTCGCCGAAATCTTCTCACACAGCTTGCGCACAGCGCACATAACCTCATTGGTCACAATGTCACATTCTTGAGTATCATTAATATTCAGAATTCTAATGCGTTCATCTTGGAGTACCGAATGCCTTGGCAGCGGTGGGCTAGGGTGGGCTACGAGAAAGTTCCTCGATAAATTTCGACAAAACTACCTACAGCAAGCGTAGCAATTATGCCCTCGCTGCAAAAATTCCGCCTATACGGTGATAACTAACGCTCTGGGATTCCCTTCGCAGCCTATTGTAAAATGTGTCAAGCAGGCGTCACAATGTGTTTCCTCGGGCATGGTGTTCTCGAGATTGTTCACTTGTTCACTTCTTTGCGGCTGCCTCTCACTGAAGAGTCTTACAAACCTCATCTCGTTCACTGCCTGTATCTCCTCAGAAGTCCAGGCACCCAGTCTCCGCGACTTCATTAATCGGTCCCGTCACATTGCGGCGCCAGCCGCTGATGGAGGTCGTCATTTTTCGTCTATGCAGGTTCCGAAGGTCCTGAGGACGAACGAACGGAAGCCAAAAATCGGAAGGATTTGTGAACCGCGTAATTACTGATTTTCATTCCTCTCGGCACAACGGTGATACCTATCCCACCGGGTTTATGTTGACAATGGAGACCTTGAGCACTGACAAGCTTTGATGTTCACCAAGCCCTCTTGCGACACGCTTTGGAGACCGCCCTCCTATCGACGCCCCCCGCCGTGGATTTTTGGTCCAGATGGCCTCAGCTGTGATAGAAACGCTGCATGAAATCGACATGCTTATGGCGAGAATGATTACAGAGAGTACGTTAGCAGCATACTAGTCATATCCTACTTGGTGCAGGCCATGACCGACATGGCGGCCATTTTTCAACACCCTCCCGTCATGCCAAACTTGCCGCTAACGCTGCAGAGCTACGTCCATCTCCATTATAAATGCAGCAGACTAACATTGATCGACATATCATCATAAAACGTCGTAAGTACTGTAGATTAACTCCTCTGTAACTCTAAATCAGTGATAGCCTAACAGATTATAATGATACATTAAGTCCAATAAATGTCCCACAGATTTCATGCAAGATAACTCAGTTCGAGCGGCGCGCATCGCTCTCTTTCTCCCGGGATCTAGACACAGCCGTCCGCTCTTGGTCCTGTTCCCCAGCATCCTGGTGTATGGCTTTCTTTCCATGCCCAACGATACCTACACCACGGAAGAAAACAATAGCCAATAATGTTGCTGTATAGGGTCACCTGGTCAGCTCCGCCATCGAAAATACTGAAGATGAAAGTGCATACCAAGCACACCAAAGGCAAAAGAGCCCCACTGCGCCGCTCTATAGCTGTCCAGCGCCGGTGTTGATGAGGGTGTGATGTCAGAAGCAGCCTTTTGCGAGGTCACCCTGTTGAAAATGACAGTTGTGACGGTGACACCAAGCGACGTGCCCAACTATTTGAACGTACAGAACGGTATCAGCACTCATTCGATAAAGATACACGTAGCAAATGACGTACCTGCGTCATTGTCTGAAACAAACCCCCTGCAAGGCTCTGTTCATGCGGCTCCGCGACCTTCGCAATGAAAAGTGTACCCGCTGAGAACACGAAATCTGCTCCTATGACCGCCACTATGGCGCCGGGGAAGCCAAAGGCCCAATACGTCGCGCTGGGGTTGATAAGCGCAAAGAGGAGGCCCGCGATCGATGTGCCAATGGTACCTATTGCTGTTTATCGAGGAAAAATTGGTATCAGTGTCACACTCAGCATGATGGGGAATTGGTGCGGGTGGAAAGGGTAAAGACGTACTAATGAGGTACAGTACTGGGATGTACCCGACGACTACCGCGACCAGCATGTTGCATATGATGCCGGAGACAAACATTGGTAGAAGCCGCACAACGGTGCGAAGTGGCGAGTAACCGATGTAGCTCTGATAATACAGCTACTCAGAACAAAATCGATGTAAACGTGAGTCAGGCAGGCCGCATCCTTTGGGGTCCGGGAAAAGCGCACCTGTGCCCAGAAACACCAGGAGAGGAAAGAGCACCAAGTTAGGAATGCAATGCACATCATGACGGCGAAACGGCCTTTTGCGCGCCCCCAGAGCGACACCTTCATGAGTGGTGGTGGGGAGAGCCATGAAGGGGTAGTTGGAGGCGGAGTTGATGCTGGTGTGGTGGACTGACTATCGCGCTGGTGCTGTTGCAATTTTTCACTTTGACTTTTATTTTGAAGCTTCTCCAGATGGGATTGCCAGACGATAAAAAGTGCAATGAGAAGGACGCCCGTTATTAGAAATGCGATTATATCTGCATGTAATAGTGCATGAGTTTCCGTGACGCAGAAGAAAGAAAGCCTAATAGTAAGAAAAAAGGTTTTTGAACTTATGACGTACAAGGTGTCTTCCATCCGTTCGGCGCGATCTCTCCCTGCCCGAGAACAAAAACGATGAGCACAAGGCCGGTGGTGACAAGCAGCGCGCCGAGCCAGTCAACCCGTTTGTCGAGCTCCGTAGAGGGAAGATCGGGATCGAAGGAAATAATGCCGCCGACGAGACAGAGGACTGTGAGACCTGCTTGGAGGTAGAATGGGGAGCGCCAAGTTTGACTTGATGGACGCGTAAATGTGACAATCTCTGGGATAAAAAAAAAACATCAACGTACGCTGTCGTCTGTGCGAGCAGGCCACCAGCAGCCATGCCAAAGGCAGCACCAAGTGGTGCGCCAGCGGCAAAGGAGGAGAATGCTACCGCACGAGCGCGGGAGGGCGGGAAGGCATGGGCGAGGATGCCAAGCTAGATTTTGTAATATTTGAGTCAAACTTACACTGGCGGCCGGGAAGGACTCACGGATGCTGGGATTGTGGCTGCTCCTCCTATTCCTTGAAATCCCCGAAGTATATCGAGCGTTACCGAATCTGAGCGTCGAGTTGTAAGCCTCAAATATGATTACAGGGATGAAACACTGACCGTTGGCAAATGCACACCCCAGTGTGAATGCTGTAAGACAGATCGAGCCGAGGATAAAAGTTTTCTTGCGTCCATATAGATCTGCGAGACGACCGAAGACCAGGAGAAGGCAGCCCTATAGCAAGAATTATTATTAATTCATGATAAATAGCAAAGTCACGTACAGAACTGAGGGGATAGGCAGAGACAAGCCACTGTAACTGAATCTCCTGGATGTGAAGGTCGCGCCCAATTGTCGAGAGGGATATGGACACCGCTGTATTATTTGCGCTCTACATAAAATGACATGGAAGTGAGACAATGCCAGGTGAGGAAGGCGTGTACATACGTTTACAATCATAGCAAATGTGCACGTAAGGACCAGGATGACGGACTTGAAGGTGCTTCGAGTGGGATGGGTGAAATGGTCGTCACGGTCGATGTCCGAGTCAAGGTCTTGCTCGCTGTTCTTGTCAGTGACGAAGCTCATGGGGGGAGACATGATGAAGGGATGCCAAAGTACGGCGGTCCATGCACCATAAGTAATGCAGGCGATGTGTAATTATAAAAGCTATTCGACGACGCGAAGAGGCACGACTCAGCTCGATATGATGCGAAGCCTCGCATGATCCCCTCCGGCATGCGGTCCGGCACGCTAAAATCATCTATCAGATAAGATGGCATCCTCGGATTGGTTGGGGCCAGCTCCGTCCGCTACAACGATGGATATCAAGAAACAGCGGGTGCAGTGGATCGCAATTGATCTCGCTAGAATCCAGGGATAACCTGCTAAACCCACGAAGCCACGGAAGGAAGTGCGATGTTACGCACACGAGGCGGGATCTACTGATCCAGCTTGCCTGCCTATCCCCACTCACTCAAATGACGACCCCTTCCAGCCTGAGCCACCGAGAATACGGACGCCGAACCATGCTACAGCTGCGCTGGTGGAGTCTTTGTTAATACCCGCACCCTGGCAAAGCAAAATGACCACCAAGTTAGACTGCTGTATGAAGTAACTATCGGACCTGCAGGCTTCCTCGATCGACATCGCCAAGGCCGAAGTCAAGGTGCCTCCCTCACACAGGCACAAAAAATCAGTCCTTCGATCGTGCCCGACGGACAACTTACCGCTTGGTACTAATTTCGTTAGGACTACTGAAAATGCTTGTCTGCGCCGTACGATCGGTGCGATCTACTTCGTGAGCGTCAGTGAAGCACTGTTTGACTCCTTTTCGTGGCTTCTTTCTGGTGGTTGGTCCGGGAATTTCGATCCATCGCAGTGTGAAGTGACGGAAGGGACGACGCCAAGCTCGATATCGCCGTTCAGGCCATGCACCAGGGGAAATTTGACTACATCTGCAATACTTCTTGCGAAGATGATCCAGGAAGGAGGCAGGTAGATAAGGCTATTCAACACCTTGAATTGGAATTGCCCACACAGTGTGAACATCTCCGCAGAGTTAAAAATATCTCGCGTCCCCATTGGAACGCTCAACCGGAATTGCTCGCTGTCGAATAGGATATAATTATTTGTTTGGCGGTTCGAAAGGCACAGAAACTGCAGAGGAAAGTTGCTACGCGTAGATGAAATAAGTTCAGTTACTGGAATTCGGGACCCAACTGACTAGCAGTGGCGTATGGGTATCGCACGTCGCATCGCGCATGGCGTCTACTGACTAAGGATAGTGCGCACGAAGGATTCGTAGTTCACGTTTCCGTCCCTGTGTAGGAAAATCAGCATGTCAATTCCCAAGAATTAAGCGCGTTGATGATACGGGGCGGCATCGGGGCTGAGGACAAGGGGAGGAAAATAGGGATGGAGACTCACGCGCCGATCTGCACACCCTTGAGCAGCTCATCGACCTCCTCGTCCGACATCTTCTCTCCTAACTGCGTCAGCACGTATCGCAGTTCTCCCGCACCAATAAACCCATTTCCCTCCTTGTCAAAGACCTGGAACCCGCGGATAAATTCCTCTTTGAGGAGAAAACGAACGCGAAATCCGGGATGGATTAGTATGGTGCGGTCACCTAATCGGGGCAGGTGGGTTCACCTGGTGTGCCAGCGGGCTTGAACCCATCGGGGCGGTTGAGGATCTTCAAGAACGTCTTGTAGTCAACTTTTGGAGGATGAATATCAAATCAAAACCATATCGATGACCAGCCATGATCCTGTGGTGTAAATGCATACCGTCTCGAGGGGCCGCTGCAACAATTTCCGCCACTTCCGCCTGCGTGGGATTCTGGCCTAGAGCGCGCAAAAGATCGCCAAGTGTCTCGCGAGGGACAGCTCCTGTCCCGCGTTTATCGAACAGCGCAAACGCCTCCTTGTATTCTGGGAAGACCAATCGATTATTGGCCGCTGTTTGGGAAAGGATGAGAATGCGAACCGACCTGCGTTATCACTCTAAAGATCAGTAACACGGAATCAGATTCACTCACACTTGAAAGGGGACGAAAGGGCTTACCATGATGGTCGTAAGGCGTAAGCTGAGGAACGGACGCGATGGAGTTGAATGATGGTTGGTGTGTTTGCTTGTGTTACGATCTGGCGGTGACGCCCTCCACCACACCACCCTTCCTCTCTCCCTCGATCATAATGGTACTGGTGTGCCGGCGATCCCCACTCATCAGACCGCACTAACACGTCTCCCATAGGACGTAGACCCCCTCGCAGATACCGTTCCGCCGCGCCATGCTATCGAATCAGATGAGGAAGAGGATGAATATAAACCTCTCCGCTCTAACTCGGAGCCCAACCAGGTTGCTGAAGTCAAGATCCTGGGTGACCTACCACGAGGGCGTAATCTGATTGTAGCTACTGGAGACGTGGCCAAATATTGGGCTCGCGGCGTGGATTTAGGTGAACAGAGCGGGGCTGTAGCCGTGAATAACATTCAAGTACGCTTCATCTCCGTCCTTTCGCAGTGAAGGTCTAAGTGGGGCCTAGGTTGGCCTTGTATTCAACCCAGAGTGGACGAAAAGTACTATCATTATATCAGAGGCGTTGACCAGGCTGCCTGTATGGTCGATGCACCAATACGCGTCCACCATTCTTGACTCCCTGAAACCTCCAATGTACGTCATACGTATTAGATCTTCATTCGTCTGATCCTGATCTATCCACTAGGGTATCCCTTCTCGACACCTATGCCGTCCCATCGTACATTACCGAAGAACCGGTGTCTTTTCAATATGCACCCCTACGGTACCTTGCAACGTCCGCTGTTGATCCCGCCATAGTTAGTCCAAATGTATACACCACAAACTTGACCGCCCTTCTGACACTCCCGTAGAAGTTCAAAGCTGAACAACTCGCACCACCCAATCTCATCCAATCTACTTCTGCTTCCTTGCTGTTGATTCTCAAGACAAGTCATCAGCCATCGCCGGGAACCCTCATCTTGATACCCTCGCCGCATATTCCCCACCCGCCTCCAAAAGTCCTGGAGCCATCCAACTTCCTCCAGCTATCCGAAGACCGCTTCGAGTGGCCAGAGGAGACGATCAACGTGGCGCAAGGACTGCTTTTCACCTCGATTAAAGAAGACCTCCCACCCCGCTGGGCCCACGGCAAGGACAAGCGCGGGGTCACCAGTGCATCAAGGAAAAAGAGTGATGTTGGAGATGGCGGGATGTACATTTGATTGTGTCCTGGATCTATATCAAGTCCGAAATCCAAATAAACCAAGATATACGTATGCATAAGAAGTTAATAACAGTGTGACGACTATGATTGGGGTATACGAAACGAGTGAGTGTGAATGAGTGTAGAATATCCTGTCCAAAACGTCCCCTCCATCGAATCACCGAGGGAACGCGCCTGGCACGGTTTGTCTCCTTCGCTCAGGATGGTGAAAATACGTTCCATACCGCGATGTTCGCGACGGCGATGTTGTTGGAGACGGCGATCCAACGTCGGTCCCCGGATCGCTAGCTTCTGTAATCGATTGTTCGAGTCCACCCGAATTCTCAACTCCGAGATCTTCCTCGTCACTGTCCGCGTCCTCTTCTAACCAATCTCCTGAGTCAGGTAACATGATTACACCTGACGCAACATCGAAGCTCAGGCGATGACTTAGTCCGCTGCTCCCGGACCTCCGGGGACGCGGTCGGGCATCTTCCCATGGATTGCCCAGCGCTGTTGAGTCATCTACGCCATCAGCTTGTGTGCCAGCACCGTTGGACGGGCCGGCAAGGTTGGGGGTGGTATTCGGACGTCCACCGCGCAGCGAACTGTATCGCTTTCGGAGGGTGAGGACTACGGCTTCTTTATCCTTGGTTACTCGAGGGGAGTCCTCATGGTGGTTATGATTGTGGTTGGCAAGAGTCTGTCCCTTCTTCAGCGGAAGCCATGGTTCTGGTAGTACCCCAGTTAGGGCTGGATGACCATACCGCCGCTTTCCTGTGCTGGACATGAGGTAAGCATATCAATCAAGATAGTAAAAACTGATGGTCATTACTTGAGTACGCCGTTATACCAACCAGCCATGGGCGGTTGTGACTAAGAGAACAGGTTTAAACACAAGAATGGCTTGCGGCACGGGGGGTATACGTACATAATCCGTACGCTCGTCTTCTGGAGCTACATAAAGGGTGTCGTCGTTCTGAGCATACCTCCTCTTGTTCAGATTGCTGTTGGGTTTGTGTCAGCATCTTACATAAATTTAATGAAGGCATAGTCTACCTTTGAGACCACGTCACAGGATGCCCTGCTTTCAATCGCATGACGTCCGCGGTTTCTTCACCTCGCTGGACCTCAGACACTGAAGATAGACTGACATATTTACTCAACGGCTTGAAGGTCTTGTCGATATGATATGACCAAACGATTGTGCCTATCAAGAGCGGCACCAGTAACGACGAGATGATGTAGGATTGTCTTAGCGTAAAGATGCCGATCATGAACAGCAGGAAGATGACCACGCCCCATATAAGACGTATGAAAGTGATTGGCCACGCCTGTCCTTGAGATTCGTAGGGCTTGTAGAACACTGCAAGTGCAATTTCCATCAGACATCAAGTCACAGGAAGACCGTTGGTAAGAAGATAGCATACCAAAGAGTAGTTTATACTTGTAAACGATGTAGCCCATGCCAAAGTAGATGGCTCCAAAGACGACAATAAGGGGCTGCACCACGCTGTACAGAAGCGTGATGACGAACATCAAAATTGCTTGCGGGTAGACTACGCCATAGTTGATCATAGGCGGAGCATTGAGCTCCGCATAATCTATCGAGAGTATCATCAATATCTGTAGCGCAAGGATGATGCATAATCACGAACCTCGAGGCGTTCGCGTGAGGAACATGAGATAGAAGAACCGCGGAATGATGACACCCAAGTTGAGAAGTTGAAGAGGCATGATACCAAGGCCTATATAACGATGAGATCAGGCGTTAGGCTGTGCATTGTGAGCTGACCTTGCAGAATCACGTAAGACAAGAAGAAATGCCTAGGCGAGGTTCAGCAAAGAGCGTGAGTGTGCATGGTGAAAGAAAGTCTACCGTGCGCGCCCAGCTTGCAGTGCTTGAGCTAGCTTCTCAGGTACTTTGGCAGGAGAATTGGCAAGATCTTGTACGAGCTGCCAGTAGGTCGACGCGAGGAGGAAGATGAAGACGACGTTGATTAAGAGGAATAAGAAATATCTGGAAGATGTGTGAAGATGTATGAGTGATGCTTTGAGGTGATGCAGTTATGCTTGGCGTACTTTTTCAGCAACGAGTATTCGACCCAGCTTCTAGCCCGATATCCCTGAAGATAGGTAAGGCCTGCCACGATGTATTTAGCAAGAACCGGAAATTCAAATTGTTTATAAATACCTTCTAATATGAACGGCAGGCATGCGTTTAAAGTAATCATCGCCACACTGGGCAAAGAGTTCTGAACGATGGCCCTTATTTGCTCGTTCTGGTCGATAATTCTTCCCAGCCATGGCATAGTCTTCTTCACTTCCTTGTAGCTCAATAAGCTGGCAAGTGCGCCTATGGGGAAAAACCAGAAGAAAAGGAGAAGCACCATGCAAGCCAGGACGATGACATCACGAGTACGGATGTTTGCCTTAGAAGGTGTCATATTCGACCAAACGATATCGCGAGGTTCTGGGGCAGGATATGTAGTGATTTGCCCTGGGTTCGGCGAATGAGCAACTTGGATAGCCACTTGCTAAAGAAATAGGAAGTGAGTAACATAATGAAGTCGCAAGGAGCAGATCCTCCTTACCGCACTAGACATCTTCTCAAAGGTGACAAAAGCAGCCTGGGTAGCTCGAAACCTCCCACTCCTTCTCCTCTTCTTGACCAGTTCGTCTGCCTCTCTGAACTTCCTCTCCAGATACTCCAACGCGTCCACTTGAGGCTTAAACCAGCTAGGCCGCATAGTTGGACGCTTTCGATGGGGTACGACCAACCTTGCTTGACGAGCAGGCCCATCCTCGAGGTCCAAGTCCACCAACGGGGCAAAATCCATCACTTCTGGGTCATACTCCTCCACCGAACTCGGATTTCCAACATAGCTGACCCACGCCTTCTCCAAGGCCAGCAGCGCCTCAGTTCTCTTGTCCAGCAGCTTCTTCAAGCTCGAGACCTCCCGACACACGGTAACACTCTCTACAGCTAGCTCCATGTTCTCAAAATATTCGGCCAGTGGTCGCTCGCCTTGTAAGTGGTTGGGCAGGTCCGTGACTAGAACCGTTCGGGCGGGTATCGAGTGAACAAGTTCCAGGGTAAAAAGTTGGCGAGACCGAATAAAACGCCGGTAATTGTGGTAGACAAAATAGAGAGTCAGAAGCGTGAAAAGATAGGTGAACATTAGGTGAACGGAGAGATACGAATTCGCGTCGTTGATAAGGTCGAGCCAATCATTCAATGGATCCGTTCGGTTCCTGGGAGGTTCAAATGAAGACCTAAACGTTGGCCAAGGCTCGTCTCCAGGCCAGTCATCGTCGTCTGGGTCGAGCTCTTTGTTGTGCTGGGTGTACGCGTGAAAACCTATTTGTAGAATATCATAGTGGTAAACATACCTTCCAGTTCAGGGGCATAAGAATCGTCAGCGCAAATAATGAGCAGACGGAGAACAGATAAAAGGACATTTTGAAGAAATTAAGTAGCTGGGTTCGCAATTAGACAGAAGTGCTTGGTGGCCTGGAAAGCGATCACTCACGACGGCTGCATCGAGCCCTACGATCTGCAAAACTGTGAACTCAGAAGTCCGGATGGTAGGCATGATCCATCCAAAGAATGCCTGGTGTGCATGAGCTTCGTGTGGGGAGAAGCCTTTAGATAGAATGAGCAGCCGTTCCATACAAACCATGCCATTAATGTACCTTTCAGTTTGGTCCTGGGGGCAAATAGGAGAGGCCAACGAGTCCTGCAATATGAAAAGATAAGGAAGGAGAGAATTCCAATGGTGGCTGATATCGTGAGCTGCGTTGTAAACCATGGTCCTTCGAATTTCTCTGTTGATATGAGTACATGTCTCATTAGCCGATGGCTTCAGTGGCAGAGGATAGCACTTGCGCATGGGTGGGGCACCTGGTGGAAGCTTTCCGCCATCGTCCCCGTCGTCGAGAAAGGCCAAGAAGAACGAGCTCATCGTGTAGAGCAAGCCTCAAGTGGTCTTGGCGTTGGGGAACAGGAGAATGACAGCACCGTGCCTGTTTGGCAGCGACGTTCAAACATCACAACACGTGTTTTAGACGCGTCGAAGTTCATCATGATCTCAGAGTCACTGCGATCTCCTCACTGCCATGTCGAAACGAGGGCCTTTCATAGTAGTCGAGGGCCTCGACAGGTCCGGGAAATCGACTCAGACGGCCCTACTGCTCGCCCGCCTTGAAGCAGCAGGCATCCCAGCCAAGCTTCTCAAGTTCCCGGGTAATCGCTGTATCACATACACAGAAGATCTAACGTAGGAGCCCACATAGATAGGACCACCGCGATCGGGAAGATGATTGACTCGTACCTCAAATCAGAGTCCGATCTCGATGACCGCGCTATTCATCTCCTCTTCTCCGCGAACCGGTGGGAACTAGCGTACGTGCATTCGACGCGCTATATCGAGGTTCGACCATCGCCACCTGCGGTGTCTGATCCTAAACCCCAGATCGACGATTGAACACCTTCTGTACACCGGATGTGCAGTCGTGTGCGACCGATATGCATTTTCCGGGATCGCGTTCTCTGCCTCGAAAGGCCTGCCGTACGAATGGTGCAGGGCCCCCGATATCTTCCTGCCCGCACCCGACCTCACTTTGTTCCTCGACATAACGCCCGAGGCAGCGAAGGCGCGCGGTGGGTATGGCGATGAGCGGTACGAGAAGGAGGAGATGCAGCGCAGGGTCGGTGAGGTTTTCCGGCGGATTGGGCACGAAATTGAAGTTGAGGGTGGAAGCTGGGTTGGGATTGATGCAGGGCGAGAGAAGGCGGTGGTATCGGAAGAGGTGTGGGGGCTGGTGGAACCGTTGGTACAAGGGGTAACAAATCCTCTTCGGCGATTATGGATGGACAAGTTGTCCGCTTGATTGTGGGCGGCGCCTTTCGCGGATGTGTCGAGGGAAAATACCCTCAAACTATATCATATGTATAAAACAGTCATTGTGGCGCATTGAGCCAAGCACATGAGGAGTGAAAAGGTGCGCCACATGGAGGCCGAATTGGGGACCAGCTTGTAGTCCTAGAGTGTGCCCTGCACAACCGATCCATCTCAATAGATCCAATAGGATACGATGCCGGATCTCTGAGTTGTCCTCCATGGCACTGTTATCCACGACTTAGACTCCGGAAATTGTTAGCCGAAGGAATCGCACTTCTTGGATTCGGGCATGGTGTAGACCTCTGCCAGTGAGTATGTACTGGTGTACTTCGCGCCCATAAAGAATCAGTGCAAAGTAGTTCGCATTCAGCAAGAGTTTGATGTATGAGTAAGTAGATGAATAGAGACATTATAAGTAATGGAAGATCTTAGGATGTATATGCAGTGGATGAAGAAGAGAAGTCTAATAATGTAACATTGACGGAAGCAGATGAACTACCTGGTCGTAACGATTGCTCATGACTTGAAGACTTCAGCGGCATGCTCAGCGAACGCGTAGACCGTACCCTGCAGACGCAAGGGATCAGATCTTGACAAAACGGTCACGGATGCAGACGTACCTGCAAATGTGCTGCAGGCTCAACGGGGATGACGGAAGCATCAACAACATAAACATTCTTCGTTCCGTAGACCTTGAGTTTGGGATCAACGACACCACCGTCTTTGCGTGGTCCTATAGGTGACACAGGTAGGATGAGCAACGGGACGGAGATGGAAAGCAGGTGACGTACCCATCAAAGCTGTGCCAATGATGTGGTTGGTCTGGGCTGCGTTAGCGCGAACATATTCTTGTAGGTCATCAATACTGGTGACCCCGGCAGCAGGCGCAACAGGGGCTGCGATCCAGTCGGAGAGCGGAGGAGTGGAGGCAATCTTCTGTGCGCGGGCACACCCTGCGGCCATCAGGTACTGTCGACTCCATAAGCGACCATTCTATAATCTCAAAGCAACGCGACGTACCAAATCAAATGGAGATTGGAAGAAGTTGTACTCGATCTTCGGGTACTCTGTTCCATTGTTGGACACGATGTGCTACAAAGAAGCTATGAGATCGAGCTGTAACACCGTCACAACTGTGTTCAACTCACCACCGAGCCTCTGGAGATTGGGCGAAGGTTGACGGGGTACATGACGAGGACTGAAGGACCTTCGGCGGGTGTGGCAACTGCAATGTAATCTTCAATCCAGGTTGTCTTGTCGTCGAACAGCCTTTTGGAAGAGGCATAGAGCGCGTCACTCAGGCCTGGGGGCTTAGTGTTGAGTAGCGACTGGGCCTGAGCGATGCCGCTAGGCCCAACTGTTGTCTGAACGGACTCCACTATAAATTCGAGCGCTTAATGACACGCAGGGTGGATGAGAGACAAAGTAATGTACCATTGAGCATGAAAGGTGTCGTCCCTAGTGGTAGGCTAGAGTTGAGCTGCCATTGCATGGGAACCAGAGTTTCTAGAGATATATGGGGTGAATTTGAGACAGCAGGCATTCCAGGGAGATGCACGTACGTTCACTCAAGTTCTCGCCAACGCCGGGCAAGTCGACAACACTCTTAATGCCGAGGGAAGCTAGGAACGTCGCATTTCCGACACCAGACCGCTCGAGGATGGGTGGGGTGCCCCAAGTTCCAGCGGAAAGGACGACAGTCTTGGCGTTCTGTGCGAAAGACGTCAATATCGAGTCAAACTGCAAGAGAAGGGCGGAAATTACTCACAGCGGTACGCGTTACACCGTCCTGGTCAACATATTCAACACCGCTGGCGATGGCGTTTTCTTGTGCAGTAGAGCTCCACAAGATCTTGGTGGCCGTAGAATGCAGGATCACCTGAAAATTAGGACGGTAGGAGTATGGGAAGTCTTTACCAGATGGTCAGGGTCACATTCTCATATAGGTCATACTCAATAACTCACAATATCCAGTAGCCTTTATATGGTCATATATCAGTCTTATTCAACGCGGAACCCAAGACTTAAACTCACCGAGGTAGAACGAGTCTCGTTCGAGGGAAGCCGGGCGTTGGTGACGTGTGCAATGCCAGTAGCGTTACCGCCCTCCAGATCGGCAGACGCGAAGCCTCCCGAATTCACAACCGATGAAATGATTGCATCGTGGATACTAGAACGAAATGAGTCAGTCTGCAAACAAAGTCCGACCTAGGAGCACTACTCACGGCGGTGACGCGGCAGAGTATGAAGTGGGCACCATTCCGTTGACACCGTGGTGTTCAAGAACGTAGTTGATATTATCTGTCGGCTGGGGCGCGTAGAAGTGTTCCGACTTCTTTCCCGCAGCGAAGAGCGAGTTGAAGTTCCTGCATAAACGCAAATTAAGTGTCCCGTCAACTTTTCAGAGCGCAATTCGACTTACCATCCGAGGTTTCCAAGAGCCTCCCATTCATCGTATTCACGAGCATCTCCTCGGTCGAAGACATCGCCTGAGATAGTATAAGCAAACGGCTGAGGCTACAAAATTCTAATACAATTACCATTTATAGCTGAGGAGCCACTGCAGATCCTATGGATCAGCATCAAGCGAATGCTCAGAAAGCAAGTCCACATACCCAAGAACCTTTCCACGAGGTCCTGGCGAAAGGACGCGGTTGTTAGCGTATTTAAGAGGTTGGGTGGGGAATTGCCAGTCTATATCCGTTCCCCAAGCTGCTCCGACGAGCTTGAAGTCACTGATGTTTTTGCTACAATGAGGTGATCAGATCACCCGAAGCTAAGAGCTGTGTCTTCCAATGCTACGTACTTTCCTAGGCCATCACCTCCACCTTCAAGGACAACTACAGAAACCGCTGGATCCTCACTCAGGCGATTTGCCAAAACAAGACCTATGGCAGATGGCGTCAGTCATGTTTTATCTCCTTTTTTTGCTACTTCCAGAGATGCACTAACCGGCAGTTCCACCTCCAACAATGAGATAATCGGCAGTGGTAGGCACTGCGCTAGCTTGAGCCAATCCGACCAGGGTAGCAGCCGTAGTGACCAGAGCGGTGAAGGATGGACTGAACACGAGCATTATATGAGTCGATGATTGACTGATTAAGAGTTGAGAATGTGAGAGGAGAGAGGTTGTGTGCTCAAGGCAGATGAGAACCTATAGGCCAATTTTTCGATGCTTTTATGGTAGATGCCCAGCTCGGCTATAGGCTCCAGACCACATAGTACAACATTTTGGACGCGTTCGTTTGAGTTGAGGTGGGTCCAGGGGGGTTGGCTCCGGGTACGAAAATGTGTGGTTGGGTGAAACACAGCGAAGTACTAGTAGAGAATCAGATGGACCTAGAGTAGTCTCCCTCACACATGGCAACATGTCTGCCGTTGTTGCTTCGCGATTCATCAGTATAGCATCTGGCCGTCCTTCAGATAACATCCGGTGAACCTGACAGGCTAGGAAGGATGCTATTGTTGACTACGTGCTGCGTACCCAGATAGATCTTGCACCAGCTCATGCCTCATGGTCAGATGCCTGGAAAAAAATCTGAGTGTCACGTTGGCTGATCTGGGGCGGTCAAGATCGCCTTCCGTATATGTGGTTACCATTTGAGTGCCGTAGAAGGTCCCGAAACCCACTCATGCTGGAGCTTAGCACAAGGGGATGCTCCTCGAACACAGGCTGGAACAAGTACCGATGACGACCGTCCCAGGGCGACGTAGCCAGGGTTAAATTGGCAAGGATCGAAGCAGGGTGTGGCGGTGATAGATTTGTACCGCCACATGCGACGTTGTTTGTCGCGCCGACTCCCGATGCTCTCGCTTTCACGGTGTTTTCGAATACCGGCGCGCAGGTTTCTCTCGTCCCATGCACACCGTCCACCACCACCCGATTCAAAGAATGCTCGAATCATGCGTATCCTCGATAAACGCATCCAAGACCGAGCCCGTCTTTCTTCAGAGGTACGACTCCAGCCAGCCCACTGTCCAAAAAAACTCTGATTCCCCGCTAGCTCTCAGAAGAAATGTCCTCCTCAGCAGACATATCTCGTCTTAAGCAGCTAAAGGAGTCTGAACCCCTTCAAGCAGCCTGGGACGAATGGATACGTACACGCCAGGTCTGTCTCCACCCCGCGCCCATACCAACCACATACGAACATCTCAGTTAGCTTCTAGAAGAAACAAACGCCCTACTCGAAGACCCAGACGAAGCCATGCGCGCCCTCGCCGTCGAGGAACATCACTCGCTTGACCAATCCCTGACAGAACTTGTGGAGACCACCGTCCCCGCACTGCTCATCCCACCTTCGACCACCACACACCTCTCAGCGATGCTCGAGCTCAAGTCCGGCGTCGGTGGCTCCGAATCGAGTCTCTTCCTTGCAAATCTCCTCAGGATGTACCTTCGTCTCGCCAACGTCCGGCGGTGGCAGGCAAGTGTCGTGTCGCAGAACGAGAACGAAGGCGGGGGCATCAAGGACGCGATTGTTGAGGTGAAGGGAGAGGGCGCGTACGAGGCGCTGCGTTGGGAAAGTGGGGTACACCGTGTACAGCGGGTGCCCGCCACGGAGGCGAGCGGACGGGTACATACGAGTACCGTCGCAGTCATCGTAAGTTCTTTCCTGGGGCGATTCTAATGAAGCGCTCATCCTCCTCTAGGTACTTCCCCTTATAGAGGAGACAGACTTTACGGACGACCTATTCAACATGGAAGACATCAAGGTCGAAGTCATGCGTGCACGCGGTGCTGGTGGTCAGGTCCGTTCATTCCCCTATGCCCCTCCTTCCCATCACCTAATACACAACGCCCATCAGCACGTTAACAAAACAGAATCCGCCGTTCGCCTCACACACGTCCCCACTGGAATTACGGTCTCTATGCAAGACGAACGTAGTCAACACCAGGTACCCTCCTCCCTCCTCTTTCTCCCTCACAAATAGTCATCCCCTTGTCGTGATACAGAATAAACGCCGCGCCTTTACTGTACTCCGTAGTCGCTTGATGGACCAAAAAATATCGCGCGAAATCGCGGAGCGACGCGCAACGCGTCAGAACCTCGTGCGAACCGCCGATAGGAGCGAGAAGATCCGAACGTACAACTACGCGCAGGTACATCCGCTATTCATACATTGTTCTGCTATCCGTATCCTAAAACTGAATTTTCGTGAACAGGAACGTGTGACAGACCACCGTATCGGACTAACACTCAAGAACCTCAGCTCCGTGCTGGAGGGCGACGGAGTCCAAGATTTCATAGACGCGCTCCAGAAAGACC
This sequence comes from Lyophyllum atratum, assembly GCA_014905825.1. Taxonomy (NCBI): domain Eukaryota; kingdom Fungi; phylum Basidiomycota; class Agaricomycetes; order Agaricales; family Lyophyllaceae; genus Lyophyllum; species Lyophyllum atratum. Next base: position 353,579 of record JACGCN010000027.1, on the reverse strand, counting down.
ATGCTGAAACTGTCCTAGAAGACATGCTCAGCGCCGCATGATAACTATATGTTCGGAAGACTACCCCCCACTCCAGCTTGGATCCAAAACATACACATTATATGCACATGTACATTACTTAGAACAGATATAAACTATAAGTTAATCCTAGTGGTATTCAAAACGCCCAGAGATCCACATGAACGAATAAGTCAATCAAAACCATACATACCCAGTTCCGTACCCATATTAGCCTGGAGCTCGAAAATCGAAAGTCACGCCAGGTCTACATCACCCGACATGATTGGTTGGGATCAAGCCCAAGCTCCTCGAGCTCCTCCCTTGCAGCCTCCTTCTCGTTCTGATGGAGCTTCTCCTTGGCCTCGATTGGAAACCAGTCCTGCATGAAGTTGAGCAGCGCCCAGTCCACGTTTGCTGCATTTCGGTCAGCTCCACCCAGACAACGAAGCATACCAACTCACATCGATCAGCGGTCAGTACACACGGAGCTCTGCACATGGGACAGTCACCGTTTCCCCTCTTCTGCATCTTCACGAGGCACCGCACGCAGAACAGATGCCCGCAATTCAGGCGTATCGGCTTAAACGCGATCGAGGTGCAGATGAGGCACGCATAGTCGTCAAGGTGCGGGATGATGGGCAAGAGCGTCTCGCCGATCGCCTGTACAAGCACGCGTGTGAGCTGCCCGGCAGCGTTCGCGCGGGGGATCACCGCTTGTGAGGAGATGTCGTCGCCGAGGAACGGCAGGGACGTCCGCTTGGTGTGCTTCTTGAGGATCTTTCGTGTTGCTTCAGCATTCGCGAATTGGAACTAGAAGGATATTGAGTTCCGTACTCGGGTCAGAAGGACGAAGGTCAAGCACCTTCTTGATGTTCAGGATGAAAACATTGAGCTCCAAGAACGTTTCGAGGGCATTGCGACTGGCTTTGCTCTTCAGCTTCCGCTTATCTCCAAGACCCCTCGACGTGACGCGCTCCGCGAACAGTTTGAGCCGATTCTCGCTCTCCTCGAGCGGACGTTCACCACGATCCAGCTCGTGCACGCTCTCAAAGACCTCCGCCTCGACATAAAGCTGGAAGATCTCACGCCATGAGTACAGATCGCTCTGTTACAGAGTAAGCATTGCCTTCAAATGCAAATTAAACTGAGCATACGTTGGCTGTGGCCACATTAGACACGCTCCACGGCTTCGACGTGAGTACCGAGTGGGGACGGAACGCCGATGACGTCGACGAAGTGGGGCGCGCCGAGTCGCCGATTGTACGGGAAAGGGTCTCGAGGGTGTCGACAAAGTCACTTTGTACGGTCACTAGATGTGCAGAGAGGTCATTGATAGCGGTGGAAAGTGTCTGGAAGAAGAGCATGTCGGCTGCGAGGGGGATGACGAGCTCGTTCGTGCGCTCATGATCCGACGTGGTAGGGTCAGGTTCAGCAGGTGTAGACACATTACTAGATCGTGAAGAGATATCAGTCGCAGCTCAAACCCGAAGCAGAATGAAATGAACTCACTGTTCGGAAGAGGAATCGACCTCGGTGATTTGCGCGGTGGTCGGCTCCGTTCTCTGCCCTTCCTCTGCTACCGCCTGCCATGCCTGCCTCTGCAACGCCCACAGGAGACTCATAGGCTCTTTGGAAAGTTTCTGTGGACCTTCCTCTTCCGCTTCCAGTTCATCGGACAGGGGCTCTGAGCTCTCCACTTCCTCATCCAACGGCCTTGGCGAAGACCCCGATCCGCTGGAGTCTGTTGGCATATCAACCCAGAGGCGCAAGTGAGGTTCAATGCGACCAGAGTCATCTATGACTTCATATACGACCTTAGGCAGATTATGTCGACGTGTATGGCATGAAGTCGGCGGCGACAAAGATGCTTCCTGACTTGGGTCGACCTCTTCCGCCCGCTGCTTGCCTTTTCCGTCCCTCAGCTCATCAGCCTCCTCTTTGCTACGCTCCAAGAGCTCTTGCAATACGTCGGGGCTCAGTCCGAGAGAGGAGAGCTCACGCACGATCTGGTTAATCAACTTTTTGAGCTGGGGTGAATGGTGACAATGAGTGAGATGAACATAGGTAGTGTTTGTGGACCTACCTGACGGTACTGAATGGCATTTTCGCGCAGCTCTGGTGGGAGACTGAGGAGTAGTTGGGTGTAAGTCTTTGAAAAATGCATGACGGCTTATGATCAATATATTCAATGCCGAGAATAGCACCGACGAACGTGCATGACCAAATATAGACACCTACCTAACATCTATCTTCACATTGACAATCTAGACGCTTGCCTCAGAGAATATAGAATATTGATATGTTATGGAATGATAGTGATATTCCAAAATTGTCCAAGTCCAGCCTCAAATACACCATCCCACCGCAGTCCCAACTTCCCTGATACCACGAGACTCTGACAACGCTAACGCAAAATCTAAACATTCGCGCTCCCTCTTATTCCGACCCTGCATCCCATATGCCTTCGCCAAGTAATACCACGCCTCAGGGACGTCCCACCCTTGCCCGCGCGTCAGATGTCCCAACATCCCCGCCGCCAGGTCCACGTTCGCTGACGGCGCGCTGGAAGACACCTTCTCCGCCTTTACCTCATGCATAGTAAGATGCAACCGGGCGAGGTGGACCGAGGCAGGCACGTCATCCGGGTCGATGAACAAAGCCTTCTGGAACGCTTCGATCGCAGGTTCCTGCCGCCCGAGAGCAATGTAATACAGACCCAACTGTAGGCTCCTCAGCAAACACATCGGTTAAACAGAACAACGAATAATTTCTTACCTGCACCCACACCCCGGGATTCCCCTCATCCCGTACCTCCGCCTCCTGTATTGAACCCTTCGCCTGTTCGATCTTGCCCAACCGTCGGAAGGTCGCTGCAGACATGAGCCAGAGATCCGCGATCAGTCTGTTCGTGCGCGCGCTACGCGTGTTGCGCTTCCCCAAAGGTGCTGGTGGCGGGACAGGTGTAGGGGGTGGCGGCGGTGACTCAGTGGGCGTACGATCACGCTCGTGGTGCAGTATGGAAGAAATCCGCCGGCGAGAGTGGATTGAAGAGGCCTGGTAAGAAGTCTGACGTAGAATGGCGTGGAAATCTAGACACGACGTGAACATCCTCGAGCATAATTAAACGAGGTACAAGATGTGACGTACCGGGCGTCGAAAGTGATCTCTTCAGACTCCCAGTTCTCACAACCCCATTCCCAATCTTCCTGGAAATCGTCGTAATGCGCACCTGCCCCATGTGCACACGATTCTTCAACATCTGCTGGACCTTCTTCGACTTCGAGGTATCGCGATCAGTCGACGACGACCGCTTCCGCGCTGCACCGTCCCGTTTCCCTCGTGTGCGTGGCGGGTGTTCGCTGTCTGGTGTCGCTGGCGATATGGTGATTGGGATGAGTATGGGCGACAGTGTCTGCTGCTTTTCACTGTGCTCGACGGTGGATACTGGAGCAGAAGTATGCAATTCCGGCGGTGGAGATGCAGTTTCACGCAGGGGCGGAGACACTACGAACGATGGTGCCCTCTCTGCAGAAGGGCGATCACCATCCACCGACGGCCCAGGGGTGGCTAGAAAAAATAGATTGAGTAATATAAGCAAAAGAAAGAGCTTGACGGAGGAAGGAGTAAAACTCACGTTCACCCGCACCTGCAGCCCGCCTCTCGGCAACCCACGAGAACACCTCAAGCCATTTCTCCTCCGCACCCTCCGCACCCTCAACCACCTCTGCCAGTACACCCTGCGTCATCCGCAGCTGCAACGCATGCTCAAAGCGCTCCTGCTTTGACGGCAGCGGGTGGTCCTGTGCTGGCGCGAGAAGGAAGGCGGGAGGCGGGATCCGCATATCACTTAGGATGGGACCCCGGCCTGACGACGATGCAGAGGCCGATGCAATAGGCGGAGGGGGTATCCCACCACTCTGATTTCCATTTAACTGGCTGTTCGAGCGAGGGAGGGTATCCGTAGACTCTGTACTTCCATCCACGTCTGGATCCACATTGCCTACCTTCCCCCTTCCCCCGAAGTCCCTCTCCCTTACCTCCCCAGTACCGTTCACGTTTGACCCCGACCCCGGAACCTGCAGCGTATCCCCATCGCTCCCCTCCTCTACCTCCTCTGCCCCATTCACATTACCATCTCCTTCAACGCTCTCCTCCCCAACCTCCGCCCCACGATCCAAAATCTCACCCGCCTCGCTCCACTTCTCCGCCGCCGCGAGCAGGAGGCCGAACAGGTGCCAATACCGGACCTCTTTGGGGTCACCTTCGACGGCGCGCCCTGCATTAAGGATGGCCTGCTCGAGGTCGTGTGTGGTACCTGGACGCGCAAAAGACAAGGCAAGGTGGTAGAGGGCTGCTGGATCTGAAGCGGTTTCTTCCTCGGCGTCTGGCAGGGCGCATGCACGCAAGAACAGGGCGTGAGCGGCTTCAAGGCGCGTGGGGCGCGTATGCGGGTCGTGCTCTGGAGCGAGAAAAGTTAGATCCTAGTCATGCACGACGGTGGGGATACACACCTTTCAATGCCATAACGACATACCACACACCCTCCGCCAGATCCACACTGGCACCTAACCGCACCGAATCCCTCTTACTTCCACTTGGGCGTAGTCTCGTCCGTGCCTTATCAACACATACTCCTGCCTCCCTCGCCTCCTTCAGCCCCTCAAGCCCACCCTGCGCCGCCGCCGAACGACAAAGCATCCGCGCACCTGCAACGAGTGTCTCCACCCATGCCTGATCCGTATCCGTGTCTGAGTACGCATCTTCCTCGCTCAAGTTTACTTCTCCCGGCATATCCGCACTTAGGTCTCCACTACTTGCGTCGTTGGAATTTACGGTGGCGCCGCTGTTATTAGCGGAGTCAGCGCGACTGGCTTCATATGCTTTGCCGACGACTTGGGTATATAGGAGGAGAGTACGGCGGGCGAGGGCGGTATCGCCCGAGACATGTAGGAGGCGCGTCATGTGTCGCAGGACACGGTGGGAGTTGAAGGTGAGGCGGGTGGCCCACCAGAGGATCTAGGTAACGTGGCAAGTATCTTAGTTATGCGTGGAATGCTGAGTGTGATAGTGGAAAACTCACATCGAGGACCCACCCTGCGCCTTCACCGCTCGCGCCCCCAGCCTCCCACACACCTACACAGAGATCCACAAAATCTTCGACCCGAACATTCCGCTCCCCCGCACGCGGGAAACTAGTGCACGCGCTAAGGATCGCGCGGTAGTCATTCACCACCGCTTTAGCGGTCGCCAACCATGCCCCCCCTGCTGTTGTTGCGCCCGATGGTGATGACTGGCCTAATCCCGAATCCGATGTCGATCCTAAGGTCATGTCGGTGGATTCTGTGCGTACATGTATCGGATGGTATCGCAGAATGAGTGCACGGAGGTATATCACAGACACAGTCGAGCGATGTGCGGTGCGGAACGTCGCAGGCCAGTACCTGCTGCAGGCGCTATACTGCCGGAGCCACGTCCACACGTCAGTCTCCGGGGTGTCGCTGCCCTCCGGGGTTGATACATGTGCGGAAAGTACGATTGTGCGCCATAGCAGCCGCTCGACCCACCGCCACAACTCACGATGCTGCAGGAACATTTTGACGTTCGAGGAAGGGGTGGACGAAGATTCAGAGTCAGATAGGAGGGTGCCGAGGGTTCTGAGGAGGGGAAGGGCGGCACCGTAAGCTTTCAGCGCGGCTTGGGGATCGGTGGGTGAGAGCTTTTCATGAGACATGCCTGTTATTGGAATACGTATTGAGTGCACATAAGATATGAGCAGAAGTATCTCGTACCTCGTAAACATATACTCCGTATCGTCTCAGTAAGCGCCCATGCCGTTCCGTCCTTGATATCGGACGCGGATGAGTCTGCGAGGGATGTAGAGCTCCCGCCCGCCGATGAGATCGACGGCGCATTAGAGAAGCCTGGGACATGTAGTCCTAGGTGATGCGTATGCCCAGTCGCTGTGCTCGCCCGTGTGGAGGTATCGGATTCTGAGGGGATGCGATTTCGCAGGTTTAAGAAGTCAGGGACATTGGATAGGTGTTCAAGACATTGTGATGGGTTGCCCAGAGCATATGCGTAGTACGCCAACGCAAAATTTAGTGTCTATATCATTGTAGAAGATCGGATTATTGCCGATTGACTAGGACTCAGTTTCGAACGTACGTCGAAATTGGACGACTTGACCCGCTTCAATTCCTCGTACCCCGTCCGTGCCTCCTCGATTCGTTCCTCTGGCAGCATGCATTCCTGACCCAATTCCAGTGGATAAATACTCTCTCCTTCCCCGGGCGCATCATCCTGGGCCTCATCTTGCGAATTTGCGGAAAGTAGCAAGGCTAATGCATGTGTCTGTGACGCGACTTGTGCTACATCCTGGAACCCCCTGCAGTGTTTGTTGAACTTACGAAAGAGCTCGGACCAGGGAAGAGCGGCGCCGTTGAGAGCCCTTGCGGGGTATGTGGACGACCACTGGCCTGAAGTAAGAGCAAGCCTGAGCTGGGTCCAGTAGTACCGGTCTTTCGAGAACGACATCATGGGGTAAAGGTGTGACCACCTCGTCACACTCCATCCATTTTCAGGAGTCCTTAGGCCTCATGCATCATGAGCTATTACCTACGCCAGCGAAGAAGAAATAGTCCACGAAAATGTTCGTTACACAGATGGTAAATGTACAGACGTGAGTAAGATACAATGTGCGAATGCTGAGTCATTGGGTCGTAGCGAAATAGTATGTGTCCGTCGAATGAAGCATCTACTTTCGAGGTGAGCCACCGCTCGCAGCCGCCGGTCGGTCAAGGCGGTTATGCAGCCGTTCAAGCTCCCGTTCGAGGCTGAATAAGAAAGTCAGATGTAATTGAATTGATAGAAGCATTTATACCTACTTTAAGGCTTTTTGCTTGTAATCGACCGCCTCTCTTTCGGCACGCCGCTTGGCTGTTTGAAGATTGCTTTCCTCCGTTTGCTGCACATGCGCCGAGATCAGCAGAAGAAATTAAATTAATCCAAGAGCATACCATAGCATCCATAGCCTGACGGAGGCTCTGCAGCTGCGCCTCATAGGCCTTGCGCTCCTCCTCTAGCTTCAAGCGCGCTCGATCGCTCTCCGCGAGCTGGAACTTCGTATCGCGAGCAATCTTGTCCGCAGAACGGTGGAGACGCGAACCATCTGTTTTGTCCTTGTTTGTTTGGCTGAGTTGGCTGGTGAGCTCCTCAATGCGGCTCTCCATCCTTCGCGATGTGGTTGTGGGACGGGGAGAGTTAGAATATGACTTCGTCTCAAGATCCACAATTTGCAAATTCAGCTCCTTGAGCTGCTTCTCCAGGTTTGCCTACCTTTATTGTCAGGGCAGAGCTTTGCGAGATGGAACTTGCGACATACGTTGATTCTGTCGAGCTCTGAATTCTCCACTCTCACTTTCCCCAGCTCCATCTGACACTCGCTTGCATATCCTTCTGCTTTCTTCATCCTCTCGAACGCATTTGTCACTCGGTCCTCCTGCTCCTCTAGTGATCTTTCGAGATCCTGCTTCTTCAGCTGCAGTCGCTGGAACTCTCGATCCGACGACATCTTATTGGTGTCCACATGGTCAAGCTTGATAGTCTCCAGCTCCGCCTGTAGTGCTCTTCGTGCCTTCTGCAAAAGCGCTCGATCCGCTTCGGCGTCATCAAGCACGCCACGCAGCTCCCGAACCTGAGAGTGCAGAGCAACAATTTGCGTTTGCTGCTCAGCTTGGGCACCAGTTGATGCTTCATATGCTTTGTTGATGTCGCTGATCTTGGTCTCCATGCGCTCTTTCTCCTTCTTCCAACCACCGCTGTTGTAGACTTCATCGTCAAAGCGCAACTGGAGTTCGTCGTAATCAGAACGAGTTTTGCGGTTGTCTTCACGGAGCCGGCTAATGGTGTCGCGCTGTGATTGCAATTCTGTTGATGAACAGAAGGACTAAAGTAAGCTAAAAATTCGCACTACACCCCACTGATTCGTACCTTCACTCAGTTGTGCCAGCTCAGCTGTAAATGAGAGACGCAACCTTCAGTTGCATGCGTCAAAGACGGGAACAAACGTACCTTGATACTTCTTCCTCGTCTGGTCAGCCGCGAAGTCTCGCTCAGCGAGGTCCTTCTGATGCTGCTCCCTCTCGTCCTCTAACTCAACTTGCAGGCGCTGCCGCGCCACCGCTACATCTGACGACTCCTGTCCCTCTTCCTCGAGTTTTGCCTCCAGCTTTCGTCGCCTTGCCTCCGCAGCTTGTAAGCGGTCTTCCGCCGACTTACGGGCAGCCGCGTTCTCAGATTGTAATTTCTCCGTTTCGACCAGTGTACGGCGCGCTGCAGATATGTAAACACATGTGAGCCTGAACGAAAATAAGGCAAGGCTCTGTGCATACCGAATGCCTCTCCACGGGCGGCTTTAGCTCTTGCGATTTCCGTGGCCTCCAGACGCTCCTGATACGACTGTTCCTTGGCTTTGTAAGTCTCGATGATTGCACGTAACTCTATTGAAGGGGTCAGATCGTATAGTGCAGGGAAATATTGGAATCGGCTGAAGTAATACCTGATGTTGCGGCGGACGATGAGTGTGAATTGACCTCGTCCTCCTGGCGCCGTTTCGCCAACTGTCGCTTAGCATCTATTCAAAAGACATCATGAATCATGGTCAGAAGATTATCAATGATGTGCAAACTAACCGGAAGCCTCGTTCTTCACTATCTCGAGTTGTTCACGTAGTTCAATGACGTCTCCCTGCAGCTGCTTCTTCGCTTGAGTGAATTCGCGTATTTGTCCACGTTGAGCTTCCACTTCTGCCTGCGCTGTACGCTGCTGGACAAGCTACAGAACCGAAATGTGAGCACAGTAGAGGTATTACTAGTGTGCTCGATGACTTACAAGGGCTTTCCTCGACTCTTCAAGTCGAGAGTAATTGTCCCGCTCAGTGGCGATAGTCTCCTGGAACTTTGTCCACATTGCCTGGACACCGCCGATCTGAGCAGCCTCCGCAGCACGACGGGCCTCTGCCTCCTCCTCCAGTAATTCTGCCAACCTAGCATTCTCCTTCGACAACCGCGAACGATACTGTTGCAAGAACTGTTTGGAGCCATCACTGTTCTCCAAGTCCGAAGTCATGTCGCGTATGGAGCTCTCTAAGTGGCGGCGAACCCGTTCTGACGCAGCCATCCGGATCTCCAACGCTTGTACTTGCTGTTTAAGTACCGCCACCTGCTTATCCGGCGGTCGAGGCGAGGGAGAACCTGGATCCGTGACAAGACGCGAGTTCGCATTGGACGGGCGTTTTGTTGGTGTGAGATTGGCGAAGTTGCGCAACTCATGTGCCCCACTTGAACGCATCCCACCGGCACGACCCGACATCTCCTTTCCTAAGGCATTATCTGCAAGCTGTAGCTCATGCAAGAGCCGCGTCTGGAAGTCCTGGTCCGAAGGCCCGCTGTCCATGATAAGCTGCCGGATCTCCGCATGCTGCCGTTCAACGCGATCCTTGATTTTTGCACTCGTCACCTGGGCGGCTTCACTCTCCTCTAACCGGCTTTCGAGTTCTGCGATGCGCGTCTCGTACTGGCGTTGGAATTTCGCCATGGAATGGTTACTCTCGGTCTCGTCCGCTATCCGGTCGAGCTCAGCCTCCAAGGTGTCCTTTGACCGTTGAACAAGAGTAACTTGCTGGGTGAGTTCCTCCACCTGTTGCTTAGCGGCCTGAACCTCGTCCTGGAGGCGACGAGCGTGCAGCTGCGCGACTTCTTTGGCATGCCGTTCCTTCTCAACGTCAGCCGCTGCCTTGGCAGCTCTCTCTTCCTGTGCCCGGGCATTCTTTTCCTTATTCCGCAGCTCGACCCGCTCCTTCTCTGTCTCCCGCACAAGATCCTCGGCTTCCCCAGCTAGACGTGTCTTGGCTTTCTCCAGGGATCGGATATATGCCACGTTCTTCTCCAACTCCTTGCGAGCCTCCTCCAGCTGCCTATCAGTCACACGCTTCGCCTCCTCCAAAACATGGACATGTTCTACGATCGTCTTGTCTTGCTTCGACTCGAGCTGCTTGACCTCCCACTCGCGCGCCTTCAGGTCATTCAAGGCCTTGTTCAACTCGCGGTCGATCTTGATATTGATGTCCTTGAGCTTGCCCAATTCGACTTTCTGGTTAGAAACGATTTGCTCAAGTTTAGCACGTTTGGCTGATTCCGCTTCCAATTGTTTCCGGGTTGTCTCCAGCTGACGGTGACGAGATTCTTCTTCTCGCTGAAGCTCGAGCACTACATCCTCAAAGTCGTGATATTTGGCTTGAGCCGACGCGAGTTGTCGGTCAAGACCCTGAAGGTGTTATCAACAGGGGTATGCCTACAACGGGAATAGTCGTACCTCTTTGGCCTTCGTGGCTTCGGCGATCTGGTTCTCGTAATCATGCTGGCGCGAGCGAAGTGACTGGAGTTCCGACTCCGTTGACCGCTTGACCTTCTCCAGGTCGGAAATAGTCGTGTTCGCCTTCAAGAGGTGCGATTGAGCGGCGCTCTCTCGTTCAGATAATGACTTGTGGCTCTGCACCAGGGCCTTGTGCTCCCGTACAGAGTGATCTAATTCCAATTTGAGCTTGCTGTGTCCTTCAAACGCCACGCGACGAGATTCAGTGAGCTCTTGCTGCAGGGTGATAACCTGCTTGCGCAGATTGGCGAGTTCTTCCTCCTTCCTCTTCTCCACTTCATTGCGACGACTTTCTTCACTGGTCTTGGCCTCCATCAGAGACCGCAATTGGTCGACTTCCTCTTGCAATTTCTTTCTCGCAGCGACGTCCAATACCCTATCTCCCTTCTCAGCGTCAAGTTCGGCCATCAGCGTCTCTATATCGTTTTGAAGTTCGACGATCTCCTTCAAGGCTTTGCTGTTCGTGGCTTTCGTTGAATCAAGCTGGACAGACAGTTTGGCTATCTGTTCCTCCTTCTTCTGAATCATCGTGGAATACTCAGTTGCCGTGCGCGCCATTTCAGCAAGCTGTTCCTTAGCCTGTCGAGCATCCTGCTCAAGGTCGTCGCTCTTGCTCTTGATCAAGTCCCTGAAATGTTTTGAAATTTTTCTTTTTTTAGCATTGTATAAAAGATACGAAACAAAGTCGTACTTGTTTCGAAGCTCCACTGCGAGCTTTCCCTCCAACTCCCTGACGGCGACGTCCATTCGCTCCTTTGCTCTGGCCAAATCCTCCTCACGTTGCAAAGCCAAGTTCTTCAGCTCCTCGCTCAGCTTGTGAAGATCGTCCTGACGTCCATGCATAGTATCTATCTCTTCCTGGGCTTTACCAAGCAAATCATTGAGCTCCTCTTCTCGAGTCGTCCATTCCCTCTCCTCGTGTTCAAGTCGGACAAGATGTTCAGCCGCCTGGTCGAAGGCTTTGAGGAGTGTCTCATGCTTCTCCTCGCTTTCCTTCTGGAGTTTCATTGCACGGTCCAGTTGCGAATCCAAGACGTCGAGGTCGCCTTGCAGAGCTGCAACTTCGTCTTCCAACTCCCCTTCGCGTTTCTTGCTTCGTTCCAGCAACGTGTCTTTGTCTAACGCAAGAGCACGTTCAGCTTCCAACTCGTCCTCTACCTTCCTCTTCTCAGACTCCAGAGACATCTTCAGAGTCTCCAATGCTTCTCGTTCCTGCTTGTCCCGCTCCGCTAGTTCTTTGATCAGCGCCAGCTCCGCCTCTTTCTGCCGGAGTTCATCGTCGTTACGAGTCGCCGCGAGCAATGGGCGAACCTGATGTCGTCATCAGCTGAATCATCAACTTAAAGACGCGGTCGACATACCTTGGTGTATAATTGCCACCACGGCCAGTCTCGTAACTCCCCATAAACGCGCGCGTTTCGCTGGATAGTTCGGATAGCCACTGCACGATTCAAAACCTTCTTCATCTGCCTGCGAGCGGTCCACATCCTTGCGACAGCCTGCAGCCGGGAGAACACATCGAATAGAAGTAGATCACGACGCTCTTCGAGTTCGGCCAAAACTCCGGCTTTGAAGAATATTTTGGAAGTGCCGATCTTATAGATCGCTTCATCGAGTTCCAAAGCATTCACCATTCGCCTACATGCTTCACGACCGTCCATATAACCGCGAGGAATGACCCCAGGCGTGAGGATTTCATACCGCTGGCGAAACTCGACAAAGGGCAGACGGTTTGGATAACCAAGTCGAGCGATTCGGATGCCTTCCAGGACACCATTGCAGCGTAGTTGGTCAAGAACGAGGGGTACATCGATACGACCAGGTTTCTTGTTTGAATTTGGAACGATGCATCGAACGAAGTGCGGCTGAGTACCCTTCAGCTGTAGCATCAAACTGGAGAGCTGCTCTTTGTGCCGCTGGCCGACGGTCCTGAAAGCTCCCTTTTTCAAAGCGCGCTTCTTGCCCATCGTGAACATATTCCCAACACCGCCTGGTCCAGAGGGTATGTCGCGATATTCTGCGAATAGCGACGCGACATATCGTTCGGAGGATGAGGCAAGGACACGCGTCAGATTGTCGTTTAAGGGATCCTTATTCTTCTCCAACCACCCGTCTGTTCGGTATTCGACTTTTGCCGCATAGTGTTGGATGATGAAGCCCTGCTCGAACCTAGAAGGCTCGTACTTGTCGCGACCAGGATGTCGTGGCTCATCCTCTCCCTCTTCACCGGCCCATATCCAATTCAACTTGTGAGTAAAGGTCAAATCTGTAGCCTTGGGCATGATGCACTCCTCGTCCAGGCAGCTAAGGATACCAATGACGTTACCACCCGCCTCGATGAGATCAATAGTGGGCTGCAAGTCAAGCCCAAAGTTCACATAATCCCATCTGATACCTTCCCTAGCGTACTCTTCCTGTTCGAGCACAAACATGTGGTGATTGAAGAATTGCTGTAGTTTCTCGTTGGTGTAGTTGATCAACAACTGCTCGTACGCATTCGTCTCGAAAATTTCAAACCCGGCAATATCCAGAACACCAATGAAAGTGGACTTCGAGGAAGGTCGGTCAAGCGCGCGGTTTATCCGGTCGACGAGTGACCCAAAAGATTTTTCGTAGAGAGTTTTGCACAGTGCCGACAGCTCGTCGACCGCCTGTTGCCTGGTTCGCGCTTGGGAAACCCACTCCCTGCCAGCAAGAACTTGAGGACGAAGAACAGCGCGAGTGAATTCAGCGATGGGAATGCCGAGAAGATGGCAGACGCGTTCCGCTTGAGAAGGGTCGGGCATGACGGCGTCATCGGCCCTCGTAGAAGTGATGGTGATGTTGCCGATATGGAGAATAGCCGCCACAACACGGAAAAGATCAAACTGCTCGGCGGGGGTGAATCCTACGACATCAAGCGCTGCCTAATAAACTATGAGACTCTAGAGTAGAGAAACAACCATGACGAATTACCTTTAAGGCGTTCCACTCCTCTCGATCGTTAACTCCGTCCACCTCCCGCCTGGATTTGTTGAGGTATTCGTAGTCTTCTACGCCGCCTCCCAACAGAAGCTCGTCTAGAAGACTTCAGCTGCGCAATGTTATATGAACATAGAGCTTACCTACCCTTCAACACCCCACCTCCTGTGAGTAATTGGTAAAATACATGGAAACTCCTCTCAGCTTCGCTTCTCACTACCACACGACTCTTCTCCAGCAGGTACCAATCGATGTTGGCGCCGGCTATGCTCCCATCAGGTGAAAAAGTTATCCGCACGAACTTCCCGAAACGACTCGAGTTGTTGTTGCGTTGAGTTTGCGCATTGCCAAAAGCTTCCAGTATGGGGTTAGCTTGTAAAATCTGGCGTTCGAGAAGACCAAGACGGCCTTTCGCGTTCAGGTGTGAACCGCTGCCTGTCATGGATTGGGAGATTGATTGACCTCTACGAAGAGAATTACTCCTGGGGAGGCCACTAGAGGGCATAGAAATAAAGGAAGGCGCTCCGCCGAGAGTGGGTGTTCGGGAATGTGAAGGTGTTGTGGGTAAGTGAGCATCAGTGGCGATAGCTGCAAGGTATTGGATGACCTTCTTGGTGCTTTCTGTCTTCCCCGCACCAGACTCGCCACTAAATAGGTCAGATTTGTAATTCGCAATGAAAGGGATTGACGGCATACGTGATTAAAATACTCTGATTCTCCCGTTCCTCCCCCATGTTAATCCAAGCACGTTCCGCCACTGCAAATATGTGAGGAGGATTCTCGTCTCTCCGCTTATTACGGTATTGCTGGATGATGGCATCCGAATAGAGTGGTAGGTTCTGATATGGATTGATAGCTACAAGAAATAAGCCAGAGTAGGTCTATTAACACAGAACTTGCGATCAGCGAAGCGTTTCTATTGACAAGTGGTATGCTTACATAGATAGCTCCGGAACCATACCTTAGTCTAAGGTTGTGCACAACACTTGCTTCGTTGAGAAAGGTTAGATCTGCGATGTCTTCTACGCGATCAAATTTAGGAGGATTCATCTTGAATAGTGCTTCAAAGGGTACTCGTCGAAACTAATGAAAGATGTTATAAGTATTCAAGAGATACGACAGTAAGAATAAGACGTACATCTCCTCCTGCAGCCATGATCACTTCAGCAGCATCATCCTCTTCTCTGTTAACCCAGCCGGCAAGGTATCCCTCTTTTGCATCCGGGACCCAAACCCATTTCTTCTCATTGAATTCGGCTTGTTGAGCTGCTGCACGCGCTGCCTCTGCACTCTGCGATGGCCGAGGTGCAGGCATGGCTGGAGCCGGTCGTATAAACCCAGAGGCTAAGAATGATGGCGGTCGCAGTCGTAAGTCGAGGTCTTAAATGTTAAAGATCCAGGCGGTAGGTGAGCGATCGCAGACTTGGTATAATCCCTGAAATATGTTGGTATCAGTGTGGTATGAGAGAAAGAGAGGATATGGAGGAGAGGAACGCGTATGGCAACGACGAGACAGCTAAGCTCGGTGCAACAAACAATGAGAGGACGCGTGCATGAGGTCCCGTGACTGGTACGATGAACCAACATGCACCGATTTGGAAGTGGTGATCGATCGACAATAATCGTTCGGTGCGCGCCAAGTGCGCGCCGTTTCGCCGCAGACCCTGGTCTCTCCTAAACAGACACATCGGTCGTACCTCCTTTCTCTACGCAGACCCCGCTACTTTTGACATAGTACGTTCGAATCACTGCTCTCTATGCTCCCAGTCAAAACCCGATCTAGAAAAGGGCTCGTTCTACTATCGCTGATGCTCAGCATGAAAACTAGAAAAATAACACAAGAGCAGGCACCCAGGCGTCACACAAAGGGGTCTGGTTAGACAGAAAAAATCCACCACGTAAATAGCGGTATAAGATCGAGTCACTGTGTGGAACGGCGGGCAGTCCCGCCCAATAGGTATAGTACAACACCATTGGTCATTGAGAATTAAATATTATATCAACGGGGTATGGATTTAATACATGGATATTTTGTATCAATCGAACTAGCGCAATGTTTAGATTAGATTCGCGAAGAGGGGCACACGGAACATACCTCGACGAATAGAGAATCTGGGAAAGGTGTAACGTCTCCGTTCGTGTTGATGTAAAGTTGTCTCTGGCTTCCGTGCCATGATTCCGTAAACTTAGCAAGCTTTCCAGAGGCGTTAGGGCCACGTTTGAGGTTTTTCAAACCAAGCAGAGTTCCGAGGATAGTGGGCACAATCTGCGGCTATGAGCAAGGGAAAAGACACGTCGGTTGAATTATGTGCTTACAGAATCAAAGAATGCGGATGATAACAGTCTGCCGGAAACCGACGTTTAACAACAGCATGGAGGATAGC
Source organism: Lyophyllum atratum (assembly GCA_014905825.1). NCBI lineage: Eukaryota > Fungi > Basidiomycota > Agaricomycetes > Agaricales > Lyophyllaceae > Lyophyllum > Lyophyllum atratum. The sequence goes on along the minus strand of JACGCN010000027.1, from coordinate 337,803 downwards.
CTGGATCAGGAACGCTCACCCATGCTCTCCCAGCCCCACAATGCCGGATTGTCTGGCGGGGCGATCGTATACCGCAGCTGCGAGGTCTTCACCAAATACAGTCGACTATTTAACACGTCAGAAGGGCATGGGTGGAAAACTGGATCCATCCCTACATCTCTGTTGGCGTCGACAAGGCTGACGAAGACCCTCTCCTGTGCATTGACTGTCTTGTAGCCGGGAATTGGGATGTCCTGTCCCGCAGTGCGGTAGACTCCAGAGACCTTTAAACAGAGTTTAGCGCCAAAACATTTTGAAGGTGAAAGAGATCCTATGCTTACAGTTGGAGTGATGCCTGTAATATTGAATCAGTAAGATATATTAACCAGGAGGAGCAAATAGCAGATACTTACGCAGAGCCTCACGAACATACGCCATGATCTTGTCAACATTCTCCTGCCTGTGTTCTACTGACGCGGACAGCTTCACGATATCAGCTCGCTCTGTCTGCTTGTCTTCGTCAAGATAGAAATCGACGACATGGGTAATGGCCTGGGAAAAGTGTGCAGAGGTAGGGATCACAGCAGCAAAAACATAGGCAGACAGTTCCTCTATCGTCACATTTTTATCTTTGAACGCCTTGGAGACATGGTGCAAATATTGATAACCATGGTGGCTCTCGATTGCAAGTTCGTTGAGGGTGTCAACGATGGAAAACTGGATGTGTTCGGTGAGCACTTCAGCCGTATCAGAACCAATATACTTACGTGATCTCTCATCTTTTCGAAATGGCCCTGAGTAACTGCGAAGACCTTCAAGAAGGTGGCGATGGCGTCCTCCCGCAAATGCCAGTCGTTGACAGGATCGAAATTCAAGAAAACATACCTGAAGAAGAGGTCAGAGCCATATGTAGATGAAATATATGACGAACCGGCCAACGTCCGCAAACTCTTTGTAGATATCCTGCTCATACCAAGTGCCGCGTTGATTGGTTTTCGTTTTCAGAGGAAGAGCCATCTAATCGCCGAATTAAGTCACAAGTGTACAGATCACGTCGCAGAGAAACGTACAATTTCTTCTGCGATCCAGTGAACGGGTAGGAGGTTGATCACATCCTGAACGATGTCCAAGCGCTTCGAGGTGCTTCCAAGCACAGGGATAGATTTTTCTTCGATCAAAGCTAGAGCTTCTTTTTGGAAGTATTCGGCCCAAGTGTGGCGCGATTGCGTATCGTGGGATAGGGTGGAGGGAATTAGTTTCCCCACGATGGCGCGGCCTTGGTTCAAAGCCGTGAGGCCGTCACGCTCGGTCGGAATTTTCTGCGTATTCTTGTCCATTAGAGGCGCTGAAACCACAGGTAGGGCTTCATACCTTCAGCCCTTCGGAAGCGACTATGAGCAATCGATCATCGTATGCCGACATGAAGCCAGAATTTGTGAGGACCTCCTTAACTCCCGCAAAGCTTTTAATCGAGATGGTCGGGGTCTGTTGGCTAGGTCGCTCCCAATCGTACTTATCAACAATGCCAGGAGCCCTGGACCTCAGCTCATCCTTCAAAAAACTGGGTACCATGAACGGGAAGTGAGCGTAAGCGGAACCAGCAGGGTAGTAATCAGGCAATGTGCGGAAGAGAAGCTTCGTAAGCAATCCACCATACGAGCCATCTTTCTGGTCGTACTGGCAGTCGTTGTATCCCCAGGAAGTGCAGTTGTACGCTGGTGGCTCTTACTTCAGGACGTGCACAGAAAAGCTGATCGAAGAAAGTGACGAACGGGTGAACTCGGTGGTGAAATAGCGATCCCCACGAGTAAGAGAAACAGCATCAGCCAAGATAGCCCTCGAGATAGTGTAACCCGGGCACAGACCCGCCCCAAGGGCGAATTCTTTGGTTTCTTCTGCTTGAAGGCCAACCTTGAAGAAACGTCATGCTTGATACAAGGCATAGCGATGTCGAAAACTTACGTGTAACTCCAAATTATCGATATCCTTGTATAGGGCTGCCGCTGCGTTCTGTAAGGCGTGATGAGGTTATGCTCTGGAGTTGTGCATATGTTATGTAGCTTACATGAATGCGAGGCTCTGAATTCCATTCCTCGAAAGTGTTGTGCGCTTCGGTCTAGTTAGTCGAGATGATCCTGTTTACTTTGAATGGTTTATGTCTTACGTTTTAAGCCTAGGAACTTTCTGAATTCATTGAGCTGCAGGATAAATTGGACGTGAGTATACGCCAGAAGATAGAACGTGATAGTATTGGGCGAACCGAGCAAGTACCCCAGCTCCTAGATTGCTCGATAGCAAGTATCTCGACAATCCTCAAGGCATCCGGAACTCCCGAGCTGAAAGCGGCTGCAGAATTCTGCGTCCCGTCCTGAATAATTCGTGCGAGATCATCATCCTTGAAGCGTCCGTTCTGTTGTCGCTCCAATCTAATTAAGGGATATCAGCACTGCCGAAAACCTAGCAAGAATCAAAACAGCACGTACCCTCCGAATTTCCACTTTTTGACATCGGGATCGGGAATTAACCGGGCATGTGCTGCTTCCTTGAAGTCGCTGGCTGAGAGCTAGGTAAAGTCTCGCCGCTGAGCCTCGTTCCTGTTCAGAGAAGATGAGACTACTGACCTGCTTTAAATCCTTACCCGGGAACACTGCCTCGAACACTTCTTCAGTCCATTTCGCGTCTTTTTCAGATAGCGTTGCATGCCATCTGTAAAGAAGGTTGAATTCGACCGATACGACGTTTCCTTCTCCACGCCGTGAAACCGCGTGATCGGATTGCCTCATGTTCTGAAAAGCGTCAGAACACAGAAGGAACGATAAGATGGAAGACTAACCATCAAGGGATCAAGACGCCAGGGAGACTGGTCGAGGGGGAGCGCTAGGATGGCACCGACGTAGTCTAGAAAAACGTTTAAAATTGGACCACGGCATTGTATGACGAGCCTAAACGCACCACCCAAGATGATATTCATAAAGAATCCACAGTTGACCAACCGCGTACGATGGAATATCTCGTCATCTTGGACCCGACGATGTTCATCGTTTTTAGGGGGCCATGCAAAGTTGCCGTTCTCATTGATGTTTAACAGCTTCTCCGCGATGTACTGCATAGAACCTTAAGAGCCATTCTTGAGTTAGGTTCTTAAGCCACATACATTGTGATTGCGGTTCATTAGAACCAGAAGCGCACAGCTGGCAGGAGGCATAAAGAGCAGCCTGTTATCTGCGAAGACATCGTCCCAAAGCTTGCCTGTCCCATCCTTCCTTCGAACCTGGTTAACCTGAGCTTCAGAGCTTCCGTAAAGAATACTCAAGTCGAGGTAGCTGCTGGCCCGGTTGATGGTCCAATCGTGGTGATCGGTGTTGAAGATGGAGTGGATAACCAAGTCTGCAAAAGCGAAAAAGAGACTCGAAATCCCACCGGGATGCTCAATAAACTCCTCTCGGCGAAGTAGGGTGTCGAAGACAAGGCCGGGATCAGGAAGCACGTGCTTGGGTACAGTCTTGATCGCCGGGACCGAGCGTGCATAGGGTGCCCCGGCTTTGCCGAGGGATGGAAAGAGGGGGTTATAGTTGGATCCATCTGCTGAGCGGAATGCATATTTCACGGATGGCCCGGCAACGGCTGGAGATCTGCTATCATACGGACCCACATAACTGTTGGGAGGATGGGGGAGATCATTGTACACTGTCAGATTTGGAATTAGCTTCCGTTGCCACACCGATCAGATCAACACCTACGGAGCGTGATAACGGCCTCTTGGACTTTCCTCGACATGCCCGGCGGTAAACGCGACATCAGGACTAGAACCTTTTCCAGCTATCACAGAAATATGAATAATGGCGTGCATATGAAGATCAACGGACTGCCTACCAGGAGCTGGCGGTCATCGAGACCAACTGTGCTTTGATTCTTGATAGCATCGATGTAGGCTGGCTGATCAAATGCTCGTGTCAGCAGATAAATGGCAAGTAAGTGGTTCTAGCCGTTACCAGGTCATCTAGCGCGAAGGCTGGCTTTTCGATAAGAGCCTTGAATGTTTTTACTTTATCGCCATAGATATCGCTCCTTATATGCGCGCCGTCGGTGTTGTACGGCGCGTTGCTATTGGCGAAGAAGTCTGCAACACTGGCTGCAAAGCCAATGAAGGGGAAACCGGAAGGCATGGTTATTGGGTAGAATGTGTGGGGTCGGTAAGAAGGAAGGGAGATGATCTGGGGACCTGAGGAGATGGCGCGTTTTTAAATCGAACGCGCTGTAAGTATGTGATATCAACACTCGGCGCCTACTGATAATCAGGTCGGAATCAATGGAGTCGGAGGATGTGAAGCTCCTTGCACAAAAATGTAGACGCCAACTGTTGGAACTTGTCACTCGGAGCAGGTTACCGCACAAAAGCATCCTGAGGCACCACCACAAATCGGCGATCAACTTCTTGGCGGATGTTGATGCTCAGTTGATCATCTTTCTTCCAAGATCAGGCCCAATGCCTACATAGAGGCTGTTCCTGGGCTATGTAGATCTCAAGGACCGAAATAATCCTAAACGGCCGCTGCATGTACAACTGGTCATCCAATGAATCATTTGCCATCCCCACTCTCGGCACGCATTTGACGGAGGACTCTGCTAGACACATGGAGATGTCAATGATACATACCACAAAGGTTCCGTCATTTCCGTAATCTAAATCCAAGGTCGAGGACTCGAGGCAAGTCAAGGACCTTAGGTCCTTTTGTACCCCGAGGTCCTTACCCAAAACTTTTGGTAAAGTTAAAGGAATGTATCTTCAATTGGAAAGGAAGGCGTTTGACATATGCGAGATATAAATATATTATTGCTAAGTCCGGGGTATGCAGATGGTTGAATGTGCATGCACAGATCCAGAGAGGTTGTGCACAGGACACACTGTGCGGGGATTCTAGCGTGAATTGGATGATGATGGAGCTCCGAGCATGAAACACGGGTGGATCGGTGAGGTAGGCAAAGCGCCCAAGCTCACATGACGACGCAACAGGAATTTTGCTGTGATAATCGCGCAAAATAAGCCATGGATGCGGCCTTCTACAGTTGATATCAACATACCTTCTTCGCTGTCTTGTAGAACATCTTGCTCTGCGCTGATAGAGCGTTCGACCTATCGACCAGATTGTCAAGCTTCTCTCCTCGTTGTAAGACCGACTCGATCGTTTTGTGCTATGTCAAGGGAAATCAGTGGAACCGAGGTCTTGGTGGAAGGGCACAGCTAACTTACGAGAACGATCTTCGTCTCGTCCAATTCTTGCTGTACTCGCATGATGGTATCCGCCTGCCTTGGATCCTGATACTTCTGGATATAGGTGGTGATGTCGGCGAAAGATATGGCAGCAGGGTTGTCGAAAGATGATTGGGGAACTTTCGCGGTAAATTCATCGAGCAACTTGGTCAATAGAGAGAATGCTGGCCGAACGGGATACTCCTGGTCTGTGATGATGACACCTGTCCATTGTCATACCCTCAGCCTTCGAGTTCAGTCAAGACATACTTCAACTCACCAGCAAGTTGCTCTGCTCCTCCGCGGTTGTAAACGTGCGCTATATAGTTATTCTCCTGAACACTCTGACGCTGGCCTTGCGGAGTCCGCTCTGCGACAGTCTTCGAGAAGAATGACATAAACTCGCCAACCGAGCCTTTCTGATAGAAGGAGAATGAAGAGAGGTCGCTGGCATTGCTGAGAATCACTGAAGTGCCAGAAGGTGGTGCCAGAACCACAGAAATCGAGAAGATCTTCATTGTAGAAGCGTAAGAGAGGTGTCACACAATCGTGACACCGCATGCCATGATCAACCACCACCGCAGGCCCGCAGTGCACACCCTTTGACTGAGGCTCTGAAGCATTGAAATTATGACTGGTTGACCGTCAAATCTGGAAGTACTAGCAGAGCGCGCTAAGATACGTTAGGCGTCCATCGGGCGGCAGCTTCAAACACATGCCTCTGGCGTTGGTCCGATCGACACCTAAAGTTGCATGACTTCGGCTTGTTCTGGCGACTACATGTACTTCGTTCGTTCGAGGATGCAGGCTTCGCTATTCCCAGTAGACCTCACCTGCAGGGGATCCCGATGTTCTCCCTGAACGTGTTTGATTAGTAACACGCTCCCCACAGATGCTCTCGATCTGCAATCAAAACAGAGAACTGATCCCCACCACCGCAACATCTCTTCTTCCATGTCTACCTCGGTGTTACAACGCGGTGAAATACGCTTTCCGGTGGGTACCAATTAGTTCTCTTGGAATATCCGCGCTCACGAACAATAGACAGGGTCCACGGCGAAAGTTGACGTCCGGTTGTCGATGATACGGATCCCTTCATTTCTATTGGTGGCGTAGCCCGGTAATCCTCACAGCGACGGACCCGCAGGGAAGGGTCGATATATTGTCCAAAGTTCATCTAGCGTTCTGGCCTACTGGGGGGTCTAAATTTACAACATGGTATCTGAACTGATATCGCTGTTGAACAAGTATCTCCATCCGTCTTTTTAATGTCCACTTGTCACTCGACTGCATACATAATTCTCCTGACGCTTCGGGTTTTGTTCACAGATATATATTCGACGATGGACGCCTGCATACGCTTGTTCCTCTCACACTTCAAGGCCTGCTTCAAATCTCATCCTCCCGATCTATGCCTTTCCCCTTCTCCCGAACTTTCACAGCGCCAGATAATGCCTCCCTGTATCTTGGTACCTTGTTCCTGCCATTCTCAAGGTCCGTTCCTCTAGGTCCCTCCCTCTGCCTTACAATAGGGCTGCGAACGCCGGTCAATTGATCGAGGGTCATCCATTCAGATTTGCCATACCCGGTGGTCATACTCGACATCTCGCCCGACAGTCAGTCTCCCATGGTGAGCCTCAGCGGTCTTTACGAAGTCATATGTGCGTGCTGTTTTTGGAGCACCTTGGCCTTGTCTTGAGCTCCAGCATTTTCGAAGATATCCTTTGTTCCCTCTTTCTCCACATTTAATGCAAATTGTGGCTCGAGGCCGCATGAGGCCGCATGACTGATGAATCGGATATGAGATTTACCTAGGCCAACGCCATGCTATACGTACGTACGCAATACGTACGTCTGGTGTACTCGACGTACCCCGTAGCTTGTCTCCTCGCCGAGCAGCCCAAGCTTTCAGATGGTTGACCAGTTCACCCATCTCTGCAGGCGATATCCAGCTGAAATCTGATATGGACACAGCCTTTGCCCCGCGCCGAGCCCAAAAGGAAGATTTCCAATGGTTGGAGATGGTTGGAGTCGCCTGTTCTAGTTACGTAAACGGCAACGCATCAGTTCCATCAACGACCTCAAACTAGAGATCAAAGATCACAGCCGTCGCCAACGTTTGGGCTGTGATATATAAACCAGCGTCCAAACGATGGGCTCCCCATCGTGGCTGCGCCCGAACCCCCTTCCTATTCTTTTTTGATTTTTCACCTTCTTCAATCAACGTCAATTCTCTAAACATGGCTTACATTCGTTCCCGTAAATTCTGCTGTTGCATCCCTGTTCGCTTCGGTGTCTTCGTGAGTTGCACAGATCGACAAGTTTTTGCTTTTCTGACGCTTTGTGCAAAGATCTTGTCTCTCCTCGGTGTCGCCGGTGGGATCTTGGTGTGCATTGTAGGCTGGATGGCGGTTTCCCAGCTCTGTACGTCCATTACCCTTGTCATATTTTACCAAGGCATCTGACAGGCCTCTAGGGAAACATCCGCTTCCAGTACCTGACACCGTTGGATTATGGCTCCATGCCTCCCTCTTTACAATTTTGACCCTTTTATCGCTATTTGGGTATGCGCCAATATCTCTTTTCCTGGAAGATTTCGCTGAAAGTGCCCCCAAGCTTTATCGGCTGTTTGATCAAGAGCAGGAACTCTGTGCATGCATACAGCGTCGGGTTGCTCGTCACCCTGCTCCTGAGTATCGCCTCGGGCGCGTACTCGCTCTGGGCTCTTTTCAATAAGAACTCGCAACAGGCGGTCGATAAATGCCTGAACGGGCAAGCGGATTCACTCACTCAAGCCGTTTGCAAGAATGGCGTCAATGCATACAAGGGCTTTACTATCGCCATATACATTGTGATCTGGTTGTTCATGATCTGTACGTTGCTTCCTAAAGCCTGCCTTGCACTACTAAGTCCGTGTTTCCAGATGCATACGTTATTGTCGATAACTACGTCGAGCAACTAGACGACGAGATGTCGGTGAAAGAGACTAGGCAGATGATCAACGCGATCAGCCAACCTCGCGTAACCGTGGCGCCTGTCGCAGTGCCAGCCTACGCCTCTTATCCGGCCCCACACGCTGGCCAGAATACCAGCACTGGCTACGCGTTCTCGCATAATAATCAGTCGTATGGGGTGCGGGCGAACAACAGTATAGTGTAACGTGTAGCCGTGGTGTTCAGCAGGGTTTTTGACGTTTTGAGCTTGTCTGCCTGGCGCAGACGGGTGAAGGGACTTTGTAGTCTTGCGTTCTCGACTACTATAGTACTTTGTATTGAATACAACCTCTGGGAAGGGGATTTATTGATTTTCGAGTCTGAGAAAGTTGGACGTCGCGTTTCGCCGCGTACCGGCTAACGAAATCAGGCTTGTGCCTTGAACTCCATGCCCGTTGCATGTCGTTGGTGAGTCCTCTCCTGGTCTTGACACTCATCTGGGCTGCAATACATGCCATTCACCACCTTCTGAAACCCTCCAACGTCCACTCCCTGCTACCCTCCTCCACGAGCTCCCGCTACCGTCGGCGCAGTGTCTGGAATGAATCCACAACTCAAGTCGTACTCAAAGGCCTGCACCTACGAATCCAGACCACCGCATGGAATCTCTCGCATGACCTACTCGCGACTTCCCTCAAAAAAGGGCCCAGATTACGCAAGGCATTGAAGCATGTCTATGACCTCGGTTCCGTCATGAGTTTCCTCGGAATGCTGGGAGCACTTGGCTTTCTTGTCATGACCAGCGGGATGTCTGCCGTCTCCTTGACAAGGAAAGTGTTGACATCGAATACATTGCCCGCATCTCTCGAAAGTCTCGGCAACCTCGCGAAGCGCGATCTCGACATGTTGGATGGCGGCGAAACCCTGAGGGACGAATCTTGGATCAAGCCTATCGTGCGTTCACCCTGTCTTCTGTGCGTACTTTCCGGAATCAGACGCAAATTCCATTTCCATACAGATACCAGGCGTGACGGTCCCACTCGCTCACCTCCCTGTGATACTTCTCGCAGTTTTCCTGGCCCAGATAGTGCACGAGTTCGGCCATGCCATTGCCGCAGCCATGTGAGATCCCTATGTTCCCTTTCATCTTCCCAGTTGCTTAAACATATTCAGTGAATCTCTGCCAGTACTATATACAGGCGTATCATTCACCCTTGCAGTTCCGTCGGCATTTGTTACATTTCCAAATGCCGCATTGGAAGCCCTTGCACCCCGCGCTCGGGCCCGAATAGTCGGAGCGGGTCCATTTCATAACCTCGTATTGTGGTGTATGCTATTCTCCATTGGCTATACAAGTTTGGGGCGTGTTTTATGGGCAATTGGATATCATGACGTATCAGGACTTGGGAGAGTGGTTATCGGGGTTGATCCTGTAAGCTCTTCTTCTTTCGCCATGACAGTTAAGTCCAGCCTCATCTGGAATTCAGCAATCACCTCTGCACGAATATTTACCTCTGGGCTCCGTTATCAGCGCATTAGACGACACTTCGTTGGGTTCTCAGAGCTCATCTTACGATACCTGGTCTTCATATCTCGATCAAGGCGATAAACCTCTCCCTTTAGGATGGTGCGCAGGGTCCCTGGGTAAGCTGCATGTATCCTGCTCCAGTGCACCGTTGACATTTCATTTTTTCCGTAGACGGCGACGCCTCCTGCTGTTCGACCAACAAGACGCTAGGACTCTCATGCTTTGTCTCGATGGATTCACCTTCAAATAAAGGATGCCTGGATTCTATACCTATTTTGACTTCTTCGAACTCTACGGAAAGGTGTACATCTACCGCGGATTGTCCAGGAACGTCAATCTGTGTCCGACCAGACAGGAGCGAGCAGTTGCTGCGCTTAACGGTGCATCCAGCATCAGAAGATAACGCTGCAAAGGTCATTCTTTGGAGCGGTCCCTCGCGAGAGATTTGGGAGGAAGGTAGACAATTTCTCCTTGTTGTGGGTGGTCTCCTTTTCTGAACTCTTCTCAGTCCAGGTTGGGACTCTGCTACCAAGAATCCCTATTATACCAATTAGGTTGCCTCTCTTCGTTGAGATCTTCTGGGAGTAGGTCTCCCTACTCATTTCGATGCTCAATCAACTGATGGCCTCAGATATCTCTTGATGGGGACCTTGTCGCTATACTTCTTCAATCTCTTACCCCTCCCATACTTGGATGGGTCGCAATTCCTCAAGATAATTTTGCAAATGGCCTTCGACGACAGCAGCGATGAAGCCCGAGACGAGTATGACCTGGAGGCCTCCCAGCTACCCCAAGAACGCCGGCGATCCAGGAGGCGAGTTTGGTGGAAGGGAATGCTAGGCCGTTTTATTCCTAGATTCACGATAGGCCTTTTCGCAAGCTACACGCTGCTTGGAATAATAAACGTATATTTGTAGATCCTGAACTGAACTGAACTGAAAGTGAGCTGAGGAGCCAGGTTGCCTGATCATGGATATATGGCATGCATGCATAATTTTACCGACCAACATACATGAGCATAATGACCCCTCCAGCATCTCCTCGACGTGCGAGCTGGCTGCACCAGAATCTATCGCCCCAAGATATAGGACCCAGTTTACTTTTTCTTGGGAACCTTGTCGAGCTCAACCACGGTCAGACCTGGATTTTCCTCCGTCAATACTGAGTCTGGATGACATTGATTAGGCACGCACCAGGAGGGAGACTCTGCTGCAGCTTATCGGCCTTTTCTGGGTCGTCGACGCATAGTGTGTAGAGGTACCGCGAGCATCGGACCTTAAACTTGGTCTGTGTCTTGCCGCCAGCGACTCTCGGCGCAATCTTCTTTATGCGCGCCTCTGCACAGTTGAAAGACCCCGTTAGCCGCGATAACCACTAGTTATGCGTAGATCGAACATACGGGAAGCATCCTTCCTCTGCGTGATTTTGATGAACTCCTTGATGTCGCGGATTTGCTTGGGCTACAGGATCGTGCGGGTTAGCATTATAGAAGGGGCTGGTCGACGGAGGGACGTGAACTCGCCATCGTCGAAAGTCTTGAGGCTGATGCGGAATAATTTCGTGGTCGACGCTGAGTGTGGCTGAAACCTTATTTCGCGATGGTGTATATTTTTCGGTGTTTGCCGTCTGCATCTCACGTGAATTGACGTGGGAAAATTGGCAGAATCAGGTAGTGATTTCGTCACTTTGAACTTTGTCGTAAATCCATGACCTGAGGGCCCCTCCTTCGCTCTTCGTCCCTTTCGCAATGAGCACCGAGCTTCGCTACACGCGTGTTCCACATACGGTATTGCCTACGAGACTGTCATCTCGGGCAGGACAAATATATCGAGAAATATACACCATCTCTCCAAGTTCTCCATTACGCACGCGTCCCTACTTGGTCCCTACGATGAAGAGGAAACGGCGACATCCTCGAGGAAACTAAACTCTGAACTGCTCGAGTCCACCAACAGATTGTCATGGTCACCGCTCCGAGTGGACACCCTATAAAAAGATTGACTTGGTCTGTACTGCGGATTTGGTCGGTGGCAGCGTCTACTTCTGAAATCTTTGGGCAGACCGACTTGCTTTTGTCATTTCTAACGACTTGTGGCGGAGGCCGGGGTACCCACCTTATTGCTGTGGTCACAAAGTGGGCAAAGGTTTTCGCTTGGTTCCTTGGCTTGCGTTGCTTGCCCTCCTATCGCCTTTTGTAACCACGGATTTAGTGAAAGAAAAGGTTCTGTAGCGACATGGGGCACACGAAGATAACCTTTTGCGCGTTAGACGACCTGACGGTCATCGTAGGTGCAAGCCATCCGAAATTCTGCCAAGTATCCTGGCGTCGCTCTGCTTTGTCTTATCGGATCCTTCAGTGAAAGAGCCTTCAGGACACCTCTGGACTAGGTGGGGTATGTGGTTCTCCGGATTGCTTTGCCGCATATTCAACCATGACTATTACGATGCTGAAGCGTCCATGCCAATGGGGATTGCGAAGAGGAACGAAGCTCAACCAGCTCGAGGATGGGTAGTCCCAGCACCATCAGGCGTATCGCAGTGCGACGGGGTCGGCTTGGGTCATCTCAGAGCCTGTCTGGACCTAGTGTCGTTTACTTTTTACCTGGGCGAGAGTCGCTGGACAGTGCATGAATGCGAAAATCTGCCAGCGTAAGCAACTCTGAGGTAGTAAAGCCTTAGGAGATGCAAGTGGGCCGGAGTTGCTGAGTATGTTCCTAACAGTACTTGCCAATAATGCGCGGTGAGAGATTTGTTCATCGCGACGATGCAATCTGGGACCTGGACTGCAGGGAAAAAATTAGATCTCGAAGTTTAGTGGTTACAAAAGATAAATCACGATGGATATCATGGTAGAAGCCTTGAAAGTGGAGATATTTCAAGAGGAAGACCTGTATCGGTTCGGATAATCATGTAGTGCTTACTGTCATACAAAAAAAAATTGTATCAAACAACTACCTGAGCAATTCAATCGAGGGGCAGAAAATTGTGGTTTTAAATGAATGGCCACGGGGCAGAGGCGATTGTGGTGCTTAAAATAGTTTACATCACGTGACCAGTCCACGTCTTCGGTGGAAATATTTTGAGTTGAGGCTCAGGCAGTTGCGTCGACGTCGCGGTCGTACACAAACCGCATTCTCTTACTTCACTTCACTCCTCATCGCCTGCTCTGGCCTTCCAGCGGGTGGAACGCTCCTCTATACTTATATCTGGCCTTAGGCTAGGCTACCGACAATTTTAGACTCAACTATCTAATCCTATAATGCAAGTCTTCGTTTTCTGTTCCGAGGTTTATCTTACTTACTTTCGAACTTAGGGCTTCCGTTTCCGTCAACTCCCCCGAAATAGCGAGAGCCAGCTTGCATGTATATATACCCTGGTACTACCACCTCTACACTGTCCCATTCTTGTCGCTGTACCCCCTCCTCGCCTACGCCTACTACGTCAAGTATGACCAGTGGCTCGTCAGCGAAGAATGGACCTTCCTAGCTTGCGTGTCGCTTGGAGCAGGGCATGCTCTGAGCTTTTTGGTAACTAAATGGAGTGCAGGAGCAAGGGCATGGATCACTACTAGAAAGGTACGTGGCCGCGACTCACCACACGTACGGTCTTGACGCGACTTTTTCAAGGCGCACTCTGTCCAAGAAGCCAACTGCATCCGTATTGTACCCCATCCTCACCGTGGACAGGGAGACATAGTCCCTCTCCAGAAGAAAGACGTGGCAGATGTCAACGCCTATACTTTTGGCTACCAGCGCGACACTTATACCGTCGAGTCCACCGAGCCTCTTACCTTTGCGCGTCTGCCTTATCCTTCGTCTGCCCGCCCCCCACTCAACACATTCCTGCAACCCAAAGCCCTTCTCTCCCAAGATATTCCAGCCCTGTTGGATCTGTATGGTGGCAATGAATTCAATATCCCCATTCCCTCATTTACGGAGCTCTTTGGCGAGCATGCCACGGCACCGTTCTTCGTATTCCAGATATTCTGCGTTGCGCTATGGTGTCTCGACGAATACTGGTATTACAGTCTCTTTACCCTGTTCATGTTGGTCGTGTTTGAGTGCACCGTGGTCTGGCAGGTCAGTCCTGTCTGATGAAATCGCTTGTGGAGTTTATTTTACTGACTATTACTTTCAGCGCGTGAGGACCTTGACAGAATTCAGGACCATGGCCGTCGCGCCCTATCAGATTAATGTTTACCGAGATGGGAACTGGGTCAAGATCCAAACGGATGCACTTCTCCCTGGGGATGTTGTTTCTGTCGGTATGTTAATCCCCCAATCAGCTACCTTCCACAGCTGAGTTGGCTTCCAGTCCGCCAACAGACAGAGACCACCGTTCCTGCTGATATCTTGCTCGTCCATGGCACCTGCATCGTCAACGAGGCCATGTTGTCTGGCGAATCGACTCCCCTATTGAAGGAGTCTATCCTTGTGCTCGATGGATCTGAGAATCTCGACGTCGACGGTAACCATAAGAATGCAGTCCTATTTAGCGGCACAAAAATCCTCCAAGCTGGCACTTCTGGTACGTTCATTCTCGTTGATGCGAATCCACCATTAAATGAACCATCACATAGGTGAATTGCGTGCTCCAATCAAGACCCCCGATGGTGGCTGCCTTGGCGTCGTACTCCGCACAGGATTCGGAACCTCGCAGGGACAGCTGGTTCGCACGATGATCTTTTCCACAGAACGCATCTCCGCCAATAACCTAGAGTCTTTCTTGTTTATCGGTTTCCTGTTGATCTTTGCTATTGCTGCGAGTTGGTATGTCTGGGTCAAAGGTCAGCATCCGGTTCTACTGCTATGGCTCTTGCTAACGCATGCACCATCAGGTATCGAAAGAGACCTGAAGAAGTCGAAGCTGCTCCTTGACTGTGTCCTCATCATCACGAGTGTCGTCCCCCCTGAGCTGCCTATGGAGCTGTCCCTCGCCGTTAACGCGTCCCTTGTCGCTCTGTCCAAATACGGTACTGCCCGACGTTCCTCCCCAGCCTTAGGATTAGCCTGACTGCCTTCCAACAGCCATATTCTGCACGGAGCCTTTCCGTATTCCCTTCGCTGGCCGCGTTGATGTATGTTGCTTTGATAAGACCGGTACGATCACGGCGGAAGATCTGGTCCTCGAAGGTGTTATCGGGATGGAGTGAGTTTGATAGAAAATCTAGTCTTGGGCTCAGCTTATTGTTTCCATTAGTGCCAAGAACCAGAAAACGCTCATTAACGTGAAGGAGACCTCCCGTGAGACCACTCTCTGTCTCGCAGCTGCGCATGCCCTAGTCAAACTTGATGACGGCACAACGGTTGGCGACCCGATGGAGAAGACCACATTAGAAGCTCTCGAATGGAATCTTAACAAGGGTATGCTCATTGCTTCTGTCCTGTCTCTCTAGCCCTGACGTATCGCTAACCTCGTTTCCCTCATACACAGGCGAAATCATTGCCCCTGCGAGCCGGACAGCCCCGCACGCAACCCAGCTTACTATCCGACGCCGATTCCAGTTCTCGTCTGCCTTGAAGCGTATGTCGACCATCTCCACCCTTGCTGGCGGCAAGACCCTCGTCGCCGTCAAAGGGGCACCTGAAACTATCAAGACCATGCTCGCTAGCGTCCCTGCTCATTACGACGAAACCTACAAGGAGTTTACGCGTAAGGGGAGCCGTGTGCTGGCCCTCGGCATGAAGGAGATGGAGGCGATGAACATCGACAAGATCAACAAGCTGCCCAGGGATACTGCCGAGAGTCATCTGATTTTTGCAGGATTTTTGGTATTCCACTGCCCACTAAAACCGGACGCTGTGGAAGCGCTCAAGATGCTTGCAGACTCATCACATCGAGTAGGTTCTGATGGTGTTTGTCATGAGCAGGTTTTGACTTGTGTTATAGTGCATCATGATCACTGGCGATAACCCTCTTACGGCCGTTCACGTTGCTCGCGATGTAGAAATTGTGGATCGCGAGGCTCTCATTCTCGATCTGAAAGAAAGTCCTGCGCATGATGCAGGTAAGTTTGTCTCGTCTTAATGTGAATTTATCTTCCAATAACACATTCCTGCCAGATCTTATCTGGCGCACGGTCGATGAAAGCAAGATCATTCCTGTGGATCCTTCCGAACCTCTGGACCTATCTCTCTTTGAGCAGTATGATATCTGTATCACTGGTGCCGCCATGAAGCAATTCGAATCGCGCCCTAGTTGGAACGACCTCGTTCAGAACACCTGGGTTTATGCTCGCGTCTCCCCTTCGCAAAAAGAGTACATCCTCACCACACTCAAAACTCTTGGCTATATTACACTCATGGCTGGTGACGGTACAAACGACGTTGGCGCCCTCAAACAGGCCCATATTGGTGTCGCGCTCCTCGATGGCACTGCTGAGGACCTCACAAAGATCGCTGAGCGCCAGAAGCTTGAGCGTATCAAAAAGGTGTATGAAACGCAACTCAAGGTCTCTGCGCGCTTCAACCAGCCGCCCCCGCCTGTGCCTGCCGCAATCGCGCACCTCCTTCCCGAAGCCGTCCAGGCTCAACAGGCGGTGGCAGCAGAGCAACAGGTAGCGCGTCAGAGGAATCCTATGGAGAGGGTGCGCCCCCTTTACGTTATCTGCAACCGGCCGAGCCTAACTTCTATCTTCCTAGTTTGACCTGTCTGCTATCACCGACAAAATGGCGGACATGGAAGGAGAAGACGAGGTTCCCAAGATCAAACTTGGTGATGCTTCCTGTGCAGCGCCTTTTACGTCGAAATTGGCTCACGTCTCGGCTGGTGTGTCTACCTCACAATCCTGCTTCTACCTGCTCCACGTTGCTAATATACTACGCAGTGACGCATATCATCCGTCAAGGCCGCTGTACGCTGGTGGCTACGATACAGATGTACAAGATCCTTGCGTTGAATTGTCTTATCACCGCGTACAGCTTGAGTGTGCAGTATCTCGATGGAATCAAGTTCGGCGACTATCAAGTGACTGTCACCGGAATGCTTATGTCTGTATGTTTCCTCTGCATTTCGCGTGCTAAGGTATGTTTCACACCTTCTGCTCTATCCGTTCTTCTATATATGCGGTCCCTATAGGCGGTCGAGAAGCTTTCTCGGGAGCGACCATTAGGCAACATCTTCAACCTTTACGTGCTCCTTTCCGTTCTCCTGCAATTCTCCCTACACATCGTCTCGCTGGTGTACATCACCAACCTCACTCACAGTTACGAAACGTGAGCATGATCTTGCTCGCCCGACGGCACCGAGTGCTGACTGCTAATTATAGGCGGGGCCCCATTGACCTTGAGGCGAAGTTCGAACCGAGTCTTCTTAATACTGCGATATATCTCCTTGGTTTATCGCAACAGGTGTCCACCTTCGCCATCAACTTCCAGGTACATTTCGCTACTGTCATCTATTTGTGCCATGGGGTACGAGACAACCATTGACTGTTCTATTTTTAGGGCCGTCCCTTCCGCGAAGGCATTCGGGAGAATCCTGCCTTATGGTGGGGACTTGTTGGAGCTAGCGCTGTTGCTTTCAGCGGCGCGACTGATTTCATGCCTGAGCTGAATAGGTGGCTCCAAATCGTCGTGATGGAAGACTCTGTATGTGCTCAACTGCTGTTCAATCACGACAACCATGCTGACTAGCCACATATATAGTTCAAGATTAGGTTGACGGCCGCAATGGTCATTGACTTTGTTGGCTGCTGGGTGATTGAGAAGGTCTGCAAATATCTCTTTGCAGACCTGGAACCCAAGCCCATGGTAACTCGCGGGCGTGAACGACGGGAAGCACGGAGAGCTATAGAAGAAGCTGCCGCTGCGGAGGCCACGGTTGAGTTGAGCTTGACGGAGAAAAAAGCTCAGTAGAACACTCTGCGTTGGGCTATTTGTTACCTTGCTCTCGTATAATTGGACATAATCTTTCTGCGCAAGAACGCTGCCCAATGGGGACGTTATATCAATGTTGCTGATATCGCCGGGAGATCCAGAGCGGCCCGCCCGAAGCCGTGGGCCATTGTTTGAATATTTTGTCATCTGGAAGTTGGAACCATCCAGTGCACAACACAGTTGCGTGAATCGCGGCCACTACTGCCGCCCTTGCGTAAGTGGCAGGGCGCTCCAGCTTACATTTCTCTCAGACCTCTATGTACTCAAGCTGCAATCTCATCTTCTGAAGGACTTCAACATGCATATCTATTTTTACCACCCTGTTTTTCCGAGCACATCGAGGACAAGGGTCAACGACGCTTCACCATACCACTTGCTGATCACGAGCTATGTTGCTATTTCCGAGTTGCATCCGTTACGCTCGCCAGCGATGGATTTACACAGCTCCCTTCTGTGCTTTCACCCAGCTCTGCCGTATGAAAGGGGAAAGCGTATCAACGGGATTGTGTCATTTTTTACTCTGCGGAAATATCTCGCATCCATTTACTATGCCCGAACGCTTTTAAAAGCCTATCGCAACAGTGGAATGGTAATACCTTTTCGCCAACTTTGAGCGTCATGCTCTTACGGTTAGCCTTCAGTATCCTGTCGCTAGTCGGCCCTGGTACGTGATTTAGGTGTTTTTGTCCTTTGACTGTGCTATTTTGACACGTCGTACCCTCCACAGTACTATCACAGGCCGCTGCATATACCGACCCTGACAATGGCATCACATTTTGGGGAATAACCGACCCAGTCCATCAGGTCACATATGGCTACATCTTCCCTCCTGTAGCAGACAACTCCAACGAGTTTATTGGTGAAATCGTCGCGCCTATATCAACCTCATGGGCTGGTGTCTCTCCCATAGGCTCTATGCTTCACAGCTTGCTGCTGGTTGCATGGCCAAACAATGGCAAGATTGTTCGTTCGGCGAGATACGCGACGTACGTCTATCTTGTCTATCTTTCTGTTCGATATTCTTACCTTGGCTTGTGCAGAGACTACGTTCAGCCCACGTAAACACAACCATTTTTTACTTCTATGTCTTTTTTTAACCCTATTTGCTTAGGGCGATGACTGGACCAGTGCTCACAGATCTTCCTTCAACCAAAATCAATGCGACACATTGGAAATGGGTTTATCGCTGCCAGAATTGCGTTTGTGAGCAAACCTTTCCATCGTGTTCAAATATCATCCAAATGTAGATTATCTAGCCTGGTCGACTGCCGACGGTACATCTACTCTTCCCATCAACGGTTTTGGTGCCCCTGCTTGGGTTTGGTCCAGCCATGCCGTCGACAACCCTGCCGATGTCCAGAGCACCTTCCTAGAGCATGACGACTGTAAGTATCACCAATTGATTCGCGCTGTCTGATGTGTTCCCTGATATGCCCTCAGTCGGCTTTTATGGGCTGGATTTCTCCCAAGCTCACGTCTCTACGGCTGTATATGCCAACTGGGCCGCCGGTGGCACAGGTGGAGGAGGTACCACGACGACACCTCCTACCTCGACCACCACCACCACACAGCCACCTGTAACTGTAAGTTATGGACCACCCACAGACATAATGTCACTCATCACTCTATAGGCCACCCCTTATGACTATATCGTCGTCGGTGCTGGCCCTGGTGGTCTCATTGCTGCTGATCGTCTCTCTGAAGCTGGAAAGAAGGTTCTCCTTTTGGAGCGTGGAGGTCCCGCGACTTGGGAGACCGGAGGTACATACGGACCAACATGGGCGAAAGGTGCCAACGTATGTATACTACAGCGCTTTGTATCCTCAAAACCTCATGCTTGCTTCAGCTCACCAAATTTGACGTTCCCGGGCTGTTCGGTGCGTCTAAGGCTAGAAGTCTTTGCGCGCTTATGACTCTGATCTCACCCTAGAAACCATGTTCTCGGATAGCAATCCTTTCTGGTGGTGCAAAGGTATTTCCTGTTCCCACTCTCTTGCTAAGCGAGGATTGATGCGGCGTCAGATATTACTGTGTTTGCCGGGTGCCTTCTCGGTGGCGGAACCACGATTAACGGAGCGTGAGTGCCCAGATGGTCGTTGCTCGCTTTGCTTATTCACCGTCACGATAGCCTATATTGGATCCCTCCTTACTCCGATTTTGCAACGACTTCGGGGTGGCCTTCGTCTTGGGGAAATCATCAACCCTATACTGATAAAATGAAGGCTCGACTCCCGAGCACGGATGCACCTTCAACCGACGGGAAACGATACCTAGAACAAGCTGCCGACGTTGCTGCGAAACTCCTCGACACCCAAGGATATCGTCGACTCACTATCAATGATAATCCTGACCAGAAAGATCACGTCTACGGGTATAGCGCATTCGATGTAAGCCTCGGCTCTGGTTCCGTACACACCAGATCCTCACAAGCCGTCTTATAGTTCATCAAGGGCAAACGAGGTGGCCCAGTCGCAACATACTTCAAGACCGCTATAGCACGCAAGAACTTCACCTACAAGCAATACGCGTATGTACTGAACGTCGTCCGCAACGGTGCCCAGATCACTGGTGTGAAGACCAACGACACCTCCCTCGGTCCGAACGGAATCATCCCTCTAACGTCTAAAGGCCGAGTCATTCTTTCTGCTGGGTCTTACGGTTCTCCGCGCGTCTTGTTCCGTAGTGGCATTGGCCCAAGCGATATGATCAACATAGTAAAGGCCGATCCAGTCGCGGGACCTAACCTGCCGCCCCAGGCACAGTGGATCAACCTGCCTGTCGGATATAATGTTGGTATCTTGCGCTACACTGGCAGTCTTCAGAAAGCTGACTGCCGTAATTCATTCAGGTTTCCGATAACCCTTCAATCAATGTTCGTCACGCGCGGTCTTGTTCCGGTCCCATCTAACATGTGAATCACAGTTGGTCTTCACCCATCCTTCAATCGATGCCTACGAGAATTGGGCGCAAGTTTGGAGCAACCCCCGGCCGGCTGACTCTGCGCAATATCTCAAGAGTCAATCGGGTGTCCTTGCCGCAGCTTCACCAAGGTCAGCATCCTTAGGTTCTTCTGTGAGCCATTGTCGAGTTTCCTTCCCAGACTCAACTTTTGGCGAGCTTACTCGGGAACCGACGGCAAAACGCGTTGGGTGGGTTTCCTTGTTCAGTTATAACGTTCTCGGTCGTTTATCGGAGGACAGATGCAAGGGACTGCTCGCCCAGGTGCTGCCTCCGTCACGACCAATTATCCTTACAATGCAAGGTCGGCGAATACTGGTAAAATATGTTCATCTGAATCCTAATGATTTCTTTACAGCCAAATTTTCACGATCACCGTCTACCTGTAAGCTCATCGCCGATCCGTCTGTTTCATCATGCTGATCTCCCCAAAGATCAACTGGAATTACCTCTCGCGGCCGTATCGGAATCGATGCCGCGATGACCGCACGGCCTTTAATCAACCCCTGGTTTGTCGATCCCGTCGACAAAGCAGTTTTGATTCAAGGCATCAATGACCTCATCGCGAACGTTAAGAGTGGTATGCTTTCGAGTTTCGTTGGGGCTTATGATAGCTGACTGAGTGTAATAGTCAGCGGACTGACTCTCATTACGCCGGACAACACCACGACTATCACCAATTACGGCATGTGATAGCCATGTTTTAGTATGTATAGAGTATGTACTAACGTGATAATGATCCAGTGAACAATTACGATCCAGTGAGCCGGCCACTTGCCCGACCTGCAGTATCCTTTGCTGACCTTTCTCCAGGGATCTCTGAACTCTAATCACTGGGTGGGATCAAACACCATTGGCGTTAGTGGCAAGGCTGTCGTGGACGAGAACACTAAAGTGTTTAACACTAACAATCTATTCATTGTTGATGTATGTCGAGCTGTCCTTCTCCTTTATACAATATCTTATTGACATTTCATCTCTAGGCCTCAATCGTACGCCAATCTCTGACTAATATTGGCATGGTATTCTCTAATTATCTTGCTTCTATAGATCCCACAAATGCCTATGGGTAACCCGCATGGCGCAATCATGTCCATGGCTGAGCAGGCAGTGACAAAGATCTTGGCCTTAGCCGGAGGTCCTTGAGTCGATAGCCTATTTCGGTGTTATGTTTCTATAGGCCTGTGTATAGTTGCCAGTTGGGGAAAAAAATATAAACAGCTGAACGATCAGAGTCGGGTTCAATTCCAAGATCTGCTGGCAGTTTCTGTCAACCACGCCCGGGGCTCCCGCATCGGAGCCTTCGTGGCGCTAACCGTAAGCATTACTCGGGAATGTGGCTGCGAGCGATCCCGGTTGGAATTGGACGACGAACCGACTGCATACATTATCACGTACAGATTTCCAATATTTACAGAAATCGAAGTCGGGCTCTCGTTTCAAGGCTTTTCCGAATCAGCCAAACGTAGGGCGTCCCCCAACCATCCTCGATTCTCAGGGAGACTAAATTTGCGGAATCTGATGGCATGGATATATAGTGTTTTTCGTGGATATCCTTAGTTCTCGGTGCCTATATATGTATACCTCCTTTGAATACCAGTACCAGCTGGTGTAAGCCTGCCTTGCCCAATGGAACGCAAGAGCGAAATATACTGAACCTCATAATCTCGCATTCAGCAACCCGAGGTGCCTTCTCAACCCGGGTTTCGTGATGTCTACCTTGCCGGCCAAGGTCTCCTAGGCCTTAGGACGATAATTCCGAGACACTGATAACCGTATACAAGAAGGATGAGGGATGCGCGAGGGATCTTTGCCGACGGGATTCAGAATGGAGCGATCGAACCACTTTTTATAGGTACAATACCTCCGATATCGATCTTGCCTCATACACCCACTTCCACCTTCACCCTCTTTACCCGTTCCCATGTCCTCCGACAAGGCAGCCCGTCGCGCCAAGTTCGAAGCCGTCTTCGATGTCATCCGCGAAGAGCTCATCGACCATTGCACAAAGGAAGGTCTCCCAGCTGAGGCTCTGGAATGGTATCGCAAGGTTGCTATCGTTCTTCCGTTCATCTTTAGTTTACCTCGTTCAACTCCCCCTATGTCAGAATCTCGACTACAACGTCCCTGGTGGCAAACTAAATCGCGGTATCTCCGTAGTTGACACGGCCGAAATTCTCAAAGGCCGCCCACTGACGGATGAGGAGTACCTTAACGCGGCTGTTCTAGGTTGGTGCGTTGAACTGGTGAGTCTCTCTGCATCCAATGGGGGCGGGATCCTGAAGCGATCTACCATAGCTGCAAGCCTACTTCCTAGTGGCCGACGATATCATGGATTCGTCCATTACCCGACGAAGCCAACCCTGTTGGTACCTCTCCGCCGCACCCGCGATCTCAGCCCCATCGACACCCGTCGTTCCGTCCACCGTCCCCGCATCCTTGAAGAATGACGCTTCGATCACTAGTGCCGGTTATAAGCAACCCCCTGTGGGCATGGTCGCGATCAACGATTCATTCATGCTCCACTCTGCCATCTTCCACCTGCTGAAGGCACACTTCCGCTCTCAACCATGCTACATCGATCTTATCGAACTCTTCCATGACATCACATACAAAACGGAGATGGGCCAGCTTGTTGACCTTGTTACGGCATCCGAGGGTGTTGTCGACTTGGCGCGCTTTTCGCTGGAAAGGTCAGAAATATCTTCCCGACATGATGTCAGTATTTTATTCACAACGTTATTGCTTCAGACATCGCGTTATTGTAGTGTACAAGACCGCGTACTACTCTTTCCATCTCCCTGTCGCCCTCGCGATGCACATGTGCAACATTCCCGAGTCCTACACCGTGCAGGCCTCCGAGGGCAGCAAAACCCTCAGGCCTTACGATCTCGCGCTCTCGATTCTAATCCCTCTCGGTGAATACTTCCAGGTCCAGGACGACTTCTTGGACTTTGCCGCCACACCAGAGATCCTCGGCAAGATCGGTACCGATATCGTGGACAACAAGTGCTCGTGGTGTGTCAACACCGTCATGGGCCTCTGCACCCCTGAGCAACGACTCATCCTTGACCGCAACTACGGGCGGAAGGGCGACATCGAGGCCGGCGCTGAGGGCGCCGACACGGACAAAAAGGCACATGGGCAGGAGGGAGAGGCCGGTGGCTTGTGCGAGAAGCGCGTGAAGGAGCTCTACGAGGCGGTCGGCCTGCGCAAGGTGTACGCAGAGTACGAGGCCGGCATGTACAAGCGCCTCAACGAGCTCATCGATAGCATCCCCGAGGATGGCGTGATCGTGGATGGAAAGGGACAAAAGGTGGACTCACACCAAGGCATGAAACGCCAGGTGTTCAGGAGCTTTTTAGAGAAGATTTACCGAAGGAGCATGTAGAGTATATTCTCAAGACGCTTAATTTTGGATGGATTGCTGTAGACTGTTTGGAAACCTAAATACCATGTATCGACCTGCTACCAATCAATGCTTCGGAAGAACTTCGTTCCTCTGAATTTAGTATATATCATAACAAGGACTTCACCAGGACGTAGGACGCAGGACGCAGGACTCTGATAGTTATTGCTGCTAGATATCCGGATAGTTAGCTCGAACTGAGTGATCCGGTGGTCCTCCAGTATCTTCTGGGTCCTCCAATTCCTTGAGTAAACCAAGTATCGCTCCGCCTGAGGTTTGGAATCTTTCGGATGTCTGCAGCAAGTCGACATCAAAGCGTCGTATCTATAGACTATGATTTCCTGCGGATCACCCTCTCCGCCAACACCTCCAACGCGCTCTTCGCTTCACTCTCCGGAAGTTGCTCAAGCACCTCCTTCGCCTTATCCGCGTATCTCTGGGCCAGTTCCCGCGTCCGCTGGAGCGCAGATGAGCGAGCGACGAAGTCCCGTGCCTGTAGAACAGAAGACTCAATAAACACAGCAAGCGAGGAGTGCAAGAACCACCAGCGTACCTTTTCCACATCACCCGGCCCCTCAAACTTGCGTCGAATCAGCGCACCCATCTCAGGATGCTCCTCCCATGCGTATAGTGCTGGGCCAGTCGTAAGCCCAAGTTGCAGGTCAGCGCCTCCTGGCTTGCCGAGTGTTGCAGAAGCACTGTCATAATCCAGAATATCATCCACGAGCTATGGAGTCGCGAGCTTGATGAAGAACCTCTCAACAGGGGTAGAATGAGGCATACCTGGAACGCAATCCCCAGATTTCTCCCATAGGCATATGCAATCTCGCGCCAAATGTCACCTTCCTTGCACCCACCAAGCGTGACCGCCGCCCGCGCACCCTTCGCCATCAAGCTCGCCGTCTTCAGATACGTTTTCTGCAAGTATATATTCCATGCGTCCTGGATCCGGTTCATATGTGCCGCCTTTTTCCTTGCCTCTTCCTGCGCACCCTCAGGCGTCGTCTCCTTCTTCACCCAGCCCGTCTGTGTCTCCACGGCCTTCGTCTGCAGGATCTCGCCCTCCACGAGGTTCGACAGGACGCTCGCAATCAGATCCGTCACCTCCGGATCCCCAAGCCGCGAAAGTGCGCCCGACGCGCGGCCAAGCACAAAGTTCCCACCCAAGATCGAGAGCTTGTTCCCAAAGGCCGCTGGGGCACTGGGCGAGCCTCTCCGTAACGCAGACTCGTCGATGACGTCATCATGCAGCAGCGAAGCGGTATGCATCATCTCCACGATCTGTGCGAGCCGCGTCTGTGTCGGAAGGATGTAGGTCGGGGAATACAGGGTTGGCGTCGAGGGTTTGCGGTGCTGTGGTGGTTTAGGCACTGGTGGCCGATGTGGTGTAAGAGGCCGTAGCGTGAAGGCAGCATTGAAGGGCGCGGTGTTGGTGGGCATGCTTGGATTCCAGTCATTTAGGACGTCAGGCCTCGTAAGCGGCCAATCGAGCTCCTCGGCGCGTCCCCCAGCTCCTTCTTTCTGCGCCTCCCACAACTTTTGGTCCCACTGCCGCCCAAGGCCATTCGTTGCACGTGCAAATAGGAGGATTATAATGGGGCGGATCTGCTTGGATGGGTGCAGGAAATAGTAGCGCGTAATCTCGCTTAGGCGCGGGTGGCCGGAGTCGAGGAGAGAGAGGAGAGACTGCCGTAGCTCGGTGAGCTGTGGGGCGAGGAGGGCAAAAGGGTCGGGTCGTGCGTGGGATGCAGGATTGGAGTCGATTGGAGGGTTGGGTGTGTGGGTAGAAATGCTGTGTGTCCGCAGCTGAGGAATTCTATGTATTACGCGAATCCGGGAGAGCGTTGAGGGCCATCGTCGCATGTCGTGTACCGCGAGTGTGGCTCGGGTGTCTAGTGCATGCGGGTAGATATGTCAGAGAAAATGAACTTGTAAAATAGCAGCTCACGTTGAACAGAAAGTAGGCTTATCACGGCGACGTCAATGCGTTTTACGGAGCGGCTATCACGCACAAGGGGTAATACAACCTGTGCGTATGGTTACGGGCCCAATAGCTGCGTCGTTCAAAGTGATAAGCACGCAGAAAAGGCAGCAAGGAAGATACGAACCTTTCTTCAACGCTCCTTGTGTCCCTGGTCGTGGCCACGGTCAACCTCTCACGAATAGCTACACTGCTTCCTCGAGCAGTAAACCTGGGTCTCCAAAGATAATGAGAACCTGTTATCCATTAGCCCCACTAATATGGAGTACTAAGGAGTACTCACGACCACTAAAAACACAGGCCGAACCTAGAGATGGCTGAGGGACTCGGGAGAAGTGAATTCTCGATCATGTGACCGTACCGTAATAAAAATCGGCAAGATTCGCGTTCCTTGTCACTTGAGGTCGCTCAACTGAGACGTATCTACTATGAGTATCATGCCGGTATGTCTGCCCTTCGATAGTGAAGAATATATGTTCCTTTCTAGCACGAGGTCAGATGGTAAGAGGATTTTTCGCCGAAGCTGGCACCGAGCCTTGTTTGGCTGTGTCTGTCTGCGCCTTCCGTCGCGTCCTTGTTACCATTTTCATGTCATTAGCAAGTTAGCATTCGTGCTGCGTTCACCCCGTAAGCCCACTTCGAGCAGTCGGAGACCTCGAACGCGAAATTTCAGCAGCTACTTGGACATTACTTGCCACTACGATCGTGTAGCGACGGCCTGTCCGACTACATGCGACTTTCTCTTAAATTGTACACGAATTCTTCATTCAAGGCAATTACGGAGACACTATACTTCTCATGGAGCGAATTTACTGGTAACAAGAATGTGGTTCGTAATTTGGAGGTGAATATCGCGTCAAACAGCACATACCTTTGCGTCGTCGCTGATCAAAATCACTCTAGCTACTTCCCTCATCTCGGTCACAGCGTGAAGCTCGCCAAGCCGTCCATCACGAACTACAGGAAGTGGTACAGAAGCATTGGAATGGCCGGCTGTCTGTGACAGATATCAGTATGTATCGTTATGCCTACGATGCAAAAGAAGCACCTGTAGAGTTCGCCTTAGTGGTACGTTGTCTCTGCGCCGTTTGTTGTAAGGAGACATTTGACCACTGCTATACGCAGGACGATTCTCGGGACATACACGATATTTCCACATTGCCATCAATATACAATCCTAGGTATTATTGCTCAATGTCGTTTCGCCTTCCTGGTTTCTGAGATCCGCAAGTTTGGTAGCTCAGACTCTCCTAGAGGCAGGCTGCATGGGCAGTTTCTACCGCTCATATGCCGCGAAGATAAATGCCATACAGAATCGGCCACCAGGCGCCTACGATTATAGTGCACCCTGGCCTAATTATAAGGAAAGGAAAGAGGCTGATGAGCTGCCATACCCTGTCCAGCTTTTCATGACCTCGCTACCATCGGGAAATTCTCTTTCCGTCAGCCTCACACTACCTGGACCTCATGTTATTCGGCTTTACACTCTGCTATGCCAAGTATATGAAGATGACGTCGCAAAACAGCTCCTAGCCATCGTATGGGCGTGGACACGATCATTAAATCTGACCCAGTTCTCGGCGACTGCCCTTGCTATCATGACTGGCAGGTTTCTTCAGGCAATTAGAAACCTTTCCGTGACATACACATACTAATTGTAATACGTATAGGATAGCCCAAAAGTTCCCATCCATGAGTCCTTGAAAGGCTTTTTCAAGTTTGTGAAAACTCCCTTTCACATGTTATAGATCTCATTATACAACCCCTAAGGTATTGGTTTTCAGCGAACTGGACATCCTTTGAAATCGTAACCATTCACGACAAACACTTCAGTCTCTCGGAGCCATTGCGCACCCGGCGCATTTTGCGCTATAAGGAAGAGCCCCGCCGCAAACTACCTGGTCCAGAAGACTGGTATCCCGAACCGAGATCCTGGGCGACCCAACCTCTGATTGTCCAGGACCCGTTCGTTGCAACCAAGGTATGATATCGTGTCACTTACTTCAATCGACGTCACAATAAGTATTGTACAATCAGAATCACGCGGAAGGGGTCTCCAGCTCAGAGCTGACACGATTCAGACTTAACTGTAGATATGCATTTGAGACTCTCTATGCAACAGGCTTTCCACTTGAGACTGAAATCAAATCCTCCCCGCCGGCGGCGCCGGCCCCCATAACTCAAGGATCGACTATGCTTGAGGGACATCTTGCAGGTAGGGAGCGATCATCATGCCTTTCGCTACTCTGCTCATCGATTTCAGAACGCATAGTTCAGCCTTTGGGGAATGACTCCCTTCATGACACTCACCCAAATTCATCTGATATACCGAGCATCGGACACGACCT
Organism: Lyophyllum atratum; assembly: GCA_014905825.1. Taxonomy (NCBI): domain Eukaryota; kingdom Fungi; phylum Basidiomycota; class Agaricomycetes; order Agaricales; family Lyophyllaceae; genus Lyophyllum; species Lyophyllum atratum. The sequence goes on along the minus strand of JACGCN010000027.1, from coordinate 309,539 downwards.
CGACTATGCCCTTGCGCACAAGGTCCGAAATAACTTCCACGCGTCTAACGCTCTCCGCTTATACTCATGCTGTTCAGTATTTGGATCTGCCCAGCTCGGTGCGTAGACGCCGATCGGAGACACTGAAACTCGTGCAGGACACGATTCAGGAACAATACGGCAAGAGGTATACAGTCGAAACCTTTGGTAGCGTCAGGTGAAATCAAATCAGTCATAGTCACCATCTCTCTAACCATCTTCAAATTCCCAGGTATGATGTTTCGCTCCCCAAGAGCGACCTTGACCTAGTGATTATCGTACGTGGGACGTCCGGCTCTTTGCTTACATGTGGAAAGGTCCACGGCAGCTCATAGATTCCATAGGATCCGGAGAGACAACACGGCTTCGAGCCGGATTGTCAACTTCCTCGTGCGTGCTCTCCGTTTATGGCCATTGCTTTCCCAGGTCTTCAATGACCCCCATCCAGCAATATACAATGTTCGGTTCGTCTGTGGCTGTGACCTTCTGTAGTTGCATTTGTAACCTCGCATCACATCGGACAGGAAACTTGCCCGAATTCTCCGAGAGGCTGGATTCCGAGAAATCCAATGCATCCCAAATGCCGCAGTGCCCATAGGTGACTCTACCTACACCCCACCCCGCATCGTCATAGGGATTCACTGATACAACTCTTCGCTTATTGCTCGCCAGTAAAATTCAAGGACCCGCGAACTCGCCTCGAATGCGATATCAACGTCAACGAGCGACTTGGCCTTCTCAATTCTGACCTGTTAAAGGCATATTGTGACGCCTCGCCGCTGTTGCGGCCTATGCTGATGCTCATTAAACTCTGGGCAAAGCCCTTGGGTTTGAATAGCCCAAGTCCTTTTAAAGAAGTTCCGAGCTTCAGCAGCTATGCTTTAGCACTGATGACCATCGGTTTTCTGCAGGTCAGTCTTCCGTACCTGTTAAAGATATCAAATGCCGATGGCCGAGTAGACCCGCGGTTTACTTCCCAATCTCCAAGGAAACCTATCACCGTTGCAGCCCGATATCAAGGGAAGTATCTTTCGGACTCGCAAGTTCAAAGGCAAATCTGCACTATGCGACGTTAGGTACCAACCTAAATTACTTGACTGGCATCCACGGTCGAATACGACCTTGAGAATGGCCATTCAGGACTGGTTCTCGTGGGTCCCTCACTTAGCCACTCCAAGTTTAGATTTGACAACAGGCGACAGATATTGGTGTCATGAATTCCGATATGCGGACCAAATAGTTTCCATCCGCCACGGAGGGTTACTTGACTCAACCGTTCAAACCCCACCGGACTGGGCTGGCAATCTGGACGATGTCGAGAAACCTACAGTCAGCAGCAGAACGCCCCCACATGCTGTCCATGTGCTTGATCCTTTCATTGAGACAAAGGCAAATAATTTGCGCTATGCATGAAGGCTTGCTCATTCTAATTGAACGAATACAGAACGTAACCCAAGCTATCGGACCCAGGGTGCTAAAGCGATTTATTGACGAATGCCAGGCAGCGCTGGAGGATATGAAGGCCGGGGTCAAGTTAAGCGTGCTGATACATGAACGAGACAGGAAAAGCCCCCAGCTGAAATACCTCGAGGGCATCCTCGGCGAGACTTTTGAGCTCGATTCGAAGAGAGTGAGACGGCCTCGGTGATAAATGTTCGGTACCTACACTTGTTAGGAACTCGGCTTTTCGGTATCGGTGTACGGAGAGCTACTGTCGTTGTACGTGAATCAGGGAATTGACAGTGTTGAAACATGGATTTGCGGTTGTCAAGAACATGCAATCATCAGGATCTTATCGCAAAGTTGTCGAGATAGATCGGTGATGTTGAGCTGTTTCCTTTTTTGAATCACGGCATCTTTGATCACTGTGCACTACACCTCTTATACAAGCAAGTCGCTGGCGGCATCTCTGTTCTCTCCATCACTCGTACTTTCCGTATCCCCCTCTTTAACCGTCGTTCATCATGTCGTGGGCAAAGCTAGGCTCTAAAAGTAAGTTCTGTGCAGTGATTAGAGAGATCAAAGCCCCAGCGCCCACCGCGCACTGTGAACTCACACTCAAACCGTACAATAGAATCTAAAGAAACGAAGGAGAATGGGGTCATTTCTAGATCAGTCACTCCAATACCCTCGCGGCCTACGACGCCCAAGCCGCCTGGAGGATCTGATCAGTTCAGGTCCGGTATGCTAACAATCCGCATCTTCTCTGGTACGCCAATTTCAAGAATTGTTATGGTTGCCTCCGCCGCATTCTGAAAGAATAATACAGGACGCGGAATTTCCCTTGCCCCAGGCATCCAAATTCCCGAGGTCATCCAGAAAGCGCTCGAGTCCAGTACACCGCCTGCGCGCAAGTCGACAAGCAATCGCGAGAGTTTGCAACGTAAACGTTACTGGTGGCTACCATACGTGGTTCTCGAGTTCGACAAGAACGAGGTTCTCATTGATGCTATGGGTGGAGACCTTTCGAGTCCCGTATGGAACTACCGTGCCGATTTGTGCGTCGCCCGTCCCTGACCAATTCTGACATCTCAAACTGATATCGCTTTCTCGCTTCTGTAGCGATGTCTCGCGTACGTCAAACATTTCCGTGTCATCCTACCTCCGTACCACCGTCGCTGGTCAAGATGACATGGGCAATGATCTGCTCATGGCGCGGGTGGATCTCACCCCGATGCTTGAAGGACACGCAAGTCCTTATCTGCCTTCTTCATCCGGGCCTGCTTCTAACCTAGTCGTGCATTCCGTAACAGCATGCCTCTGACCAATGGTACAACGCCACCGCAGGTTCAGGTTCCTTCCACCTTAAAATTGACTTCAAGCCTATCCGCAACGAGCCCCTCACGATCGAAGCTTTTGACCTCCTCAAGGTGATCGGTAAAGGTAGCTTCGGAAAGGTGATGCAAGTCCGCAAGAAGGATACCCAGCGGATTTATGCGCTCAAGACCATTCGCAAAGCGCACATCGCACAGCGCCCAGGCGAAATCACGCATATCCTCGCGGAACGCACGGTGCTGGCGCTCGTGAACAACCCCTTCATCGTCCCCCTCAAGTTCTCATTCCAAAATCCGGACAAACTGTACCTGGTGATGTCATTCGGTGCGTTCGGGTCTCTGTTCCGGTGTCCTGCGGTACTGACCAGAAAATCTCCTAGTCAATGGCGGAGAATTATTCTATCACCTCCAGAGAGAGGGAAAATTCGATCAGGACCGTAGTCGCTTCTACGCCGCTGAGCTTCTTGTCGCTTTGGAGCATCTCCACGGCTTCAACGTTGTTTATCGGTGGGCCTTCTCGGCGATTTCGTGGCAGCGTTATCTGACTGACGAACCCAAGTGACCTGAAGCCAGAAAATATCCTGTTGGATTACACGGGCCACATCGCCCTGTGCGACTTCGGTAAAGAATTGTTCCCTTTGATGATCATGCCATCTGATTTTTATTCCTTGCACAGGGCTATGTAAGCTAAACATGTCCGAGACAGAGAAGACCAACAGTACGTCCCACCAATCACCACTTCCGTGCTCAGCGCGCTTACGTTCCCACAGCCTTCTGTGGCACTCCCGAGTACATCGCGCCCGAGCTGCTGGAGAGCCAAGGGTACACCAAAACGGTCGATTGGTGGACCCTCGGCGTGCTCCTTTACGAGATGATGGTGCGCATGCTCCTTCTCATTGTTAGGTCGAGGTGACCTAAGTGGCGTCTTCTTCTTTGCATAGACTGGGCTGCCACCGTTTTACGACGAGAATGTCAACGCGATGTATCAGCGTATTTTGACGGACCCGCTCAACTTTCCTCCCGATATGCCCTCTGAAGCACGAAGTGTAATGGTAGGGCTACTCCAGAGGGACCCGACGAAGCGCCTCGGTGTCAACGGAGGAGAAGAGATTAAGAGGCACCCATTCTTCGCAAAGTACATCGATTGGAACCGGTACGTCATCTCTTCGCACATTTTTTCCTTACCCTTTCCTCATATATCTCCCAGGCTCCTTGCCAAGAAAATCCAGCCACCGTTCAAGCCCAGCGTCGTACGCCATCAGTCACTTGTTTCTTCACTGAACATTGTCCTCATCTACTTCGTTCTAGGAATCTGTGTTGGATGTCGCCAACTTCGACCCGGATTTCACCAACGAGGAGGCCCAAGATTCTGTCGTTACCGACTCCGCACTCTCCGAAACAGTGCAGGATCAGTTCAGAGGGTTTACCTACAACCCCGCGAACGAGCACCTGAGCGAAAGCGTCAGCTATCCCAGCGCCATGTAAACGCATGGTGGACCCATAGGGAGATTGTTGCTTTTAGCCACCCTCGTCTCCTCCCAGCCAGTACCCAGCTGGCTTCACTACCTTTTGGGATGGCTTCTTCATTTCTTCATCGTCATTCTCTTGTTCCTTCCCTTTCATCTTCGTTCCGCCAACCCTTCCTTTTGTATGTATAAATCGCAGGCCGCCGCAGAGCCTTGGCCCATGATTGTATGTACGCTGTATTCGGTTCACTCTATACCAGCTCGCTTTTCATTCTCTGTGCATATTCGTTATCCCTTCCTTGGGCCCTTCTTATTTAAGCCCCTGCAGCGAGCGTCCGTTGCCCTGTTGTATCGTTTCTATTTCTTCACTGTCAAATATATATCTGTGAGATTGTAAAGGGATGGATGAGGGTTGATCGCCTTCAGAAACGCCGGGTTTATGGATTACTTTACGGGGAGAGGTAGTGTTTCTAATTTCCATAATTTTTAGGATGACTCTCGAGAACCGGTGAGGTCCAAGAACGCCTTTGCTTCCTGCCATCCCATCCGCTCCCTCTCCTTTCCCAACAAAGCACCTCTCCGCACCTCCTCCGCATCTAGCCGCTTCCAGTCCCCATACTCGGTTATCAGCCCATCGTTCAGACCCTCTACAACTTCCATGGGCGGGTCCTCTGGGTGCGGAGACGGGTTTAGTAGAACCTGCGCAGCGTCCCTCGTTACGCAGGTCGCATCGCTACTGGCAGGGGTAACAACAGTTTGCACCTCTCCACCAGGCAACCAATCAGAGAGCACGGTGTCTGCGACTGCATAGGCGTTCAACATAGTAGAAGCAAGGACTCCCTTGGCTCCGGTCGCAGCCCACCCGGATGCATATATGTTCTGGAGGGCAGTCCCAGCACCGCTTCCATCGGAGGCAGGTACAACCACACGACCCCCGGGTGCGGTGCGCATGTGCATGATTGTGGGGTCGTGGAAGGGTGACCAAGGCTCAGCGTGGAAGCCAAGGGAGGTGACGACGAGTGAGGTGGAGACCGTCGACGTCTCACCGGTGGGTATGGCCCGGGTGTGTGATGGGTCGAGGGCGGTATGTGCAAGTGTGAGCTGCGCCAGGGAGGAGCCGGGGGGCGGTGGGGCAAGGTGCAATGGGGCGCGGAAAAAGTCGAGGGACCAAGTTTTGTGGGTGCTCCCGGGTGGGTTCTTGGAGCCTTGACGCAGGAGTTGGAGGATGCGACTTTGTTGGCGTGTTAGGGTCGAACTGGAAGTCGCGGTGTTGGAGGCGGGAGGCTCATTCAAAATTTCCGGAGCGAGCGGGACCATAGACGCGTCCGGAAGGTTCATGAGCTCGCGCAATTCTTTGGTGGTGAAGGCTGATTCTAGGACACCACGACGCCCGAAGATGGACACATGTTTGACCTGTGATCGGGCGAGAACTTCGAGAACATGCGCAGGAACATCATACTTTTCCAGGACGGACACGGGTGTGAGGAGCATGCGGGCAATGTCAAGAGAGACATTTCCATTCCCAATGAGGGAGACGTGGGATAGCCGCTCAAGTGGTGGGGGTGAGGGCCGCGAGGGATGCTGGGTGTACCAGTGTACCAATGAAATGGCAGGCATACAGTATTTCGAGGGGGGAAGGTCAGGATGGAGCGTGGGGAGTGTGCACCCGGTTGCGAAGACCACATGAGTGTAGTTGTTGAAAACAGCCGACAAGGGCAGCTGCACGGTATGTGGAACGGGGGAGAGTGCCTCTCCGACGTTCACATTTCCAAAGAAGCGGAATCGGGGATCAGCAGCGGCAGCATCGAACTTGTGAGTGCAGTTCTGCGCGTGCAAAGATTGTTAGTTTGAAGCTGGAGATATTGCATTAAAATGGATATCCCACACATGGGTACGAACTTGAATTGCGCGCGACACCCAAGGTCGGTCCAGGGCCCATGGTATTTAAGTTTACAAGGGACTTGCCTTGACTTCAGGATGGTCGGGCGCGACACCATAGCGTACGAGGCCATGAGGGGCCCACAGACGATCGAACAAGTGGACGCGCATTTGCATTGAGTCGTGTGGCGTTCGGGACAGAAGGCGCGACGCCACGTAAAAAGCAGATGGCCCACTGCCAATGATCGCTAGTTTCATGGGCGCCATTGCAAGAGAAGTAGACGGTGACAGATGAAGTCAAGAGTATGAAATGAGTCACGTTTTGGTCACAATAATATCATCGCTACTTTAACCGAAACTACCAGATTCAGCACGCGTCTCCGCGATGAGGCCCTCGTAAGTACTAATAAATATGGATCCGCCGTACTGCGCGAGAAAGCTCGCTTCGCAACCCGGATATTTTCACGAGGCTAAGTAGTGATAGTGACAGTGATTTTAGTATAAGTATACTCATAACGATGGGCGAAATCATTGAATTCCTTACACACCTCGATAGCCATAGAGTAGAGCAGTAATATATAGACTTCCGCAAATTCTCCATGGTTGTAGTCATGACCATCAGTCTGCTGTTCACGTACTACATGAGGCCACGGGCGCCTACGATTTATCGCATTCCGAAGCAGCCATCAAATTTGCTACCCTCATCGGTGGTGAGGCGCGAAGGTTTGCACTCGAGCGATGGAGGGCGTCAGAACAATACCCTCAGCTATTACAGGACGTATCCGAGCGTAGCCTCAAGCTCTGGCGCGTCGATCAGAAGGATTTGGCTTCGAGGTTAAGACCTGTTGAGGAAGTGCCTGCAGGTTCGAGATCCCAAAGATGGCTGGCTTCCAAAGTCAAATATCTTCGTCTGAGGAGGTGATGAATCGGCGATTTTGTCGTAGTAATCCCCAAGAGAGCATGGCACGACGACGTAAGGGGGTAATGAGGCCGTTTGCTTGGCAGCAGAATTACAGTGATGGTCAGGTCGTATGGACTGAGGTCTTGCATGACGTCCCATGGGTCCTGATCGGCGAGCTGCGGAATGGCAAGCCCAACGTTTCCCAGATGCAGGTCTGGAAGTAGGTTAGCAAAACATTTGACAACGGAAGGCTACAACACACCACCGTGAACTATTCCGGCAGCATGTAATTGTGCTACAGCTTGGACAAGACCACGCCCAACAGCTTTGCGCCAAAGATGGTCGGGGGACCGAACTGAAAGTATGGGGGCGACGACATCGACGACCACGACTGAATGAATGCCGTTTGGGCCACGTAAAGAAAAATGGTCTAACAGCGTTATAACATGCCCGCTGTGAGTCTTCACTTTGGAGGCGGCTTCAAGCATGGCAGCTTCCCTTGTGAGACCGCAATTAGCGGTTGTGATCTTGACGGCAACGAACGCTCCGCTCGAATCTGTCTTCTGAGCAAGCCACACAGCCGCGAACGATCCGAATCCTAGCTTGTGCATGATTCGGTACTGGCGTGATTCGTCCTTAGAAGAGGGGCTGAGGATATCGCCAATAGTGACGGGGTGATAGCCCCCGGGGGACGTAGCGGGTCATGTTTTCAGCCATTTCCATAGAAGTAAAGTATAAGTCACTAGCGTGCAATGTTGGCCCCATTGCGTGAACTCGAGCTGTCATGAGAGACCGTTGCCACAGATGCGGTGGGCGGAATCAGAAGGGCGTCGGGTTTGAGGTTGTGCGCGATGGCAGGATTGAGGTTGCGATCGTTGCGGGGGATACAGGAGGTTTGGGTTGATGAGCTTCAGGGTTGGCGGTTGACGCTGAGCTGGCAAACGACCTCGAATACTTCGAAAAAGGCGATAGGAGAAGCGCGTATATGCGCTAAGAATGAAGAGATGATTATCGCTAGTTTCATGGGCGCCATTGCAAGAGATGAACTAGTGAAGAGTATGAAATGAGTCACTACACTAAGCTCTGCCTTAAGGTCGTAATCCTAGTCGTTGCACGATCAAACGCCTTTCTATCCATCGCTCCACTATCCAAGGCGTTCGCAAGGGCAGTCACAATACCATCTCCTTGGGTCACACTTCGAGCAGCCGCCAAAATCAAGTCCATGCCTGCCTCGCTCGCGAGAATCGCCCTGTTCCCGTCGGTTCCGAAAGCTTTCAGCGCCCCTGCTTCGATGGCATCGCTCACGGTGACGCCGCTGAACCCTAATGTACCACGGAGTTCACCATAGATAAAGGTAGAAGACATGCCGGAGGGGCGAGACGAGTCGATGGATGGGTAGATGGCCCAAGAGGGCATGATGAGTTTCACACCAGCGGCAATGGCGGCGATGTAGGGGAACTCGTCAATGTTACGAATATCCGCGGCCGACTGGTTCAACGTAACGGGCACCGAATCCGTGTTTGCGCTCGCGGCGGCTGCACCGAGACCAGGGAAATGCTTTGCGGCGGCGGCGACGCCCGTAGCCTGTTGCGCCGAAATGAATGCCGATCCACAGGAGCTGACTTTGGCCGGATCGTTGCTGAAGGACCGTTGGTACTGATCTTCAAAGTCGCCTGCGGTGCGATACACGTCCAGCACTGGCGCAAGATTGACATTCATCCCTACGCCCTTGAGATTCAGCCCTGCACCTGTCCCTCCACTTCCAGCCGTCCCACTGGCACACATCTGCTTCGCGCTCTGTACTGGCTCCCCAGGGAGCCGCCGCACCTGCCCGCCCTCCTGATCCGTCATGAGCAACAGCGGCAGTTTTGTCGGAGAATTCGCGTTTGCGGATTTAAGGGATGCAACGACGTTTGAGATGTTGCCATCGATGTTGTCTCCAAAGAAGATGACCCCGGCTACATGGCCTGCGGAGATGGCAGTAAAGAGGCTCTGAGGAGGTGTTAAACCCGCGTATGACCAAATGACATGTTGTCCTGCCGAGATGAGGGAGGCAGTCGTTGCGCCGAGCACCGAGCCGGGTGTCCAGGTAATCGCGAGTGCGAGCAGGGAGACGGTACGCATTGTGTGGGATTCGTTCGCGCGTGTAGATGCATTCTGTGTAGATGCAGCATATTTATGCGTTTCGCAGACCTGTAGATGGCGTCGGCAAGCTGTTGTGCGAGATGTGACCACATTGCAACAGATTGCACCCTTCATAAACGGATGCCCGCTGACCAGCGTAGCACACGAACATTGACTTGATTATCATCAAGAGGGCTTCGACAGATGGGAGCCATGCCATGGATGTTCAGGATGTATGTTGCTTCCCGCTCTATGGAAGCTTTTCATGAGGAACAAGATAGCGATTGACGCAGAGCCAAAAATGGCTACCTAGCCGGACCTATTCCTGGACCTAACGCATGCCCCTCTCCAATTGCTCTTCATCGTCACCCAAATTCGACCCGACCGGATTCCCCAATGGGGCCTTAGGTATTGACGGGCACGAAGAACGCCCCTTTGCACATGTGCGTTGGTCCAAATCTGTTCATCTCTTTATTTCTGAGCACATCGGTAGGAATCGGACTCTGTCGTTAAGATACTACTACCACTGACTATGATGACCGTTTGAAGCTCCTCCTCAAGCTCACAATCCTACTCGTTGCACGATCGAACGCCTTTTTATCCATCGCCCCGGTATCCAACACGTTCGCAAGGGCAGTCACAATACTCTCTCCCTGGGCCACATCTCTCGCAGACGCCAAAATCAAGTCCATGCCTGCCTCGCTCGCAAGAACCGCCCTGTCCCCGTAGTTACCAAAGGACGACAGCGACCCAGCTTCGATGGCGTCGGTTATGGTGACGCCGCGGAACCCTAATCTGTTACGAAGTTCGCCAATGACAAAGGCGGAAGACATGCCAGCCGGGCGAGCGGCGTCGATGGAGGGGTAGGTGGCCCAAGAGGTCATGACGAGTTTTACACCAGCGGCGATGGCAGCGCGGAAGGGGTATTCGTCGATGTCACGAATCTCCGAGGCCGTCAGGTTCAACGTAACGGGGACGAGATCTGTGTTTGCGCTCGCGGGGGCCGCACCGAGACCCGGGAAATGCTTTGCGGCGGCTGCGACGCCCTCGGCCTGCTGCGCCAAAATGAATTCGGATCCGCAGGCGCTGACTTTTTTCGTATCGTTGCTGAAGGACCGTTGCCACTGGTCGTCAAAGTCGCCGGGGGTGCGGAATACGTCCAGCACCGGCGCGAGGTTGACGTTCATCCCCACGCTCTTGAGGTTCAACCCTGCACCTGTCCCTCCAGTTCCAGCCGTCCCATTACCACACATCTGCTTCGCGCTCTGCACCGGCTCCCCAGGGAGCCGCCGCACCTTCCCGCCCTCCTGATCCGTCATGAGCAACAGCGGCAATTTTGTCGGCGACTTCGCGTTTGCGGCTTTAAGGGATGCAACGACGTTGGAGATGTGAGTGACGTTGCCAGCGATGTTTTCTCCAAAGAAGATGACCCCAGCTGCATGGCCTGCAGAGATAGCATCATAGATGCTTTGAGGAGGTGTTAGACCTGCGTATGACCAGATGACATGTCCTCCTGCTGCGACGAGGGAGGAAGGTTTGGCGCTGAGCACCGAGGCGGGTGTCCAGGTGATCGCGAGTAGGAGCAAGGAGGCGGCACGCATTATGTGGGTTTTGACGCGACGTGTAGAGACATTCTGTGTCGCTGCACCGTATTTATGCGTATCAGGGACATGTAGAATTTCAGAGAGGGCGTCGGCAAGCTACTGTGCCTGGTGCCAGATGGAATATCTTGTAATCGGAAGTCCGCTGACCAGCGTAGCACATGAACACCGACTTGATATATCAAGAGGACATCGACAAATAGGAGTCATGCCACTGATGTTCAGGATGTTGCTTCCCGTTCTATAGAGGTTAGCTTTTCAAGAGGGAGAAGATAGCCGTCAATGCACAATCGAAGAATGTATGTCGTCTACCCAGCCAGACTCCCGCTATTTTGAAGGTTGGGCGAGAAGCACCAAGTCTTCCACCTGCCATAAATAACTGTCGGAATAAACAGCCATGTGGTGGTGTCACCCCTGAGTATGAGTAGATAGGAGACTTGTATTAGGGTAGATTGACTACCAGGACCTTTCATACACCCTCGGGCTGACATTTCCGTGGACACTTTTCGCTCCGATATAGATATACTCAGTACAAAGAGATACGTTCGAGTTTCGAAAATGCCCTACAGAGCAAAACTGGGTATACGATACAAGAAATTTGCGTTTAAAGAAAGGTATGAGACATGACGCACAGTTTCAAAACTGCATCTGACCCTGAAGATTGACGATGGCTAGCACCGCCGTTCGAAGAAGACGAAATCCTCTTTATGGTGGTGGATCCCCCGACGAAGGCGCACCTACGATTAGCTCAGCTTCTCAAACTGCAAGAACTCGCTGTCTCGTGCAAAGTTCTGGGATTGTCCAGACATAAGCTCAGGACGATACCGCGAGAGTGACATCTGGAATATGTGCTTTTTGCCGCGTCGGTACTGGGTGACCGCGTATCGCAAAGTCATAAGCATCGCAACGAAGCCTGAGGTTGTATCATATCCTCGGTCAGCTCTAGAAAGTAAAGACTGCATGGACGCACATAGCAAGAACTCGATCCAGACAAGGCTTTTGAGTGCTTGAACGTCCTTACACCACACGCGCTCCTCGAGGAATTCTGTTGGTCATGTCATAAGTTAATACAACCTGCGATGCTTTCGGACATGCTTACCGCTTGGGATGGCGTTACATTGAAAGGGAATCATGCGCCAACGAGAGGTGGAGAATGCATTGAAGGCTGCAGGGCATGAGCGTTCGGATGGGTAACCTCATCGGAGACGCTCACCGAGCCAAAAGATGCTCAACAGCCCTAGATATCCAATCTCAAACTGCGCGCGACCCGTATACGAGTTTTCAATAGCAAAGTCGAGTGCGATGCTGTACGAGGTAACAGATAATTAATACGAAGTGTCACACAGCTTTCATGGTGGACACTTACGTGGCGGTCAGAAGGATAAGCGTTACAATGGAAAGCCCGAACGGAAAGAGGTCCGCCATAACTTTCAAAATCATTCGCAGTCCATAAACACGTTACATCATGGACGCAATTCATGAGGATGTCCTTACAGAAAAACTCCTGGAAGCGATTTACGCGGGTCGAAAATGCCAGGACAAGAATGTTGACGAGGAGCAGGGCCACTAAACAGAGTCAAGGTGCTTTCCATTTAGCTTTTTTGGCATTGGTGGATTGAGATTTGGTGTACCATGGGCAGCAACTTTGACTTTGCCTACGCCAGAGAAAGCCATTATGAAGTTCAAAGAGTGTGTGCGTTACAACCAGCGCGAAGAAAAAGACAAGTACCAGACTAAAGACGACGAAAGATAGGGTAGAATGGGCAGATCAACATGGTAGATTCGGATGTGTCGCCAAGACAACAACAGGACCATGATGAACGTTTCCCGATGACATGACATCAGACAGGAAAATAAAGAAAACATTATGCATTAAGAGGGAATCGAACCCCCGGCGGGTCGAGATCATTTCTCGAATGGCAACGACCCAGGTTACCACTACCCCATTAATGCTCGTGTACTTGAATCCCCTATGTATGTATAAATATACTTCAAGATGATCCCCGGATATGCCAGTGATTGTGGCGACGTGAGCGGCCCTATCTGAGCCTTCTACACCCGCAAGGAGGACCGGACACGTCCACAGTGGACGTTCTTGGTATGAGACTAGCTCATGGGTGATACTAATAGATCATCTTTTCACACCTTGCCTTCTCATAAAGGTAGTTTGGCGTAATTCAAAATGTATGTATCACGAGGTGGAGATGACGGAAATGCAGGGAAATGCTATGTTGTCAATGCACATTGCAGACGACTGATTCCGTGATTCCACCACGGTGAACATAGTCCGTAAGTTGTCCTTGTAGGGCTTCAATCAGGGGCACCCTACCAGCAGCATATTTAATGCCACAGGAAGCGCGTTGGTTCGCTAGCTGGTCTCAACGCAACCCACCCACCCTCAGTAGCAGTGCTTCTTGAATATCCGTTGATCGGAGGATCCTCACTATCCGTCATGCAGTTATCCATTACATTACTAGCAATCCTGGCAGTGCCTTGGTTGGCCTCAGCATCTCCAGTACTTACCGGCGACTACCCTCTGTCCCTGATCGCCAGAGGCGGAGGAGGCTGCACTGGGGGAGGGTGAGTTCCTACGCTTTCCTCAAAGTGAATTATACTCACTCCGTCTTCTTCAAATTTCAGACCGGAAGGAGAGAAATGTTATGGCAAGGGATTTGCATCATGCAATAGCATGTGTATGAATCCATCGGTCTGCGCCATGGCGATGTCGATGTGTGCGTATCTATCTCACTTTTCTCGTAGCTTCACCGTTTAAACGGCTCGTTGGTCCTGCAGGCTTGCACTACAAATACAAAGCCTGCCATTGCGACGGACAGAAGAAATAGTCTTGCGGCTGTCCCATACATGTACTCGAGTATGCCTGCCGACATATTTCCTGCAGATTCATTCCCTTGAAAACCTACATCTCGGAGTCAGACAGACTTAGGTGCCAGACTGAGAATGTGAATGACCCTGAACCACCCAATCTGATCGTTTCGACTGCAGTATTCATGGGGCATCAGAACGTCTCAGGGAAGGACAGAAAATGATAGGTCGATGCTCTTGTTACGTTCGTTGAAATAATTTACATACGGAGTAGATGTTGTAGCGCTCAAGGGCCTCCAGCCAAAGCCAGGATTCTCGCCACACCCTGCTCTGCCGCTGACATGATTGTGGCGTGGGGGTTGCTCATAGGCATTTGCGGGATCTGTAAAGCAGCAGTTCAGGTACATCCACGATCTTACGTTCCAGAAGGAATGGAAGCAACGAACGATTGAGGCCTGTAAAAGTAATATAAATCAGAAGTCCCGGGGAAAATTTGACGTTGATTAACACCTACATCAATAACGAAGAGGTTATTGGTATTGAAGACTTTCGTGTTCTCGTCTACAACAGCTTTGCCTGCAACGGTCCCGATCGAGTTGGACCCCACCCAGTGGTTAGAGTTGAGGCCAGATGGGTCGTATTTGTTAACTAGAAGGAGTCGTCAACTTTCGAAATCCCGAAACTTAAAGCCGTACATACCGTAGGTGGCAATACTCGTCGTGCTATCAGGAGTGATAAGCGTCAATCCTGGCACTGGACGATGGGCCGAAAATTGTGAGTATGGAAAATGTGAAGCCTGTATGAACACACACCAGATTTTATGTTGGAAACGATGTCATTGAGGCCTGTGATAAGGACGGCCTTATCAATGGGATCAGTAAACCAAGGGTCTACTAGGGCTCGAGCAGTCATCCCTGCGTCGATACCAATGCGGCCACGAGATGTTATACCGGTTGACCTGAACAAATATGAGAAGTGAGAGTCTTGTACTGGCCGGATGAGCTTACAGATATGCAGTGATGGTGAATATTTGGCTGGCGTTGTATGGGAACGAGCTAGTGACAGAAGCAGCGCCTGGTCGCGCTGTGCCTTGGAGCTGCGGACTTCGTTTAGGTAATTGTACGCAAGGTCAAGAAACTGGGCCTACCCAGCGCGTCTTGCCGTCAGAGCCAGAATACGCTCGCCAGAAGTTGAGCCTTTTTGAGGAGTCAGCCACGGAACGCAGATGCCTTCGGTTCCACTTACCTTGGTGAGGCTTGAGAGAAGACTCCGGCACTTGATTTCAAATATTGTGCAGAATCAGCGGGGCGAGGGCTAGTCCAAATAGGTGCCCAATTATCATACGCGTCGATGGATGGGTGCGTGAAAACCAACTGCGAGATCAGACTGTAAGGACCAATCACCAGGGATTACCATGGGCACGAACATTGATGGATGGATTGTCGGAAACCTGAGGGTCATCAAACAAAGGTCAGTTATTGTGCAGCCCGATATAAGCTTACTGCCAGGGACGTACGTTGTAGCCAACCGGAAGGTTGATCCATTCAGCTTGGGGTGGCAAGTTTGGCGAGGCCACCGCATCGTTCTTCACAATACTGATCATGTCCGTCGGGCCAATACCGCTACGGAACAAGATACGCGGGGATCCGAAAGACCCAGCGGAGAGGACGACACGACCTTTCGCAGTTAGGGGGATGACGCCATTAGGTCCAAGAGAAGTGTCGTTTGTCTTGACACCAGTGATCTGGGCACCTTTCCGGACAACGTTCAAGACATTCACATAATTCTTGAAAGTGAAATTTGGCCGGGACTTGGCGGTCCTCAAATAGGTGGCAACTGGTCCGGTACGTTTTCCGCCAACAAACTATAGATACACAATGATGAGTTTACAACGCTAAGATGAATGGTATGGACCTCACGTTGTAAGCGCTGTATCCATAAACGTGATCCTTCGAATCAGGTTCGTCGTTTATCGTTCGTTGCGTATAACCCTGGCCTTTCAGTAGTGTGGAGACGACATCAAACGTTTGTTCTAGATAGCGCTTTCCATCAGTAGAGGGAGCATCTGTGCTTGGAAGTCGAGCTTTGAGCTTGGCAGTATATGGTGCGTGATTTCCCCATGAGTTAGGCCATCCGGTGGTTGGCGCGAAGTCAGAATAAGGGGGAAGGAAGTAGAGACTAAAGGTGGCTGAGTCCTAGTTGAGGCCTCACGAAATCGAACATACTCACGCTCCATTGATTGCCGTCCCACCACCAGTCAAACAACCAGCGAAAACATTTATGTCTGTAATTGAAGAGGTTGAGATTTCATCTACAGGCCCGTGTTCGAAATAAAAGCAAACCTTTACACCACCAGAAGACGTTTCCATCATTAAACATGGACTCTATCATTCAGGTCAAACGTTATATGGGGCATATCTATGTGTTTATTGGACATACCGAACAGGCCAGGAACGTCAAACTTTGTCAACTATACGGAACAGTTAGCTTGGACTTAAAACAGCGATGTCATTATCCGTACGTTGTGTCCGCTAGCCCATGTAGGTCCATACCTTCCTCCAGTCTCCCATGTACTTGGGCCACCGCGCTCCAGGAGGAGGACCTTCTTTCCGGCTTCCGATAGACGGTCGGCAGCAACCAATCCACCCGGTCCAGATCCAACAACAATGTAATCATAAGGCGTAGCCTACCGGAATTCAGGATAGTTCCGTCTCAGGGCAGTCAAAAAAAACGGCTCACAGTAACAGGGGGCTGAGTTGTCGTTGTCGTTGTCGTGGTAGTGGTTGTGGTGGGCCCTCCAGTTCCACCGTTCTTCCAGTTATCGTAAGCAGCCTGCGAAACGTGCGCCGTAGACCAGTCGAGACCGAAGAATCCGACTATGCGGGACATAAAGTATTGTAAATGTAAAGAGAATGGTCAAACGTACAGTCATCGTGCTCAATAAATGTGCTTTGTGGGTTGGAGGGACTGTCGACAGCAACGCCTGACCACGCCCAAGCTGGGACGCCGAAGGTGTCAACTGGGATCGACTTTGTACCGCTGGGAGTTGACCAAGCTACATATAGACTATAAATGACAACTCGGCAATTAAATGCTAATAAATACTTACAGACACAGTTAACACAGCGATAAACCCATTTCCAATGCGTGGAGTTGACTTTGGTAGAAGGCAAATCCGTCAGGACCGGCCCGGCCATCGCTCTATATAGAAGAACTAAGTGCATCGCCCGACGCGAACTTCGAGAGTGAAAATCAAACTGACACAGGCTGTACATAGTCGCTGTAATCGCGTGTCAGTGCCAATATAGATGAACAAGATCTACAACTTACGTTGCGATTCTGGTTGAGCGAACGATAGAATTGCCATTGGGCCATGCGACTAGCAGAAGGTTCTGCACCATGTTGCCCGCAGGAGCTATACCGGCCCATTTTGTAGCAATGGGGGCAACGATTTCACCAATAAACTCATTCGACTGGGCACCTCCAGCAGCCGCCAAGGGAGGGAAGACAAAGCCATAAGTGACTCCATGGACGGGCTCTGTGTATCCCCAGAATGTGATACCGTTGTCTTTGTCGGTGTAGGGCCCGCCTTGTGAGAGGACTGTCTCGTGCCATCGTTGAGAAATTGTGTTATATATGACAAATTAGCGAGGACAGACCAGAGCCCACAAACGGGAGAATACTTATGGCTAAGCGCAAAAGCATCTCGCCAGAGGGAATCAAGGTAGTGATTTCTACAAACGGCCCCACCGATTTTTCATGTTGGCTTTAAGCTGTTCATGACTGGGTACATGGCAGCGAGAAACTTCCGGCCGATCCAAATCTGTCCATTCCCCCATCAGATCTGTTCTTGAAGAGAGATGAAATCGACAGCTGGCGGTAAGAGTAGAGGGTATGGACGTAGGGATAGAGGCGACGCGACGGATAGAGCTCGGAATGGTCGAAGTCGAAACGAGTTGGTAGCTTGAAGGTCATCGGAGAAACAAAAGAGAAAGACATGATTGGCTCTGAGGTTTTCGACCACCGTTCAGTGACGCCGTTCAAACATCAGTAGCACAATGCGCTGCTTCCTGCAGCCTTGGCGATGCTATAATCGCTCCGATATACGTCCGATATATTTTCCGCTGTTCGCGAGCGCAATGGCAGATTTCCCATCCAAAGAGCATTCAATGGATAGAATTGCGCTTGGCTCTTTCTCTTGGTATTCTCCATCATGATTCGCAAGAACAGTATCCAAAATCACGCAGAGCGGGCCGCAGATGTCAGTGCCATTTACCCCGGTTTAGGCCATCCATGTCTTTTGTTAAAGAAAGAGAGCTTCTGTTGCGGGGACGTGGGGGAAGAGCCGCGAAACAGAGTTGACCCCGCGCCGTTAATTCTTTCGTCTGTTTGATCATAACGACATTTGACAAATAGAAGTTGTGAGGAAGCTGAAGCAACGCCGATGGCGGCGATGAGGAACAAGAAATGTGCCAAGGTTAACGGAGAGTTCGCCTAACTTGCGGATAAATCAGTTCAACATGAACTGACGCATGATCTGAGGGTGTATGCTGACCTGGAGGAGTGACCAGGTGGTCCACAAGTGCATCACCGACGTACAGACCTGCATTATCTCCAAGAGGCAAAGAACGCCTTCTGACCCCACCTGACAGGTCGGCCAAGTCGGGGAAAGCAGACATTAGCACGAAAATTCCCAACTCTGAACACCTGTATAGAAAAAGAGGAATGTCGTTGGGATTGTTGTCATGGGATAGATACTCGAAATTGGACATGTACCCAGGGTCAACGCACCACCGGTTCTTTGGATTGGGTGGCAAACTCAAGGTGAGCATGAATCATGTTCGATACCGTAGCCCGAGGTCGTAGTGTCCGAATCACTATTTTTCAGTCAAAGTTCTCCCAAGGTCTATACAAGCTTCAAAATTTTCTTATAAAGAAGGTAACCCACCACGGGTTGTGGAAGCTGAGTGGAGGGTTGGTTGCATAGGTTCATCGAACATCTATGATGTACGAGTGGCAGCAGTTTAAAATGGGATGGTAATTGGGAAAGTGACATTCAAAAGAGTCCCATCCTTGCAGTTGACGTCGAGCGCGCTGGTGGTGGTGGTGGTCATAAGGGGTGGACATGGTCGCGGTCGTTGTTTGGCTCGAATGGCAACAGAGTTGTTTGATCGGTAATTTGCCGCTTTGTTTCTGTTCTTGCCTGGTCCGTGTGACGACGACGACGACGACGACCAACTCTACGACAGCGAACGCTCTAGCTTGCATCGAGAGCCAGTATATCACTGGGCTTGGCCTCCATCAACCGCCAGCGCTGTTCAGAACGCGTCTTTCCTTTTTCTCTCTTCCTCTTTCCTTCCTCACCTTCCATTCTTTCCGATACCATCCAACCCCCATATACCCTTGCTCAATATACGATTGAAGCATTGGTCCCATCGCTCTGTGATATAATTCATCTTGAAGGGCCGTGATCCACTCGATACATCATGTCAAACTCTGCATCCTCGTCGACCTCCACGCCACCATCTGCCAGCGCAGGTCCCAGCGGCCAGAATCCCCATCCATCACTGGAAAATAACGACGAGAAGAATAGGTGGGACATATCGAGCTACATGACACGCATCGTAACACGTATTGAACGATTGTTTGTCCAGCGTTGTTATCAAGGTGGGGATGGTGGGGGACTCGCAGATAGGTAAAACAAGCTTGATGGTCAAGTATGTGGAGGGGAGCTTTGATGAGGATTATATCCAGACGCTGGGTGCGCGTTTCTCTCGATTTCGTTCGCTGGTATTGCGCTAACGTGTACTACCCCTAGGCGTCAACTTCATGGAGAAGACAATCTCCGTACGGCGAACGACCATTACTTTTTCGATATGGGATTTGGGTGGTCAGCGGGAGTTTGTGAATATGCTGCCATTGGTCTGCAATGATGCTGTCGCCATTCTGTTCATGTTTGATTTGTCACGAAAATCAACATTAAACTCGGTGAAGGAGTGGTATCGACAGGCGAGGGGATTCAACAAGGTAAGTTCTCGACTTCGCCTAAACGATCGATATGCCCTTAACCCTATGCGGACTCTTTCCGTTACCAGACAGCGATCCCATTCCTAATAGGCACAAAATTCGACACATTTGCCACATTTCCGCGAGACGAGCAAGAAGAGATCACGAAGCAGGTACGTACTTCGCCTTTTTCCTTTGTCGCACGACACCTGATAGAACGTCTGCATCATTAGGCGAAGCGCTTTGCTCGAGCTATGCACGCGTCGCTGATATTCTGTTCCACCTCGGCATCAATTAACGTCCAAAAGATTTTCAAGATTGTTCTGGCCAAAGCATTCGATCTGAAATGTGTTATACCCGAGATCGAAGGGGTGGGGGAGCCTATACTGATCTATGTGGATGTCTGATGGAATCGGTGGGGGAGATATATGTCTGATTGGATTGATGGGTCGGGTCGGCGAAAGGGAGGAACGAAGAAAACATTCAGGTAAGTCTTGTTGTTTCGTCACCTCCATGGACCACTAAAAAGCTTTTAGCTGTATTTATGCTTCGCCGCGACCTTGTAGGAACCGCCCTCTGGTTCGGATGTGATGCTTTTGTATCATCTGCTCAGCTTGCGTAATCGTCAGAAACGCGGTTCCGGGGTAGCTCTCCTCAGGGTTGTCGTGACTTCCTGAAGGAAGTGCTCTCCTCCAGTTCTACAGACATTATACCTACAAGGCTTTCCCTTCCTTTGCAACCCATCTGGCTATTCTACACCCTCGTTTAATTGACGTCACACATCTCCTCCTGCCCTTGGTCCACTTCCCTCACGTCGTCGTTTTCATCGTTTTGCTGCATACCTCACGTCTCGTTCTCCGTCTGCCTCATCGTTGCACAACTATAAATTGTTCTCGTTTTTATCACATATCATTGGATCATTTAAATCACGTCGATGAAATTCGACCGACATTCCTCATCCACGCTCATTTTATTCAACTCATTTGCGACCCAGCTGCATTTGATCAGCTTCTTTCCGATGCCACAAGCATTTGTCATACATACTTGATTCTCTTTATGCCCTTATTATTTCATTATCTATGTCGTAATGCATCCCATATGTTCGAGACGAATGATGCGCGTCCTACACGGGAAGTGGGTAACAGATCGGCGAATGCGCGGTCAACAGACCTTGGTGCCTTGCTGAAACGCGGTATCGAATACCTGGACCTTCCTTGCCGTGTAGCATGTATGATCAGCAGGTGTCTTCTCCGATCGCGCGAGACCGAGGAGGTCTAGAATCTATTGTTATGCAGCTTCAGGCGATCGGCTTCGGGTGGTATCATGTGCATCTCATCGGTCGACGTAACTCTCCGTTTCGAAGCCATATGATGCATACAATATTACGCCGCCCTGGAGATCCACAAGGTCGCTAAGAGTGAGAAGATGTGAATAGCGACACGCGACGCGGTTGCTAGTCGCTGCTCGCGATATCCACTGGATTTGCCTCAACCTCAAGACAGTCATGGTACCAGATATCTTCCGACGCAGCTGCCAGTAGAAACAAAGAACAGAGGTGCATTCTGGTATAACTTTGGGGCGGATAGTCGGGGGTTATTGTGGTAGGATTGGAGGGAAGTAGGATAAGTTGCATGAGCGCCAGCTTTTCCTGCCCTATGACCATTGTTCCGCAGAGACCGTGAAAAAACCAGCGCACAGACATGGAGCCAACGTGAGTGGTCATTCATAAGTAATTCGATCTATTCGATAGGATCATGAGGTCGTGAAGCGCGAGGTCACTGAGACGCAGCATCCAAATAACAGCCAAAATCTTTCATGCATACCAGATGGGGTGCCCACCAATGTAGACACATAGCCTGCCGTTCCGATAAAATAAGCAGAGATTCGCGTACTGGCGCTTGGGTTCCTACTGCGCGTTTGGGGTGGGACCGGCGTCAAGGCTGGGCGAGTAGGATCTGCTCACGAGTCATGTTGATTTCTTGGACCGAGGATCATGAGTACACAGAATCACAGATGACATGACTACCGTCGCACACCAAGGTCAGGTCTACTTTCGAGTGATGCGACATGTGCGGACCATGAATCGAGTGATGGGGTCCTCCGCGGGCATCTTCCGGATATATCTTGTGACATTCGCGTGTAGATTTTTCGAGGCATCTAATATTTTATGTTTGCTTCGAGTTCGCGACAAGTAATGTATCTATGAGTATTTGTGACCCAGTAGTTGTCTAGCTGCAAATTAGGACAAGCGAGTATGGGTGAGCCTCTGTATATTCTGCCAGCATAGGCGGAGACAGAAGTAAGAAAGATCCAGCATGATGCCGCTGCACACCGACTTGCCGGAATGGCAATCCATCCGCATCCGCATGAAGTTGCGAGGTCAAAAACCAAGTTATTTTGCCCGGTGCCGTGAAGCTCCATGATTATATTTGCCAGGTCTCTTCAGTTTTGCTTGACGTGGCTGGCAAACCTTTTTGAGTGGCCAAATCGATAGAATAGTATGGAAAAATGTATTCGAGTCATTCATCTCACTTGCAGAAAGGTGCCAAGGCGTGTAGGGGCATTTTACTCTCGACTTGTCGTTCAAATTACAGGCGCGAACCGGCCGCATCAGCGGAGTTTGAACATGCTCTACTTGCCATGTTGGAATGACCACCAATCGTTTCGCTCTACCTTATAATAAGAAGTTGTCAAGAACATCAACTCTTAGAAGATGTTCCGATCCTGGCATGCTGAGTTATACGTAGCGCGATCGGTAGAAATAGATTATAGATGTGTTGATGGTTTGAAACAAGCTTTAACCACTAGTGAGTATTTTATAATCATACCTTGCCCAAACTCAAATAGACGCATCACATTTCGCCACCGCTCTCGAGAGCTCGAGATTTTGGACTACGTATGATATCCTCGACAATGATATCTATCACTATACCTTTTCCAAGGTCACAGGGTGCCAGGACCCCGAGAGCAACTACTGATAGCTACTGATCCGGTCGGCACACCATAAAAAATAGACCTGACCCTGGTGTGCGACGGTACATGACATATCATGCATCATGAAAACAGCTGCCTCGATATACGCTTGTTCGTGTGTATCCTGTGTCCAAATCGGATTAGGCATGTCGGGGAGTTTTGACATGAAGGCGAGTTGCCAACGCAGCCACGTGAGGAACAAAATATGTCCGTTCCGGGTTCAACTGCCGAAGCCCCGCGTGCTCACAACCACATCGCCGTCTG
This sequence comes from Lyophyllum atratum, assembly GCA_014905825.1. Lineage (NCBI taxonomy): Eukaryota > Fungi > Basidiomycota > Agaricomycetes > Agaricales > Lyophyllaceae > Lyophyllum > Lyophyllum atratum. Next base: position 286,711 of record JACGCN010000027.1, on the reverse strand, counting down.
TGGCGAGTCTCAGTTCGACTGATATGCATGATGTAGGTCTTCGCCTCGGTCTAGCATGCGCTCACAGATCTTCTAAATTCACTCGGCGTGCCTTTTGCGCGGAATCACAAATCCCTTCAGCCCAGCTGACCGCCGTAGGTCAGGATATGATAGCTGGAACTGGACGAGGATTCCTTGCCTGCATTCGCAATGCGCTGAAATCGATATCCTACCTGATCGCTATGCAACATATCTGTTTGTTCCAAGCTCTACCGGCCGGGACAAGTTCTTTTAGGAGCCACTGCTCAAACCAACCTGACTGGGTAACGAAACTGTGCGCGAAATCCACTGCGTAGTTGATGCCCTCGGATAACGTTCACATGGCACTTCTGCCTCCTGATCGGGTTGTCTCGTTGCCTATGCAGAGCCTCACAAGGATCTTTTCTCGGTTTCGAGGATCCCATGTGCTGATACCTGGACGACATGATGAGAACCTCATGTGCATAGTCTTACTTCTTTCCAAGAAAAATGTCACATACATTTTGCAACAGTATAAATACCCGTTCACTGCTTTTCGCAGCCTTGTCCCGATAACCAACCACAGGTTCGCAGAGATCCTTTCGAGTCTTCCAAATCTCTCTCGCGGTCATGGGCGCTGAATCTTCCTTCAAACGCCTCTTACTTCTGGCCACTGTGGCTTTCATGGCAGCCATTGCTGTCAATGGAACCCAGATCATGCGCCGTCCGGATACCTACAAGTCTGCCGCGAAGGTCTTCAAGATGGAGCAAAGCCCGAAGACCAAGATTATTCAAAAGCGTGCTTCTGGCAAGGTCTCCTTCGCGTACTTCACCAACTGGGGCATTTACGGCGCCAACTTCCGTAAGCCAATGTCTATAGATTAACAGCTGAACGCGCTCTCATGTATGTCTTACAGAGCCTACGGACATCGTCGATTCCACTTTGACTCGTTCGTCATTTCTTACCTTGCCTGTTTGCTTTTTTGATGCATCCCCAGACATCCTGTACTCTTTCGCCGATGTTAACCCCTCAAGTGGAGCCATTTCCCTCACAGATTCATATGCCGATCAAGAGGTCGGCGATATTATTCTCCCTATGCATCGAATCACTAAACACAAATGTTCAACTTGACAGAAACACTACCCAACTGACTCTTGGAGCGAGCCTGGAAACAACCTTTACGGATGTCTCAAGCAGCTCTACCTTTTGAAGCTCAAGCGGAGGAACCTGAAGGTCTTACTCTCTATCGGAGGATGGACTTACTCCCAGTCTGGTGAGTATCACAATCTTACAAGTCGAGCTAATTCTCATCCTTCCCCATAAGGTCACTTCAACTTTGTCACGGACTCAGCGGCACGCGCTACCTTCGTCAGCAACGCCGTGCAGCTTGTAGAGGACTACGGTTTTGACGGAGTGTGCGTATCAGACACAATCCTTGTCTACGATCGAAACTAATAAATATTTAGTGACCTTGATTTCGAGTTTCCCAGCAGCGCTGCCCAAGGGCAAGCCTTCGCTGATCTGTTCACTGCTTTGCGGACTGCGTTCAACCAACTAGCCTCCAGAAAGGGTGACGCAGTTCCTTATCAGCTGAGCGCCGCCGTTTCCGCCGGTCAACCGAACTACCAGTACCTCAACGTCCCGCAAATGAACGCAGCTTTGGACTACTGGAATCTTATGGTGCGTCATTGATCTGGTTGATAGCTAATATGTCTGGTTGAAATATTCCCTTTCCATAGGCGTACGACTATGCTGGATCTTGGCTCACATATGCTGACAACCAAGCCAATTTGTACGGCGGATCACGAACTGGTTTCAATACCGACAGCGCTGTCAAATATTACTTGGCGAATGGCGCCACCGCCTCTAAAATCACCCTGGGTAAGCTATTTCATCCGCGTACCATAGCGTGGCCTCATCCAGATACAGGAATGCCGTTATATGGCCGTGCCTTCGAGGCCACCGAAGGCCTCGGTCAGCCATACAGCGGAGTAAGCCCACAATATCACATTTCCAGAATCTTTCTGATTTCTATGCAAGATTGGACCAGGAACCACTGAAGCTGGCGTTTACTCCTACAAAACACTTCCATGTAAGCTAATCCTGTCTCACTCTGCGATCTGTTCTGACACGACTGCACGAATGAAGTGGCTGGAGCGTCCGTCTTTGAGAACACCACCGACGTCTCTAGCTACTCCTACGACGCTGCTAAGAAGGAACTCGTTTCCTACGACACCCCTAACATTGTCAAGATCAAGACTCAATACATCAACACCAAAGGCCTCGGTGGTTCCATGTTCTGGGAGGTGACTTGGTTACAAATTTCGCCCTCTTACTCCTAGTTAATCCGAGTCCTTAGCTCTCTACCGACAAGGTTGGCTCGCTCTCCCTCGTTGGTACCAGCGTCGGTCTTTTGGGCGCTCTCGATTCAACCCAGAACCACATCAAGTGAGATAGCACTGGCATATCACCTACGTGTCCCAAAGCTGACGAAACGTTTCATAGCTTCCCCAGCAGCAAATGGGACAACATTCGCAACAACATGTCGTCGGGAGGCAGCGGCACCACCACCGCACCCCCAACCACGACCACAACTCCTGGCAGCGGCAGCTGCGGTAGTGTTGCTGCTTGGGGTGCTGGCGTAAGTCATCACGCCTTGGGAGCGGCATGTTGAACTAACGGAAACCCACGTTCAGGTCACCTACACCGGCGGTCAGCAAGCTACCTATGGTAAGCCTTTGAAATTCGCTCATGAAGGGAAACTTTGCTAATTCGGCCTCCTCAGCTGGTCATCTCTGGACTGCCAAATGGTTTGCTCTCTTCCCCGTTCGTTCATCCCATATATTAACAACCGATATGCACCGTTTAGGTGGACACTCGGCGAGACTCCTGGAGCTGGTTAGTTCTCAGGTTGACATTGTTATGGAGACCGCCATATTGACAACTCTTTCTAGCTGATGTCTGGACCGATGCTGGCGCTTGCTAGAGCGCTTTGCATATTTAGAGTCACAACACTATGTATTGCGGGTCTCATGTATTATTTATCCCCAGTATACCGAAGAAGGGCAATGTTTTATACTCCGGATTGGAATCCCAAAATTGTCTGCACGTTGCTGTAAGAAGCTGAGGACATACAGGAAGGTCGAAAGAATAGGTACCCATGAGTACTTCGAAAACATCTCTGTTGATTTTCAAGCTTCAGCTTCAAGCCTCATCATATATCGTCTTACTTACACAAGAGCATTTCTCATCATAATTTGACAAAGCAAATGCAAGTTCAAAAATCCACCGCTCAGCCGAGGGCGAGGCCTATATGTACTCTACAGATACAAAGAGGAGCAGAAGATGACAGAGTTCGGGCGTTCCAGCATCTCTGAGGACTTCTCGAACTTCTGTTTAAGCTCGTCATTGCCAATGACTTTGGCTGCCTGAGCCATTTGACGAAGGAGTTCGCCGAGGCGACGGAAAACGCGGATGAGAGAGCCCTCAAACTGGTCCGTGAGCTATGAAACGTCGAGAGTTAATGCCTGGCGAGCGTGCTGCCATATGATAGGAATACACACCTTGCAAATCTCAGAGAACGAGGCCCCTCGGCACCATTGGACGACAGCGTCCATGAGCTCCACCTTGAACGAAGACACGTATTCGTCCTCGTCTACAGCAAGCTTTGATTCCTTAGACACCTTCGCAATACGCCTGGCGATCTCCTGCATGACACGCAAAGGGGCAGCAAGCTCTTCCTTCAGCTTCGTTGTTTGGTCGCTCTGGAACCAACACGCGCGTTCAGCTCCAGTAAACTTATCATACAGGAAACACCGTACCTTTTCAGTGAAAACAAAGCAGCTCAAGAGGGCCGCACACTGTTCCGGCGACAGCTGATTGAACACGCCATTGAAGATGAGCTCGGTCAGAAGCAGCTCGTCCCCAGAACTGATCTCACAAGCCACCCTTCCCTTCATATCGACAATGTCCGCCGAGGTCGTGAACGCCAGTCTCCGTAGGACCCGCTTCCGGCACTTGAGCTCCTCAAGCTGCAGTACATCGTGCGTAGCCTGGATACGCTTCTTGAGCCCACGTATCCGCATGCTCTTCTCCTTTTTCTGCGAATACAGAGTGTAAAGCTCCGGCAACCGTGGGTCCTTGTGAAGCGGGCTCGAAAACATTTTCAGTTCCATGCTCTCGATTTTCTGTCGTAAAACAATTAAACACCTATCAAAAGCACGGTCCACCAAGAACATACCTTCACAAGCTCCTTGAACTTATCATCCTTGATGCCCATATTCTGTATTGGGTCCAGCAAGGCAATGCCATCAGGGAACCGGCGATGCACCTCCAAGACGCTCTTCCACAGCGTCTCTCGCGCTTGATCTTGACGCAGGTCCTTCGGCATGAACAAGCGAATGTGGCTAATGCCCTCGATCGTAGACAGTAATACTGGTACAACAAGGGCGACACCCTTCTGACCAGGAGCACATGGCTGGACGCCACTAGGAGTGGCAGTGACATTGTCACGGCTTTTGGTAACAGAGCCACCCACAGCGCAGTTCAGCAGGACGTCAACGATGTATTGTTCGTGTGGGGGCAGTTCTTCGGATTTTGGCATGGGCCTGTTCTGAGAAGAGGTAAGTGCGTCAGCATGTGGAAAGCTCTACATATCATTGAACGGGCAGACCTTTGGAGGTAGACGCTTTTGGAAGTTGACAATCACGCCCCACCCGAAGTCAAGTTTCTGGTATTTGACTTTGACGAGTCGGCCGGGTTGCAAGAAGGGTAATGAGTATGTGGGGTGCGTAACGACTTCCCGGAAGTCAGCTGCCATTTGATCAAGCTGCTGTCGGAATTCATAATAGTCCGCCACCAGGTTTTCGTCTGGTATCACAGTCGTGCTCCGCGCTTCTTCCTCTTGCTTCAGCTCTGGAGTATGAATTGTCAGCTTTACTCGACATTTACACAAGGTATGAAGCGTACCGTCCTCCAGCAGAGGAATCCCCGCACTGCTCTGGAACTGGAAGAAACACCTCTCCAGCATGAATTCCGGGCTGATCCCCTCCACTTTCATAAGGTTCAGCACCATATTGTAGCCCAAATGGAATGCCGAGTCCAGCCTATCCGCCTCTCCTTTTACCATCGTCTTCGCAGCCGCCGGCTCCAGCTTCTCATCGCACATCATGATAACCACACCGCGATCATCTAACCCACGCCTTCCCGCACGTCCTGACATTTGGATATATTCGCCCGACGACAAATTGCGGAACTCGCGCCCATCGAACTTCCGTGTCGTCGTGAAGACGACGGTCTTAGCAGGCATGTTAAGGCCAATCGAGAACGTCTCGGTCGCGAAGAGGACCTTGATGAGGCCCTCCTGGAAAAGAATCTCGATGACCTCCTTGAGGATGGGAAGGAGCCCTCCATGATGGATGCCGATGCCACGGCGCAACAAGGGGAGGAGGTTGGTGATTTGAGGTAGCTGCCGGTCGTCGGGGGCGAGGTTGTCGATTGCATTATTAAAGATGTTCGTAACGAGCTCCTGCTCCTCGGTGGAATTGAATTCGAACTTGGACAGCGTCAGAGCCAGACCTTCACATTCGCGCTTGCTGAACGCGAAAACGATGACGGGGTTGTAGTTCTTGAGCATGATCATTCGGATTATTTTGGAAATGTCGGATGAGCCTTGGGTTGCGTCAGCTATACGAAAGCACCCACTAGGAGAAGAACTTACCTTTCTTATCGCCGCCCTTTTTCGTTTTACCCTTCTTCCCTTTCCCACCTTTCGAATCCGCTGGATCCTCTCCCATGTTATCTTGCAGCTTGCCCATGGCCTTGCTGAAGTTATCCTCACGGAACTCTCCCTTCTCATTCACCACAAGATAAATACCCTCGTCACCTGCTGGGAAGAGATAGTGCTGGAGAGGGGTGGGTCGGAAGTCGGTGTATACAACATGACACGGCTGTTCATGTGATTTACAGATCCATTCTGCAAATTGCATGGCGTTGGGGATGGTAGCCGACAGAAACACGTAGCGGACGGTATGGGGAAGCAAGATGATGGTTTCTTCCCAGACGACACCTCTCTCCTTATCTCGCATATAATGGATTTCGTCGAAAATGACCCAGGCGACTTCACGCATGATTTCTGACCCACGGTATAGCATCGAGCGCAAAATCTGAGCCGAAAGTCTAAGCCGCGTACACCGCCCACGGAGAACATCACATACCTCGGTCGTCATCACTAAACATGTCGCAGACGGGTTGATGGTGACATCCCCAGTCATGAGACCCACATCTCCAAATTCCGCCAGCATTTCTCGGTATTTCTGATTGCTCAGTGCCTATCGGGAACAACAAGTACATGTCAACATATGGCATTTTATTTGAACGAGCACGACGCGATTAAGAACCTTGATTGGACTGGTATAGATAACTCTCTGTTTCCTATTCAAACATTGGGCAATGGCATATTCAGCAACAACGGTCTTTCCGGCACTGGTATGTGCCGACACCAGAACGCTCTCGTTACGTTGTATTGCATAGACGGAGACCTTTTGGAAGGGATCTAGCTCAAATTTATATTCGCGATCCGGTTTCGCGGGCGGGATATGTTTGGAGATGGGTACATAGTTGTAGCCTGGTGGTACGGCGACTTGATGGCGAACCTACATGTGCGCGTTAGAGGATTTTTCCGAAAGACATTTTACTGCTACGCACCTGATGCTTAAGCTCTAACCGTGTTCCTGGGTCCGCGGTCCCAGTCAATCCCGCACTCGCTGCAATTTCGCGTTTCGCTTCAGTCTCAAAGTCGTCGAGTACAATGGGTTTTGGGGAAGACAAGCGGGGCTTTTTTGAGGGTCCTGGTTCATTATCTATATCTTGCATTGAAACATCGCCGTTTCTTGATGGCGAAGGCTCGCGCGATGGCGATTTAACCTTTCGTTTCTGGCCTGGTTTCGCCGATGTTTGACGGGGATCCGTTTGCATTTCTTCCTCTGCATGGCCGTCGCCATCTTCGGCAGGAATTTCGTCGAGAAATGAGAACAGGTCGTTGGAGTTCATGGCGGAAATTTTGAAGGTCAATTTCAATGTGACGGCCATACCATCATGTCACGCCGTCACTTTTCGATCACTCAACATGGTCGTCCACTTGTATTACTATCATGGCCACACATAGCTCCAGACGACATCTCTGCCCTTCGCTCACGTTCCAACCTTAGTCATGGGAGTGATATATGACTGGACTGGGGAAACTCCCAAGGTACAACACGCCAGGCTTGTCGCGTTGCGCCAACTCACAGCAAACGGCATTCCTTGCATATTATGGGGCGAAGATGCCTTGTCATTTGCCCATTCGGTGCCCACTGCCCTCTTTGACCAGCAGATACTCGTCCCGGATGAGTTGCTCGAAGCTGCCGCCACCATCCTTGAGGAGGGCAAGTACAAGAGGACGTCGGAATTCAAGCGCAACCATACCGAGTTTTCCGGACCTCTTGCAGGTGTCTACGCATTTCCGAGGAGCATTCGGCTTCTACACCACGACATACCTGACCCGGATGACCCGTACAAGCACTGGCCAATCCCTCAGCACATCCTTCTCCTCCCACAGTCGTATTACGGACTCGACGCCTGCTCCGAAGCGTCCAGATTCCAGTCACTCGTCCCTCCGCTTGGCCCGTCAAATGCAAACATACTGGTTCCCAAGTATAACACATTTCTCGAGGGCCTCGTCGAATTTATCATGAATCCTCCGACGGGGCATTGGCTTAGAATGTCAAAAGCAACACACGATATCTTCATCGAGTACTTGACTCTTTACAGAGTCAAACCTGACGTCGATCTACCTGAGCCGGCAGAATTACGTCCCGTCGAATGCGACATCCTTTCAGAGATCCAGACAGAGGATTGTGCATGGTACATGGATATCAGGCTTTCAAAGAGGGATTTTGTCCGCATAGACGCGATACAGGAGTACAAGCGACAAAAAGAACTTCGCGAAAGGTATGAGACTCAATTCCGATACTTCATCCCGCTTCACTCACGTTTCTCTGACAGGAAGTCCAACGGGAAGGATGGTTTTGCCAACAGTGAATCTCCATTCCGGAAAGGTGCTGATACTTATGACCACCAAATGACGTGAGAACTATACCAAAGACATACATAAACACTTGCGATGTTTCTTATGCTTTGTATGTCAGTCGCAGGTACTCAACGTCCCGGTCTTTCACGGGATACGCGATCTCTCCGTCTGATCGTCCGCCAGTGAATGTTGCAGATCATCAACCAGTCTCCACTGCTAATCGTTCGACCATTTACACATATTCGCACGGCGGCCCCTCGCGTTCACCCTTTACATCTCCGTTGCGCACACTGTCCACGGTGCAGCGTCTCGCACGCCGTTTACCTTTTTGATTGGAGCTACGCACTGAATGTTTAGAGAGTTGCAAGTATTCTAGCTTCCGTTCGAATGTGTATTGCATGCATCATTTTCCCATGACTCGTCAGTAAGAGTGACGCGTCTCGTGTCCGTCTCACAAGTCAGCGAGGGGTAAGATACAGCAGGTTTCGAATTCCAGGTCGTTTCTATGCTACTTTCGGACTCCGGCGCGTGTTGAGTGTACTCCTCATGCAGTGTGTTCGTCGTCGAAGGCGTCGGAGATTGGCCAAGAAGGTTACGGAGGCGAAGCCTATCCAAGAGCGCTGAACCTGGGTGAGTGTCATCACCCACTTGATACAGATGAAGTGAGTTTTGAGTTTCGCGTCTTGTCGTGAATGTCGCGTCCCGGAGGTGCGAGCGGTTTGGATGAGGTGCGGGCGTTGGACGTCGGACCTGGGTTCTTCTTACAAAAAGTGTGTGGAGACGAAATACACTGGTGCCTATTTAAAGGATTGCTATACATAACAATTAATAATGACTCTATCAGAATAAGTACAGAATAGGTAGATGTGCGCGAGAACGAATACAATGGATGAGTGGGTATCGCAGTTCGTAAATAGATTTGCGAGGTGAGAGACGGGTGGCTGTCAACCAGGGAGCCGTGGGTTGATGAACAAGTTCACAAATATCACAAAGATAGTCGCACTTCCCGCAGCGAGCACGACCCCACCGATCCATGCACCCCTCATGCCAGAAATATCACTAGGCATGAAGTCAATGACGTTGTATGAAATGACACCCCTCCCGAGGACACTGCTATTGCAGTAGCACCTATCAAAGAAATTGCTGAACTGAAACATACACGAGACGACAATCCATATGGCGTTGAAGGTTGCCAGCACCTTCCCAAGGCGACGGAAGATGATTGAGAGCCATTTAGCAATAAATGCGGAGACTTTCGTGCTCGCATGAGGAGTTGTCAATGCATAGTGCGAAAGGAGGCTGGAGAGAACAAGTAATGCCCAGATAGCGGTCGACACGGAACCATATAGGATATATGCTCCTGATCGACATTCAAGACCTGGATACGGAAATAAGTCAGGGAAACCAGGGAACAATAGCGGGTCTGGGTGACTCACCAGTCGTTGGAGTAAACCAGACTACCACCATCGCCGCGCCCGTCGTCCCCCACTGCAACACGAGCGCAATCGTGGAAGCAATAACAACGCGCGAAAATACGCTGGGGCCCCAAGCTGTACGTCGATTCAAGCAAGGCTCACCCAGAGGAAGACAATAAGCTTCTATCTGCGTTCGATTTCCTGCCCTGTTCCTTGGGGAAAGGTCAGCCGTAGATCTCTCCTCCTTCTCCCAGTCCACCTCGGGGTCGACAGAGCGGTGTAGATGAGCGCGCCCCGAGGCAGCGCGAAAGACATCCGACACCTCTTCGACTGCTTGGACCCAGGGTAGGAAGCGCGCGTAGTTGTAGATGGGGACTGTGCAGTTCTCGTCGTGACGCAGTGGATCGTCATCTCCCTGCACAAGAGAAATGGCGTGCTCTCTAGACAACGAGTTTGCGAGGACGGGGCCGCCATTCGGGGTGGCAACGTACGCCATGTTATTTGCGCGTTTCACAGCCTGGTATACGCGCGTTGCATCGCATTTCGGTGAAATCTGGAGCCAGCCAATGACGATGGGGACCAACCATATCCACAATGAGCCGACGCCTTGACCATTTGCGTTGACTGAGGTGGTGATGTCGCCAGTGAAGGAGTCAACGACAGTGAAAACATATGCAATGATTACCCAAGCGATCGAGGTGACTGCGGGTGTTGACCATGTATGGGTATAGTCTAGCCATACTATTAACTCTTTCCACCATTCGTCATTTTCGGGGAGGACGATGAGGGATGCCAGTAGTCCATTGTCGGTTGTGATATTCAAAGGAGATTGCTGAAGGCTGCTGAGAATCTGTACGGCGAGGCGGGTGTTCGGGTACGTGTACGACGAGAATCGTCGAGCTATCCAGCGACCATTTAGCACTGTGAGTGCCAATGAATACGCTGCCAATGTTGGTGATCCAACGGTTAACAACATAGAGACAAGGTTGTCGAACTTGTCATTGCTACCAAAAGGTAATTGTGACACAAGAGCTAGCCATGGTAGCAGCCACGAACTGAATTGCTGGGAGAACACGGACCATTGAAAAGCTTCTGATCCTCCACCACATGCTGTAGTACAGAGCTCATAGGTTATCGCCGTTGCTTGTGTGATGTTTGAGACTGGTCGACCATGGTTGTCGGTTCCACCGACGTCCCCCCATTTGCCATCATGTATTTCTTGCAGACATTGCTCGAAGTGTACCCCTGTGACTGCGGGTGACGAAAGCAGGATAAGTAGCACTGGGATGCATATGCCTGTTCAGACATGACTTAGCTTCATTGAAGGAGTAGACAACGATGGGACTCACGTCTTAGGATTCGGACACGCCTGGGGGTTGAAGTATAAGAAGTCATCGTTGGGAGTGCGTGCTGCGACAAGCTTTAAGGTGCCATCCGTGAACATGTTATCGTACCGACAGGGTCGGGGTGTAGACCGAACATGTGTGGAGATAGGATCTGAATGCTGTGTACTCCAGATATGTGCATTTCGGGTTTATTGCCCTTCAATGGTTCCTGATAAGGTCCTGGGCCTGATCTGAGCAAACCATGTGAAAGCCGGGTCACTCAGTATCATCCTGGCCCGAGGTAGTTACAATTATTCCTTCAGAGACGACTTGAGAGAACAGGACGACTTGAGCACTTTAGAGCCCGGCTTGCTCTAACTATTGACCCAAAGGTTCAGGACAGATTGAGTTTGGATTGAGTGGACAGATGCCAGCCAGTGGTCGTGAGAGCCAGTATCAGTCCCTCGTGAGCTGGAATTGGGGTTTGTTGTTTCTCCGGGGAACAAATGATACAGCTTGTTGCCGCATTGGTGCCCGGAGTTCCTGGTCAGGTATGACTGGATTTTCATTAGACAAAGAACTTTCCCATCTAGACAATTGAGAAGAAACGTTAGGAAAACGGATCCGAGACTGGTCAAAGGGACATAGAGGACACGGGCTTCGTCACTCGTGCTCATAAAATGTAGTTCGATAGGAACTGGAGTATTGCCAGGTGGGCGACGTCGAGTGTTGTAGCGAACATGCAGCGTTTGCTCCGATATAGCCGTACACGATTTTCCTGCCAGTCTTTCAATATAACAGAATAGTAGGGCATGAGGATGAGATACTCGCTACAACTACTCGGCAACACGTCATGATAGCGCCCTTGGACCAATTGAAGTACCCGTATACTTGCCGCCGGGGTGGTTTCTGAACTTGAAGAAGGAAGCCGAAGAAGAGAGAAGAAGAGGCCGCGCGACCGCCGACATGCCAAGGCGAACGGAATCTGATGTCTATTCTTAGCCGACTCCGACTCCGATTCAGTCTACGCACACCACTGAGGCCACCACCACCATCACCTCGATATCTCTGGAGGCTGCGCACTGCTGACAGTGACAGATTCTTATCTGTCTTTCATTCCAGCCCGTCAGCAGTTCACCGGGTACCCCGGCCTGATCATTCTGTCCCGCCTCCAACTATTCATGGCTAGCGCCCAGTGCCGCCTATGGATTGGTGAATAGCATTCGATACCGCCCACGACGCTTACAATAACTATCACAAGCTGAAACTCGGGAGGGCTCATCCGGGCTTAGACTCCAGTATCGAATTAACCCGACCCGGCGCAGCCATCCGCCATACTCAATGTGACCCACCACCCACCGATATGTTTGCCTGGAAGACGGGGACAGATAATATCCACAGAATGCAGTTACTACTCAACCCCCCTCATGGGCACAGATATCCGTTCCTAGTGGAGATCAAAGTGCACTACCCTAAGGATTCCCATCGCGCCACCCTCCCGCGTTCTCTCAAGCCACAACTCCGTCCACGTAAGCTCTACAGGACCTATCTCAAGCTTTATCATGCAGTACGGCCCGTATAACGAAGCGGGATTACACAGCATCGTGCAGACATTTCGGCGGGGGATTCACGAGCAGGCGGAGAAGGAATGAGGAGCAGTGGCAGACGTTAGAAGGCTGTCGATGATGGTGGAGGTCGTCGACACCTTAGTGGAGATGCTGTACGTCGTGCTCTGTACGGCTGTGGAGGGATTTAAATAAGGGCGGATTACGGTGTGTTCGATCTCATGTTTTCTTGCTGTACATGCAAGCATGCTGACTGATTTGTAGTACCGTCGCACACTACTTTTCGGACAGAAGGGTATCTCGTTCTCGCATGTCACTCATACACAGCTAGCAAAGTCCGTAGAACATCTTACAATCATCGTTCATCGTCATCGGCCTCAACTACGTAAAACATAGCGGAATGGGCAATTTTCGCGTCGACAATGGTAAGGTGACGGAGATGGGGAGAGCGTGCGGTGAATACGGATGAGGTAGGTATCGTCGTCAATCAAAAAGGGACTGAAATAAACAACCGGGGTTTGGATCTTACGCGGGTGCTGATGACTTCGAGGTGGAGCGCTCCCTCAGCGGTGCGTACTGTTTCTGAATGCCCTGGACATCTTCAATCATCTCTTCGGCGTGCCGTAAAGCCTCATCACGGTCCTGCTGTGTTCGAAGCATATGAGACGGTATCAGCGCGACGAGATTCTTGGCTTCCCCTTCCCGGAACGCTTGGAAGGGCACGTGGGACCCATAAAACTTCAGATGTTCTAGATGGATCGTTTAAGAATGAGCATGAAATCCGAAGATTGTGTACATACCTGGCAGCCAAAAGTCCAAAGCGATAGCGACGTCATACAACTCTGGACACCCAAATGCCTCTCTACCGGGAGCAAAATCGCCGATGAGAACGTTGGTCCGCGCTTCACACTTGTGTGGCGTCGAATGTTGGAGATCGAGGAGGAAGAATTTGCCATCTTGGTTCTTCACGATATTTTCGGCAAAATCGTGATGCGCGAAACCGCTCGCATGGAGTTTCGTGAAGAGCCTGAATATCTGAGCTCTAAGCACACTTTGTTGAGTATGAATTAATGAGGGCGACTCTGTGGGTACCCACTTGTCCGAGTCCGAAAGACTCTTATGATCGTACAAGTTGATACTTTCGCCACACTGGTCCTCCAGCAGCAGCACGGAGACAAGTTTGTCATACATCGTCGCTTGAAAGAGCCCATAGCAACAGGGAATGTGGGTTCCCTGCAGGTGTGTGAGATCCTTCTCGTACCGAAGGGCTTCTTGACGGAACATCGCAGAACGGGGGTATCGTGCGTTGACGTCGGTCTTCAGCACGATGCTACGCTGTCCGGCTGACTCGTGGCCGAGAAGCGATGCACGGTATACAGTAGTGCGATCGCCTTCGTAGATCTCGCTGACTTTGTCGATGCGGTAAGACAGTGTAACGGCTGGTGTGGAGAGATCGGCGGTCTGAGTGACCCGTTGAAACACAAAAGGTTCTGAGGGGGGATCGCGTTCGTCGTAGATACCCAAGTGGCAAGAAAGAAGGAGTTTGCTCATGAGTAAGACGATCGTTAAGCTGAGATGGTTGGGCGTGGTCGAGGTTATTGTTATTCAACGTCTGCTTCGAGTTCGCTCAGATATGGTTAATATTCGCCACAAGTCCTCGGCAACACGGCATGAGAGCACCCTTGAACCAAATGCCCATTCGATTCCCGCCGGGGCTGGTCCAGGTTTCTGAAGAAGAAGAAAGCCGAAGTAGCATGGGCTACATGTGATGTCTATTCTCAGTCGACTCCGGACTCCGATTCAGTCTGCGGCAACCACCACCATCACCTCAAAATCTCTGGAGAATAACGTTGCGCACTCCTGACAAGTTCTTATCTGTCCTGTCCATCATTCCACCACTAGCCAGCCCGTCAGCAGTTTACCGGGCTGTCACCGGGTACCCCGGCGTGATTATAGGCCAACGCGCGAAGGGCCACTTCTGGTACGAAGAATCCATGCCGGCAGCTGTCCTGCCTCCAACTAATCATGGCCAGCGTCCAGTGCCGCCTCTGGATTGGTGGATAGAATTCGATACCGCCCACGACGCTTACAACAGCCATGACAAGCTGAATCTCGGGCGGGCTCATCCAAGGCTCATCCGGGCTTAGACTCTAGGATCGAATTAACCCGACCCGGCGCAGCCATCCGCCCCAATCAATGTTACCCACCATCCACCGATATGTTTGCCTAGAAGGCGGGGACGGGGAGTTTCCAGAGAATACAGTCATGTACTACCAACCCCTCATGGACACAGATATCCGTTCCTTGAGCTAAAGGCTTTGCGATCCGCCAGATGGGGACAACAACAGCCGCCCAAGCCTCAAGGTACGAGGCGATGCACAATACACTCTTGGCAATCAAGCGCAGTTTCCAAGACCCTCCACGTCCTTTAAAGAGCCCATCCTAATAGCGGTCGAGTAAGCACCCCAACTCAAGCCCACCACGATGTTGCCCTGCACATTGACTATGGTCCTCGCACTGGCCTCGTTCGTAGTAGGCCGGCCCGTCCCGATGCAGAACCGCGAGCTCGAGGTAAGTCGTATACTCGTGCTTTCGATCTGGTAGGGGTGGCCTAACAGGTGTACAAGGTGGCGGCAGTTCTTGACATCGCTGCACGGTCCCCATTAGAGACTATCGTGGTGAGTGACTGGTTTGTCCGAACTTTTACTCCATAGCTGTTACTGACTCGAAGTCAAAGCTGTGGAAGAGGCCATGGGAGACCTCGCACGGGACTGTAACGAGTGTTGAGAAGACTTGAAGGGAAGAATCATCATAGCCTTTTCGGAGGTCGGGGAGACGGGTACGGTAATCATGCACTATTAATATGTACCAATCTCAGAGGACATTTTGTAACGACGTATATACCATGGGACTCTAGCGAGCGTTGCTGAAGATGGAGGAGTAGCTTATTTACGCCTTGTTGATATGTACGGATCTCATTTGCGACGACGAGTGTCTTCATGCGTCATGGTGCACTGTAAACTGCCATCAGCCAGAAGAGGGCCAACAACAGGTCAAAACATTCGACATTTGGGATATCGTTTGACACAAGTGAGGATAAAACATACAACAGTGTTACATCTACATTTTTTTTCCAACGATTTGAGGCGTTAACAACAACAGCATGACGGATGTGGGGTAGATGGTACGGGGCAGAGAGAAGGTAGACAATTTCCACCAAACGAAAGCTCAGAGACAAGCAGCTCAATTAGCTTGGAGACGCGAACCGAATCTACAAGGAAGAAGAAAGGGAATGGTTAGGTCACGGTCTACAGTCTTCCGGGGGTATAGAAGCGAACCCAAGGCTAGCCCTGAACTTGACAGCCTCGTTCGCGGGCTTGACTTGCAGAGGCTTGACAGTAGAGTGGCCGACGGCCTTGGCGATACGGTCGGAGAGACCCTGGTCGACAGCAGCCCATACCGAGACTGCATTGAAAGGCGATCAACGATTGAGTATACACGCAAATAGTATGTACATACGTTGTCTGGCCTTGACCTCAGCGCTCTTGACGTTGCCGAAGTGCCCAGACACGTTCTGGACGTATGCCTCGCGCTGGGCGTCATTCCAGACCTTGCTCCACAAGGCGCGAGGTTGCTCGAAATCGACTGGTGACATATGCTAAGCGATCTTTCAATAGAAGTCTAAGGGAGCCACTCACGTTCAGTGATCTCGCTGAGGTCCCTGTATGCACCGCCAATGAAGTTTTCGTGCTTGGCCTCCCTTTCGAGGTCGCGCACAGATGCGTCGATCGCGCCCTTGCGACCAGCGTAGGAGAGGGGCTGGATAGTGCTAGCGTAGTTCGGGCGATTTCCCTGCGAGATGAAGGTGCTGGCTCCGTCGCGTTGGAAGTTGGCAACGGGGTTGAGGGGCGCATTGACCGGTAGTTGCTGGTAGTTGACGCCGAGACGGTGGCGGTGGGTATCGGGGTAGGAGAAGAGGCGCGACTGGAGGACAGGGTCAGCAGAGGGCTCGATGTATGGAACCAGATGCGAGGGCGAGAAGGCAGCCTTGAATCAGAATGTGAGTCAGACAATGCGTTCAAGCAAGAGAAGGAAGATCAACGAACCTGCTCGATTTCAGCGAAGTAGTTCTGAGGGTTCTCGTTGAGGACGAGTTTGCCGATGGGGCGGAGGGGGAATTCGCCATGGGGCCAGACTTTCGTGAGATCAAGGACGTTGTAGCGGAAGTTCTCTGCTTGCTCGGGTGTCATCGTTTGCTGTATGCGTGTCAGTAAATCCCGGGTGTATAATTTAGGTGATACTCACAATGAACACGTTCCACGAGGGGAATTTTCCAGCCTCGATGGTCTCAAAGAGCGTTTGGGTACCATAGTCCGGGTTCTCACCAGCCAATTTTCCTGCCGCAGCGTTATCGAGGGTCTGTGAGAATATATATGAGAACCGGCGCAGTCACAACCGGCCCGACGAAGATCCACAAACCTTGAAGCCACCATCCGCGCGAAGATGGACCTGGACGTATACAAAGGAGCCATCATCCTTGAGCCATTTGAAGGTGTGACCAGAATAGCCGTGCTGGTGGTGGTAGCCGTCAGGAGTGCCGCGATCTGAGAAGAGGATCATGATCTGATGGATTGACTCCGGGTTTTGGGAGAGATAATCCTATAAGAGAAGGGTTGAATAAGCTTTAGAGATCTAAACGCAAAAATGACAGCCCACGTACCCAGAACATATCGGGATCTTTCAAATGGGTCTGGGGATCCCTTTTCTGGGTGTGGATGAAGTGGGGGAACTTGGCGGGGTCCCTGATAAAGAAGACGGGGGTGTTGTTGAAGACCCAATCCCAGTTTCCTTCGTCAGTTCTAAGCTTGATGGCGAAACCACGAGGATCGCGAGCGGTATCGGCCGATCCGGACTCGCCACCAACAGTGGAGAAGCGAACGGTGGCGCGGACCTTCTTGCCAACCTGGCGGAGAAGAGACTGGGAGGTGATGTCACTGAGATCGTGAGTCACTTCGAAGTAACCGTGAGCACCAGCGCCTTTGGCGTGGACCTGATAAGAGATTTGAGTAAAAGGTCGCGATGTAGCGATCACCATGAAATATACTTACAACGCGCTCAGGGATACGTTCACGATCGAAGTGGGCGAGCAGATCGATGTGATGGAAGTCTAAGGGTACGATAAGTGGCCTGTGCCATATGAAGGGGTAGATAGACAAACCTTGGAGCAATAGGGGACCAAGAGTCCCGGCCCTCTGAGCGGCATAAGGCTCATTGACGGGTGCGCCACTGGAGGTGGTGTAAGTAGCGCCGTCCTTGCTGTTGAAGACTTGAGCGGAAGGCATGGTTGATGAAAATCAGAAAGCAAAGAAGTGGGTTCCTGCCGCGGCTTTATATATGCGCATCGTCGAGATGTAGCTCCCATTATGACGCACGTGATCGAGGAAGATCTAATCACCCTCCTGCGATTGGTTCCCCTCGACTGACAAGTCGCCAATGCTTCTCCATGGACCATCTTCATGATCATCGCTATGTCCTTTTACACGCGGGGCACGCCGACACCCGGCCCTGCAGATATTTCGACAACAGTCCCAGTAAGATCGTTCTTAGCATCTAGACCTCCCCGTGTTCCATAAGCCTGCATGCATAAGCAGACACCGAGTAATCGCAGTCGAAGTCACCAGAATCGTCAGCTGATAGCCATTGGCGCCATTTGTCTTGGAGATGGCGCATGACCATCTGCATCAGCTTCCTGTCAAAACTGAGACCGTCGCCCGATGGTCCGGCCGTCCCTTCACCGCATCTTGAAAGGCCTTCGTGGTCGAAAGAACCCCAGCACGTTGTACCCAAGGTTGATCGCGTCAACACGTTCTTGGCCAAAATATTGAGTCGACACGCCATATAGCGTACTTGTAGTTGACCCAGTTGATCATGGACGGTTCTACTCTTCATAATAGAATCATCACTTTATTAACGTTTGTGCGAGACATGTTCCCTGTTCCATTGTCAGCGAGGATCGAAAGTTATTCGTGTGCGAGGCGAAGTATGTCGACGAGGGGTGACTGTGTCGTGGCGATGTTGTTCAACTTGTTGGTCGTGTTTTTCCTCCGATCACCGTGCCTATTTGGTGCCCCCCTTTCAACCAAATATAGGCGGTCACACCTACGCGCTACGCCTTGAAGCTTGACTGCTCTTTGACTGCTCTCCAAAGTCGCATGTTTCTTGAGCGCTGTTGCTACCTGGTATTCCATACTCTTCAACGTCCCTACACCGCACAATCCCCGGTGGCCCTGTCCGTCCCCCTATCGACGGTATCAAACGGCGAATCTGCGAAGTCCTCATGCAAATGCTATCTCCCCCGTGCTGTGCTCTCCGACTTTCTCCGGCGACAAACAATCTTCCTGACTTGGTGGAAATTTCTTGCCTGTTTCGGCGTCATCAAGCTTGAGGCATGCTTCCGGAGAATCAAACATGGCGACGTACGGAATCCAAAGGTCAGCTCAGTGAAACCATGAAAGAACTGGACGGATTTACTATTATCCTAGTTGCGGCGTGTGGTATTCTGTATCGTCACAGACATTGGTGTTGCCACATCTGTGGGATTCTCCTTCCAAGCACGATATTGCCTGTAATCACGTAGGGTTGAGGCGCGGCCCTTCGGTCCTCGATCGCTGCCTCTCGCTCAGACTCCTCAGAGCTAGTTACTCGGAGAACATCCTTTCCAGCATATCGGCATCTGCTATGCGCTTTCCAGACTCGGTGGATTGGTGTTGTATTAAGAGTGGTCGACAAGAGTGCCATTATAGTCATCCCCAAAGGTGTTAAGTGGTCTCACTCGTAGCGCGCCAGAGCATGACGATCTTGGCTCCGATCCGGGGAGTGTTGATGTAGTCTAACAATGTGTTCATCCTAAGGTCTGATCCAAAGGCGCCCCCTGCGATCAGATTTTTCGGCAGGTATGTTATCTATTCCTCCGCAACCTGTAAATCGTATGTCTAACCTGCTAACAGGATACGAGCACCACAAGAATTCTTCATCCATACTAAAAGCGCGATCTCCATCGACCAAATGATAATCAGCATTAACTGACCGGCAACGGCGAATTTTTTCTGAGACCTGCTCAGCATCAACAATGACAAAATCGAAGAAGAGGCCCACTGTTTATCCAAGACCATATCCAGAGCCTTCACGATCAACTCATGGTTCACGTCCGTCGGGCGATCATACTTCAGCGGATTGAAACTCTGGCCCTTCCCACCATTCGCAGCATACAACCCCGTCACAACCACGATCGCAACCACGCCCACCACGCCCTTCACACGGATAGGCCACCCCCCGCCCTTCAAGCTGAACTCCATGGCCTTCGCCTCCGCCTTCTCGTACTCCGAGGGGGGCTCGGTAAGAGTGAGGAGGCGATTGCGGCGCCAGCTGGAGATCTCCCAGCGCTTGACGCTGTTGCGGATCGAGTCGGATTCGGCGACATGGGCTGGGCTGATGGCATCCGTCGTATGCGCTACGAAGAGTGGCGTGGCGTTGGCTTGAGTGATGCTGATGTACGCGGACTGCTCTGGATACTCTTTGAGTGCGAGGGCGCGCAGGGTGCTTCCTAGATCCCAGACCGTTGAAGAGTTGAAGGAGAACAGCGCAAGGCGTGTTTCATGACTGTGCAGCTCGGTGATCTATACAGAACGGGTGTATCAGCTGGCGGTTGATGCATTGTCGAAGAAGGGGGCATACCTCGCGTTTTTCGTCTGGCATGGTTCCCGGATGGTAGTGGGTTAGAGGGAAGTGTCTTATATGGAGCACATCTCATGAACCCCGGTATATGCCAGCCAGACTTTGATCTGATAATGTGAAGGAAGATGCATATGCTGATACGGTAGCAGATTAGCCAGATATGCCATTTGAAACGATCGATCGAGGGACGAATAGGCGCCCATTGCTCGCGGTAATCTAAGGCCTTCAGCTAGAGAGTCCCAGCTCAGGACAGTAAATCAACAAAATGTACGCCACATCCACAATGATTCGCTTGAACTTTGGACTTCAAGCTAAAAGAGGTGTGTTTCGAGTTTATATCCCTAATCTCAACTCCTATTACTTTTAGCTTAGATTCATTACAGGAGGGGATACATAGGGCCCATTCGGATGGCCCCGGCGGGCATAAATTCGCACTTGTATCACTATCACATACTTGAGTATGGCCGCCATGACCAAAATTCAGTTGCGACAGTCACTAACGAGGACCGTCGATACCGCTCTGAGCCAGTGGTGACCTCTGCGACCAGCCGCCGACCCTTACGCGCGTCCTCCCAGCAAGTAATAATCAGCATCTGTATGCAGAGTAAATACAGTAAATTCGCGTCAACTCAACTTATAACGGAGGATGGCTACCAGGATCGGGTCACGGTCAACCGAGAAAGAATACAAAAGTGACAGTGAAAGTGATAATGGACCAGAGAAGGACATTCCGCAGTCATTAATTATTTAATAGACAACTTGGGATGGCACCATATGTCTCCGAGAAAGAGCCCTGTCGTTTTATAAAGAAGACGACCAATAGCTTGAGTCAGTAACGACGTTGAGCTTCTTCTTGGGAGGTATCTGCAAATGGCTCAGCGAAACCCAGTACAGGCGGCTTTGGAAAGCTGTTGCAGGTGACTGGGTACTAGGATGCTGTATGCTGAGGGAGTTCAAGAAGTCTATGTGTGTGGCGCATGTAACCGACGGTAGAGAGCCCTGATCCCATCAAGAAGTCCAAGACTTTCTGCACACAGAACTGTCCTCTTCTCCCATTGCCAAGGAATTCTCGATGTATTCTGATATGCAATCGCAGGAAGAGAGTTCAGATATCATAGCCCGTTATTATCTCGAAGATGCTCATATAAATGCATGGCACCCGTAGCTAGGTAGTTTACCTTATATGCTTCATATTTCGTCAACGTTCAGATGGGAAACGAAGTGGATCATTCGACATGATCAAGCTATGATCAAGCTTCAGGATGCTGTATACCTCGGCAAAGGTCAGTTGAGACTCGAGACGGACTAGTCCGGTAAACGCCGAAGAACTGTACATGACCGCAGGTGCCGAGATTCGGCACGAAACTTTGTGTGTGTTATCGTCCCCGATACCGCAAAGTCGCCTCCAACCCCCTCAAGACATCAAAAATGGCAGCACGCGGTACGCCCCTCGTCCCCCTCGTCCCAGAACCCCAACTAACCCAACCCTTCTCCCCCTTCCCATTTCCCCTGAAATCCCCCGTTGCCTCAATCCCGCTATCTCGAAACGACTTGATGATACGACGACGACACAGGCGGAGGAGCCTCCGGAACTAAATTTCGTCTAACACTCGGTCTGCCCGTCGGCGCCGTGCTGAATTGCGCGGACAACAGCGGCGCAAAGAGCCTGTACATCATTGAGCCCTTCGGGTTCGGTGCCCGCCTTAACAGGCTGCCCGATGCTGGTGTTGGCGACATGGTCGTCGCATCCGTGAAGAAGGGAAAGCCCGAGCTGAGGAAAAAGAGTACGTTCGATACCTTTGATTTCTGAGATTCTGGTGTGTTGCGCGGATTGGGGTCAGCGCTTTTGAGATGGCGTTTGGAAAATGGACGATCGGTTCATTGGGCTGGCGCGGGTTTTGAGGCTTCCGGTGTAAAGATTCCTGGGATCGGTGCTGATTATGTATATTTTTCTGTAGCCATGCCTGCTGTCGTTGTCCGTCAACGCAAAGCATGGCGCCGGAGAGATGGTGTCTTCCTCTACTTCGAGGTCTGTTTCTGCCTCCTTCCCCACCTTCCCCTCATTAACCACGCTTCCGTAGGACAACGCTGGCGTTATCGTCAACCCCAAGGGAGAGATGAAGGGCTCGGCCATCACTGGCCCTGTAGCAAAAGAATGCGTACGTCCAATTTCCACGAGATCCTCCTCTCGTTGTAGCTAATTTTTGGTCTTGTATAGGCGGATCTGTGGCCGCGTATCGCCTCAAACGCTGGCACAGTGGTTTGAGCGGGTCGACGACTTCCATCTTTCTTTTCGCACATGTTCTACACCACTGTTATGAATATAACACGATTCAACGCGCATGATCAGGAGTCAATTCAGAGTGTCTGATCTGACAAGCGTATAGTTTAAATCCCTCAAGTGCAAGTGCTGGTAAGTCGTAAGAAGCCATTATTCACAACATCCCTGTACACACTGCATGAGACAACCTAAGTTAAGAAATTGAAGAACCCGCATCGTAGCCCTCGTCCTCAACCCATGTCAGACGGTGCTACCTTCTCCTTCGGTTTTCCAATCTTGATCCCTGACATCTTCGTTGTCTTCGTCGGCCGCTGAGGCCCTGATGTCTTAGGGGAGTCTGTTCTCGGAGAGGGCGTTTGTGTATGCAACTGCGATGAAGGGAGGATCGGCAGTGAAGGGAGGGGTGTCCTGGGCTTCGTTGTCCGCGGCTTGGCCTGGCCAAATGTCCCTGGCATTGTTGGGGGTGGTTTAAGAGGGAGAGAGGCGTGATAGGGTGGTGCTCCAGTCGTAAATGTTGATGTAGATGTCGATGCAGCAGCTGGTCGACTCGATGTAGAGGAACCAGGTATAGGTGCAGGCTTCGGATTCGTGCTCTCCATCTGTCTTAGCTTCGCCTCCATCATTGCAATCTTATCCCTCGTCCTGCACGACAAATGAGCATCTATCGATAACCCATAAAAGAAGTGGGCACTGACCCGTCATTACGTGTCCCCGAACCTGTCTTGAGCAAACTGAGCGTTGTCGGCCTCCCCGTCTCCATCATGCTCTTCCGCTTCGGTCCATACACGCCCCCACCGCCCATCTGCTCAACCGGCGCCTGATGTGCAAACGTCACCACCAGCTTCCGCCCTCGCAGGAGCTTTTCGTGCGCCATGCTTAGTGCCTTCACGGCCTCCTGAACAAAAGGTAGACAGGGCATGTCAGCAAATCAAGATCCGTCTTCAGGCATAGCAGGGTACGACGCCCGCCCCGGGTGACACTGATCCATCATCCATCTGCGCACGGATAGGTGGGATGACAAGAGATGTGCCGTGGTATGAAAGCGAGGGGGGAGAGATAAACCCGGGGTGAGCGTGTATCCTATGGAAGGGCTAGATGAGAAGACGTACGTCGTTCGTGCCATATTCTACGAATGCATAGCCGCGCGGCTTTCCCTTGAGTGCGCCGGCCTTGTGGAAGAGGAAGTCGAGCTTTGTGACCTTTCCGAATTTCGAGAAGATCTGAAGGAGCGAATATCTGCTCATTGTCAGGCCATTATTCAATCTAGTCCAAGTATGGCCCCCAAAATCAGAGGAGAAAAGACGTACTCGTCCACGGTTGGATGCAGGTTCCCGACGTACAGCCTATCCTTGAGGAGCTGGCGCGGTGGTACTGGTGGAGCTGTGGAAGACTCTGCGACGGGCTCCGCAAATGTGGAGGGAAAGGAGAGGTGCTCGTTGGTGTGAGGACTCAGCGGACTCGAAGGGTGTTGGAGACGAGTAGGGCTGGGGAGGTCCATTGCAATGGGAGTGTTAAGCTTGAAGCGAGCTTGAAGAGAGGGTCTGGACTTGCGGAGGTTGAGAATGTGGGAGTATGAATGAACTGGTGGGCCCGCTTATTCCTTCACAAGCATTAATGGGGTAGTGGTAACCTGGGTCGTTGCCATTCGAGAAGTGATCTCGACCCGCCGGGGGTTCGATTCCCTCTTAATGCACTCCTTTATGCATCTTGGGATGCAATTTTTGCACATCTTATGGATTTCCCTATGTAATATCTATGCATTCAACGTTGATTCGGAATCTGGACTCTGCAGTCTGAAGTTCTCTGAACCTCCTAGACATACTAATAACTCAACTGAGCCTTTCAAGTATATACAGACCCACGGATATCCGAAGCCTGTGTACGTTGAACCGTAGGTCAACGTCTGCCTTTGACAGACACCCTGAAGGCATATAACTAGAAATCATTATAGCATTGGCAAACAGTATCTAATCCTATGTGAAAAACTTCCGATTCTCGTTCGCGCCGAAGAGATCTTTCCTTATTTCAGGGAGCATCTGTAACGGCCATATATAATCTGTCGAAGACTGTAGACAGGAGAATGAAAGCTTACCCTGTCTTCTAGCAACCGGAGACGCTCATCTAGCGTATTATCAAGCGTAATACGACGCGTACCACTGACAAGCTTCACACCACCAGCACTGCAGGCAAGCTTTTCTCAGCATCCCATTTCATACTTGGACACATAACATTCACTCACCTGTCATCACTCAGCGTCCCTTCCACCTCGTACTCGATATCCCGTCCACTAATTTCCTTGTACGACTTCTCCGCGCTTGCAGCCGCCTGCTTTCCAACATCTACATCACGCCCCCGCACATGTATCGTGACGCCCGGCTCCAGTACCTGGAGGAAGCCCTGCACGATGACGCCCTCGAGGAACTGCACATACTGGCCCTCATTCTTCGCGAGCTCGACGACAGAGGCGCGCGACTCCGAGAAGAGCTCTTGCAGATGCTCCTCACGGCGTTGAAGCAGCTTCAGGCGGGATTTGTTGGTGAGGGTGGATTCGGCGCTGCGGACAGATAGGGTCAGCAGACGCGCTGGTCGGGGAGTATGAACCGAAGTCGGCTGAATGGAACAGCATACATCTTCTGTGCGATCTCGGCGCCTTTGCGCTTCTTCTCAAATTGCGCGTCGATGGCCTGCTGCTCCTGCTTCACTATCTTGGCCTATAAAGGATGCCATATAAAACGGTTAGCGCAGAAGTAGCTGACCCGGAGGTGAACAACACCGCACTTTCTCAATCGCAAACTCTTCATCTGCCTTCACTTTAATCTCGCGAGCCTTCTCAAGCGCCTCCTGTTTGATGAACGCAACCTATAGAAGCCAATGCCCCAAGGTATAAGCACGAGTTACAGATCATAAGGGACAATTCCAATTGGGTCGGCAGGACGGAGTTGTGATCAGAGAGGGCATCGACAATCGCAGAATCCGTGCGCACCATCTTGTTCATCTGGTTGAGGACCTCATCATCATTCAGTGGGCGGGACGACATTGCGATAGAGAGACGTTGGAGGGGGGAATGGGGTGGAGGAGGCAAGCGATCCAAGGATGGACGTGACTGTTATGATGGTTTGTGACATACTGTCGTCACCGCTCTTACACTGACCACCACCATATCTATTATGTAGGATAACGCGGCAGGGCTATTGCGATACTTTAGTCGACACCCCGCTTAGCTGGAACCCACATACAAGTCCTCTTCTCCTGGATGCCCTGGTACTTCCTGATTCCAGGCGACTCAAAATGCCACTTCGTGTCTTTCTTTCGAATATATGCACGTAGGAATCGCACTATCTGATGTCAATCATCTTAACACGTCGCACTTGTCATGTTCATTACAAGAGAATTGGGCAGTCCTATGCGCCACCCGTGTCGCGAAGGCAGACTCGCTCTGGAGTCTGGACTAGCCTGGACCTCCACCTTACGCCACCTCCTCCAACCAGCGACCGACCTCCTATGACTTCCACATCCCAGCCCCGGCGTGCGGCGTGCCGAACGGTCGAAACTTGAAAAATGAAGTTTCATGAACGCAGGCGGTCCAAGTTCACACCCTGTAGGCTGTGTATGCAAAAGCACTGGAGACTGTGAGGATTGAACTCACGACCTCACGCAGGCAGTTTCTCCTCGACGGAGATGCGAAGCGTGCGCGCTACCACTGTGCCAAGACCCCATGGTTTATCCTAGGGTTGTGGAAGTTCTGCCCTCCAGTCAGTTACGCCACCTCTGAAAATGGATCGCTTTTCTTACTACCGGGCCCAGTACAGACCTACATCTCCGCACTTCTTACCCCTACAGTGTAATCGCCGATGAAGAGAGTCGAGCCGTAAACAGGCGCTCCCTCACGGCTCGCGTTGATAAGCTGTTCAAGGTCGAGTCTTCCTGCCAAAAGACCCTCAACTCTTCAAAAGGACCAGCAAGACACATCGCGGTCCATCTTAGTATCACACCCATTCATGGTGTTCTTCTGCTGTTCTAGAGCGTGGCAATCCGGTCCATGACTTTCGCCATAGCTCTCCAAACAATGCCCGAAAGCAGCCCTGCGTTGTTCATCTCTTCCACTCCTCGTGCCTAATTACGGTACGCATTCCAGCAGATGTCGTTCAACCAACTTACCCTGGACCCAAACAGCCATCTGACCAAGAAACTTACTATGGCCTCCTGAGTTCCTCGATCGCCGCGGGAAATCGATACTACCCTAACCACTGCCGTCAGGTAGCTACCGTATCTGCATTCAGCCCTTCGCCCTTCCTCATTCATACCAAAGTTTACCCACCTCACCCGATCCTCGCTAATCATATTCAAGGTCAGCCCAAAAGCCTCGGCCCTCGTTGCTGTACCGCATAAGACATCGGCCGCCGAAGCGGATTTTTTCCAGCTCGGAACAAGCGGCGCCCATGCCTCGTGTCCGGACACCGACCACGGAGTACTTGCCTCTTTCTACGTGTCCGGATTAGTCGCACTGTCGCCGAGCGACGACGCCGACAATTGGCAGTCCGAATAGAACCGATCCCGAAGCCCAACGACACCCCTCGTGGCAGCCCTTGTCCCGTTCGGCGAGCGCAGATCACGACCCAAAGCAGTCGATGGACGCGAAATGGGTAAGCTCGTCCACTTGGCGCGCTCCTGCGCAACAGGCAATTGATGGTGAATTGCCGGGCATCCCAGGTCGCCATCGACAACCATTTGGTTACGGTTCATTAACATTACTGTATTCACAGCGGGACGTTGGTGGACCGAACGTGTTGATGTGGTACCATTTCGCCTCTCGTCTGAAGAACTTGGTGCAACACGTGCTTCAAGTCCATCTCCTCACGGGACAGCCTATGTTACCAACAAAGAGGCGTGTATCCAACGTCCAACAAAATCAGGCGGTGCGCGACTAGTGCCATAATGTTGTAGGCTCATGTCCTTGGTACCAGGGTATCTACTGGGTATATCATCGACCAATGCGCTACTGTAGTACATCAATACTAGCAGCGGACTAGTCAGCTGGGGTCTGGCGGCCATAAGTAAAGAGGTCCATGTCCGTCGCATGCGTGGTGTGTGTTGTACAGTGTAAAGGAAGTAAAGTAATTGTAAGTATAGACGTAAGTGCAGAGTCCAATATCCATCTTTATCTCGCAAGAGATGCACGTCCAAGAAATAGAGAGAGAGTCCTATCTCGCCTCTGTTCGTGTGATCTGAAGGCTGGAAGCTGAACGAACGTAAAGTCGAAGCCGGCCGACGAAATAACCAAAGTCCTCGTGTGCCCATCGTACACGTTCCGTCGATACGCACTCAAGCCATAGCATGAACCACGGATCAACACTCCTTGCTCCACATCTTGACCGAATCACTGCCCCCACCCAAACCCGAATCAGCCACCAAAAGCAAATCAGCCGATCCACAGGCCACTCACATCCTAAACGCCCGGTCATCAGCGTTCTCGGGCCACGTGTGGTACCAACTATCCAGCGCCCGGGTGAAATCGCGCATGGCAGCTGTACGTTCAAGAGTTCATTAGCATTCATATCACTTATCGGTTATCAGGGAAGAAAGGCAAAGGAAAAAGGGGAGGGCGAAGGACGTAAACCCGGAGCGGAAAAGAAAATTTAGGGATATGCTCAAGCTTCCGCGATAGGAGGCAGCGATAGCACAAGGATCCTTCAAACCCGCGCAGCGCAAATGAAAATGAAAAGGACCCGAGAGCCCGCAACACAAAAATCACCGGCAGAAGAAGAAGAACCGAAAAAAAACGTAATGCAGAAAACGCACTCAACGACCCATCATACCACGGCTTATCGCCCTTCTCATCCGGGAACCACCCCGACGTCCCGCCAACCGCCAGATCAATGATCAAGTAAAAGCCTACACACGCACGCCCATCAACATCCCTCCCAACGCGAAAAAAAGAAAAAAAGGTCGGGGGGACGTACGCTGATCAAACGGAGCAGCCGCGCTCCCCTCCTCCCACGGGTTATCCACCACCACCACCGACCCCGTACTCGAATTCTGCGCCGTCGGCGGGAATCTACCACAACCCCAGTCACATCAGCCACCAACCCCTCAAAGGACTCAAGAACCAAAGAGCCAAAGAAAAAAAAACACGCACTTCCCGCGATCCCAAAACGCACCCTCCGCGCCCTTCCCCCCCTTCTTCCCCACCCCCACCTCCAGGACGCTCTTCACCCGTGAGTCGACCCAGAACCGTACAAACTTCTCGTCCCACTCGACCGTGTACGTGTGGAAGCCTTTGTCGAAGGAGGTGCGTTTGAGGGAGTACCATCCGTATAGCTGTTTCGTCAGGGGCTCGGGCTGGGCTGAAATACGCGTGAGTTCGAAGTAGGAAGGGTGAGCGGGATAAGAAAGGGAGGGGAAGGAAGGGAACGTACCTCCGCCTTGCACGGAAATGGGCACCAGGTTCTTGTCCAGTCCAAAATTGAGCGATGAGCGGACGTAGTTGACGCCTTGCGCGGGGTACGATGGGGCGTTACCACGCGATTCGAGGATCTATGCGTAATAAGTACAGTTAGGCTACCTTGTATATAGTCGGTGTGTAGAAGAAGAGAGGCGAAACGCACGTCAATCTCGCCCGAAAGCGGCCACGCGCCGTAGGTGCTGTTCTCCGGGAGCATCCATACGGCAGGCCAGAGCCAGTCGCTATATCCCGAGGTCAGCTTCGGGTCTCATCCTCATCCACACAAAACAAAACGAGAAAGCTAAGCGACGCAGACTCCAAATGGGTGTGATCGTTATACGACACAGCCACCGATCATTATTTCTTCCCTGCACCACCCAACACAACACGAGATGAAGAACCGGACAAGGAAAGCATACGACTCACCCTCTTGAGACCTTTGCCACGATCTCAACTCGCCCATACTTGATCCCCACCTTCCCCTTCGTGCTGATCCGCCCGCTCATGACGGGGTTCACGACTGTCCCGCGGGAGTAGTCTGTCACTGCGCGACATGGGTTGGCTGATGCTGAGGTGTTGCTTGCGGGGGCTGGGGCGCGTTTGTTGTTCTGGTTCGCGTTTCCGGTTCCGTTTGGGTTGCCATTTCCGTTTGTCGTGGCAGTCGGTCTCGCGCTTCCGGTGCTGGACGCTGTCCCACCCCCGCCTCCATTGGTGGTAGTAGAATTCCCCCCACCCGTCGTTGAATTGCTCGACGTGTGCGGCGGCGGCGGTGCGGGCGCACTCGCCGTACACCCCTCCAGATTGTATGTCTTCCCATCTTGGTCATAGTCTGGCACCTCGTCGCGGGTGAGCGTGGGCATGATGTAGAGTTGTCCGTTCTGGATGTACACATTCCGGTCCGAAGTGGTGGTCATCTGGAACTCATGATTCCTACACACACAAATCAGCCCTTCCACACGAAAAAAAACAACCTGACAGACAGACTCACCCAAACCCACCAGCCTCGACCTCCCTCGCCCACCGACTATCATCCAGCGTTCCTCCCGAAAAGTCCTCGTCCATCACGAGGCACAGCCCGCCCTCATCGAGCATGCGAGTCTTGATGTCTCGTATGCCCGTCCAGCACAGCAGCGCGCTGGCCGCAGCGCCGAGCAGGAGACACGCGAGGGTAAGCCACCACGCCCCCCGCGCCCTCGGGTCCCTCTTTTGCTCTTGGACCTGTCCTGCGCCTTTCGCATCAGGCATATGCACGGACGTCGTCGAACCATGCGCAGCTGCTGCCTTTTCCTCGTTCAGATTCGGCCCAGGCGAGGCTCCACGCACGAGGAGCGTGGAAGGCAGCGGGGGGCGGTGGAGGTTGGATCTGGAGTGGCTGAGGGGGAGAGCGGTGGTAGCCTCCGGGGCCCACGACCAGAGGGACGAAGTAGGTCTTGAGGCCGGGGAGAGGAAGGGCGCGCGGAAGGTCTGGCTGGGGGAGCGGGGTATCGGTGAGCTGCCTAGGGGTGGAGAGGCGACGTGAGCGGCGGCACTCATGCGATAGAGGGAGGAGCTGGAGTTGGAGCTCGGAGGAGTGCCAGGCTCGCCGTCATTGGTCATGAATGGGGCATGGGGGCGGTGGAAGTCAGACAAGCTGCCTGAGCGGGGCATGGCGGTGGCGGGGTCGGTGTAGGCATAGGCGTAGGCGGGGATGCCATTCGCCAGACTCTCGAGGGAGGCTCTGCGACGGCCGTAGGGCACGGTGGACGGCAGCGGGTCGGGATTGCCGGGGTACGCCTGGAAGGGAAAGGCTGAGGGTGGAGGACGCGACGGGGAGGCATCGCGGTCGGAGGCGTCGGAGAAGCTGGAGCCGGAGCGGCGGTTGGAGCGGGAGCCGGCGAGGAAGAAGGGGCGGGGAGGGACGAGCGGGGGCGTATGCTGTTCGTGCGAGTCAGTGCTGGTGCTGGAGTCTGCCATGGGTGGGCCTGCATCCACGATCGAAGTCTGCTTTCTTTTATTCCTCGATCGCTGATCGCCGGCGGTCCTAATCAGGAAATCTCATGCCCTTTTTTGGACCCCCTCGATTTGATCCCGCTCCGTCGTTCCTAGTCTCTTGTCTCTTCCCAGTGTCTACACGCATGCCGTCCTGGCCAGCATTTCGCCACCCCCCCAACTCTGCTTGCGAGAGAAAGGATAATGGGCAGCGCAGGGTGTTACGATATGATGCATAAATGACGTCAGGAGAAGATTTCATGGAAGTCGTGGTAACCACGCTGCATCCATCCAGGAGTCAGGCACTTTTTCTTATCGGAAGGAAGCGCGCCACGACCCCGAGCACCTGCGAATACAACGCGCACGTCAATGATGATTCATTCCTTACTACTAGTTCCCACCTATTTCATATATCCACACCACACCACCCCTCCCCCTCCCACCCTTCCCTAAGTCCCCCCTCCTCCCCATGGACTACGACCGGAACGATGCCCTGCTGCACTGGCTCTTCCGCCAAACCCAGGGCGACGCATGGTTTCGCCCCAACGAGGAGAACATTTCCTCCGGTGTCGCCCTCCGCATATCCGACGTCAATGGTGAGTACACCACTTGTGTTATGATGTCCCCCGCTGACCCTTACCACAGACCCAACGCCCGAATTTCGCGTCTTTCCTTACGAGAACCCAACTCTCGAGCCCTTCGAGACCGCCGTCGCTGCTCTGAATCCAGCAGTCGCCGTCAAGATTCGCAGCGCTGCAGTCCACGCCGCCATGGCCTCTATGTACGGCTGCCCTCCTTAAAATTATTTCTCCTTGCCTGATCGATCACCGCAGCCACCCCGAGGATACCTCCATATACGTCGACGCCAACACCCGTATACAGATCATCGACACCATGCTCCTCCTCCCCGCCGCCGACAAGGAGCAATGTGCAGCCTTCATCGTACGCTCCCACTCTTACACCCTTAACCCGACTAACCCCTCCCTTTCAGCGCGACGAGCGCGTCCTCATCATCTGGTCAGACGCCCTCGACCGTATCATCCCCACCTGCACCGACTTCGAAGAGCGCCTCATCAAACTCCTCTGGCGCGCCCAGCCCGGCGCCCCTCTCTCCTCCTCACTCTCCCACTCCCCCGCCCTCTCCTCCCTCTCCCACTCCCAGGCGCACGACAGCTACACCTCGGGCCGCAGCAGCGTCGAAGGCAGCGTCGAAGCACTCACCAGCCGCCCCGCCTCCATCAGCGGCCGGGCCAGAGGCGTCCCCCCTCCCCTCCCGCCCAAGTCCGCTTACCCCCGGCACTCTTTGGGCGCACCCACCCCCGCCGCTGAGCCAGTACCTTCCTCCACTGGGGAGAAGGGCAAAGCGCCGCAGATGCAGCCTAGGGACAGGGCTGCCCTCGCACATACCCGTACTCGCACGAGGGTGAAGCGCACGTGGTACGGTAAGCGCGTCGGCGTCGTGCACACTGGTGTGCCCCGCGGTGACCCAGAGGCTGACGTCGAGGGCGGGGACGGCGTGGACACGTCTGAAGAGGGCGAGAGCGGTGAGAAGGGGGGTCTCATCTCATGTATGATGAGGAGGAGGACGTTGTGGACCCGAGGAGGGATGCGAGAAAGGTGGCCATGTGGGCGCCGTTGTATAATGGGCTTGCAGCGGGTATTGCGCTTTGTGGGTCCTGGTTTCATCGTTTTCTTTCCTACTTTGAGCTGATGTATGGCGTAGTGTTCATCGGAAACGGTATCAAGATCCTACTACAGGAATGGACGCTCGACGGCTCCTTTGTGCGCTTTGCGCTCCTTGCAATATGTCCCCTGCTCTACTGTGTCTCTCTCGTACGTATCTTTCCGCTCACCGTCTTATTCTCATTTCACCAACGACCGTGTACCAGTTCTTCGCACTCCAAATCGTACAGAACGTCTCCATGGTGTACGTCCCTCCACACCTCCCCCGAAGTAAACACTAACCCCATCCCCGCCAGCCTCGGCCCCATCGAACAATACCACTCCAACTCCAAATACTACTCCGCCATCAAACCCCGCGCCATACGTGCAGTCGACGACGCCCTCCCGCACATCACCATCCAAATGCCCGTCTACAAGGAAACCCTCTCCACCGTCCTGTACGTCCACCCCAAACCCCAATACTCATTGTATCACCACTCACCCCCTTCCTCACCTTGATATACAGAGCCCCGTCCATCCTCTCCCTCAAACGCGCTATGCAGACGTACGCTCGCCAAGGCGGCACCTCGACCATCTTCGTGAACGACGACGGCCTGCGCCTCCTCCCGCCCCCCGACCGCGCGGAGCGCCTGGCGTTCTATGCGGTGCATAATATTGGGTGGGTTGCACGGCCTGCGCATGGGGATCCGGGGGAGGGGCGTACTGAGTATCTCGATGGTGTGGATGTGCAGGACTCGGGAGATGTCGAGAAGGGCACGGGTGGGAAAGGGAGGGGGAAGCGTGATGTCAAGAAGGGCGAAGGGGACGGTGCGTTCGTACGCGCCGGGCGATTCAAGAAAGCGTCGAATATGAACTACGGTGAACTTCTACCCTCATCCCACCGCTATATAACCCATACTCATGATTGATACTCTTCCCCCCGCAGGCCTCGCGCTCTCCCTAAAACTCGAACGCCACCTCGCACGCCTCATCGCCCAACAAAAAAACGACACCCACACCCCCGACGTCATCCGCACCAGCACCGCCACCGCCCTCACCTCCTCCTCCGACGCCCCGCCCATCCCCTCCACCTCCGCCTCCCATTCCACCTCCCACCACTCCCACTCCCACCATTCCCCCTCCCCCTCCCCGTCCCCGAACCCAAACCCAAACCCAAACCCAAACCCCGCGCTCCTCGGCCCGCCCGAAGCCACGACGAACACGGGGAGCCTTTTGAGTCTGGAGGACCAGGCGCTGGCGCTGGCGGTGGAGGAGACGTGGGAGGAGACGGGGGGGCGGCATAGGCCGTGGGCGGCGAATGGGAGGGCGGCGAGGATTGGGGAGATTGTGCTCCTTGTGGACTCGGATACGGTTGTTCCTGAGGTGCGTTTTTCGTTGTTCCGTTGGTCGAGGAAGAATTCTTACTAATAATGTTTTGCGTATGGTGTTAGGATTGTTTGAGAGATGCGGCACGGGAGATGAGGGAGTGTCCTACTGTTGCGATTATTCAGCATGAATCTGGTAGGTTTTCGCGCTTTCCCTGTCTCCTCCCACCACCCCTTTGCATGGTGCTTACGTGTGGGTTGGGAAGATGTTATGCAGGTCGCGCACCACTACTTCGAGAACGGCATTGCATACTTCACACGCCGTATCAACCGATGCATATCCATGGGTGCGTCCCTTCTCCCTTCTCCTTTTCCCTCCCTCGTCTAGCACTCACACCACTCCCCTCATAGCATGCGCCAACGGCGAAGTCGCGCCTTTCGTAGGCCACAACGCGTGCGTAACCCGTTCCCTTTACTTCGCTGCTCTCCCGCCTGACGTTGTATTGTCGCAGGTTTCTAAGATGGCGTGCTCTGCAGGATGCGGCGCTGGTTGACCCTAAGGATGGCCGGGAGAAGATATGGTCGGAGACGAATGTGTCGGAGGATTTTGATATGGCGTTGAGGCTTATGTTGAAGGGGTATATTATTCGGTAAGTACTTGGTCTAGCCTTCACTTTTTTTCCTACCTGTTCACGCTGGGACTAATAAACTCTTCTTGTTTTGTTTCTTTTGGTTTGATGTAGGTGGGCGACGTACTCGAAGGGTGGGTTCAAGGAGGGCGTGTCGCTCAGCGTGGATGATGAGCTTAATCGATGGCAAAAGTATGCGTATGGATGTAGCGAGTGAGTTTTCTTTCTTTCAAAGGAATCTCGTGTTCGTGCTTGCTGAGTTTTTGTGCAATCAGGCTGCTGTTCAACCCTTTCAGTCAATGGTTCCGACGTGGTCCCATCGCGCACCAGATCCACAAATTCCTATGGTCCGACGCGCCGCTGCACTACAAGTTCTCTATGATGGCCTGTACGTCGTCATCCCCTACCTCCCTTCCAGGTATAGCCGCTCACCAACGCACGCAGACATGTTCTCGTACTACGGTATCGCAGCCTCCGTAACAATCAGCATCATCAACTACGTGCTCCTGGGCTTCCAGTTCGGCGTGGACGGCTTCTACATGCACAGTTTCGAGATCTGGCTCGCCACCACCATCGTCTTCTTCGGCTCTGGCACCGTCGGCTTCTCACTCCTGCAATATCGCCTTGGTCATAAGCAGCTTGTGTGTGCACTTTGGGTCGACGTGTGCTTTCCCTGTGGGCTGATTGGTTGCTGTTTGTTGCAGATCCCTGCGTTCTTGGAGAATCTCATGTGGATCCCGTTCTTGTGAGTCGCTGCGTTCGTGGATGATGTTCGTGGAACTGACAGCCACGTACTGTAGCTTCTTCTTCTTCGGTGGACTCTCGATTCCCGTGAGCCAGGCTATACTCGCTCACTTGTTCTCGTACGACATTTCGTGGTCGGCCACGGTCAAAGAGGTCCAAAGGTCGAATTTCTTCAAGGAGATTCCGAAGATCGCCAAACGGTAGGCCGTACCTCTCCCCTCCACATGTTGTTGCCTGATTTTTCCACCGTCCAGATTCTGGTTCCCGATGCTAGTCTCCTTTGTCCTCATTGCAGGTATGATCATCTGCGCGACGAGCCTTGTTCCGGTGGAATGGCGCGTGGACGGTGCCGGCGGCTGGGCTGTTATTTTCCCTGTATCGTGAGTGCCCGCTTCCATTCCAGCAACCACAACAATAACTCATCCGATTCTTCTCCGCCGGTAGCATCATTGCTGGTTGCCACATCTTGTTCCCGGTAAGCAAGGCGTGCCTTAAGGAATGCCGTTATTATCCGTTTTTCTCACCTGCTGCCGTTGGCTGTTGACAGATCGTGTTGAACCCGTGGCTCATGGTCTTCTCATACTAAACCATCTCCCAGCGATTTTACTCCACCCAGGTTTGGACCTGTTCATCGCGGAGCATTCGAACTCATCAACGGATTGCTATACGTATACCCATACCCCTCCCTTTGCAGCTATCGTTATCACTCGTACCGGCCCTTCTACCTTGATGGTCATTGTATCTAGACCTGCTTCCCCTCAACGTTCCTTCCATTTGTTTACAATCTCGAGTACCTGCCGGGACCTCGGACTCTCCTCTATCTCCCCACCTTTTTAGAGTTATACTTTTTTGTTGGCCACGAACTTCATGGGACTTAATTTATATACGGACTTTGCACTTTGATTACCCAGAACCCACTTACTTACACCACCCATTACCATCCCATTGACCTTTGCTTTTTTACTTACGATGTTCGCGGCGAGGAGGAAATCTGAAGACACAAAATAAACCACGAAATAAATCACGAGATTAAGGCCCCCAACCGTCACTTGTACGTCTAAACGTAACAGCATTGGCTTGGACTGCTCTCGGCTATTATGCCTTCAACAGGATTACGGCAATATCAACCTTCCCTGCCAGCCGCTGGACGAGAGGCACCCCACGCGATATCTGCCCTGCGATGCCAGTGGGAAATTACACACGTACACGTTCTCGCTGCGTTCAATCACCCGTGTCAGTGCGCTTCACCACCTTCGCGCGGGCGTGCTTCTCAACGGCACACACACACGTCACTTTGGTGCTCGGTGGGCGTGGATTGCTTGGCCTGGGTCAAGTATGACACGGGAGTCGCACAAGGCGTGCACATTGGTCTTGGGGTCCTGCGCGACGCATATCAGCTCCCGCGTCCTGATGGGAGGGGGGGGCAGCGGCTGCAATGCAAAACCTCTAATGACGGTTGACTGACATCATACGAAGGTATGTTCATCTTTCATCCAAGTGGTGCGTGGGCGGCAGTTTGATTCGCGGAGGTTTCCATTGAACATTCAATTTTACGGGGATCGGAGAAGCGGAGCTATGGAGGATAGAAACATAGATAAGTCATCCAAGTGGCAGCATTCCGTAAGAAAATGATCATCGATCCAGGATTCCAAGGGCTGTCGTACTTCGCGACTTCACTTAGATGCACATCAGCCGCCGAGAGATAAGGTCGTATTTCACAATTGCTGAGTAAGGGACCGACGTCCAGGACTGGGTACATGGTTTGGGAGTCCCACGTCCATGTGAGTGCAGTCTCGTAGCAACCACGATGCTCTCCTACATAGCGAGCGATGAACGAGGGATGTCCTTATGGCGAGATTTTGACGCGTCTAAGGGTACCGATATGGTGCAAGACATGATATTTTCTTTTTGGATGTAGACTCGAGAGCCTTCGCCAAATTGGTGGGAGCAAGTAGGCAGTGTTTGGTCCTGTTAAACATGAATGCCATAGTCAGCTGGTCCGTGCGCGGCGGCGCTTAGTATAAAAGCTGGCCTCGCTCATCGTGAATCCTTACCACTCTGGCCTTTTGGCTTAGATCAAGTGTAGTATCTGTTCTTAATAGTTTAACCACTATTATGGAGGCACCGCCTCCATTCTTGGTTATCTAATTTTTGCCGCCCTTGTTCCCTGTGCTCTGCTTGCAACACGGGGACGCGATGACCTTGCCGCTGCACTACTGGCTTGCGTCGTCGGGGGATCTCTTCCTTCTCTTTGCTGGAAATCAGAGGCGTATCACTTGATTTCGCATCAGATTCCAGCAAATAGCTGGTTGAATCTTACTTCTTTTATTATGTCTACAGTAACATATGTACTCGAGTATACCATCATCATAATAGCCTTTCCAAAGCGAGTCAATTACTTTAAACACTCTCTCTGACTGAAGTCCGGGTACTTCGCTTTAGTGTGACGTTTCGAATTCCGGGCAATAATATCTGCCTTGATTCTCAATGTAAGCCCCGGGTGTTCGAAGACGTCAGCATCTCAAAATTCATTCGATTTTGGTAGTTGTGTACAGTAACATGGAGTGGGATCAGAGGATAGTAGCCGGTACATCTTGTAGGCTCAGATCAAGTCAGGTTGTACGGACAGAAAATGCACCGCCAAATATAAGTATAGCTGCGAAGAGGCATCCCACTGCAGATAAAAACTTCCCCGGCGAAACGACGCAAGATGGGCACTGGAATGAGTGAGAGAAGGCGAACATGGCAAGTGAGCAGCTGAGAGCCGTCAGATGCCAGCGAAGGACCAAAGCGGGCATGTTGAGAATGACGATCAAAAACGCCAAACTTCTGCTGCCTCGGTTGCCGAAGTGGCCAGAAATGTAACCAGAACTCTAGATCGCGAGTGGTAATATGAGCGATGGAGGCATTTGCGTTGATATACCCTAGCACATACATATTGAAACTGGCTTATGTCTTTCTTGAGCGGATGACGCCATACATGATGAAAGCCGGCTGCTAGAGTACCGACGGAACAAGCCACTGCAAACGGGACACTTGTGGTGTTGTACGGCTGAAGATCATACACGGCAAGGAACATCATGGTTGCACTATGAGGACGAAGTTGAGGTCAGCTGTCGCAAGATGAATTAGAACAGGAAAATGTACTGACGAGAGATATACGGTAGCCTGCATTGACAATGCATATTAGTAGTGATGGATGATAGACGCTCAAGACCGTATACTGACAAACAGGTTTTCCGACCACTCGATAAAAATAGCTGTCAGGAGGTTCTTCCAGCCAATCAGGGAAACGATACAGGCCGTCCTCGCTACTTTCAGGCGATCGATGCAAGTGGTAAGGGCGTAAAGCTGAACCATATTGATGGATGAATTGGTAAAGATTCTCTTGGACCAGATCTTGAAGCTTTGCAAAGGCCCAAGGGGACCGATGCCGACTTCCGCAGCCGCGGGATGGTTGATGGTGCGGCTGCCATCTAACAGGCGGTCAATGATGAGAAGCTCGGGAGAGACACGACCTACGATATTGTTGAAGCAGTCGAGCAACATACCAGGTTTGATGCCCGGATGCTTTGAAAGATCCTTCGAGTGTATGGGTGACGAGTTCTGTGAGCCTGCATTTCAAAGGCCATATATCACGCACCTTGAGTAAAGATGTGCTCCAGCAGGTTGAGGTGGTTTTTCGCCTCTATTTGACTCCAAGGTGAAGGGGCTAATTGACTGTCAACTTGACATAAGATAAATTGGGGCTTCTTGTACGAAGCTATCTTGCAAGTTACCTGACACGCAACGATGCACAAGAGCGGTTTGAAGGCGCTTTAGGATTAGCTGCCACTGATGTCCTGACGGGTAGGAACTGTGTGGAAAGGATTCCAGATGCCGATAGTAGTTTTGCAGTAAGACATTTTCTAATAGAGAAAATGAAACATGGCCTTAATGCGATCCGTTATGTCTGTCAAGTACTCACCAAAAGAGACGTGTGACCTATCATTCACACTGGTGGGCATCAATACATCCAGGGCGACGTCTTCAGCCCACGATATTCCTTCACACGCGTTGTTGACAACATAGTAACCTCGAGGTTGAAGGCCGATGTAAACCTCTTCTTCATTCCCTAATCCGTTCTTGCCACGCCACAGACGGCATAGCTCGTGTTGCAATCGCTCAATTTCAGTTCGAGTTTCCGGGTCCCGCATATCGTCGTATGTTGTTAACTTGTATCCATGATGGACGAAATATGGTCTGCCATCCAGATTCACGAACTGTACCCATTGAGGAGGTAGGTCACCAAGTCCATGTAGGCGCCTATATGCGAAATTTTTGGGGTCAGCATCATGGACGAACAACTAGACATTTTTTGCATCACGCGTCCAGTTGACCATACGCAATGGGCGTCTCTTTGGGTCCCTTGGGAAATAGTGTTTGTGGTGGTCGTGTCTGACGGCTAGCATGCAGTACGTCAACCTAAATGAATCCACCAGTGCACACAAAGTTTGTTCGATAACTAACCTTAACCTGGTTGGGATACACTCGTATGATGCTCGCATTGGGGTGATGGGCGGGAGCGGTGTCTCCGTCATGGTTGGGACCATTTGTTATGTGGGTCTTGGATTGTGGTGGTGGAAAACTAGCCTCGCGTTAACAACGTGGCCTTCGAATCCAGTATTTGAGCACCCGGCAGATAGGCGCTCATTGAGGCCAGACGCCGGTGCAATAAACAATTGGTGGCATTATCTCATTTCACATCGTACACTCGGACAAAAAATAT
The DNA here is from genome assembly GCA_014905825.1 of Lyophyllum atratum. Classification (NCBI taxonomy): domain Eukaryota; kingdom Fungi; phylum Basidiomycota; class Agaricomycetes; order Agaricales; family Lyophyllaceae; genus Lyophyllum; species Lyophyllum atratum. Next base: position 246,787 of record JACGCN010000027.1, on the reverse strand, counting down.
CTGGTTTCAGAAGCGCCCAAATCAGCTTTTATAAACACTGAAAGAGACAAAAAAGCTCTCACATTGAGCGAAATTCATTTCTATGAAATCGACACTGGATATATGTATGTCGCAGGTGTGGACTGCGCGGACTGGGTGCAGGCCGAGGGCAAGTTGCAGAGATCGACAAGTCAGGACAGTGTTCGGACTTTGCCGAGAAAAAACCAAATTTCTGCACCCCCGTCACCACCAGAAACCGCAACAGCACAAAATGGCTCAACAACGGATGGCGCTGTGGGCAGCAGAGGCAGATATCGACGAGGATGTTGATTTGCATCTTGCTATCGGAAACTACGGCCAAAACGGCCACTACGAGGATGGTGAGTGAAGCATCAGGTTCGCCAGAAACCACGTATCTCATTGCTTTCAGCCCATATGAAGCAGCCCCAGATTGATGAAGCGACTCTCCTGGCTATGCAACAGCATATGGCTCAACAAGCTGCCTTTGCCCAGATCCCAGATGTCGTCAAGGGCGTGAGTTATTACTCTGAATGTGATGATGATGGCTTGGCTCACGAACGTGTTTTCAGTTCATCGTACACTTCCATCAAGCAGTGCTCGATAATAATCTCGCAGAGATCACCGTTGCGTACGAGAGTGGTTGGAACAAATATACAGAGAAATTCTACTCGAGGACAGAATGGCCGGAAGCGGAGGTCATTGCGCCATTGGTCAATGACGGTGAGTCTTGTCTTTTATCTTTTCCATAATCGCTGACTTATCCTCTGCTTTCAAGACCCTATATTCCTCATACTATACCGTGAACTGTATTACCGTCACGTATACTCTCGCCTCCAGCCCAACATCGATGACCGCTTCCACTCGTACGAAAACAGCTGTGAATTGTTCAACTATCTCCTCAGTGCGTGATATCTTTCCTCCTATATCTACATTCAACTGACGGCATGGCAGACTCGGAGGGCCCCGTCAAGCTCGAGCTTCCGGAACAGTGGCTGTGGGACATCATCGACGAGTTCATCTACCAATTTCAAGTGTTCTGCACCTGGCGCTCCAAAGTTAAATCGAAGACCGAAGACGAGTTGATGATGTTGGCGGAAGGTGGTCCCGTGAGTCTGCTATACACTTCCTTACGATCCGTGTGCTAAGCCTTTAAAGGTCTGGAGCTCTTATAGCGTTCTTAACGTCTTATACTCTCTCATCCAAAAGTCGCGCGTCAACGACTACATCACTGCTCAACAAGAAGGCAAATCCCCCGAGGAAATTGCGTACGTCCATCTTTCTGACTGTAAAATTCCGCCCCCCATAATTTCTGACTTTGTAGTGAAATTGTCGGAGAGTATGGCCAACGCCCGTTGTACCGAATGCTTGGCTACTTCAGTCTTATCGGTCTCTTGCGAGTCCACGTGCTGTTGGGAGATTTCACCCTCGCGTTGAAAGTCATGGAGAATGTTGAGCTCAACCAAAAAGTGAGGACCATTTTGTCACACGTGAATGCATAACTGACAACGTTTCAGTCGCCATTCACCCGTGTAACAGCATGTCATGTCGCGACTTACTACTATGTTGGGTTCTGCTATATCATGCTTCGCCGTTACCCAGATGCTATCCGCACCTTTGTTGCTGTTCTCAACTTCATCATGCGAATGAGACAATACCACACAAGGAGCTACCAGTACGACCAGGTAAGCATTGCAAACACCCGATCCATTTCACGCCCTCACCGTCTTTATATATCATAGATCAGCAAAACCGCGGACAGGATGTACGCTCTGTTTGCCATTTGCAATGCCTTGTCACCAAGCAGGCTCGATGATAACGTTGCCAACATCTCGAAGGAGCGTTACGGAGAGCAATTTGCCAAAATGGCACGCGGCGGGTAACGCTTCTGACCGACCTGTTACCGACAGACAACTTACAATTCTTATTTTTCAGTGAAGATGCTTTACCCGCCTTTGAAGAGCTGTTCCTCTATGCATGCCCGAAATTCATCACCGCTAATCCGCCCCCTTACGATGATCCCGCCGCGCTAGCCCTCCTCCTCCCCTCCTCCCCCACAGATTCCCCGGCTCAGCCTAGCCCCACATTAGCCTCAGTTGACCCTACGCACCGGCATCTTAGCCTCTTCTTGGCCGATGCAGACGCTCAAGCGACCGTGCCTACCCTTCGGAGTTTCTTGAAGCTCTACACGAGTCTAGGCGCGAAGAAGTTGGCGAACTTCCTCGATGCAGACGAGGAGGAGATCGTCCAGGAGATGATGCTGATGAAGCAGGTTAGCAAGAGTGTGAGCCGAGTCCCTGGGACTGAAAAGGGCAGCCTTTTGGACGGACAGACGATCACGACGAGCGATCTTAACTTCGTCATTGCCGAGGTGAGCCTTCCAGGCGTTGGTACTTCGTCTCCCGAACCCTAAGACGTTGTTTCTTCTCACAGAACATGGTGCATATTACCGAATCCACCATTGGCAGACGATATGCTGGATGGTTCATCAAGAACACTGAACGGACGCAGCGGATATACGATGATCTCAAGAACATGCCGCTACCTCAGCCACCCAAAAATGCCACCACTCACACAACTGCTGCCCAAGCACCTGCGGGTGGGGAGCCCCAAACAAAAGGACCAAGAACCGGTGGACAGAAGGTTGCTTGGGGAGCTGTCAAGGTGGCCTGATCGATTTCTGAGTCCTGTGCTGATCTTTTTGTCTATCCATATAAATCGCTTGCAGACTATTTTTACCGTTGAGAGAATCTGAGCTTGGAGCTGTTCAATATGGCTAAGTGGAGCGAGATATGACAGCCTTGCCGACCATCATGGAGCGTGTCCCGTCCAAGGGCGAAAGCGAAATTCGAGACCAGAATTCGACCTCTAGAAGGTTTTCTAGAAGCTGGTCATGGCGTTGAGTGGTTTTAGACCTTTACCGTTTACATGATGTCGGGGGAATATCGCAGTGAGCATCATGGGACGTGGCCCGTTATGTGAAATTCAATATGAGAAGTGGGCTTCAGGTCGAGAGATGGCTTGGCCGCTTGGGCGAGGAACATCCGCGGATAAACCAGGAAAGGGTGGTCGGCTGATGGTGAGACCCCACGTGATGGAACGCGTCCACCTGGGTTCAGGCCCGCCTTGCTTGTCTGAGTCTCTCGCCTTGACAGAAGCCGAATAGCACAGACTATTTCCGTTCATTTACTTGCAGCTGCCCACCGGTGCGGTCCTTACTAGGCCTCCTCTGTCATGTGCCTCGTGTTCCGGTCCCCGAAAACCGCTCTGCACAAGGTCCAACCCAACTTCCCAACTTCTCAGAGACATAGCGAAGCCATCCGGCGTGTAGATCTCACCCCACAATTTCCACGATGAAGCTCGAGGTTCTCTCTGGCGATGCTCAGTATTTAATGAGGGATGTTCTCGGGCTTCGATATACCCTGCCTTCGTGCAGTATCTGCCAATCTATCGAGATGTGGGCAACCCGCGTCCTGGCCGTAGTACAACTTGTGACATTGTCTGTATCTGCGCCTCCTGGGTTCCCAGCATCAGGGAATGGTTTGTGGTTCACGAAGCCTGCTGGGGTTTGGTCGAAGGAATGGCTGCCTGTCGGCAATGGATATCTTGCGGGTATGTGCCTCGAGGACCGACCTAAGTTAGTACTCACTTTTTTCAAGCCATGGTACCGGGAGGCACCTCGAACGAAGCTACACAACTGAATATCGAATCCTTATGGAGCGGCGGACCTTTCTCTGACAAGGTAAATATTCTTCATCCGTTTGAGGGCGTAACTTTCCGCTAACCAGCTGTCACAAAGTCTTACAACGGTGGTAACAAACAACCGGGAGAACAGCTTTCTACTGCCCAAGTCATGGATTCGATTCGGAAGCAGATATTCCAGAGTCCCACTGGCGATATCAGCAGTTAGTACAAGCAGTTTTGTCAATAGTCAGCACAAATACTTATGTCTTCACGCGAATATGAAGCTCTTGGGCAACTCGGCACTGCCGCTGGGGCATACGGTAAGCCATTGCTCCGCCATACCATATCATGGCGTCCTGAAGATGCTAAAATGCATTACAGGCTCGTATGCAGGCGCGGGGCACCTGATCTCAACGATTAACACGACAGGCACTGTCTCGAACTATGGTCGATATCTTGATCTCGATCAAGGCATTGCCCGTACGACTTGGACCCAATCGGGAACAACATATCTTCGGTACGTTTTTATCCTTCCAATTACCCCAACGAATAGTAATCCCCGGCTTCAGATCTACTTTCTGCTCACATCCTACTCAAGCATGCACACAGCACATCACTTCAACTATATCAACAGGCGCCGCCGCGGGTCTACCATCTCTATCGTACATCTTTTCTTCAGCCCTCGAATCAGGCATGCCTGCTCCCGACATCACTTGCATGGACCCGACCACTCTCCGTATTCGGGGGACAATCGAGTCATCTGGTGGAATGACCTATGAGTTCTTGGGACGTCTCCGTGCCACCGCCATTAACAATGCGAAGACAACCAAATGCATTCAATTTCCCGTTCCTTCCGGTGCTCCTCCCAATGCCACGCTGCAGGTCATAGCCGGGACAGCACGCGAAGCCTGGATCTCATGGGTTGGAGGGACCGAATACTCAATGGATGCAGGCAACGCTGCCTCTGGTTTCTCCTTCCGTGGCGCCGACCCTCATGTGGCTTTACTTAACCTAATTTCCGCACCAACGACAGTATCTGCATCCTTTTCAGGAATACTCGCACAGCATGTGGCTGACTACAAGGCGGCGTTGACGGATAAGTTCTCTTTGTCGCTGGGACAGACAGCTCGACTTGATGCTCCAACGGACGTCATCAAAGCCGCGTACCAGATTGACATTGGGGACAAGTATCTGGAATGGCTTTTGTTCAATTATGGCCGTTATTTATTGGCGAGTAGCGCAAGAGGCGTGCTTCCCGCCAATTTACAGGGCAAGTGGGCCGACGGATATGGGAATGCTTGGGGTGCAGGTATGTTACTCAAATCCCGATTCCACCGCCTATCAAGGGGCTCACGATAGTCTTTTCAGATTACCGTATGTATCTCATCTTGTCAACGTGTTTTCGCTTGCGTTAGTGTGGTTTCCGTTAGACTCGAACATCAATATCCAGATGAACTACTGGGGCGCGGAAATGACCAATCTCGACGTCACTAGGCCCTTGTTCGACTACTTCCAGGTTCGTAGTATTTGTATCTATAATCGATAACATGTCCTTACAAGGCTCCAAAGAAAACCTGGGCACCAAGAGGCGCTCTCACAGCTCAGGTCCTGTATAACATCTCAAGAGGTTGGGTTACTCATAATGAAGTAAGGAAATGTGTTCGTTTAGGCTTCCAGGATGAATGTGCTGAGTAGCTATTAGATGAATGTTAGTCGAAAAATGCGGAAACTTGAAGGCAAGGAACCTAACATCGCAACTATAGATATTCGGACACACGGGCATGAAAGGCCCTGGTGACAACGCTGAGTGGGCGAACTATCCTGGTGCGTTCTCTATCAAGTTCATTGTCCGCATCATCAGTTATACTTATCCTTATATAGAGTCTAATGTTTGGATGGTAACTAAGGTCGTGTTTCGTCTACTGGAACGCTGATCGATTTGCTTCATCCCGCCAGATGATGCACGTGTGGGATCATTTCGACTACACGAACGATGTTGCATGGTTCAAAGCGCAAGGATGGCCGCTTCTCAAGGTTCTCTCTGTAGCCTTTGCAAAAATCATGCGCTGATTGTGAACTTCAACCTATGGGTCTTAGGGTGTAGCGAGCTTCCACCTAGATAAACTAATCCCAGATGCTCACTTCAATGACTCCACTCTCGTGGTTAGCCCGTGTAACTCCCCAGAACAAAGGCCTATTACATTCGGTGTGCTCACTATCCTCTCCCTTTCCTGATTTTTCCACTCACCAAATTGTTTTCAGGATGTGCGCATGCCCAGCAAATGATATGGCAGTTGTTCAACGCTATCGAAAAAGGGTTCGCAGCTTCTGGGGATACCGATACTGCTTTCCTTGACGGCAAGTCGTACTATTCTATCACCACAGCTACCCTAAGCAGAGCGAAAACAGAGGTCAAAACCAAGCGTGCGCAGATGGATAAGGGTGTCCACATTGGATCGTGGGGCCAACTTCAAGGTATATCGAAGTCTACATGACCGCAGATATGAAAAGTAATGCTCACACCCTACGATACCCACTAGAATGGAAAGTTGACAGGGATTCTCCAACGGACTTACATCGCCATCTTTCGCACTTGATCGGTCTCTATCCAGGATACGCTGTCACGGGCTACGATCCTGCCATTCAGGGCAATTTCACGACTAAACAAGTGATTGACGCAGCTACAGTCAGCTTGACACATCGTGGCAACGGCACTGGCCCCGACGCCGATTCAGGCTGGGAGAAAGCTTGGAGAGCGGCTGCGTGGGCCCAACTCGGGGATGCGAATCAATTCTACCACGAATTGACTGTGAGTATATTCATGTTCGAGGAGACTTTAGTTTGCGCTTGCTAATGGGACGACTATTCCCAGTATGCAATCTTCCTCAACTTCGGACCGAATCTCTTCAGTCTCTACAATCCATTCGACCCCAACCCTATCTTCCAGATCGATGCAAATCTAGCATATCCCGGCGCAGTGCTTGTGAGTACTGTGACGCACCTTTTCCTGCCTTTAATTCAATCTGTCTCTTCCCACAGAACGCCTTAATCCAAGCTCCAGACGTAGCCAGCGTCAGTACGCCCCTCACAATTACCCTCCTTCCCGCACTCCCCAAACAGTGGCCATCTGGCGCGATCAGAGGCGCGCGTGTCCGTGGGGGTATCAGCATTGACTTACAATGGAACAATGGTAAACCTACAAGCGCGTCCTTCAAGGTCGACGCCAACATCGTGGCGAGACCAGTACAGGTCGTATATGGGGGCAGGGCACTTACTTCCTTCACGACATCCGGTGGGCTCACCCGGGCAATCAGTAGTTTCTGATTTGGGCGCATTAGCTTATGAATTTCTATTTCCTTCACTTCATATTTCAAAGCAATATACCACCAGACAGTGGTACACTTTTTTGTCTTCTTGCAAAGTGTCGTTCCACTTAGTCAAGCCTGGTTAAGTATTTGGCCAAAACCTGGATGGAAGTCACGCACACGTGCAGTGTGATGCTGGGGTAGCATAACTCTCTGTCCACGGTCACGTTCGAATAACTTAGTCGCGACTCCCAATCCACAAACATCCATGACCTCTTATACTCCCGACCAGGCGCTGGAGGATGTTTCGGCTTGGATCCGACGTATCGAGACTACAATAGACACGTTAAATGCAAGCAGTGCGAGCAGCCGCCCGACTCGACCACGGGCATGGAAACGGACTCTGGAAGCGTTTCAGAAGCCCCCTTCGCTAACCGTTGCTTTTTTGGGAGGTAAGCGATACGCATACACACCCTACTCATTTAGCGCTCTTGATCTGAATAAACCCAAAAGGTACAGGAGCAGGGAAATCCTCATTGATCAACGCCATTCTTGAAAGCGAGTATCATGTACCCGCTCCCTCAGCTCAGTTGACACTAATCCTAATCCGCAGCTGATGTCGTTCCGACTAGCGGAGGGAGAGGTGAGTGGCAGCAGCATGCATATGTAAAGTGTCCAAAGTCATAACTTCATATATTTTCGCCTAGCTTGTACCTCAGTGATCACGGAAATTTCATACCATGACAAGGCGGAAAGTATCGCACAGATCCATTTCCTGACACAGGAGGAATGGAGTCAAGAAATTCGCGTCCGGGTTGGCGACATTCAAGACGACGACAACGAACAGAAAACCAAAAAACCGTCGAGTCGGCGGCCTCTTTCAGAAGCTCAGGCGAGGAAACCTGCGTCAGAAGCTGCAAAGAGGTCATTGGAGACGGTCCGTATTGTTTACTATGGAAACTCAACTTCATTTAAATTCGATCTTCCACCATCTTCCAACGCTCGACAGCTCGAGGCCGTCTATAGCAACTCAACTAAACAAGAAATCCTGGCCAACTGTCTGGAGAACGTTGACTTTCTATTGAATGCCGAGAAATGTGAGATATCTGGTAATCTTTTATCCTCTCGAACATGTCTCATTCTCGAGTCAGGGCCAGCACTACGAAATCTTGGGACAATCTGCAACATAGCTCCTTCAAAGCCCTCAGATTTGTTGTCCGAACTTCGTCAGTGGGTTGGAGACAAAGGTCCCTGGCCGCTTATTCGAAAAGTAACTGTGCGCTGTCATTCGGCAGCTTTATCAGCCGGGGTTACGCTAGTGGATCTACCTGGTTTGGGAGACTCTAACAGAGCCAGGACCGCTGTTGCAGAGGATTATAGGAAAAATGCCGATCATTTCTTCGTCGTGATTCCGACGATGCGTGCCGTCGATTCGACATTGACAAAAGGTCTGTTTAGTCTGAGTCCTCATTAATGCTTGACCATAATCGAGTGGTGATAATCGCCATTTAGAGCTGCTCGGGATGTCGAAAGCACAACTCCAAAGTATGTGAAGCTGATATCTACTTGATGACAGCCAAGATGACGGCTAATTGGCATCGTCCTTATAGTGGGTATTACTTCTCCTTGTGTCACAGCTATCTACTCAAAAAAACTGACTGGCATTGTGGTTTGAAGACGGGACGTAAGCATTTTTCGCACTACTTCTACTGCTGGAAATGTTCTGAATTCGGACAGCTTAACATGCTCCAAACTGACCTTTATTCGTAAGAGATAAGCCTCTTTCGGGTACCGTAAGGTCTCAATTGATGAGGGTTGTAGTCACCAAATGCGATGATCTCGTGTACGACGAAGTAGTGGCGTCTTACCGCTTAGAAGAGGATGATAAGTTCGTGGAGTTGAGAGACAAAGAACTTCAGACCTCTCTCTCCCGACAAATCGCGAAGGCTGATGAGGATCGAGCTTTTCAAGGCCGGAAGGGTGAGCCAACCCCGTCCTTTGTGTGAGGTTTGAACATAATGCTAACATGATTTCTCTTGAAGAATATGAGAATGCTGTTACCGTTTCGACATCCTCTTGCCCGAAAACTGAGGAGATTCCAGCAAAGCGGTCCCTCTTTGACGAAGTCGAAAGTGTATCTGCACCTGCCAAGCGACCCCGGTAAGTATATGCAATATTTGTATGTTTAATGGCTGAGATATTTGTTCAGACTTTCCGAGACCGACGACGGTGCAGTCACTCACGAGGAATCTCATCCTGTCGAATATGACATTTTTCGTGAGTTAAATGAAAAACGAAAAATTACGAAGCATTATGAAGAGGAACATCGGAATGCGCGTTATGCAATGAAAGCATACTGCTCTCAAAGACGATCACAGGTACTGTTAGGAATTTCTCACAAAAAACTACTAAGAGTATATTGTCTTTGACATCAGGATACAGTCGACAGACTTTTAGACAAGTTCATGGAAGAAATGGATGACCCTGACGGTAAGTACACCCCCGGGCCTAGTCTATTGGTACTGAGGTCTATTGAATATGAATCCTAGCCGGATCGGATGATCAAGGCAGGCACCTGCTTTACCACCCTGGTATTAAGCATAAGCAAAGCTGATAATGGCGTGTTAGAATTCCCTGTGTTTCCAGTATCTGCGCGTGACTACTCGAAAATCGGAAGTAAGTTCTTTTGATAGCGCCAACCCTTTCTTTCAAGTATTAACCAGTATGGAACAGAGAGAATGGCAGGAGAGGTAGCCTGTTTCCAGAGCATTGTCGATACTCAGATTCCGGCGCTCCAAGATCATTGCCGTGCATTGCCACTTCGTGCGCGTCAAGAGTTCGCGCGACTTGCCTTTGCTGCGTTCAAAAAAATTACTTGCTCGATGAGTCAATTTCTCGAAACGTTTGAAAAGGACAAGGAAGATTGTCGTTCTCTTGCCGCTAACTGGGGATCGAACCAAACATTGGAATGGCGGCTTGTTCAGGTAAGAGGACAAACAAGACATGTAGCTTGATAATCTGAACTGGTTTGAAGCGTTTCGAAGACTCTCATGTAAAAACGGTCGAGAAGCTCAAAAGTCATTTCAAAGAAGGATTGGAGGATAAGTGCGCATCCGCCGCCCAACTGGTCAGCCCTTCATGTCCAATATCAATGATCGAGTGCCTCATGATCCAAAACATCCATTGTCAGGCTATAAGTGAAGCCCCTGGTATAGCTGAGCAAATTGTGGAAGATTTGAAATGGCAGCGACTTCGCGCTAGTATGCGGATTTATTTTCCAATCCTGACGGTTCTGACGGTTCTAATGTCTTGTCTGTCATGTGTGCAGCCTTCCGTAGGTACGGAGCATACCTGGATTTGGACATCAACGGCGACTTTGCGGCACCATTTATTGCGAGCATCTTGGACTCTTGGCGGGCAACACTCGACAAAGATGTTTTCCCGGAAATCAAAGACCAACTACAGAAGATAGTCCGAGATGTTCTGGGCCAGGTTACAGATTCATGTGGTTCCAGATCTTTCAAGAGGGTTGTAGAATCTCGAGGCGAATCTGCCTTCCAAATGGCCTCCTCTGATTTAAACGAGTTGCATCTACGGGTCAAATTGCAGCTGAACAGGGACCAGAAGACCACATCGAGATCTATAACGACACATGTACAAGACAAACTGGAAGAATGCTATGAAGGAGCACTTCAGATTCAAGGCAAAGGCAGTGTGGGACTTCAAAAGGTGCACAACCTTTCTCTCTCTTGAGCTCCACAATAGTTTTTGACCATCCTTACCTTTGGTGTAGGACTACTTCATTGATTTTATAGATGCAAACAAAGGAACCATGTTTGAAGATCTTACGCAATTTATCTTGGGAGGCTTAGATAAATTAGCCCAATCAGCCGGTGTAACTATCAGAAAATGTCTAGCGGCGGTGGCAGAGAAGGCAAGAGCTTCCTTGCAGTCCTCTGTGTACACGTGAGGTTAATCATGACATGTTACTTTCTTTAGGTGCATGATGAGATGTCTTCATTGTGGGAGGAGGAAGCAGTGGATACAAAAGAGTGTGTGAAGCTACGGGCGTCGATCGAAGAGATGCACGAGGAGCTGGATCACTGTCACGCGAAGACGTTGGAATGGAACTCGGAGGATGATCACGATATGTTATGAATGTAAACGGCGCCTTACTCTTACTGAATAGTGTATGTCGGTGGCCTGTGTGCTGCTTGACAGTTAAAGCTTACAGTTCAAGTTGAAGCAGGGCGACCGCGACGCGTCTGATCACGTGGCTGGACAGCCCCATTTTGACAAGTCGAAGGTCACCAGTTGAACGTCGGCCACCAGCACTGCTGCGCACCGTTACCTCTCCCTTGACCATAACCCTCAGGAATGTCGCTGGCCAAGCTTACTTCGATATCAACGTTAACATTATCGCTTCTCCTTGAGCGGCAGCGTCTTCACACTCTGCCTTCATTTTCAGCAACCTCCGATCCGAATGCAGCGAAACCACCGTCATTGCACCTCCCTCAGATAACCAAGAACCTCAAACGGCTGCGAAGCGGGATCATCGAGCTCGAGGAGAAGGAGGGACGCTCGGAGGCGGTCATTTTATTACGAAGTCAGTATGAGCGCATGCGCGCAATGTTGGGCAAGGACAGCAATGCCGTGGAAAGGTATGTATTGTTATAGCACTTAGACATGCTAGGTTGTGCGGCGAAACTAATGGTACTATTAGCTTGGAATCAGAGCAGGAAGACCCCTCTGCTTCGTCTTCTTCGCCGTCTCTGTCACCTCCATCATCTCTAGCCCCCACTCCTCCCCCGAAACCACCAGCAAAGGACACGGAGCCCGTCTACTCCCCGTATACCGATGACCCAGAGGCTGGCTATCACGAATCTGGGATAATGCTCCAGACGCAACGACGGATGATGGATGGTTCGTGTCTCTTCATCGCGCAATGGCGTTTGATGTCTGACCCCGTGTCGCAGAACAAGACGAACAGTTAGACAGACTATCTCACTCCATCAACCGGCAGCATCATATATCTCTGCAAATAAATGACGAGCTCGACGTCCACACAGGTCTGCTGGAGGAACTCGACACTGAATTAGACCGGACGGAAAGCCGGCTTACGGGCGCACGACGACGGTTGGACAAGGTCGCCAGGGGAGCCAAAAACAACGGTTCGCCAGAGTATCCTCTCATGTACAACGCCGCTAACGCGGAACGCTTCTTTGTATTCCAGGTTCCACCGTTACCATCGGCCTTCTGATATTCGTGCTGCTCATCCTCATCATCATTTTCAAGACATAGACCCAACATCCACATCTCTTCCCATATCTGCATATCCTCTATTTTCGGAATCATCTTCGCTTGTAATCTATACACGGCGCGCCCTAGACAGGAAGTTCTCATGGACGGCCCATCCATATATTGTGATGATATCATTATTTTGCCTCATCTAGTTTGTATAACATGCTCCACTTTATACCAGGATTATCGACATGGAAAGTCTCAAAATATCTCCGCTTACCACTGGGTATGATTCTTTCGCTTCATTCTTCGCACCGTTTAGCTTCCAGGTGTGACGCCCAAAACACCCCACACTGCTTTGCCCAGAACCGTGACGCCGTCATTCCTCCAGTTCTTGCGTCGTTCAGCGTCGGCTGCCACTTCTTCATTCATGATACCAGACTTCGTACGGTGTTTGACGATGTCGCTGACGATGCCCTCCACGAACTCGGGGTGTCCCTGGACCGTGATAATCTGGATATTCTCCAGATTCTCTTGCCCAAGTTCCGTGCCAGGCGCGAATCGAACCATGCCCTGGTTATATGAGACGGCCGTTGAACCTAATAGCTGGAACGTCGATGGGACTTCGGGAACATGATCTCGATGCATTTCCTGGATATTCTGCATTCACTTGTTGAGTCACACTTGTTGAGCCAAATTCGCCAGTACGTACCAAAGTCTCGACTCCAAACAGCCTCTTTCCGAGGTCTGTGAGATCGATCGGCGTTGGGCCAACTTCCCACAACCCATTATTGGGCACAGTCTCGCCTCCCAAAGCCCGCGCTATTATCTGATGACCAAAGCATATGCCTTTGAGGTGATTATCATTACAGCTGTGCTTTGGCGGGTGTATATACTGTTGATATCCTAGCTCACCTATCAGTTTGATATGCGGTTTGTCATTCGCAACGCGGGCGGTGAACGCGATCAGCTTGTTTATCCATTCCAAGTTCTCGTACGCTGCTGCAGCTATAACGCAGGAGCTCATGATTAACCTGGGTGTATCTGGCACCTAAAATGGACCTAGGTGAGCTCCTAGCTTACCTGAACCCGTATACATGATCCCGTCGTAGGAATCGAGCTGATCGTCGGTTGGATATTCCATTTTGCTGACCACATCATACGGATCGAGCGTGAAGTCAACATCCTTTGGTAGAGAGCCTCTCAGGAATTCTGTAAAGACGACTGTGTAGTCGCCGTAGGTGGCTCGTGTACTCTCAGGCAGGTTTCCGCTTACGAGGAGAGCGATCTTCTTAGACATGGTGGTCCAGGAGCACTTGCTGTGGCAATTCATCGGGCCGTGAATGGACCGGCAGTTACCGACATTTAATATAGATCTGCATCCATCCCAGGATATGCGAAGGTCACCCTCCACGCACTATCAACTTCCCGACCGCAAGAGAAGGTTTCATAGGTGGAACGATAGGGTATGAGCTTGAAGCTTGAGATTTTACCTTATTTTGATAATCCGAAGTGATTGCGACGATCATGAATGGGACACAGTGGCCGTCACATAACAGCTGAAGATCCACAGCTCCTTGATGCTGAGCGACTAGGAATTCTTGGGTTCGGCACTTGAGCCTACTTTAGTACTTGAGCTTGAGAAGTCTACGCACAGATTTCCACACCGCAAGGTACCAGGTGCACCGTGCACCAGACTTTCAGGCACGCCACGTGCTTAGAATAGACATTTATTGATTGGGCCATCGGAGTTCGAAAGAGGCATGTGGATGAATTTGCGTCTTGAGCGTTGAACACAACGCGCGACATTTCTCTTCACCATGGACGACGGCGACCACGAGGGCCTGCGCACTGCCCTCCAAAGCGATCCCCGCCTCATATTTGCTACCGCTTTCGCCACGCTAGTCCTCGCTGGTGGGGTCTTCATCTTGCGGTCAAACCCGAGGCACACTGTTGGAAATTCGCACAACCAACTGGGTGAGAGTGCTCGCAGGGACCCTGACTCCATAGTGACAACCGACCATGAACCTCCAGGTCCAGAGGCATTCAGGTCTGCGGGCGGAAGTTCAAAGGGTTCCAGTGCTGGCACGGCGATCATTGTCCGCGATGAGCTTGGCGAGGAAAGCGAAACGAAAGATCTCAAAGTTTCGCGGCCGAAGGAGAGACGGCGACGAGGGAAGGATTCCTCAAAAGATATCTTGAAATATGTCAAGAAAACGAAGTACCTCGCGAGACCTAGCAGGACCGGAGATCCTGAAGACAACGAAGTCGGTCAGTCCAACACCCCGTCTAAGAACGAAGTGACATGCCACTCGCGGAAATCATCTCAAGCAACTTCTTCACGATCCCTTTCATGTACTTCCAACCAACGATCACCTCTTCCGAGCCAAGGCAGGGCTAGTCCCTACCCAAGTTCTACTCAAGGTAGCCACACCGGTGATGGCTATGATGAAGACGAAGAAGACACACCCCCAGCTGCGTCTTCCTCGACTTTCGCTACATCGTACTTGTCAGCCGGCAGTTCCCAACGAGTAGCCTCGTCATCTTCTGTATCGGATTCTCATACCTCTTCGTCGATACCGGTATCAGACCCGCCCAGCCCTTCAAGGACAGCCGTTTCCCCGATTATCCCCCTTTCTTCTTCGTCGTCCGCGTCTCAGTCTGCTTCCACCTATTCCTCTGACTCTGTCATAACTCCGAACACCTCCCCGACGATATCCCAGTCTGGAAAGACCCCTACGCTCGCTCAGGTGGACATGCCACCACATGCACCCGCCCGGCCGATGGCCACCTCTGCCAGCTCACCCTCTGTGCACGCAGCGCAGAAGTCCTTGGGATCATGGGATTGGGATGGTGCTGGCCCTTCTACCACATCTGATGGCACACATCGTAAACCTCCCCGATTTCATTCGAAGTCACGAGGTTCGGGGTCCAACCCGATCTCGCCTTCGATTCCAGCCTCTGTCTCTCTAGACACCTATTCTTCTGATCTCGCTTCTTCATCCTCACGCGTTAGCTCTCCTACAGCGTCTACGATACTCTCGTTAGGGGATGTAGGGTTGCATGAGGATCTCTCCCATGTGGTCACCCTCCAATCGTCCGACACATCTTCCAAGGCTTCGCCAAGTTCACCAATTTCACCAGGCTCCAGCCACACCGGGAGTAATACCCACTTCAATGGGAATGGCAACGCGAATGGCAGCGGCCACACACCTCGTCGTGCACCAACGCCTCGTCGACCACCGACCCCCTTATCGGGAAACGGGACCCCACCTCCATCACTTTCAGCTCAGACTCAGTTGGCATCCGTGAGAGGTGCTCTAGAGGCAGCGCGCCTGAGAGAAGAAAAAACAAAAGCCGACATAGAACGATATTCTAAGGAATTGGATATGATGCGTTGGGAGAGTGCTGCGTGGAGGCGCAAAGAGGCAGAGGTGAGGAACTCTACTAAATCCTTTTCATCTTCCGTTCTAACCTCTGAGTTCAGCTTCAGACTCAAGTCCATCACATGGCGCATCAACTACAAAGCTACGGGGCGCTTTTTGCGTCGATGTCTGGACAACCCTCCCCGCTTCCTCAGCACCACATCCATCCGGGCGGCAATCCGAATGCAAATGGAAATTCCAACTCCACCTCAAATGGATATCACTTCTCTCCCTCGTCCCCTAATCCGCACTCCCCTCCGCCTCATCTACAAATCCCGTCAACACAAATGTTCCTAGGAAACGGAATCTTGTCAACCCCATCCATGTTTTCCCCCATGGCAATGGCACATAGTCCGCGCTCGCCGTTCTATCCTTACTCCCCCCATCCCAATCCGCTCCTTCATCAGCAGCAAGCCCAGTCCCCGCTGCAACAATCGAGCAACCTCTTCTCCATGATCTTCCCTCACTCGGCGAATGTCAGCGGTACCCCAGGCAGTGGTCCGTCGTCAGTTGCCGGGTCTTCCTCGGGCGGATCACACTCACCTGACCTAGCTGGGTCTTCAACCCCGCCTCCCACATTGCTGAATCGTGGGAGAAGACTCACGCGCACGCGGACACAGACAGCTGGCCCGCGCATTGGTGGTGGCTCGTGGGAGGGAGAGGGAAGTGATGGCTTGGATGTGGGTGATGACGAGATACGTGCAAATGGTGATGACGAGAATTCGTACGACGACGAGGACGATGATGAGGGGCGCGTCAGTGAAGTGCTGGTGGATGCTATACTTAAACGGCCGGGGAGTATCAGAGGGCTGTCCAAGAAGGGAAAGTTCAAAGAGAAGGACGAGGTACAGCACACCGAGTTCACCTTCCCATCCCTTTCGGATTTTGGGAATGTGAATCGGATGTACAGTGTGCCTGTGGATGTTAGAGCTGGGGGCGAGGACATGGCCGAGAGCGCGAACGACGAATCCAGGAACCACACACAGCAGGAGGTAATAGACACTCCTCGGCCAGAGTCGATAACCCGCGACGTCCAGCAGAGGATACCCAGCTGAGGCGGCGTTACTCTGTCCATATTCCCATTTTCGCCGTCGCTCTGGTCTCAGCGTTTCGTTTATTTTTCTCTCGAGAGATCTGCCGCATTGCATATTCACACACTCCAGGCCGTTAAGTATTCAATATTGTTATCGCATGTCACCCTTGACTTTATGTCGGAATCTCGTTATCCATTCGCGCTTCTACTGCCACCCTCCCTCCACCGTAGTCTTTCAACACCCTTTTCAAGACATTCTTTACGCTTCTTAGCATACCCGCCACAGGCCTCATTTCATCTACCAGTACACTGGCCTAACCTGATAATAAAGCACGAACGAACTCGGCGTATTGTTTGGGATTCCTCAGCGACCGAAACCTTTCGACCTTTTTCCGACAGTAGCCTTCGACTTGCCTTTCAACTCTTCTTGAATTGCGCCCAAAGGACGAGATGTTGCTCAGTCATCATCACTTCGGGTTTCAGTAAGAGTAAGATTTTCGGTTTACCGATCACTTCGGTGGGTAGTTATCTGCCAGTTATCTGCCCGGCAATATCCGAGCCTGCTGGCTTTTCGCTCTGACTTGTGCTGCACGGCGTCTGAAGTCTTGCAGAACGGTGTGTACGTACCGACGCATCGATAGAACTAGGTAGTCTAGCTGTTTGTTGTATAGTGAGGAGGGAGGTGTGCAATGTACAAAACAGTTATCTGCCACCACCAAAGTTATCTGCCACAAGCGAGTTATCCGCCACTTAGTCATCAAGACGCGTCGCGACCTCTACCGTTTCTCGATTCTCGCGCTCAACCTTGGAAACATTCAGACTACCAGCACTCAGGCTTGTTCTTACAGTGCGATAGGCTGTAACATCTGTTTGTATTCCCTTTGTGCTCTTAGCCCTGTAGTCATACTGACATCCTGATTTGTTTTGTCAATCAGATTCACACCCCCTCAGGCCCGCATGGATCCAAAACGGAAGCTCGGGCGGCCAAAAGGGTCAAAGGACAAGCCACGCCTACCAGGCGCCCCACCACGCGGACGACCGAAGAAGAACGCTACATCTGACGGAACACTGGGGTCATGTGAACTCCCGACAGGTTTGCAACAAGATTTTCCCATCGCTAACTCGTCTGATAACCTTGGGCACGACTAGATTTTGACGCAGACGACGAGTACGATTTCGAAGACCTCACAGAGGAACAGCTCCAGGAAGTCTGTAGGATCGAGATAGAGGCATTTGGGTCTGGTGAGGCATTCTTACATCCTTTCATGACTGAGGGATTGACTTTGGATCCTGCAGGGCCAGCAACGCAAATCAACAAACTTACACCCTCCTCGGCATCGGCATCTGACCACTCAGATGGCCTTTCGAGGTTAAGCGGCTCACTCGAGGATTCAACGCAGACTCAGCCGCTAGCGCCAACATCAGAAGCATTTGGCATCCGATGCGACCACAGCGACACATCTCAGCAGTCCGAACCGGCCCCGCCGGCTCCCCCAGCCAAGGAGCCGATCCCCAGCACGCCTGAAACACCAGGAAGCGAATCCGGGTCAGCCACAACGGCGAACGAACATCCAAGCCGGGCGAGCTGCGAGCCTTCGACCGAAAGAAATCCGGCAGTTAACCAGTTAAACCAGGCAGCCGCTCGTTCACAGGCCCGTGAGTCCAACGATGACTATGTATGATCACCGAAGCTAACGAGTATCCCCGTCAATCCCACAGAACTCTTCTTTAGCCAG
This sequence comes from Lyophyllum atratum, assembly GCA_014905825.1. NCBI lineage: Eukaryota > Fungi > Basidiomycota > Agaricomycetes > Agaricales > Lyophyllaceae > Lyophyllum > Lyophyllum atratum. Next base: position 228,366 of record JACGCN010000027.1, on the reverse strand, counting down.
CAGAAAGCCTTCGATGTCGATGGCGAAAGCGAAAGCGATGACGAAACAGAGGAGGAGGAGGAGGAGGAACGGGAGACAGATACAGCAGGCGTTCCGGGAGGGCGCTCGGCCTCTGGCTTCGCAAGTAACGGCGCGTCTCCATTCATTCTATCTGTCCTTCTCAAGCTCACGTTGCCGTACAGCATGGTTCAAGCAACCAAAGAGCATGCCGAACTGGCTCTTCGACTTCTTTCGGACTGTCGTCGGCCCTCTTGTTTTCGCCAAAGATGGTCGACGGCTTGCCAAACCAGCCATCTTTTCACAGGCTGGCCATCCCTCCACCTCATCAACCTTCTGGATTCATCCTCCGGAGCCCGTTGCATCTCTCTCCCGTCATCAGTTTGACCTGCCTACCCTCTACCGCCCACGTATCTACTTGTGGCTTCCTCACTTTTTTGTTGCGGAGCTGCGATGCCCGCATTGCGGCAATGTTCTCGAAAAGAACGGAGCCGCCGCTCCTCGTCGCATCACTGACACCGAGGATTCTTTCTATATCGTTACCTGGAAGTACTATTGCCGTAAGAATTGCAAGGCAACGTTTCGTGGCTGGAGCCCGAAGATCATGAGCTCGTTGCCGCCCTACCTGTCTCTCGCGTTCCCTGCAATTCTTTCGCAGCGTGGTGGTTTGTCACGGCAGGTCATGAGTCAACTAAGAGTAGGCAATCAGCATAAGATGGGGCCCAGTGGCGTCCGTTCTTTACTGCTGGAATCGCACACACTGCGATTCAATGTTCTCCAAGCCCAATATCTGGAGTCCGTCTTTGAGTTAGTATCTGCTCAACAGAGGGTATCGGGGCAGGTGCAATCTTCTCTGCACGAGTTCTTTACGGCGAAGAACATACCATCCTTTGGTGATTTCGGGGATTCTCAGAACTATGCTGGCTTTGTTCCGTCGGAACGCTACCTTTCCCGGATGATGAACAGAGCCATTGAGTTGGACGAAGTTGACGCGAATCAACATACTGCGTGTCTTGCACCTGATCAAATTGCAATTGATGATTCACATAAGGTAGACATTTAATTGACTGACGTGACGCTGTCCTAATCAATTCTGAATGACTAGGTGAACCGCCATATAGCGACGGTTGATGGAGTTCCGATCTTCAATGCTCTCTGGACGTGTATGACGTCGCGCTATATCCGTGCGCAGACACTAGCGTTTACAAAAGCTCACGAGGAACGTATTGGGCCGCTTTCGGGTGTCGCTGACTCCGTTAAACTCTATGGTTTCGATGGTCCTCAAGTTGCTTTCTCAGATGATCCAGTCAAGGTTAGTCAATGATGGTCATTGTTTCATAGTACAGTAGCTAATTCGGTTCGTGAAGGACAAAAAACTACTTCAGTCAGCCTTCCCGTGTCTTTCCAAAAACCTTACTCCTGTAGCTGCTGCATATGGGCTTAAAGAGCTCAATCTACCCTCTACGACAACTGTTTCATGGCTGAGCACCTCTGATTTGACGGAGAGCGCTATCTCATCACTCATGGCACCACTCGACTCTTCTCCAGATGAACACATTTGTGTCAGTCTGGATGCGGAATGGAATATATCTCGTCGGGTGGGTGTGTCAATAATTCAGATTGCACCCCACTCCCAGCCAGATGATATTTTTATCATTCCGGTGAATGTCATGTTATCGTCACTATATTACTATCTGACAAATTATGTTATAGCTCCATAAATTTGGTGAAAGACTTCCCCCGTCTCTTCTTCGCCTTTTTCTCTCAAAACAAGTCTTCAAAGTTGGCTCGGCAATCAAGGGTGACTTTACTCGACTTAAGAAACAGTTTCCACAGCTCGCAGATCAGGCATCTTTCAACGTCATCAATCTGAAGGAGTACTGTATTCAGCGTGGTGTTATCTCCCATACTGAGTCTGGAACTCTTGATAGTCTCTGTGAAAAGGTGCTCGAGAGTTATCTTCCGAAGGATGACACACTTCGAATGTCTGAGGAGTGGGAAACGAAACGGCTGCCTCCTGAGCTCCTGGACTACGCTGCTCGAGATGTATTTGCTTCTCGGCTGATTTTTGAGAAGGTGACGGAAATTGCTCCTATTGAGCGGCCGACATATGACTCGGTTCCCGGTACTCCTGTTGCTCTATTAGCACAAGGAGGTGGTGAACCTGTTGCGTACGGAACGATCTCAACGACGCAACCCAAATCACTCGGGGCCATCAGAGTCCAAACTCACACACGGAGTCGTGTCGTCCTTGACATCAATACAGTCGTAATCCCTTCTGTCGCCGCGATCTATCATCTCTTGCCATCCCCGTCATCCATGCCACGTACTCGGGCAGGTAAAACAAAATCAGGTGCTTTCACGTTGGGGGAGCTCCAAGCTATGTCGTCCGATTCTGCAATCTTCCAGGTGGTAGCTCCAGTCTCATGTTTGGCCTTTGACCAGCGAGAGGTATATCCCTGTTCATTCAACTTCTGCCACACGATCTAAAAGACTTCATTGAAGGTGCTGTCACAGAACACAGTCATGGGTGGTCCAGTTGCGGTGGCAGTGCTTCCATCTGGTCCTTCTCTGCATATTAGGGAAGACGAGGATGCTTTTGAAGAAGAGGAAGAGGACTCTTTACATGGACCTGAGCTTGCACCAGTTGAATTAGATATGCTTGAAGCCCACGCTCAAGTCGAGAAAACAACTGGTAAGTCATCACTTTTTATTCAACTTAAAGGACATCCTTCTGAATGATGCACAGGAAAAAAACGTCAGCGGGACGAATCAACTTCCGCAGCGTCAGGCATTCTTGAAACACTTGCAAAAATTATCGAATCACCACCAGATGCCAATGATGAGTGTATACACGGCACAAGAAGGACATTTTTCATGCCTTCCACATGATACAGACTCCACTCAATCACGGCATGAGGCCTGCCTTTCTATGTTCGCTTCGAGATCATATGATGCGCTGGGATCCGACCGCGCGTGCCAAAGTCGATGAAACATGCCGCAGGGTTTACAAGCTTACGTTTGACGAGATGCTGGCTTTTAAGCCGCGATTTATTGCTGAACGGACTCCTCGTCATGTTCCCTCTCCAAGTGTCCTGGTCCCAGCCATTCAATATGTTTTCGACAAGTATGGTCATTCGCTCGACGCAAAGACCAATGCTCCTCTTTTCAATCCCGAAGCATGGAAGAAAGCAAGGGCTGTCGTTGAGCTAGCCCGTCAGGGATATCTCTCAGATATTGATGGTGTGGTTATGTACGAGAAGGCAGGTGTTGATAAGCATGGACTTCAGAAGTGGAAGTGCTTGCGGGGAACAAATAATGTGGAAGGTGGCCCTCATGGAGACATTTATCGCAAATTTGGAGCGCTGCATGGTATGATTTTCCCTATCCCTTTATCCACAAAACTCATTATAATTCATTCAGCTGGACCTCGCCTCACAACAAATTGTCTCACAGATCACCGAACATGGTATAATCTGCAGGTTAGTTGTCCTTGATCTAATACTCGAGGGGGAGACATTGACTTGGATCTTGTTAGGCATTTGCAAAGCACCAATTTGACGTCGACTGGGATTACCATCATAATCTCGGTCTCATCAATCGAACGTCATTCCTCCTCAATTATTTATCAGATGTCCTCGATGGTGCTTCCTCGTATGCAGAGTGGACTAACGGGGACCTGTATGAGCAGACGAAAGAGACATTTGGCATATGTCCCTTCCCAGGTATGACTCCTAGTACCATGTCTTTCATTCTATCTGTGACAGGCTAATGCCTTCATGCCGCAGAATCACTCCGATTACGCCTTGGAATGGAACCATTCACTGATGGCACAGCATCCAGGTTCAAATTGAAGTCGAATGATGACTGGCTTCGCCGACGTCAAGGTCTTGCCCTTCCTGTGCTCCCGCCAACCACGCCTGAGGCCCGAAAATACTTTTTTTCCAAACTTCGTGAATACACTTCCCTAGCAAGTGCATCGGGTAAAGGCAGAGTCAATTACGAATCTTTCGCTCAGGAGTGGAATCATTCAGCTGATGGCAAGCTGCGTTTCTATGTGACAGGCGAAGTTCTCGCTACATATGCGAAAACCTGGGAGAAGGTGAACAACATTCGAGCATCAAAAGAACTTGCCTCGGATAATGTGGCCGCCGTTCAACAAACTGCGGATGTCTTTGCTGCACCATCACATCCATTTCCAGAATTTCTTACAGCAGGGCCCCCTACCTCGGTACAGCCATGTGAAGGTGTTGTAGAGTTCGAGAGCCCCGTCAATGTTCCCACCTCTCTTTCGACCACGCTTTCTCACTCCCATGGGCCTTGTCTTCCTGATTCACATCAACTATATACCTTGCCGGATTCATTTGCGCAGGAAACTCCCATTCCTACAGTTGAACCTGGCCCGCACATGCCTCCTGTCATCATGATGCCCATGTCACGTAGCAGTTCTCTACAACAACCCGATGCCACACTTGTGCATCTCTCTGAGCCACCAGACGAAAACCGGTAGGTTGTTCTGTTCCTGTTGCAAGATGCAGTCATCCTGATGATCCGATTTAAGATCCAGTAAACGACGCCGAGTAATTCCAGACGAACACCGCAAACGGAAGACTGTTCGTACCTGCCGTCGTTGCCGACAAGAAACGTGTCCCGGGAATAGTAACATTCTCAACTGCCCCGTCGTGTGCGTAGTTCCGTGTAAAAAGTGTATGCAGTTGAGTGGCTGCCGCGGGGTTGATAACGGAAAGACATGTACTTGGGGAACTCGATAGATATAGTAATTATCCTGTCAGACCCCTCAATGTCTGCGCCGTTCGGAGTTCCTGAACTTCCTTTCGAGTGTTGGAAGATTCACGTGAGCATTGGGGAATCTTTCCCTCTTCCCTTTCTTTTTCTTTCTTTTTCCTTTTTTTCCCTCCTCGAACACCCACCTAAGTGGTCGGAAAACCATTTTCGGTTTACCGATCACTTCGGTGGGTAGTTATCTGCCAGTTATCTGCCCGGCAATATCCGAGCCTGCTGGCTTTTCGCTCTGACTTGTGCTGCACGGCGTCTGAAGTCTTGCAGAACGGTGTGTACGTACCGACGCATCGATAGAACTAGGTAGTCTAGCTGTTTGTTGTATAGTGAGGAGGGAGGTGTGCAATGTACAAAACAGTTATCTGCCACCACCAAAGTTATCTGCCACAAGCGAGTTATCCGCCACTTAGTCATCAAGACGCGTCGCGACCTCTACCGTTTCTCGATTCTCGCGCTCAACCTTGGAAACATTCAGACTACCAGCACTCAGGCTTGTTCTTACAGTGCGATAGGCTGTAACATCTGTTTGTATTCCCTTTGTGCTCTTAGCCCTGTAGTCATACTGACATCCTGATTTGTTTTGTCAATCAGATTCACACCCCCTCAGGCCCGCATGGATCCAAAACGGAAGCTCGGGCGGCCAAAAGGGTCAAAGGACAAGCCACGCCTACCAGGCGCCCCACCACGCGGACGACCGAAGAAGAACGCTACATCTGACGGAACACTGGGGTCATGTGAACTCCCGACAGGTTTGCAACAAGATTTTCCCATCGCTAACTCGTCTGATAACCTTGGGCACGACTAGATTTTGACGCAGACGACGAGTACGATTTCGAAGACCTCACAGAGGAACAGCTCCAGGAAGTCTGTAGGATCGAGATAGAGGCATTTGGGTCTGGTGAGGCATTCTTACATCCTTTCATGACTGAGGGATTGACTTTGGATCCTGCAGGGCCAGCAACGCAAATCAACAAACTTACACCCTCCTCGGCATCGGCATCTGACCACTCAGATGGCCTTTCGAGGTTAAGCGGCTCACTCGAGGATTCAACGCAGACTCAGCCGCTAGCGCCAACATCAGAAGCATTTGGCATCCGATGCGACCACAGCGACACATCTCAGCAGTCCGAACCGGCCCCGCCGGCTCCCCCAGCCAAGGAGCCGATCCCCAGCACGCCTGAAACACCAGGAAGCGAATCCGGGTCAGCCACAACGGCGAACGAACATCCAAGCCGGGCGAGCTGCGAGCCTTCGACCGAAAGAAATCCGGCAGTTAACCAGTTAAACCAGGCAGCCGCTCGTTCACAGGCCCGTGAGTCCAACGATGACTATGTATGATCACCGAAGCTAACGAGTATCCCCGTCAATCCCACAGAACTCTTCTTTAGCCAGCAGAAAGCCTTCGATGTCGATGGCGAAAGCGAAAGCGATGACGAAACAGAGGAGGAGGAGGAGGAGGAACGGGAGACAGATACAGCAGGCGTTCCGGGAGGGCGCTCGGCCTCTGGCTTCGCAAGTAACGGCGCGTCTCCATTCATTCTATCTGTCCTTCTCAAGCTCACGTTGCCGTACAGCATGGTTCAAGCAACCAAAGAGCATGCCGAACTGGCTCTTCGACTTCTTTCGGACTGTCGTCGGCCCTCTTGTTTTCGCCAAAGATGGTCGACGGCTTGCCAAACCAGCCATCTTTTCACAGGCTGGCCATCCCTCCACCTCATCAACCTTCTGGATTCATCCTCCGGAGCCCGTTGCATCTCTCTCCCGTCATCAGTTTGACCTGCCTACCCTCTACCGCCCACGTATCTACTTGTGGCTTCCTCACTTTTTTGTTGCGGAGCTGCGATGCCCGCATTGCGGCAATGTTCTCGAAAAGAACGGAGCCGCCGCTCCTCGTCGCATCACTGACGCCGAGGATTCTTTCTATATCGTTACCTGGAAGTACTATTGCCGTAAGAATTGCAAGGCAACGTTTCGTGGCTGGAGCCCGAAGATCATGAGCTCGTTGCCGCCCTACCTGTCTCTCGCGTTCCCTGCAATTCTTTCGCAGCGTGGTGGTTTGTCACGGCAGGTCATGAGTCAACTAAGAGTAGGCAATCAGCATAAGATGGGGCCCAGTGGCGTCCGTTCTTTACTGCTGGAATCGCACACACTGCGATTCAATGTTCTCCAAGCCCAATATCTGGAGTCCGTCTTTGAGTTAGTATCTGCTCAACAGAGGGTATCGGGGCAGGTGCAATCTTCTCTGCACGAGTTCTTTACGGCGAAGAACATACCATCCTTTGGTGATTTCGGGGATTCTCAGAACTATGCTGGCTTTGTTCCGTCGGAACGCTACCTTTCCCGGATGATGAACAGAGCCATTGAGTTGGACGAAGTTGACGCGAATCAACATACTGCGTGTCTTGCACCTGATCAAATTGCAATTGATGATTCACATAAGGTAGACATTTAATTGACTGACGTGACGCTGTCCTAATCAATTCTGAATGACTAGGTGAACCGCCATATAGCGACGGTTGATGGAGTTCCGATCTTCAATGCTCTCTGGACGTGTATGACGTCGCGCTATATCCGTGCGCAGACACTAGCGTTTACAAAAGCTCACGAGGAACGTATTGGGCCGCTTTCGGGTGTCGCTGACTCCGTTAAACTCTATGGTTTCGATGGTCCTCAAGTTGCTTTCTCAGATGATCCAGTCAAGGTTAGTCAATGATGGTCATTGTTTCATAGTACAGTAGCTAATTCGGTTCGTGAAGGACAAAAAACTACTTCAGTCAGCCTTCCCGTGTCTTTCCAAAAACCTTACTCCTGTAGCTGCTGCATATGGGCTTAAAGAGCTCAATCTACCCTCTACGACAACTGTTTCATGGCTGAGCACCTCTGATTTGACGGAGAGCGCTATCTCATCACTCATGGCACCACTCGACTCTTCTCCAGATGAACACATTTGTGTCAGTCTGGATGCGGAATGGAATATATCTCGTCGGGTGGGTGTGTCAATAATTCAGATTGCACCCCACTCCCAGCCAGATGATATTTTTATCATTCCGGTGAATGTCATGTTATCGTCACTATATTACTATCTGACAAATTATGTTATAGCTCCATAAATTTGGTGAAAGACTTCCCCCGTCTCTTCTTCGCCTTTTTCTCTCAAAACAAGTCTTCAAAGTTGGCTCGGCAATCAAGGGTGACTTTACTCGACTTAAGAAACAGTTTCCACAGCTCGCAGATCAGGCATCTTTCAACGTCATCAATCTGAAGGAGTACTGTATTCAGCGTGGTGTTATCTCCCATACTGAGTCTGGAACTCTTGATAGTCTCTGTGAGAAGGTGCTCGAGAGTTATCTTCCGAAGGATGACACACTTCGAATGTCTGAGGAGTGGGAAACGAAACGGCTGCCTCCTGAGCTCCTGGACTACGCTGCTCGAGATGTATTTGCTTCTCGGCTGATTTTTGAGAAGGTGACGGAAATTGCTCCTATTGAGCGGCCGACATATGACTCGGTTCCCGGTACTCCTGTTGCTCTATTAGCACAAGGAGGTGGTGAACCTGTTGCGTACGGAACGATCTCAACGACGCAACCCAAATCACTCGGGGCCATCAGAGTCCAAACTCACACACGGAGTCGTGTCGTCCTTGACATCAATACAGTCGTAATCCCTTCTGTCGCCGCGATCTATCATCTCTTGCCATCCCCGTCATCCATGCCACGTACTCGGGCAGGTAAAACAAAATCAGGTGCTTTCACGTTGGGGGAGCTCCAAGCTATGTCGTCCGATTCTGCAATCTTCCAGGTGGTAGCTCCAGTCTCATGTTTGGCCTTTGACCAGCGAGAGGTATATCCCTGTTCATTCAACTTCTGCCACACGATCTAAAAGACTTCATTGAAGGTGCTGTCACAGAACACAGTCATGGGTGGTCCAGTTGCGGTGGCAGTGCTTCCATCTGGTCCTTCTCTGCATATTAGGGAAGACGAGGATGCTTTTGAAGAAGAGGAAGAGGACTCTTTACATGGACCTGAGCTTGCACCAGTTGAATTAGATATGCTTGAAGCCCACGCTCAAGTCGAGAAAACAACTGGTAAGTCATCACTTTTTATTCAACTTAAAGGACATCCTTCTGAATGATGCACAGGAAAAAAACGTCAGCGGGACGAATCAACTTCCGCAGCGTCAGGCATTCTTGAAACACTTGCAAAAATTATCGAATCACCACCAGATGCCAATGATGAGTGTATACACGGCACAAGAAGGACATTTTTCATGCCTTCCACATGATACAGACTCCACTCAATCACGGCATGAGGCCTGCCTTTCTATGTTCGCTTCGAGATCATATGATGCGCTGGGATCCGACCGCGCGTGCCAAAGTCGATGAAACATGCCGCAGGGTTTACAAGCTTACGTTTGACGAGATGCTGGCTTTTAAGCCGCGATTTATTGCTGAACGGACTCCTCGTCATGTTCCCTCTCCAAGTGTCCTGGTCCCAGCCATTCAATATGTTTTCGACAAGTATGGTCATTCGCTCGACGCAAAGACCAATGCTCCTCTTTTCAATCCCGAAGCATGGAAGAAAGCAAGGGCTGTCGTTGAGCTAGCCCGTCAGGGATATCTCTCAGATATTGATGGTGTGGTTATGTACGAGAAGGCAGGTGTTGATAAGCATGGACTTCAGAAGTGGAAGTGCTTGCGGGGAACAAATAATGTGGAAGGTGGCCCTCATGGAGACATTTATCGCAAATTTGGAGCGCTGCATGGTATGATTTTCCCTATCCCTTTATCCACAAAACTCATTATAATTCATTCAGCTGGACCTCGCCTCACAACAAATTGTCTCACAGATCACCGAACATGGTATAATCTGCAGGTTAGTTGTCCTTGATCTAATACTCGAGGGGGAGACATTGACTTGGATCTTGTTAGGCATTTGCAAAGCACCAATTTGACGTCGACTGGGATTACCATCATAATCTCGGTCTCATCAATCGAACGTCATTCCTCCTCAATTATTTATCAGATGTCCTCGATGGTGCTTCCTCGTATGCAGAGTGGACTAACGGGGACCTGTATGAGCAGACGAAAGAGACATTTGGCATATGTCCCTTCCCAGGTATGACTCCTAGTACCATGTCTTTCATTCTATCTGTGACAGGCTAATGCCTTCATGCCGCAGAATCACTCCGATTACGCCTTGGAATGGAACCATTCACTGATGGCACAGCATCCAGGTTCAAATTGAAGTCGAATGATGACTGGCTTCGCCGACGTCAAGGTCTTGCCCTTCCTGTGCTCCCGCCAACCACGCCTGAGGCCCGAAAATACTTTTTTTCCAAACTTCGTGAATACACTTCCCTAGCAAGTGCATCGGGTAAAGGCAGAGTCAATTACGAATCTTTCGCTCAGGAGTGGAATCATTCAGCTGATGGCAAGCTGCGTTTCTATGTGACAGGCGAAGTTCTCGCTACATATGCGAAAACCTGGGAGAAGGTGAACAACATTCGAGCATCAAAAGAACTTGCCTCGGATAATGTGGCCGCCGTTCAACAAACTGCGGATGTCTTTGCTGCACCATCACATCCATTTCCAGAATTTCTTACAGCAGGGCCCCCTACCTCGGTACAGCCATGTGAAGGTGTTGTAGAGTTCGAGAGCCCCGTCAATGTTCCCACCTCTCTTTCGACCACGCTTTCTCACTCCCATGGGCCTTGTCTTCCTGATTCACATCAACTATATACCTTGCCGGATTCATTTGCGCAGGAAACTCCCATTCCTACAGTTGAACCTGGCCCGCACATGCCTCCTGTCATCATGATGCCCATGTCACGTAGCAGTTCTCTACAACAACCCGATGCCACACTTGTGCATCTCTCTGAGCCACCAGACGAAAACCGGTAGGTTGTTCTGTTCCTGTTGCAAGATGCAGTCATCCTGATGATCCGATTTAAGATCCAGTAAACGACGCCGAGTAATTCCAGACGAACACCGCAAACGGAAGACTGTTCGTACCTGCCGTCGTTGCCGACAAGAAACGTGTCCCGGGAATAGTAACATTCTCAACTGCCCCGTCGTGTGCGTAGTTCCGTGTAAAAAGTGTATGCAGTTGAGTGGCTGCCGCGGGGTTGATAACGGAAAGACATGTACTTGGGGAACTCGATAGATATAGTAATTATCCTGTCAGACCCCTCAATGTCTGCGCCGTTCGGAGTTCCTGAACTTCCTTTCGAGTGTTGGAAGATTCACGTGAGCATTGGGGAATCTTTCCCTCTTCCCTTTCTTTTTCTTTCTTTTTCCTTTTTTTCCCTCCTCGAACACCCACCTAAGTGGTCGGAAAACCAGATTTTCCAGACTTCGAGATTCAGAGTACTCACACTCGCCACCGCCACACGAAATTAAACCTGGTCTTCCTCGGCTTCATCCACTCGTGGCAGATAAGATCTTGGCTTTGGAGCCGTCTCTTTCTCCGGGGTTGTTGCCAGCCAATCGAACGTCAACCAGGAACTTCTTCTAGTTCATTCGTCAACAGAAGCATCCTCTTCATCCTACCCAGATAGTGTATGTGTAAGACCACATCGCTAGCAGCAGCATTTGTGCCCACTGAGTCTCAGCCCGTCGCTATTGCTCACTGCTAGCCCGACGTTCCAGTGTCGCAGAACCCTTTCTGGAAGCATCTCCTTCCACATGAAAGACGCAATGATAGTTCCTGTCACTGTCTCAGACAGGTTCAGCATTGGTCTATTACGTTTAATCGAGTGGCGGAAATCTATGGAAATCATGCCGCAATCATCAGCCCTCTCGAAACAAGTCAAAGGGCTCTACCAATGTCACGGTTGCATTCACGCGATAAAATACACATTTTCCCCTAGGCTTGATCTGTGATCATCCTAAATTCCGAATGCGCGCTCCATCACATATCAGCGCTTAGACTTCAAGCTTCGTAGACGATGTCGAAGGATTCGAGTGGTTGGAATCGACGGGCTTATCACCCAAATCCGATGTTCTCGGGGCCGCGTTGAATGAACCAAGCTCAACAGGTTTAGACTTGGTAGACGTCTCCAATGTCCTCCCACTGCCGCCGAAAGCAGATGTTCGCAACGTCGATACTTGGCCGAAGTCCTCCGTGCGGCCATTAGTAGAGGTCAAACCAAGGCCGATCCGCACAATGACCATAGAGAATACCAGACCCTAGGTAAGTTCAGAGTGTTTTCTCTACATCACCCTCGCGAAGGATAACTTACAACAATCGGAGAGACCTACAATGACGGTAAAATATTTAGCGTCGACAACCACCGCTGAGGAAAGTCTCCTACCGCGTCTAAAAGGACATACTGGAACCACGACTTGACATTATACAAGATGAGCAGAGTGGTGAGAGTTGCAGAGTATATCGCGCCTGATTCAATGACGAGGAGCATGATTGGGCGTAAGCTATGTTCCGAAAAGGATATACTCCTTCGGTTGATATACCAGATCCTATACGCCACCAGGACTAGTTGGGCCTTATTCAGTCCAGCGGTACAGAACATTGTTCAGGTGGGTCAGGACGCACCAGTACATATGATGTTAGTAGCAAGTGTCATGGAGAAAAACGCTAGGATCCAGTGCGAGAGTTCAACGACGAAAATCTCTGCTTCAGGGACTACTTTCGCGAACGAATACAAGATTCCGCCGCCAGTCACTGATGGACGACAAGTAGAATAAATCTCAGTAAAATATCACGTGGAAGCGAACGCACCTGTGCTCCCGAAAAGAAGCAGTATAGGGAAGGCAACCACTGAGAATCTCTTCCCATATACGAGGTAACACCGTAAGAGCTAGATAGCAGAATTGGTACCATCAACTTTTCTTCATCACAGGAGAAGAATCGGATGACAAACCACAACGCTGTCGCCGACCAAGGTCTGAGCGACGTAGATCGTGCTGCCGAAGATTTGAGTGAACTCAGACAGTTGATTGAAGAATGCTCCTGGCCCTCCTGGCTCGTCCTTGAAGATAACGAACGCCTTGATAATGCGAGTATAATTGACACCGATGTGCTGCAGTTCGTAGGTCTTGTGTGCTTCACAGGTAACCAACAGGAGCATACCATGGTTGCGAATACGAACATCGTAATGGCGATGCCCAGCATAGTCTTGTTGACGGGTTGGTCGTGGGGTCGCCTGCCAACGAGGACCCAGAATGTTATAGTGGATATAACTGTATATGCACCTGTGATAAAGAACATGGTAAGCACCGAAGCCTACACAATAGGCGACCCGATTACCATAGAGAAGTGTCTGAACAAAAATCGAGACAAGCTTAGACTGGACGAAGCGTATTAGTGAGGCATTTCAAGAGTGGATAATTTCAGTACCACGCACCTCCTCTGCCGAGATTGCCATAGCTAGGCAAGGGTCTGAAAAAGGGACGAAGTAACAAGAAACCGATATCAATCTTTATAAGACGAAATCCTCCAAGCTAGAGCGCAAGGAAGGTTGAGAACGACATTGATACATCAATCAACCAAGACCTGCGAAACGTGGGTGCCCCTCGTTCGGAAGCTCCACTAAGAGGATTGACGTTCGAGATCACCGAACTTTAGTCAGGCTGGACGGGTGTGGGGTCCCATCCCCTAAGTATAAACATCAAGGGTGGCATAAATGGCTTCGTTTGTCGACGAAGAGCACCAGGAAGAGACAGGAAGTCATCTAAATATACGGAACGATGGAGAGTGTGAGCAGATTCATCCTGCAGCGGAAATTTCCTACAACTATCAGTAATGATGGACGCCGCCCGTATGATTCCGTGCGAAGAGAGCCTCTAAGAGAGGAAACTGGCGTTGCGAACCATTGAACCAGACGAAGGGTACCAATGTATTGCCGCAACGAGGTCATAACATTGGATGAAGGACACAGTTGATATGACCGTCATTGGAGCTATCGCGCGAGTAACATCTCTAAAAGCAGTAGAGGAGTCGCGTTCGCGAATTCCAAACGGTCGAGATCGGAGTAGCAGGCCCTCGAGGGCTAGTATATTCTTATCGAGGACTAAGCGAGCATTTGCGGACGTATTGAGCAACACAGCAGGAGCGGCTACACCCTGTGTCAATCTCGTGGCGAGGGTGAAATGGTTCAAGGTGACTAAGTTCCATAGATGGGTTGGATTGCCCACAGCATGCTGACGAGGACGAGAATAAAGGAAATGATATCACAAATGTGGCAGTGAGACTCCGTCGGTTCCAGAGGAGGCTTAATGACATCGCTTACTTTGACTTCCAAAGTGCTGGTTGGCGTGGAATACGAGACACCAATTTGGGAGACTCCAGCATCAAAAATAACCACGACGTATTTTTCTTCTCCACGGACATGCGAGTCCTTGCACCTATTTTGTCGATCCTGTATAACGGCCGTCAGCGTCGTGGGGGCGGCATTCAAGTGCCGTACCTGAATATCCACACCAGTTTGGGTGCGTTTTCTCATCAAGAAACAACCGGGACAACCTCATACCTCTCATCTAATGAGGCTCCAGAGTGCCGATTAAGTTGAACAAATGGCCTGATACTCATGCATTCCAACCGATCGATTACGAGCGTTTCATGATACCGCCTTGAATCATATCCCACCCCAGCTGTTCGTATGTCCATCCAAAACAAGATCCGCCAAGCTCAGAAGAATGGAACCCACACACGCTGCGATGCATGCCAGGCTTCTCGTGTAACTTGTCCAAAACCTTCATATCGTTCGGTGTGAGCTCGATCAGCTAAACTCGGCAGGTTCAGATATAGCACAGAGTGATTTGATATCAGACAGACCGAGATGTTGTTTTTGAGATGCTCCTTGCTTTCGCTCTTTGGGATGACAGCTGTACCGCGCTGAACGCCCCAACTAAGGAGGACCTGCGTTGCGGTCACATTCTTGGATTCTGCGATGGCGACGAGATCCTCGTTGTTCGCGTATTTGTTTTTACCCACAGGGGAATAGGCAGTGAGAAGGATTCCATGCGCATTACAGAATGACACCAGAGAGTGTTGGGGAAGACATGGATGAGCTTCCACTTGGTTCACAACAGGCGTGACGCGAGCATGCTGAAGAAGCGTTGCCAATGTCTTGATGCTAAAATTGGAAACACCAATACTGCGAGTCTTGGCTAAGCACGCAATTCGCTCATCAGCACAGATGCAAGGCATTGATACAAAATGAAGCCTACCCAAGGCCACGAGCTGCTCCATTTCCTTCCATGTCTCTATGAAAGTTGGACTTTCTTCCGGTTGCAAGGCTTCACCTGTTTATATGTTCATAAAGACCCCTTAAACAACAACAGTGACTGACCTGAATCTAACAGCGCTTGGGGCCAGTGCATCAAGAACAGATCGACGTATTCGACACCGAGTTTCTGCAAACTGCGGTCCAGTGCAGAGGAGACACTCCCATGATCCTCGCCGCTATCAGAGGAGCAAATCAGAACCATGACAGGTGTTCTAGTGTCAGGAAGGTTCATACGCAAGTTTCGTCGTGATAAATATATCCTGTCGTGGCACGTTAGATTCTCGTATAGCTCTGCCGACAGATTCTTCATTCCCTGGTGAAAGATTCATGGGGAAGATTCATTTTCCAAGGCAGGCAGTGATGACAGTTGTGCAGGGCGCACCATAGTTTGCCGCCTAGTCAAACCACTGTTATACGGCTGATTTCATGGCATACATCGTTCACCTACCGTATCAATATGCCGATATCCAAGATCCAAAGCATTCTTCACCATTTGAACGACGTGCTCGCCTTCCCCCACTCGGCCCATCCAACATCTGTGAAATAGCAGGGTATAAGATGCCGTGAAGTATGAGAACCACGGGCAGACCGACCCAATGCCTACCGCAGGAATATATTGGCCGGTGTTCAATCGAAATCTAGGAGTTCCGGGCATCGTTGTAAGGCAAAGTCATGCGAAGTCGCTCATGCAGTGTCTACGGAATTGGTCAACAGGGGCCACAGGTGAGAATTGGAGGTGCTGGTGGCATAAATTCGGCAATCAACGGCAGCCTTTCCATCTGATAAGATCAAGGTCATTTAACATCTCATGCCTTCACAAGCAACGACTCCCACAAGACGCCAACCGATTAGAAGAGAAGACATCTTCGCGCGATAACCACGGTTAAGCGGTGGATCAGCTTGTGTGATCTTTCCAGTGGGAAATCTGTGGCTATCTGTGGCTACTAATACAAACCGAAGCTTTCACTGCTGCCTTAAGCCCACCATGTCCGACTCGACAACGAAAAAGCCAACAATCCTCGAGACGATCTATGCCCAACGAGCCAAAGATGTAGAAGTTGCTAAATCTACGGCGGGAACGACAGTCGAGGACATAGCTGCTCTCCTCGCGATGCACCTTGCACCACCACTCATCCCCCTCGTTGAGCGCCTGAAACGCAACCCCTCCAGCAACACCGCCAGCCCCTCACCTTCTCTCATGGCGGAAATCAAACGCGCCAGCCCTTCCAAGGGCCCGATCGCCATGACCACAAACGCAGCAGCACAGGCACTCACATACGCCCTGTCGGGTGCTTCCGTCATCTCAGTGCTCACAGAGCCAACCTGGTTCAAAGGCTCTCTCCTCGACATGCGCCTGGCGCGCCAGGCCATCGATGCACTCCCAGACCGTCCTGCGATCTTACGCAAGGAGTTTATCCTCGATGAGTATCAGATCGCCGAGGCGCGGCTGCACGGCGCGGACACTGTGCTCCTAATCGTCGCGATGCTTTCCCCCGATCGGCTCAAGGCCCTCTACGCCTACTCCCTTTCTCTCGGAATGGAGCCTCTCGTCGAAGTGAATAATGCGCAGGAGATGAATCTGGCATTGGATCTGGGAGCGAAGGTGATCGGCGTGAACAACCGCAATCTCCACGATTTCCAAGTGGACATGGGGACGACGAGTAGGCTGGTGGAGATGGTTCGCGAGCGGGATGTGATTCTGTGTGCGCTCAGTGGGATTTCGAATCCCAAAGATGTACAGTTGTACAAGGAGCAGGGCGTGCGTGCAGTGCTGATAGGGGAGGCGCTCATGAGGGCAGCCGACACTAGTGCATTCATCCGAGACCTGCTGCAGTGGCCAGAGCCCGAGCCCGAAAGGAAGGAAAAGACGTGGGTGATGGTTTCCGGTGTGAAAGAGACCGGAGAGGTATTGCGCCTCGCAGCGGCCGGCGCAGATTTCCTGGGGCTCATCTTCGACTCTAACAGGGCTCGAAGCATCACGCTCGAGGCTGCAGCGCAGATTTGTTACATCATTCGCACAACTCGTTCTTCTCCCACATCCAATCCATCCACCGCAGCTGCTCTGACACCGTTACCCTGGCTGACAGCACAAAAGCGCAATCTACAATCCACGGGGGTCCGACCATTGCTGGTAGGGATTTTCCGGAACTCGACTTTGTCGGACATACTGCGGACAATAGCCGCTGCGAAACTTGATCTAGTGGATGTGGATGAAAGCGTACCCGCAGGATGGGTCAAGCACATCCCTGTGCCTGTAATACGCAGGTTCCGGGACGACGACACTGCCGAGCTTGGTCGACCAGGACTGCACTCATTTGCTCTTGTCGAGCATGATGCGTCGGGAGCAAACGGGGTGGACTTCAAGAAAGCTACTGCAGCAGCGCAGGTCGGAGAGGGTGGAAAGTGGCCGATACCAATAATCTTAAGTGGTGGATTGACGACCAAAAACATCGGCCAGGCCCTTCAAACGGTATCTCCATGGGCCGTTGAGATAGGGCTCGAGGAGGGTGCGGACAATGTGCACGAGTTTATCACCACAGTCAAGAATGCATAAATCGCATCGATACCTGTCGTCTGGTCATTTTCGTAGCTCGGGTTTCTGCTTCAACAAAGTTAGTAACACTCATTACGTGGATTGTAGCAGGCGGATTATACGGAATTACGAGGAATGAGAAGATAATTATATATATGAGGAGGAGAGAAGTGCATTACATCGAAATAAAGTCGGCCATAAAAATCATCGAATCCACCTGGTAAAAAAATCACTTGTCGGAAGCCGCTGCGGACTTCTGCTGCGCCAACATCCGCCTGTAAACTGATGATGAGCACATGTCAGCATCTATAAAAACCAGATAACGCACTGTCGCGCAGCCAGAATCATTTGGGCCTTCCTTTCCCTAAGGCTAGCTTCCCGCTTTTCCGCGCTATCCTCCCAAACAGCTTTCCCGCCGATGTCCTCCTCTGGAATGGGTTCCGCATTGGTGACCCGCTCGTGTAGATTGTATCGCGATATTAGAGACTCGGCGGGCATTTTCTGAGTCCCGGGGGCCCCTGCATTAGCAGGAGGACGGTTTGCATTTGTTGAGTTGGCGTCACGGGGAAATAGGTTATAGTAAGCGGGAGGAGGCTATTTCGAGAACTCGACGTAAGTGGAAGGAGAAAAGAGGTCAAAGAGATCGAAGTGCCTACCGCATCAAGGAACCCTTTTTCTAGTATCTTATTTGATGTCAATTCAACACTTCCAGTGCGCAGCAGGTCGTAGCGGACGTTGTCGCTAGATGCCAGGTCAGCCCACGGGGCATCACGCTTGAACCCGATGACTTGACTCACACAGGGATGTCGGGGAACATGTTTGATATCGTATCGATCTGGAGAATGCGAATGCGAAGGCTTTCAGGATCGTCGAATGGTTTCTAGCTGTGCCACCACGCACCATGACTTGTGTGACAGGTTTCGGTCTGAAACCAAGAGTATCGGTCGCTGATCGCTGTTCTATTGTGTCATTATCTGGAGGAAAGGGAATAGAGAAGGCAAAGTTAGGAGATAGGGCTAGTAAACCGACTGCCACATGAATAGACTTGCTTGAGGTTGCCCATCGAAAGATGAAGACTATGACAGCGAATGCGACGAGAACATTGACGACTTCCCCCATGCAGGTCCTATGAGGTATGTGTGGTGCGATGAGGATCGTAGGTCGTGATTAGACACAAGATAGTCAACTTCTGAAGGAGCAGGGTGCTGACAGCAATTGGAATGAATGGGTGTCTTATCACGTGTCCAGATTCTGGTCGCGTCGGCGCGGCGGATTTGAAGGACTCGAAGCGGACGATCAACATTAAAGTTGAAAATCGCAGGAGAACTACCTATCCTTACCACCATAAAATGTCCGGCGGGGATGGTCAGCATTCTACTGGGAGCGAGTATGTGGGGCCGCTGGCGGGAGCCCTAGCATCAAGTATACCAAGATCGACGAATTGAACGCGATGATCATCATCCTTTTCTTCGCCGGACTTTTGCCGACGGACCGCACTGTGGACAGACTCCTCTCGAAGTTAATAAACGACCAGGGACAACTGGACATTGGACTCTGTAAGGGAGCTTCTTGGCAACGTGTAAGAAAGGTATGTCTGCGGGGATGCAAACGTCAAACAAGCATTGCTTCCGCCAGCGGCCACAGTGCGTTGATCGAGTCCTACTCAACAATAACGTAGACGGGGGTTTGAGTAGGCTCTAAAGATACAATGTCCACAGGTTGTGGTCTCGCGATTATTGGTCTGCCATACTCAAGTATAGGGACTCAGTGACGCCTCCTACGACGATGAAGTCATAACGGGTCGACAGCGCTCTTTCAGTCCGATCATGCACCGTCGCGGAACCGGAGGCCACCGAGAGGAGAATTCATGACGCGACAAGTGGGAGTTGCATCATTAGCGCCTAAAGCTATGGGCATCTGTCAGATCTTATAAAACGAAATTTGATGCACTCCTCGGTCGTATGGTATGACCATCTAGTAAGTACAATATCCCATGATAAAAACAGGTTCCGGCAGCCAAAACACCATCCAAACACTGCAAAAGAGAATTGACGGTCAATCTCCAGCAGAAAGGTCTTCCTTTGCGGCTCACAAAGATACGGCAGACTACGATGAAGCCTTGACGCTGTTGAGGCGCACCACGAGGGGAAGCAGTGACACGTTTTCGCTCGAAGCATAAAACTGTACACAGTCCAGGTGCACCTAGAGGAGAAAACAGTTCGGTGAGTTAAAGCCATGTGACTTTCAGCCATAATCATAAAGTTTAATTACCTGGAACCTATGATGGAAACAATGACGGTTAGGTAGAGTAGGAACCGGTTGCGTCGGTAGACTGACCAGTGATTAAAGTTCGTCTCGAACTTGCCAAGAATGTCCCATCGCTTGGCCATCCCGGTGTCGCCCTCCCCTATCTCAAAAGCTGAAATCGCTTGATTCGCCGACTTCGTGAAGGAAGCCGCGTACAGCGCAAAAGTCGAACATGTAACAATTAGGCGCGAATACGCCTAATAGACTGTTAACGACCAGACTCATGCACAGACGGCAAGAATACAGACCTTGAGCAGCTTTGAGCTTGTCAACATGCATTCCTTCAAACACGTATCCAAGAAATCTACGTGGTCCCTCAAAAGCTGATCGACAGTGGTCACTTTGTCCAGCTTCAACTCCAGCGCCCGCCAATTAGGCTCAAGCACCTCGAACGTCGTGAACGCGAGAATTTGTTGAACAAACGATAGCATGCGCGCTCGAAGCAGACATACCCGTAGCCGCCACCTGTTGAAATCTGGATGATCGGGCGTGGGTCGGCGCCACGGTGTCGTTTTCTGCTCTATCCACATTGACGACAGGGATTGTTCCACGTGCTTCAGGTGGAGGAGGAAGCGGAAAAGGAGTTGATATCGCAGAATGGTCTTGCGAGAGATGACCAGGGAGAGTGGGAACTTGACTGTGTAGTCCAGAGCTAGAGCATCGATGGCTGTAGAGATGAAACGCATGAGGATCGGTTCAGAGGCAAAGACTACAACGATGAATGAGAAGGACCTACCAAGCATGGCCTTCTTGTCATCTCTCTCCTTCTCCTTCTTATGCTCTTCGTGGCCATGTCCCCCTTCATGGTCTTCCTCGCCACCGATAACCCCGCTGACGCTGACGACCTTGAGTAGAAACTCGTACAGGCCGCTCTCTGCCATGGTCACCTTCACGTCTTCCCGGAACAGTGTATCTTCCCCTGAGGCATCAGTGTTCAGCGCCAAGTCTAACAAACTCTGCAGTTTCACTATTGAGACAGACTTGGAAGGCTTCCGTAGCTCAGGAGATGAGAGGTCAAGGAGATGGGTGAGGAATGACGACTGCGATAGGAAGAAATACCGCTTGAGGGAGCGAAGGCGGGGTATTAGCTGTTGATCTTTCAACAAAAGTTGGAGGAGCGTCCGGTTTGCGTGTGAGTAGGCATGTTCGAGGAATTTATAGAATCTGTGAGGTTGGATTTGCGCTTATCAGCGAGACGCACACGAAAAGAGGTGGATATGCCTACTTTTCATCGTCCATTGACAGATCATTGTCGTCAAGTTGGTTCCGGCCGTGAGTAACCTCAATCCCACATTCCCGGATTACATTGAGATATTTCCCGGCAAGGAGAATCTTGTGCTTCCACCCCTCTAGCAATGGAGGTACACACGCGCCCCCAGGCAGACGGCCTCCTACTGTTCTAGGCGGAGGTACACCCGCTTGCTGTCGCTTCGAAGGTGAAGCTAATGTCGATCCATCGCGGAGCTGATGGACGCCTTAGCCAGACAAAGGGATCGTACAGGGAACATGGCATACCGTGTACCTCCGCTCCCAATACTCGTCGGTATAATCCATCTCAAGGATACCCCGGTTGATAAACTTGCTCTCCTTCAATAGCAGCTCCTCGTAAGGATCGTCCAGTCTCCCTGTTGTGATCCACACCCTGAGCATCGACACGTATGGCTTCCCAGCTGCCCTAAGAAGGGTTCCATATAGGGTATTGGCGGTAGGATCTCCCGACATGTTCTGCATCCTTTCGTAAATAATGGTTATCACCTCACCACCCTTCACAGCAATGCCACTCCCGCCAGCGACGTCCATATCGTTCTTGTTTATCTCCGACAGAACAGCCTTGAGTTTGGCTCCTCCAAGTCCCAGGGCTTCATTTCTGGCCTCTTCCTCTGCATCAGAAGTAGAGGGCGATTCGGATTCGGATGACTCGTTCGAGGGGTCGTCGGCGGTACCAAGTTCGAGGACAAGCTCATATATCAATGAGAGTGTGTGGATTGTGGGATGGACGTAGAACCATAGTTTCTGCAGTGAGAAGTCTGAGGAAGAGTTGAAAGCATGTTCGAGCTGCGACAAAAGCGTTTGGTAGTCCTGATGGAGCGAAGTAGTAGTGGTGCGCGGTTGACTGGCAATACATCGCTGACCTTGAGCATTTCACGGATGGCAGCACATAACGCGTGGTTCACCAAGCCAAAGTCCAGATGGCTCCTGAGCTCGATGAAGGACGAGATTGCGGTGTAGTACATTCCCAGAGGCAGGATGCGTTCCACGAGATCCCGTAGAGATGTATCTGCAATCGCATTAAGACTTTCTGTCAGAGCATAGAGTAGAAAACGGACCCAGAGATGGTGCTGCCACGAAACGAATCCCTTGCATGGGGTCATCGTCCTCTGGGGAATAGTCGGGGTGGAATGTGACATATGTTCCTTCGATACCCTGCGAAACATATCTCGTTTAAGAGCTTGAACCAGTTATATAAAGTATGAGAACGCACCATCAGCACATAAAGAAGATCCTCAAGTACCAACGCCTCCTGGACGTCTAACGGCACGCGATCAAGTGACTCCTGCTGCTTCGCCTTTCCTTTCGCCTTCGGAACAACACTGATAGAGCTCACTCGCGAGTTCAGCGGTGCCCGTACAAACGAAGTTTCCGCGATGAATGAAGGTTCGTTGTAACCTAAAGGCCTGTCAATGGAGTCGGTCGAGCCCTCAACTCAAGAACTCACTTTTTGAGCGATTCTGACGCGAAGAGCGTGCACTTCCCTCAACTTGTTCGTTGATATCATCTTGCGGATTCCTGCTTCGCCGTACAGACGCGATCGTACCAGTGATCTGGACGGTAAGGGTTGTGAGATAGGATGCAACCCATGTCGCGTATCAAGCTTGCCTTCGTGTACTCTTTCGCGGAAAGGGTAAGATTTTTCTTGCGAGTTCCTGTACGAGTTCTAGGGGTATAAGGATCCATAAAATTTGGGATGGCTTTGGGTGTTCAACGCCGACGGCAACGTTTTCGTTCAAGCAATGGTTGACATTGTTGAAAGAAATCTGGTGATCGACAGGCGCGGCTCACGTGATTGACAAGACGCGTCGCGAAGCTCAAACGACCCGTCGCGTCCCTGAGCTGGGTCCCTTGCAACTGATCGGCAGTCACTAGTGTCCTTATATATTATTTAAGTACAAGCCATTTGTGTGCTGGATACTTGCACAATACCAGTGTGATGGCCGCTTAGAAGTTGGGTTTCATCTATCACCCAAGCTACATAGTACAGAGGCACCGCCTCCCTTGCTGGCACAGGAATAGCGCAGGCCTACCAATACGCCTCAAGACAATGGAGAAAACACATAGACATATGAATTCACAAAAGTCATAGGAAGTCGTTGGAGTAGATACTCAAGCATCGTATGCTGGAGTCAAGGGCGGAAGAGACGGGAGGGGTGGGCCGCCATGTCGGAACGTAAAGATCACGGATACTGACTGAACTTTTGAAGAAGGGAATAAATCTTGGCGTTTATCGAAACAGAGGTAAGACTGTAAGAAACGTCTCAGAACGCGGCACTCTTGTCAGCGTCAGTACTATTGTTTGCACCGCCAAGGTACGCCTTCCGGCTGCGAGGTCATGAGGGGCATTGCTGCTGGAAGTCAAAATGCTGCCGGTACGTGCACGGGATGTCATTGAATGGCTCCGGGAAGGTGAAGCCGGGCGCAATCCTACACTTCGACTGTCAATTACGATAGAGAAGGGAGTCTAGAAACAAGTGGACATGTGAATCTTGTGCTGACTCTGACGTAGTTTGGTATCGGTTGTATGTAGTGACAGTAGTGTCGATCCTTTCGTCCACGTTTGTAAACTAACAAGAGGAGAGGAATCTCCTTCGCCTGGTAATGTCTCAGAAACTCCAGGTCTCGATAACAGGGCCACAGACTGTGGTGCGGGAAATGGTTAGGACGAGCTATCGCGTTCCGCGACCAGCAGGCAAGCCGGACCTTTATGTATCCATGCATCGGTCCGTAGGCGGTTTTCAAGTTTCAAGTATGCAGTTTTGTTGGCGATAACAGAGCTTCGGAGCCAGGCGGGACACCGTATTTCGAAAGCTGTCATCGATAATCCTCGGATAGGTGATAAATCCTGCTCGTGTCAAGTCGCGTCCTGTAATGTTGAGCTCGTGTTTCCGGACATGGCGTAGACAGACTCCGATAAAACATTTTTGAAGTAAGAAATGACTCGTGAATTACAGTGCGCTGGCCGTCCAGAGCGGTGATGACTGATAAGCCAATTGGACGATAATGGCGCAAAGACAGTGACTGTGTTGAGTTAGAAAGTGCGATAAGCCTCGAAACCGGAGGAACGAAATCCCACGTGAGTTTGAAAGTTTTTGGCAGCGACAGTGACACAGCCGGTGAGTGGTGGCTCCCACTCCGCATTCTCCGAACGCTGAAAAGCGTCATCACTAGCTAGCTATAGTCCTTAGCTAGTCATACTCTTTCCCGTCTTCCCATTCCAAAAATCAGCTACTATGCAGCTCAACCGGAAGGGTCAGTTCTCACCCGGTTATATACGTGACAGGATCCGGACTCACGTTCTTCTCAACAGCCACTCGGATCTTGGCCAGGTCGCTAATCCAGTCCAGACCCAGTCCTCGGGCTCCGCACCCGGGAAGACGCTTGCTCACCAGAACACTTGTTTCTGACCCACCTAAAGCCACTGTGCAGACACCCGAAGTGCGTCCGCTTTCGATCATGCTCATTGAGCGCGTACTGATTTGCTCGGAAGGTAACTGAACCACCCGCTGCTGTCTACCACAAGCAATCAAAATGGAGAAGCTTCCTCCAAATTATGGGTCGCACGACACTCATCACCATCCTGGCTGGTGCTGGAACATTCTATTACATCACACAACGCGACCGCTCTCCAGGAGCTCAGCTGCCGTTTGACGAATCCAAAAAGACGCTGGTGATTCTCGGAAGTGGCTGGGGTGCGACGAGTCTATTGAAGGCCATTGATACGACCGAATACAACGTTGTACGTTGCTCCTTCATTCAGAGTCTCTTCAGTATACTTAAACATTTCCTAGGTCGTTATCAGTCCCAAGAACTTCTTCCTTTTCACACCACTGCTACCCAGCGTTGCTGCCGGTACCCTCAGCCCGCGTTCTATCATTCAGTCCACGCGATATGTTACGCGTCATAAGAAGCGCAGCGTGTCCGTTATTGAAGCAGAGGCACAAGTAATTGATGTAAGTCTCATTCACGGCTGTCCTCGCCACCGATTCTCACAGTCTGTATTCAAGCCCATCAGCAAAACTGTTACCTTCGAAGGTATATCCGAGGCGTGTTCTAAGGATAGACACAGCCCTCACCATAACATTCAGATACCTCCCCGATCAGAGGGTCGATTTCAGCTACTACGATACCATATGATTATCTGGTGATGGCAGTTGGTGCCGAGGTCCAGACATTTGGTATTCCTGGCGTTCAAGAGTATTCTTGCTTCATGAAGGAGCTTGCTGATGCTGAGCGGGTGTGTTCTCATATCGCCCTCTGTTTTGAAACAAAAAACTGAAACCTGTGGCTTAGATGCAAAAACAATTCATGGACTGTACGCTACATTTGATGTGCATTCCATGGATAAGGCTCTGACAATCATGCCTCAGGCCTAGAAAGTGCTGCATTCCCCGGACAATCAGAAGAAGAGATTGAACGGCTACTGCACATGGTCAGTGTTCAAACGCTAACATCTCGTGTTGATCGAGACTAACACGAACATTCCGCTAGGTCGTAGTCGGCGGTGGTCCCACTGGCATCGAGCTGAGGTTGGTTTTCTCATTCCTCCAGAATCCCTTTGGCCTGATTCTTTCTATAGCGGCGAGATTCACGATTTCCTTGAGGTTTATAAATTGTAATCAAGTGTCTTCCATCGCTCATCACAAAACATATAGGACGACCTGAAATTCTGGTACCCCGAACTCGCCGGCAAAATCAAGATCTCCCTCGTCGAAGCCCTCCCCTCCGTCCTGCCCACCTTCAGCAAGCAGTTGATCGAGTTCACAGAATCGACGTTCAAGGAGAGCAAAATCGACATCCTGACAAAGACCATGGTCAAGGAGGTATATGCTCGCCTTGACCCCACCTTAATACTCACCTTATGCTTGTACCATAACTAGGTCAAGGAGAAGAGCGTCGTCTTGCAGATGCCGGACAAGTCTATGAAGGAGGTGCCCTGTGGTATGGTCGTCTGGGCCGGCGGAAACAAGCTTCGCAAGGTCACGCACGACCTGATGAACAAGCTGCCTGCTGAGCAGACCAACAGGCGTGGCATTGAAGTCGACGGTACATCCATCCATCTCTTCCTCCCTTCGCTTCTCCGCTGACGTCGATCCCTAGACTACCTCCGCATGAAAGGCGCCGACGGCATTTTCGCGATCGGTGACTGCTCCGCGACGTCCTACGCGCCCACCGCACAAGTCGCCTCACAGGAGGGTGCATACCTTGCACGTATGCTGGTGCAGATGGCGAAGAAGGACGTGCTCGATGAGAAGCTCCATACGCTTGAGTCCGAGCTAGCGGTGGCCACGGATGAGGCGGCGAAGAAGCACCTTGCAGACGATATCGACGTGACGCAGAAGCAGATGGCAAAAGTCAAGCTCAGGCCCTTCCATTATTCGCACCAGGGCTCGCTGGCGTAAGTCCCCTTCTTGGTCAGTGGTTCTGTGTAGCTCATGTCGCGTCTTTAGGTACATCGGCTCAGAGAAGGCTATTGCGGATCTGCCCTTCATGAACGGCAATGTACGTATTTTCTTGCCTGGTTCCAAGGCTCGCATTTATGGCTAATTCCCGTCCTACAGATTGCTAGCGGTGGTGTCGCGACATACCTCTTCTGGAGGAGCGCTTACCTCAGCACCCTTTTCTCGCTACGCAACCGCACCCTCGTCGCCACTGATTGGCTCAAAGTCAAGCTCTTCGGCCGGTTCGTGGCCTCTCTTGTCGTCTCCCAAGCATGCTGACTGATTGAATCTCATAGTGACGTCGCTCGCGAGTAAGGTTCGTGCCCAATGGCCCCAGTTTGACGACTCCCTTTTTGATTTCATGAACACTGTGGAGTCACTACCACCATCACAATCTTTTCCTCCACTTCCACCTTCTATTGGTGTTCTGATGATCCTTTTCGATCCTCAGCATAGACTTGACGCCCACCGTGCGCGTCCACATAGAGTTCCTTTCGAGTACGATATTTGGCCAATAGGCCTGTTACCTTCGATCGACGTTCAAAATAACTAGATTTAATGATTTGAATTAGATGCCTCAACAATTTCTTGCACAATTGGAAGCCGCCTTAAGATCGCGGACGTTTCTTGTCTTGCATGAAGGACTCGAGAAACTTGGGAGAAACAAGATTTGTGACTCATCCGTCCGGAATATGCCGTACCTATTTTGGTCTCGAAGGTTGACTATAGTAGGTTGTGTACTATGTGTAGATGGCTCGAAACTGTCCTGATGACCCAACATACTACTTTCTTGCCCGCCCAACATCCCCGAGCTATCAGATGAGATCCCAACGGGTTCATACCCATCTCGATGATAGTATCGCTCACTATTGTTTCAAAGAGACGCTGATTTGCAATCGGATGTTCAGCACCTGGAAATCAAACTTTCGGTGCAAGGACGTGTGAAGACAGACACTCGTTACTCGAGTACTCGGCAGCGTTTTCCTCACCGAAATGTTACTGGGAGGCTAAAGAAGGACGATTACTAGGCGCTCTGACTGATTCTTACGCTTACCTTGTTTTTTGGAATAGCATTTATGATGATTTATGGTGGAAGACATATGCAGACTCTGCGCCCAATCCGAGTCGTAAGACTGGCGCTTACGGTGGAGTTCGGATAATTGACTTGACACTTGGTAGAGCCATCATTGAATGGAAGACATATGAAAAGCGCCCACTAGAACACGACAGGCGCTTCACGCCGATGGAAGTAAGATATAAAAGGTGGACCTCCGGCAACCTCCTCTACCAGGACTTTCCGACAATCCTGCCTTCAAAACCAAATACTCTCTAAGTCACAATGAAACTTGCCCTGTTCAGTACCTTGTCCGACCTCTGAGCGGGCTGGACCCCAGCACGCTGATTGGGTTTCTATGCAAGGGTTAGGCGGACGGTGGAGATTTTAGGAGGAGGGTGCGGGAGCTGTTGTGGATGGTGTTGCCTTCGGACTCAGATGACAATACGGGCTTGGAGTCGGTTTCGGGCCCGGACTGATTTGGACTTGGACTCGGATTTGGATTTGAATGAGGAGGAGGGGGGGACAGTTCTTCGACACCCGGTCGGCGTCGACGTCTAGTGTTAGTGCCAGCGGGAGTGGGTATTGGTGTATCAGAATTTGCCGCTGCGCTCACATTGGATCACTCCTGCTTGTAGAGATACCACGGTTTGATTCCTGTACACATATATACCGATGTGAGAAACTGACGAGAAAAGTTACAATCGAAATGAGCCATGCACAATTCAGGAATCTCAGAGCTTCTTACCTCAATATAAACACCAGCAGATAGTTGTCAGCATCTCTGATACTGCGTGAATCTCTTGAATACGACGCTCTCCTGGAAATACCATCTGGAGGATATTTGACCAGCCTGGTGACATAAAATTCGGATCATTCATCCGGGTATACTCCCAAAATTCTGGGTAAAATCCAGCATTAGCCCAGTCAATGACTCCAGTGATGGTCGAACCATCGACCATGATGTTCTTTGGAAGAAGGTCACCATGGGTAAAGCTGATGGGGCAGTTGAGCGGTATGCAGGACATAAACTCCTCTATCTGCCACTCGAAGCGACCGCACTTCACTAGCAGGTCGCGGAAGTAGTCGCGGAATTCGGACATGGTGGCAAATGCGTGTTTTGGTTGTAGTGGTTGGGGAACGGCCATAACGTTGCGATAAGAACCTCCCGTGATCGATCCGAGCGTTTTACTCTGGAAAGTGCGCATTTGACCAAGGATCGCTCTGAGCTGGAGGGCAATATGAAGCTGTTGCTCCTTCGACAAGTTGTCAACGACCTTGTCAAGGGAAACACCGCGTACTTCCTCCATGCAGTAGTACCAAACACTTGGAGGTGAGCGAGGAGAACCAAACTGGTCTACATCCTGCCACTTGCGCATGTCTCGACGCAGCAATGAACCAGGGTGGTGCAGAATACGCGGGACTGGGAGAGAAAGCTTGCTGTAAGCGCATTGAGCGCACAGGATCTCTTCAGCAAGCTCCCACCCGCCCAATTTCAGAAGGATGCCTGGATGAAGTCGGATGATTCTGGGGTAACTCGCGAAGGGGCCATCTTGTTGCTGATGGACGACGTTGGCCGGATCCTTGAATAACTCTTTCACTTCGTTGAAGGATTTCGGATACCGAAGAGGCACGGGTGCGAAGTGTGGGTCGGAGTTGGATGAGGACATGGGGGTGATGAGCGTGAAGAGCGATTGAGGATGGTAGAAGAGCGAAGTATACTGTAATAAAGAGAGCAGACTTGCGAGCCACACACTGACGGCAACGGGCCACAACAACAAGGCCTCATGTCCAAAACGACCAGTGCCATGTCAGCCCTGATCCGGGCCGAGAAGACGGTAGTATCAAAGTTGCAGAAAATCCCAAGAAAATTCCTCCATTGCAGAACTCTTCACTTCATGTTACAGAAAATGTTCCATTCTCTTCCTGTGCGGCTTCTCACTTACTCCCTTCCTACGCTACGTTGTTGTCGCTTCCTCTCTGCCGCAGCTGCCTTGTGCGTGCTTCTAAGTTCAGGCCTTTCTCGCCGACATCCGAACTCAAGCCGACATACTTACTCGTGCTGCCTAGCTCGTAGTTCTCTCGCTATACCGTCTGAAGATTGTCATCGCTCTCCCAACTGCTCTCCTTTGATCTACCAGGAGTATTATTATAGAGCTTATGGTTCAGTGTATGAGAGATGGTGTAAAGGGAATCGTTTGGTATATTATCATCGTTCGACGATCAGGAGCTGCGTGATATACGAGGTCTCTACTCATACTGACGGGCGGGAAGAGGCACGTCGTTGCATATGTAGTCGAAGGTGGCCTTGGAAATTATGGCTTCATTCATCATTTTCTCCAGGAGGTCCCGAAGCCATACACGGCATCCATTCACTCGAGAATTCGCGCGGAAATGAACAGCTTGTGCAAGGGCAAGGATTTTGTCTCTCTGCGCGCGGGTGAGGAACCCCAGCGAATAAAACTGGTTGTTCTTCACTGAAGCCAGGCCTTGCCTCTTCGCGCAGGGGTTGGAGTCGTAGAAATACCCCCGTGAGTCCATTTCCATCTGGACGATTTGGCGGATATTATCAGGCACCGCGCCGGCACTTGCGGCGTAGACGCCGTTCTGCCACGTTATGAGGGCATGCCTCGCTCCGATAACGGCAGGAGTAAATCCAGCCGCTTGTATGAACACCTCCTTTGGTTGATTGTTATCGGGATAATGGTTGTAGAAATTCATTTTAAATTTCTGTGAACCGTGCAAGGTCAAGGAGGGCACCAACAACGGAACAGGTCCAGCGACTCACAGTGAACTTCGAATATCTGTCTGAGATGGTGTCTTTCGCATTTCGCCTTGGGTGGTTTTTATACATGATATCAAGCGAATAACAAGGACTTCACGCATTCGTCTACACCTCTGGAGCAGGCGACGCTACGGGACACACAAATGATTTGACTACCTGTTTGTCTACAAGGGTTGCACATAGACAATAGCATAACCCAATTATTCAGTTTTCTTGTACATATGAAACTGAATAATAAGTTGCCATGCCATTTCCAACAAATGGTATGTTGCAAGTACGTGCTTCAGCTTCGCGATTGTTTATGAGGAGTTCTTCAAGTTGTTCACTAACGAAGTGTCAAAGTGCGTGTCTGTCCCGTAGCGTCGCCTGCCCCAGGCGACAAGAACCATCATGGAGCCAAGATATGTGGCGTTTGCTATCATGTGAGAGCGCCTTGTTCTTCATTGCCTGTTATGCGAGATGATCTTGTTCTTCATCGACTATTGATAGGGACATTTGTTTACTTACAAGAACCATCATGCGAAGCGTGGCGTTGCCTATCATGTGAGCGGTGCTTGTTCTTTACAACATACCGATAGGGACGGCTAAAAACAACAGATAGCAGGTAGTAGGGACAGGAGGACAACAGAATATAATAACGAGTGCCTAGTGTTTATGCCAGGAATGAAACGAAGCACGCGTAACTTGGGACTCGATGTCCTTCAAGAAGGACTCCCGACAACATATCCCTCTCACCTGTCACCCACCATGAATCGCTACAGCTATTATCCTGACAACAACCAAGCGAAGGAAATCTACCTTCAAGCAGCTGGCCATCAAATGGTTGGTAACGCCCGACATGTGCTTATCGCATGGTCAAACGGTGTGGATATATCTACGCCTGTTCGCCAAATCATCCAGCTCGGCCAGGACGCCAACGGGTACCACTACGACCCTCACCCAGTCGCAGAACTGTACACCGCTGCTATGGCCCGTAACAATGCCATCTATATCTTGGGTACCCTTACTCGCAAGCAAAGGGACCGAGTCCTCGAGTTGGCGAAAGGGATTCGTTACGTCCAGAGGTCGAGAGTCAACGGCTGTCGGGTCTGGACTCGTGATTTGTTGCAGGAGATGCTGAGGGAAGGAATCATTTCTGAAGAAACCTTCGCCCATATCGATCGGGACGTGCCTTTGGCAGAACGTCAGCCAGAGATGTGATGAATTTGACTGTGAGTTGTATCGGCGCTGCTTTTTGGAAGTTCCGAGATTGATATGTTTCTTTTGGCTCGCAGTTCCAAACTCTAGATAACGACGACATCGAGGCAATTAGGCTAGTCAGCAGAGTTGAATAAAGACAAGGCGTACCGATGCATTGTTTTACATGTATGGTGTACAAAGCGGAGTGATTACATGGAGTTGAACTCAGTACATCATCGAACGCGTCTTTTGTCCGCCCCGGTTGATTGAAGAACATGAGTACGTACTCTTGGCAGTTTACTTTTTTCCTTTGAAGCTGCTGCAAAGTCGTTCACTGGTCGAGTGTGTGCTTGGGTCAAACTTGGGGTTAAGCTCGCTGTTGGCTACTCTTCGGGGAGCTTGGAAGGTAATGAGCGTTGCAGATATTTCGTAACCTGTCGAGGCGCTATGTGGTGGTAGGCCAGTGATCCAGTTTTTCGATCACCTAGAAGCATACATATGCGACATACCTCTTGAACCCTGTGCCAGGCCGACATAAGTGGGGATTCGTATGCTGGGAGAAAGAGTCAAACAATGAGACAACTGTCGCGGTCATACACGACAAAACTCACGCTAATATGGGTTCGATAAAATCAGGAGGCTGGCGTTAACCACAAAGGCTAGTGAAATGGAGAATATTTGGTATGCTTACCAGCCGTTGCCAAAACGATCAATTATAAAGATCCCGTCAAGTACACATTTTTCTTACTCACTGCGAGATCAAAGGTTTGTCTAGTCACCGTATGACGAGGGCCAAATTTATTCACGGACGTAAACGCGTGTCAGGCAGAAGCTGTCATCGTCGGATTTAGGGCCCCCCAATGTCAACAGTGCTTCGATGAACCGACTCACCATTGAGCGAGACAGGCAGTGAGATTCTAAGGAGAGTTAGCATGCTTGCAGCGTATGTTGGAGTGCGGTGACTCGCGTAGTCGCGTGTTGACGCGCGCCATCACATGACCAGAAGACTCGATTAGGAAAGGCGGAACTGGGAGAGTCGGAGGGCGGGACTGGGAGGAGACGGAGGCAATTTGGTACTGTACAGTACCACGCGAGCGGGAGGTGTAACGGATGCACGGACCTACGGTATACCTCAGTCGATCCTTATACACGACTGAGCTTAACTTACAACAGGTACTACTATTGTACAGTCGATCCTTATACACGACTGAGCTTAACTTACAACAGGTTATGGGCCCCGTTGCACTGCGCTAAACTCAGTTTATTTTGGAACGGCTCACCGAAACAACCTTGAATGCTATCTGAAGAATTCGAAATCGACCTCGAAGCACTACTACTACCTGAAACCGAATCCGACCCTATCCCAGACCCCCCTAAAAACCCGGATTCCCTATCTGACACCGAACCCGAAAATAAAACCGAACCGACACCCGCACCAATGTCCTCGAATCCTCCCCTGTTTCTCCTCCCGGCGGACGAGAAATTCAATGGCACGAACTGGATAGCGTTCAGCACCACCATACTCGCCGCAGTCAAGGGCCGCAGTCTCCTAGGCTACCTAGACGGCACCATCAAACGGCCCTCCCCGTCCCCTAGCGCCAAAGAGACTCCGACCACCTTCTGGGGATCGAAAACCCCCACGTCCGACGAATGGGACCAGCGTGACGCCTTTACCCAGTCCATGGTATCCCTGAACGTCGTTAATCCTGTAGGACAAGGTGTCAAGACTGACGGCACGGCGGCGGAGACGTGGACATCACTTACCTCCATTCACGACGCCACCTCCGACCTTGGTATGATTAATGCCGAGGAAGCGCTCAGCGCTGTCAAGTATGTCGAGGGGACGCCAATCGAGAAACACTTCGAGGCCCTTCGCACCGCGTGGAAGAAGGCGAACGACCAGGGTGCGAATATCGAGGACAGGAAGTTCCGTACCATCATCCTGAAGTCGATGCCGAGGACTACAGAGTGGAAGGTCATCATCAGCACCCTTCTCAATACCGAGACCTCCGTCGCAGTCATCACGGCCCTTACCACCCACGCCATGCTCGACAACAGCGCCGCCGCGGCTATCGCACCCGCCCAGTCGACGCATGCACTGCTCACCCAGCAACGCACCCTAAAAAACCCTGACCAGAAATGCTCGAACTGCGGTCGCCAGGGCCACCTCTCGTCCAAATGCTTCAGGAGCGGCGGAGGGATGGAGGGCCAATTTCCCGACTGGTGGAAAGGCAGTAAAAGTCTAAGCAAGACCCCGACGGCTAACGCTACCACTACCACTTCATCCCCTACTCCACCTGCACCTTCGACCCCCGCTGTCCACTCGGCTGTCGTTGGCGCCGACAATGCAGGGCTGTTTGATGAACGACTGGCATTTTCGGCGAACACCACCGTGACTGAGCGAGGCGTGCCAGTGGTCAGCTACGCGGATTCGGCGGCTAGCGAGCATTTCTTTGTCGATCGTGGGGATTTTGAGACGTACGGTCCTGTACCTGGGAAGGATAAGGCGGGCTCGACTGCAGATGGCGGGGAATTTAATATTAAAGGAATGGGCAGGGTACGGAAGGTGGTGGTGTATGAAGGGAGGACGATAGAACTCACCTTCGAGAATGCGATGCACGCCCCCGATCTCACTCACAACCTCATTTCCATCGGCCGCCTCGATAAGAAAGGGTGCTACACAGTCTTCGGTGGCGGCTGCGCCACCTTCTATACCCGCGACAAGAAACCGTTCATGCGTTGCGAAGCCTACAACTCGACGATGTATCGCATCGAGTTCGTTCCACCCCCTACCTCTCCTACCGCGATGGCTGCTCGGTCCCTGACTCGCGCCACCGACCTCGAAACCTGGCACCGTCGACTCGGTCACGTGGGAGAGAGCGTTTTGCGCGAGATGGTGTCGAAAGAAATGTGTGCCGGGCTTGATGTGACCAAGAAGAACACGGCCGGAAGGTGCGAGGACTGCATCCTGGGGAAACACGCGCGCAGACCTTTTGATGACATCGTCGTTCCAGAATCGCGCTTGAATGAACGAGTTTGCTTCGACCTTTGGGGTCCAGCACGAGTGCAGACGACGGGAGGAAAGGTGTATATGATGTTGGCGGTGGATCAGGGTGGCGGCGGAGTAGAAGGATACTTCCTGGCGAATAAGGAGATGGAGACGACGGTTGAGGTCTTGGAAACGTACCATGTGAAGTCGGAACGTCAAACTGGACAGAAACTTCTCTATATCCGCACCGATGAGGGACCCGAATTCGTGAATCGGTTATGGGCGGCTTACTGTCAGAAGTTCGGCATTATTCATGAGACTACCGCCCCCTACTCCTCTGCCGCGAATGGTGTCGTAGAGCGCGCCAATCGGACTGTCCTGGACCGTGGGAGGAGCATGATGATAGAAGCCGGCCTCGCCTCCAAGTATTGGGGGGAAGCAATGGCGACGGCGGTATACCTGATGGACTTCATCCCAAGCTCGCGACACCCTGGGAAGACCCTGTTCGAAGTTAGGACGGGCCAGAAGCCGGACATCGCTCACTTGCGCCCATTTGGATGTACTGCCTACGCCAAGATCCCGAAGGAGAAGGGCGGGAGCAAATTAGATGCCAGGTCCATCAAATGCGTCCTGATCGGCTATTTTGGTCGAGGCGACTATAAGCTCCTCGATCGATCGACAGGCTCTATCTTTAGATCCCGGGACGTCATCTTCGAAGAAGGGTCCGCTCACCGCACTGTCACCTCCCTCGCCGGTCCATCCACTGAGGGGGAAACACTCGACGACTTCTTACCCGACACAGTCGACGATCCAGTGGTTGAACCAGCTCGCCCAGCGCCCGACCCTCCTATTCCGGCACCACCTGCTCCAGTTATCCCACGCCGCTCGGAACGGAATCGCAACCCGTCGGCGGCGGCTCTTGATGCCGCAGAGTCCGAAACTCGCATAGCAGAAGGGGCCGGAAAAGGACTTGATTGGGCACGCGACAACACAGTATCTACCAATACTGCACTACTCACGACACCTAGCCACGCAGACGCAGCTGCCGACTACCACTGGTTCCCCAAATCTTACTCGGAAGCCATGACTCGACCCGATTTGTGGAAGGAACCCATGGATAAAGAGATTGCGAGGATGCACGAGAGGAAGGTGTGGACGCTGGTGGAAAGGCCGGAGGGAGCTAGGACGATGAAGAACCGCTGGGTGTTCGCCAACAAATACGACGAGACCGGCAAGATAGTTGGCAGGAAAGCGCGTCTCGTAGCCAAGGGCTTTACGCAGATCCCGGGCGTGGACTTCTTCGCCAGTTACGCGTCGGTCGTACGATATGAATCCCTACGTATCAACATCGCAGTCGGCACCGCCAAGGACATGGAAATGTGGCAAATCGACTACACTAGCGCCTACCTTAACGCGCCAAATCAGGTACCGATTCTCATGGAGCAACCCGAGGGATACGCGCTCAAGCCTAGCGAGGTATATGAAGTGTTACCGGCGGCAGGAAAGAAGATAGAGGATGGAGAGAAGGCAGATGATGAGAAGGAGTTGGTGGCGCTGGTGGATAAGGCCATCTATGGAACGATGGACGGGGCGTACAATTGGTGGAAGGCATTAAATGAGGAGACCAGCAGGTTGGGATATACAAGGTCGAGGGCGGACCAATCGGTTAGGTGGAAAAAGGTTGGGGAAGAGAGGACGATCCTGAGCCTATACACGGACGATGTGAACGGGATATCAACGACGACGGGAGGCGCGGCAATCGCGATAAAGGAACTTGGGGAGAAATATGACCTCAAGGACCTAGGTGCCGTCAAATTCATCCTTGGTATACACATTGACCGCGACAGGGATCGAGGCATCCTCACAATGTCTCAGTACGAGTACCTGAAGAGGGTCCTCGAGCGATACGGCATGTGGGATTGCGCACCCAAGTACACACCTCTCCCACCAGGCGTCATTCTCAACAAAACGCAGGCACCTACCACAGCCGAGGACCGTCACTTCATGCAGGATAAGCCATACCGTGAAGTCCTCGGGTCGATCATGTACGCGCAGATCGCTACACGCCCGGACTTATCATACGCAGTCGCATCCCTGAGCCGCTTCTCCACGAACCCTGGTAAACCCCATTGGCAGGCCCTTATGCATGTCCTGCAGTATGTCAAGGCTACTCTACACTACAAAATACGGTACGGCGGCGACGGATACACCTCATTCACGCCACATGGCTATGTCGATTCGGACTACGCCGCGTGTACCGATACACGCAGGTCCATCTCAGGACACGTCTTTCTCCAAGCTGGCGGTCCGACAGCGTGGGGGTCGAAATACCAACCGACGGTCGCTACGTCTACTACCGAGGCAGAGTACATGGCCATGTCCCGCGCGGTTCAGCAGTTACAGTGGATGTATTCATCCCTAGCCGATATCGACTTTCCCCAGCCGCGACCCGCTCAGCTTGCAGCTGACAACTCAGGTGCTATCTCACTCACTGAAAACACCAAGAACAACGCTAGGGTCAAACACATTGATATACGCCACCATTACCTACGCGAATGCGTCGAAGTCGGTGACTTACACGTCAACTACATCCCTACCACCGAAAACATTGCCGACCTCCTCACCAAACCATTACCACGTCCAGCGCACCACAAATTTTGCCTAGCGCTACGTCTCTGCGAAGAGTAACGCGATACGCGAGTCAGGGGGAATGTTGGAGTGCGGTGACTCGCGTAGTCGCGTGTTGACGCGCGCCATCACATGACCAGAAGACTCGATTAGGAAAGGCGGAACTGGGAGAGTCGGAGGGCGGGACTGGGAGGAGACGGAGGCAATTTGGTACTGTACAGTACCACGCGAGCGGGAGGTGTAACGGATGCACGGACCTACGGTATACCTCAGTCGATCCTTATACACGACTGAGCTTAACTTACAACAGGTACTACTATTGTACAGTCGATCCTTATACACGACTGAGCTTAACTTACAACAGCGTACTCACCGTGAACAGAGCAGAGGGTTATGTAAATAATGGCAAACAAAAATAGGCTATATTGGGCGCACCCGCCGACCCGCCGGATCCACGTGCCGCAAAGCTATGGGTGGTAGTGGGCACTGGGCGTAGGTGTATAGCCAGGAGGAAGAAGTCTGGACTGTGGCTACAAAATGGGGTGCTGAGCGGAATGACAAATGGACGATGAAATGGAAAGCAGAAAAAAAATTGCAAGGACAAAAATGAATAGCCTTCATGACCTACCAAATCGGGAGTTATCTATGAACCGATCAGCCCTGATCGGCCTCGCACAGAACTCGTGTGCAGGTTCGACCTTGCACAGATGAGCATACAAGCCATGCATGACTTCTTCTGCGTCAACGAACTCCCGAGACATTATATAGCGTCCCTTGTGCACCGCGCAGTCTCCAGGTACATCCCCCACCATGTCCACCCACACTAGCATAACTCCCCAGCTCTCTGATGAGCGTGCAGAGACCCTCGTCTTCCATGTCGTTCTTTTAGTTCTCGGAGTCACCGGTCTCGCGGTCACTTTTCGTCTCCCTCGGGCCTTTGCTCGCTTCTGGCGATCCTCTGAATGGTTGACGGGACACTTCCTATGGCACACCTCATACCGAACAGCGAATGCCAAGCGATCCTACTCGGAAGACCAGCATCTAGAGGGCACTTCCAGCAAGGAGACGAAGGAAGGCGCCACGGACGACTCGCACACTCTTTACTCGTACGCAAATCGGGCTGGGGGGCGGTCGGACGACGACGGCCAGGCCATCGGCGCGTCGTATCCGCCGCACATAGCCGCGTGTCCCCGCTTCCTGCGACCCCTGGTCGTCCTGCACCGCACCAGACTCTCCCCAGGGTTTTCTGTCTCTCAGGCGATCATCATGCTGTTCTATTTTGGCACGTTGGCCTATGCTGGCTTCTACAGGTCGAGCCCGTTCACCGATCCCATGCGGACAGGTTGGGTGGCCGTTGCGCAGTTGCCCTTCGTTTTTGCGTTGGGGACGAAGAACAACATACTGGGTATGTTGATTGGGTTCTCTTACGCGAAGGTATACCGATCAAAAGTCACGATTTACACTTCGAGACTCACCGACCACTGTAGCTGAACTTCCTTCATCGCTACGTCGGGCGACTGATTGTCCTTGCTGCGAACATCCACGGCTTGGGATACAGTGAGTCTCCACCCGTCTCTTCGCCTTAGAAAGGCTTTTCCTAACTTTAGGTTACAGTGTACAAGTGGTCGCTTCAAGGTACCTTCACGCGGACGGCCAGCAAACCTTTCGCCATCTGGGGTCTAGTCGCGCTGGTCGCATTTGACTTAATCTTCATCTTCTCTCTCAGCATCTTTCGCACCAAATGCCATAACGTCATGGTCGCTTCGCATATCATCGGCATAGCCGTCGTCATTCCTGGAGTACGTACCCGCTGTACCGACTTCGCCTCCCCTGCTAACTCGCTTCCTGTTCACAGCTTTGGCTACATATGCCCTCCATCATTCCGTGGGTGGCCGCCTGTTTAGGACTCTACGGTCTCGACTACGTTATACGTGTCCTCAAGACACGCGTAGCGACTGCCATCATCAGGCCCCTGTCTGAGCTCAACACCACGCACATCGAGGTTCCACATATCAATGGTGGCTGGCGCGCAGGCCAACATGTGCGGCTGCG
Organism: Lyophyllum atratum; assembly: GCA_014905825.1. NCBI lineage: Eukaryota > Fungi > Basidiomycota > Agaricomycetes > Agaricales > Lyophyllaceae > Lyophyllum > Lyophyllum atratum. The sequence goes on along the minus strand of JACGCN010000027.1, from coordinate 189,084 downwards.
CGTTCTATCGTTCGGTGTCGGCTGGTGGGGCTGGACGGAGGTCCACCCCTTTACGATCGCGAGCGTTAGCGGCGGGCATGAGGGCCTTGTCCTCATGGCAAAGAAGAGCGGCAGATGGACTAGCAGGCTGTATGAAATGGCAAAGAAGAGTGGGTACACCGAAGCAGGTTATGGCCGGAACATCAAAGTCATGATCGAGGGTCCCTATGGTACGTCCTTCCCCACCTTCCCCTCTCCTCCGAGACTATGATGACGACGAGGAACGACAGGTGGACCAGGACATGCGATCTTTGCAAGCTATTCCGCAGCCATCTTCGTCGTTGGCGGCAGCGGGATCACCTTCGCGCTCTCGACAATACAAGACCTGATCCGCAAGGATCTCAAGGGGCGCTCCCGTGTCAAGGTAATCGAGCTCGTATGGGTCGTGCAAGATCCAGCGGCACTGCACCCTCTCCTCCCGCGCCTCGCCTCCATGATCATGGAGAGCTCCTACACACCCATACACATTGCGGTACACTACACCCGAGCGCCTCTCGGCGACAAGCCCGTCGCGCCGCGCCAACCCGGCCTCACCCTTTCCCCCGGTCGCCCGCGTATAGCAAAGGTGCTGGATGCCGCATTGAGCCGCGCAGTCGGTCTTGGCGCGGGCGTGAAGGACTCGCAGCGTATCACGGGAATGCTCGTCGGCGTGTGTGGCCCGGCGGCGCTCGGGGACGATGTAAGTAAAGCCGTGGCATCGATTGACCCGGCGCGGAGGGACCAGGTCGGTGGAATTGAGATGCATGAAGAGTATGTTTCTCTCTTGTCTTTTTTTATCTGCTGCAGGGGGTGCTAACACGACTTTGCGTTCCATAGGGTGTTTGGGCTGTAGCAGGCTGCGGCCCCTGGTCACTTTGTTCCTCCGCTATCTTTATTCCTTTCTTATTATGTTTTTTATTGTAAATTGTCCGCCTCTGGACATGTAACTGCTGTTGCACGTATTTAGATTGTACGCACCTTACCTTACTGTAGTCGCTCGCTCAACCACCTTCCCTCATCCACTCGCGCATGTACATATCTTGTGTACCCCAGTACGGCTTATTCTATTCACGAACCCCCTTCGTAAGACGAACCCAGGGTTTGTTGACGAACCCCGCTTTTTCTCTACTTAGAAAGTGGGTTCGTGACGGCCGGCGCCGGTCTCCCAATATGGTTATATCTATATTTGTCACTATTGATCAATGTCGATGAGCGTCACACAATTGGTGACTTTGACAGTGTTGCAGACCACATCCCAAGTTCTTGTGTTACCATTCATGTACGCATTTCTATGGATCCTAGTGTGATCCCTAGGACACACCTTCGAGCAGATCTGGCACCATTCAAAGGTCAGGTTGCCCATCCTATTTCTTTCGACATTCTGTGATGCCGATGCCGCTCTTGAATAGACCCGGCGCCCTTGTTGCTGACATAGGTAAGTAAGTTCTGCAGACCTGTCGAGACCTCTCGCCAATTGGTTTTATATATCAACTCATGTACATTGTTTTCAGCCGAACTCTGACAAATTTAGTGCTTTGGTAATCGTATTGCAGTAGGTCTCTGCTACTTAATGGGCGTGTACCAGGCGAGCTGAAGATGACGGAATGCGACATGACGGAATTCAAGACCCGTCAACCATCATGCACGAAGGACGATCTCGCATGTTACACATTTCACGACGACTTGAGGGTAGAGCTCTAGGGGAGGTGCTTGAACGCGCGTCCTATCGGGCCCTCTGCTCATGCAAGGCGGGGTACTCGGCGGTGTGCACTAAGTCGCCAAGAACTTCAAGAAGGGACATAATCGCTCAACTTGTTCATCGAATGAGAATAATACGTGTTGGAATAGTAGGATTCATCTGTATGCAACGGCGGACAAAAAATCATACTAAATAAAATATATGTGACATCTATCTACCGGCAGTGACAAGTAACGGCGGCGGCTCACCGGCGTTGCACAAGTGGGGTTCGTAAATAACAAGTTTTAAACAACGGGGGTTCGTCCTACGAAGGGGGTTCGTGAATAGAATAAGCCACCCAGTACATCTGCTTCCGTCGTAGAATCCATCCCGAAATGTGAAAAAGATAACTTTAAATAGCATTTGCGGAGTGGAAGTTTTCTGGCTTCCGGCCTTGGCGCTCCCAGTAGAAACCCGATCTAGAAAGGGGCTCATTCTGTCGCTCCCGTCCGATTTAGCTCTTTCTCACTCGGTATTTTATCACCCTTTTCTCCGTAAGTTCCCTTTTCACTGAGGGGCCCTTAACTTCAAGATTCAGCTCGATCATGATTAACGCCAAGAATCTCGCAGAACGGCTCGAAGGTTTGAAAATTCAAAAACTTACGGAGGACAAGCACTTGGCGCGTTGGTGAACCCCAAAAGATACTAAGCAGCTTAGACTTGGCTACATCCTCGATATACGGCACAGTTGCATTAGAAAAAAGGGTATTTGTATTTATTGGTGCGGGACCTGGCCAGACGGGTTGGAGAAGGTAACAGAGTCGCACGAGTGCAGGCATAGAGGAGTGTAATCTGCTCGGTAATTCTTATACCAGGTCCAAACAGTCTAAACCTTGACCGTCCACATGTGGAGCCGAGAAAAGCAAAGTTCAAAGAAGACGTCGAGGAGCATGACCCCATGACACCTCCATAATGCACGGGCGTGGCCCATAACCAGTTCATATTAGGGGTATAGTATCAGCTTATGAAGGCAGCCTATCCAATGTCGAGTCCGCAGCCTGCCATGCATTTTGACTCATAAGGGAAAGAAGAGTATGAAGAACACGGGCACATACACATGAGATCCGCTTGAGGTAGAGGGTATCACAACTCCTTATACAATCCAGGCCTGCCTCCAAGAAACGTCGAGGAACGGTTTCCAAACCAATGCCACAGAAGCCGCTCGTCGCCCTCTTGCCCCCAGAGGTAGTACAGCGCGCGCCGGTGCATGATGACGACGTGCTGCGGAAGGTATTTGAAGAGGCCCATCGTGATCAGGATGAACAAGACCACAAATATCGTCACTAATCGCATGAGCATGTTAGTTTCGTCTTGGACAGGAGAGGAGACAGGTGTCCGTACAAAGGAGGATCTTCTCCCAAGGCTCAAGCATACTGAGCACGAAGGTGGACTCGAACCACATTCTACGGCGCCAGAGGAAGAGGCCCAGCTTCGACTTCGGAGGGCGCGTGAAGGCAAGGTCTGGTTTGGGCTTCGGGAGCGTGGCCTGCGTTGAGGTGGCCATGGTGGACAACGACGAGTGACGGTGATCGGCTACGGAAATTCATTTCAGGGAGAAGTTGATGTAGATTAGGGAAATTGTTCTCACGATCCCTTCCCTCGCTTACACGCCTCGACGCGACGAGCCTCCTCATCAAGGTTCTTCAACGCTCTTCAGGGCTGCTCTTCCTACAACTCCCCCACCACGACTCGCCAATCCCTCGGCGACCCCATACTACAAGAGGGCACGTTGATCCCCCTCGTTTCCCCACCAATAATACATCGCGCGGTGGTGCATAACGGTAAGCCGTTGGGGGAGGGCCTTGATTAGCCATATCGTTACGATAATAGACGTGACCATGAAGATCGTCACTGCGCGCGTCAGGAAGTTTTTCAAGGGCATTGTTGAGGGGGACTTACGAACTAGTAACTTCTCCCACTGTTCCATCACGGTAAAGGCAAAGGTAGACTCAATCCACATGCGACTGCGCCAAAGAAAGATAGTGGCCTTAGAATCGGTCTCAGGCCTGCGCGAGAATGATCGATCAGGCTTCGGCGCGGGCAGCTTGTTCATACTTGCTCTGGTCATGGTGGACGAAACTGAGCAAGAGTCAGATTTAAAAAATCTCAGACAGACTGAGGCAGGATTGGCATGTTTAGCCGCGTCGTCACATCATTTCAAATCGGTGTAATTTCAGTACCTTTCCTCCGTAGCATTCCGTATTTTACCGCCGAACTTGTTTCGACGATAGGCAGTCTTCATTAGACGTTCAGAAGCAACAGTAAGGAAGCATAGTGTGGAGGGGAATTATTATTATTAAACTGATTAAATTCGACGCCCAGCAGTCATGCGCAGAACATCCTTGCGTAGCCTATTCCTCCCTTCATTGATATCCTCCATCTGCGCCAACGCCCGGTCCTCCGGCATGCGTGCCAGTTGAGCCTTCGTCCTCATGCGCGGTCGTCTCTGCACATACCACTCCCAGGCAAACCGTACAACCTCACCATCAGCATCGTAAGGAGTCGGAATCTCAGAGTACCCTGGTCGTGCGGTGGGATGGCGGACGTAGATGGCAGAGCAAGTCGTGAAGCATGGCTCAATGTAAGCAGGGATGAAAAGCCAGGGCGAAGCGAAGTGCGGGAGGTAAAATGGTGTGATACCGACATCTGGACCAGCGGGCTTCGTTTCCACCGGTGCTTCAGCTGTGGCTTCGACTGTGGCTTCAGCTTGCGAAAAGGTTTCCTCGAATATATCCTTCCCCACGAGCTTTTCAATGACTGCCTGCTCTGCAGCGGTAGCAGTAGGCTTCCCGCTACCAGGCTCCTCTGCTTTAAGTGACGGTGACTTGGCTGCATTCTGTTGAAGCGCTTCGAACCGCTTGACTTTTGCATCGTAGCCATTAACATCATGCCAAGAGTTGCCATTCGGCGGTTTGAAGAACCGAATGGCGCTGGGATTCACGGACACCATGTCACCCGGTGCTAACCGTGTGTTCGCGTTTTGGTGCTGCATCGCGTGAATAAGACACCGCACGACGTAGAAATGTGCACAAGACGTACCTTCGTTCCGTTAAGCATCACATCTCCATGAATGACCAGCCTCCGCGCTTCGTACACACTATGCGCGAAGCAGCATCTGAAAAGGAACACGTCTATCCGCCTCTCGACCTCCGAGAACATCAAACTCCCCACAGGCGCCATACCCTTCTTCTCCTCCTCACTCGCTAGGTCCTGTTCCCTTTTCTTCCGCAGGGCAAACTCCTCAAGCGACGCCTTGTCGTCACCCAGAACCTTTCGGCGAGGTCGCACGTCGGGCAGCGTCTCGGGCAGATACCAACGCTTGAATATCTTCTCGTTGATGTAGTCCCCATGGTATGCACGCACGGCCGCCTTAGACTTCCAGCGCTGTTGGAACAGCGTCGAATTGGCGCTTTTGAAGGTGATATCCCGCTTTTTGGGCCCTGCTGTCCGGGTATAGAGGTTGAACAAGTTTTTCGGCGTCCAGCTCTGAGAATGGGCAACATGTCAGAGCGTCGCACAAAACCGTGATAGTGTGCAACGTACCATTCGAGGAAGAGCACGTTTAATGCTGAATACACCAGCATCACGCATGTTATGCAGCTACCGCGGGGCAGCAGGCTTCGGGCGATAGTAGTGGACGAGCTAGGTCACAGTAGTAGGTGCTGGAAAAGTGGTTTACACGTGAGCAGAAGTTTGGAATTTCGAGCGTGCGAAATGTCGACCTATTATGGTCACATCACCATCCATCCCAACTTGGACTCAAACCATGACCAGGCGTCTGTCCTTCCTCAACTGTATCTGACCCATGAGTATTCTTCGCCGACGGGGAATACGCCTGGTAATATTACCAATACCTTTAAAGTATGTCATAAATTTTCCTGACATCTTGCACAGATTTCGTATCATTTGTATCATAGATAACACCCCAATATGATGTTGATGCCTCTCGGGCCCTCGATGCTATGCGTTTACTGAATACACACGCGCCCTCATTCTAGGCTCTTAAATGATACACATGTCAGTCCTGGCAGGATACCGCATGCTCAACAAATGCAGAACAAGGCAAAAACCCTTTAGTGCCGCCGGATTCCTGACACCATCCCTCTCCAGGCTTCTCCGACCTCCTCGAACAAATCTCTCATGTCTCTAGGGGCTAGGATCTATATCTGATGCTTAGCGTTTGATACAGGATTCCCACCGCATCTTCATCATTGGCTACAAACGGTCCTTCTGCTCACACCAGACATTCCAGATGCCAATACTTGGGTGGGACACCCAAAGGAACATCGATCCCGATCATCGAGCGTCTCCTGTTGATCAGCCCTGCCATGCTCTCCCCTTACCATTGCCTCCGGCAAGAGGAGAGGAACCATCGCCTCATCACATTCCGGCATCCTCTCTTGCTTTTAATGCCTTGTGTCAGGCAAGAGAAGTGATATCAAGGAATTCCAGCACCCACGTTTAGATCTTTGTCTTGCGGCACTTAGCGCCTCGAGAAAGGATGTCCGAAATGATAAATGCCACTATGGACGATAGCGCAGAGTTCGTGAAATTATATCACGCTGGCCTGATTCCGCTTCACGCGTCTCGTGAGTCACTCTTCCTCAACAGGACAGTCGAAGCCATCGTTGATTCTTATACTCTTCTATGTAGTCGTAGGTCTGACCTGGATATTTCATGATTATTGTATGTTTCTCTTTCTCTACATTACTCGCCCGCACATTTCTAAGCGCGTATCTAAAGTCATCACTCTTGAGGACGAGGTGTGCCCCGCTCTCTTCTGACCTGCTAAGCGAAGCAGCCTCATCTTACTAAGCGTCTTCAAGATACGCTACATCTGGGTTTGTCCCCCTTCATTACTAGGCTCTCTCAAGTGACTCACTGCTTGGCAGTCAATGAAAGGATGCACGGCCAAATATATGTTCCTCTGGGTAAGTCAATCCCTTGTCTACGATATCGCCATTCATATACATCATCCAGATCCGATATTATAGGTGAGACTCTACGCCAGACTACAAAAACCCTGTTGATCACTTGCCGTTGGCCAATACAGTCTCGCTCTTCTCGTTTTCGACGTCACCCAGATCCATCTGTTCTCTCGCCCAGGGATCACATCTAATGTCGTGTGAGTATGATCTATTTCATGATGGTTCACCACTAAATACCTTCCCTTCAGCTGCGTCGCCATGGATCCAATCACCCGAATGGCAGGCGCAATCGCGTTGTGGTCCATCGAAGTGATCATGCAACTCCGTGTTTATGCCCTCTATGGGTCATCTCGGAAGGTACGTACCCACACAGCCCCGTCACTCGTTCACAATACATTCCACACCAAAAGATAGCTTTCCTCAATGCCACGCTCTTTCTGTGCTCCATCACCGGCTTCTGCTGGGTCCTGGTGTACAACGCCCGGCTGCGCAGCGCACTGATCAAAGACACCGTCCGTCTTCCGCTCCCCGGCTGCCCAACGCTCCATAGTGGCCTCGAGTGGCTCCAGTGGGTGCCTGCCACTGCTTTCGAAGGACTTCTGTTTGGGTTTGCGCTATTCAAGACGCTACGATCGACGGCGTCGAGAGCGTTGAAAGGTGTCAAGATCTCGTTGTACTCACTGGTACTAAGGGATAATTTGTCGTATTTCTTCACGTGAGTCGTTTTGCCTCTGCGATCCAGAAATCTTTCTGAATGGATATGCATTATAGAATTGGTGTCCTGCTGATCTGCAATAATTTGATGGTAGTTGTGAGAGCCGTCCGTCCACTCATACACGATTCCGCCTATGCTAAAGGTTTCGTGGTTCCTTCAGGGTGTGACGCAAATCCCATGGTTCAGTTACAGGTTAGTAGTGATGATATATTCGAGACCACACTCACTGAGAGTGTTCAATTGCCGCAGTCCATTTCACGCTGCCATGGGAATCTTGACCACCCGGATGCTCCTGAATATCCACAAGGCCATTGCAGCCGACCTCGATACCTCGATGATCGTGAGAATGGCACAGGGCTTGCATACTGTTTCGGCGGAGTGCGTCTCGCCTTCATGGCAGTCTCGTCTCCGATTCTGGAAAGATGGAGACGTTTAGAGGCTCAGAATGCGAGGACTCTCTGAATGATTGTATCAACATGACTTTAATGCATTTTACAGGACGGGGTAAGGGGACTAGGTAGATTACTAGCCATAGTTCCCACTTCGTTCAGATCCTCTTACATACACAGACCTCTGCGCATCGCGATGTGCATTTCATGGTGTTCGGGGCATCTGTGCCCCAGATTCGAGCTCCACCTCTTGTCGACGGTCACATGAATAATACCTTCCGCTGAGACTGAAATGGTTTTTCGGTGTCTTCCGGACCGAGCTCGACCCTGCCAATGCCGAGCTTCTGCTGGTTGTCATCCACGCTCGTCGGAATCGGCGCTGGACCCCAGTCGCGATGCCTTTTGCAAATCTAAAGCTCCAGGATCCAGCCCTTGCCGCTCGATGTCTCATACAGTGCCAGGATTAGGCCAATAAGGACCAATGTTTCGGACGCGAATTGACAACAACCTCACAAGTTCGAGTCGGTCAGGCTGGAGTCGTCCGAAGGATCAGTACCTTGCCCAAGCTTCAGGGGCACTAAATACCCAAGCCAGTACGTGAATAGAGCCTCATGTTATATGATGTGTGCAGAGTAGAAATTGTCACTAAAATTGATGAAGAGAACATTTTCTCACATCATCCAAGTGTGCAATTGTCTATATCTTCCCATCTTCGCTAAATCATCCCAGCTTCGGGTTCCTTCTCAGCCGCCTTCCTCTTCATCTGCTCAACTAAGCCCTCTCCATGGCGGCCTGCTCTTTCCTTTCCGATCTCCCGGTCATGCCTTTGCTTCACCCGTCTGAGCTTCCAGAAGCTATAGTATGACGTCGCGACCCCGCATATGAGAGTGGAAGCTCCAGTCACTGTGATCGTGACTTTACCCGGCGTCGAAAACTCCCCGTGTTGCACGCCGTAGATGTTCGCGAGCGTGGAGATCAGGCCGGCCAACGAGTTCAGCAACCCCGGGCTTTGGTATCAAGGGATCAGAAACAAGAAGAGCTTTTGACACGGTGCGTACAGGAAGATTCTGTTCACAAGCCAGACATAGTTGTACATCCATCTCCACCAGAGATAACACATTCCCGCGGCGCCTATTCCGCAGCAGATGAAGGCGATGACGAATCTGCGGCACCAGGTCGTCAACAATGCTTCAACGACACAATCAGGGCATCTCACAGTGGTACATGTGTGACTGCGTTTAGTATATGCTTGCCGACCTCACTCGAGATATCCGCCTGCGCATTCTGCAAGCTCGTAAATGTTCCCGGAAAGAGGACGAATCCAGCCAGCAGGATCCATGTGAAGAACGATGCCATCATATTATGCAAGCGAGGTATGCTGTCCAGGGCCAAGAGCATGTTCATGTACTTGGTGTCCATCTGACTTTGGGCTGTGTGTGTGAGTTCTGGGCGTATGTCCTTCGGCTGCTTAGTGGAAGCAGACGGTTCGGGATTAAAAGCCGCGGTGGCTGGACCCGACCCCGATCTCGTGTGGGGGGCTGATGTCGTCGGTTTGTGCATTGAAGAGCCAGCCATCGCATGCACGATTGTACAAGGAGCAGAAGAAGAGTGATACTCCCAGTATAGCCATGTCCATGGAAGTTGTGGTGTCCGACGCCTCACGTGCACCTCACTTGTGGTGGTCAGTGGACACCGCTGTGGGGCGATTTGCGCCGAGGAAACCCCGTAACGACCACGCGCTGGAGGCAGGATGAGGTGATTTATGGCCGCTGTGAGTACGTATTGACCTGCATCTCTGCTACTATTCTTAACGTACCTTGGGTATGGGGTACCTCATCCGAACTTGGAGCGATCAAGCGCAATCACAAAAAACAGCAGTTTTGCAGGAAGTGCCACTCATGAGAAAGATCGAACCGGCGTTTTGGCCTGCGGTATGTCGACGACATCGGGCTGTTGCTACTCGAGTAGAAGACTTCAGGAAGACTCAGTAAAATAAGCAAGTCGCAAGGTTGAGTTCTATGGCAACATCATAAATTGATATAGATATCATCTCTTCGTCCACATGACAGAGATGTCGGGATGGCAGCTTCAGCCTTCAGCTAAGTCAGCCGCTCGCGCCTGGTACACCAGAGAATCCAACCTCCCTCCCAACACACCGACTTCTAACTGGCCAGTTTCATTATACTACTACTTTCTGAACAACATATTCTTCTGCGATATTTGTAACGACAGTTGAAATTCGCATCATGAGATAGATTTTATCTCGTTTTCTCTCCACATAAAGGATTCTGCTCTCTGCACTGGGACAGAATGTCGCTCATGGAGATATTCCAGTTCACTTTGTGATGCAACGCCGCGGCCAACTCTCGCGTCCTTTCCACGTAAAGGTGATGCCGCATCTCAAATCATTTCAGCCTTGGGCACGCAAAGATCAGCCGTGTCTTCTGATGTGTACAACGCGTATCCGTACAAGGGTCAAGATGATGAAGAATATGCAAGGCGACTAGGAATCAGTGATGTTACATTTTTGGCCGAACCACGTAAGTCATGAGTGCGACGGCATGGAGAATGGTACGTTGTGAGTCGCCTCCAGGCAAACAGGTGTTTTTTTTTCCGTCTTTTTTCTGCGCACTTCGAAAGAGGCAAGAAAACGCGGGATCTACATCGCGTACAGACGCGTCGAAACCGCAACGAGAAAGAACCCTAATCCGGAAACGCAAGTATTTAGGTCTGTTTACCAGCAGCACTACGGTTGATCAAACTCTCCCCACGACGTTCATGATGTGATCGTCCACTGAGAAGTACTTGAACGCGTATGGTATGCAGATGGTATGCATGTGCATTGTTCGAGTTTCAAGTCGTCTGTTCCAATCCCCATACAACATCAGCACCGAGACCAGGAGCATGGCGAGCAGCTGCCCTTCCCCAGATATAAGAAGGCTATCGACGTCCTAAGATTCCTAGCAAAATTTGTTGCTACAGACACTCAGTGCAGCGACTGAAGTCCATATTCTTTTCGAAATGCGTTTCTCCCATGTATCTGGCTTGTCGATTTTGACCATCCTTAACGCCTGCGTTGGGTCCTTTGCGCTCCTGCCATCGGCCGTCATCTTCCCTCTCTACATCTATCCGGGCGATAACTGCGCAGCATGGGCTCCGCTCATTTCCTCGTGAGTCCCATACCTTTGCCTCCTCCTCACCCCAACTAACTGAACCCTCAGCATCTCGACCCACCGCACTCTCCAATTCCAGATAATCGTGAACCCCGCCTCTGGTCCCGGCGCTGCAAACTCGCAGCCGGATACGAACTACCAGGCTTGTGTAGCGCAGCTACGCACTACAGGTGCCGCGAACGGCAACAACGTCAAGATCCTTGGTTACGTCGCGACCGGTTTCGGTAACCGCGCCGTCTCTGCGGTCACCGCTGATATCGACACATACAAGGGCTGGACGGCCGCCTACCGCCCCGAGGGTATCTTTTTCGATGAGGCCGCGACCGCTGCGAGCTTTTTAACCAACTACCAGACATTCAGCGCACGGGTGAAGACCGACTTTGGCTCGACTGGATACGTGAGTAGCGGTAGCAGCAGATGTGCATCCGCAGAATAGATGCTGAACAGTGTCACAGGTTGTTCTGAACCCCGGGACTGTCCCCGCCTCCACTGGATACTTCTCCATTGCCGATATTGTCGTCACCTTCGAAGGCTTCTACAGCGACTTCTCGTAAGTTTCACCTCTAGTCATTCAAGCACTTTTACTGACAGGTTCTCTTTTACTTCAGCGCCTCGGACATCCCTATCTCTACCGCGACCCCCGCCCTCAAGCAGGCTGCCATCATCCATGACGGCCCGACGCAGGTCAATGTGGCTACTGTGCAGACCCTGACTAAGACCATTGGTGTTGGCGCGAGCTTCATCACCGACTTTGCGAACGCTGTCGCGTACTCGAACTTCCCAACCGACTGGACTGCATACCTCAACGCGCTCGTGTCGACGCAGGCTTGAGTGCGCTGTGCAATCGTAAATGGTGAAGGGAAGATTCTGACGTACTATGTCAACATGGGTTATAGGTGCACGGGCTATAGTTACTCTGGGTTTTCTGAATAATGATAGTGATGTTCACTTGATACCCTCAGTTACAACCTTGGTTAATTGCAAAATTCGACTCGAGTAGGGAGACATTAGTATCATCTTCTCCTTCTCGCCTGTCGTCTGACTTAATTCCAGCCGCTAAGTTAGTCCCTCATCGCAGTTCGTAGAGTCAACTTCAGTTGACGTTTTCTAAGCAGAAGTCGAGTCACTTGCAGCCTGCCAAGCTTCCGCCCCACCGCCTTTGAGTTCCCTTATCTCAGCATTCTGAGTTGAACCTCGTTGGTTTTCCTAACACCGCGTGCAGGCAATATACTTCCATTTTGATGCAGTGGCGCAAAACTGAGTGCAAAGGGAATAGCGAGACGAGGAGAATGATGTCTCTTATCACAAACTCTTGGGTCACCGGACGCACATCTTGCAGGCTCAAGTGGTCGGCGTTCCTAAATATCACACGCTGAATCAACTTCCAAGCGGTTTGTAACACTCGACCGAAAAATCAAATAGTTGGTGAACATCTTGTATAAATAATGTCTCTAATTGATAGAGAAATGCCATTGTATGTATGTGATGTCTAGATAAATTGAAAATGTTCGAGGAATGTCTTTATGACTGCTGCAAAGTCCACCGACTCCGCATCTCCCAATCCGCCAGTGTCTACTCCGAGGATCTGTAAGGATCCAGATTGAAAATTGAGATGCAAATTAGAAATGAGTGAGGATGGTCAACAGGAACAGGAAGGCCCTCATGGTTATCAAGTAAAGGATAACGGGGAAGGTAAGGCCAATGATTTTAGGCAAGTGCGTTTGAATATGAGGTTGAATAGCCTCCATGATTGCCGCAGAAATGATGAGAGCTTGCTCTTGAGGCAAAGGTGGATGAGCAGCAGCTGCAGTTGGCGCGCGTGTGGACGCGGATGTGTGATCAGGAACCTCAGCGGACTCGGACGGAGATGCACTGCCGGGTCCAGAAATGGTTTTGGAAAGTTCGGACCAAGAGATATTATCGGGCAACGCTTGGTTCTCGGAGAGATCGATAATCGGGTTACCGATCTCCCGTTTCAAGTCGATAGGAAGGCGGTAATGAGCGACATCGAGATGGAAGCGACTGCGACCCTAGATCAGCAGCATGACGAGCTGAGATGTACGCCAAACTTACATGTAGCCCTGTTCGTACTCCTTGAATGCCCTTCGCGCAGCCGGGGCGTTCTTCAAAATCAGCGCAGCGCGCTTGGCAACGGCGACAGTCTCGTCTGAAACATCCTGGAGAATCTTTATGGGTGCCTCTCCAGTAACGCGTCCCATCATCTGACAGTAGTTGTGCTGCTCGCCGTCCATCTCCTCCTTGTAGAAGCTGGGAAAAGAGGAAGGTTAATAAGATCATTCGAAATATAGATTGCAACGACTTGCCTCAGGACGTCATTAAGGAAGTTGGTGAAAACAAGAATCTCCGGGATGGCTTGAACATAGTCCACAACATCAGGATGGTCTTTCTTGGGGAAGCAGGCATATGCGTAAAAGCCGGAGATACCTATATTGTGTCAAAGGATCAATGTCAGGAACTCATCCTGCTCAAAAAGGCACGAACCGCTGAGATTCCGCACGTAGTAAGGCCAGAGCTTAGCGTCAGTACTCTGGGGTATGCCTTTGCTGAGCGAACGGACTTCGAGACAGCTGCCGGCAATGAAGGTGACAGACGACATGACCATGGCGTCTGCGACGTAGGGCTCGTAGTGATCATAGAGCCGCAACATGAAGTGAGCGTAGCAGTCGAGAACTGGGTGAAGCTGGGGCTTCCGAGCGTGGAAGCGACCCTGGAATGCGGTGAGTGGCTCGAGAATGTCGTCCGCAACATTGTCCATCCACTTCATGCCACTGAGCGAATGACAAGAATTTAGTTTTCCCTCCTTTACGAGTAAAAATATCACAAACGCTGTGCAGATTGCAATTACAATCTTAAGATCGAACTCATGCGCCGGATAGAAGAGCTGTGTTGAAAAGAAACATCATCGCCTGTCAGGAGAGGAAGTGGAGGGCCAAGAAGAGCAGACATACTTCGGCTGCCGCCGTCCCGACATCGGCACACTTCAAAAAGCCATCGGAAGCGGCGCCAATATTCCACGAGTCCAGCTCGTCGAGAACCGCCTTACGAAGGGTTGGATCTCTCGGAAAGTCTGGAGGAGAGTAGTCAAGGCCGCGAATAAAGTTAGCGGCGATGTTGAGGATCTGTTCTCCATGTTCCATATTGCTAGCCTTCCCGGTCGCCTTTGATGGAAGAACACCATTGTAGTGGCTGTCGTCGGCCAAGACACCGTTGAGGTTGAATTCATCTATTTTGGCGGCCATTCCGTTCCGTGTTATGCTGGTTCAGATAAAGTTTCGTGGGTGTGGTGAAGAAGAGAGTAGAAAGGCAACAAAGTCTTAAAGCTTTATGCAGATAGCCGTATCGCTCACGACAGACTGTGTCTCTGTAAAAATGAGTAACATACTTCCTGTTCCTTCGACTTTTAATAGTCTCCGAGTCGAAGTTGTGCCGGAACCCACTGTCGGCACGCTAACAAGATTTCTTATCATACCAAGCTTCGTGAGCCTAGGGCTCGTTACCGTATGAAGTGGCTCGTCCGGGTGAAGAAACAGCTTTCCTTGCGGGAGTAGCAAGTAAGCAAGTTTGAGTGAGTAGCGAGGCCATGATCGTTCTTGTTTACTAAATTAGGCGTTGCCTTACATAAGTGATAGCGATATTATCCGCATAAAAGTTGCCGCCAGAAAGTTGCCGCCATCATCCATGTGCGTTATGGGCGCGCTTATTCCTTGTCGATGGCTGGCTTATCCACTGCTCAAGGGCTCACTATCCACATCTATTCTCCGAGGATCTTACTATGGTCCACTTCATGCAAGGCGACTCTTGGAGCGGGCTCCTCGGCTCCCTTTGTCGTCAATCCCGGTGGCTCCGGACTTGTTTTCTATACACGCACATACCAATCGTCCGAAACTCTTGCCGTGAGCCTCGCTCGACCTCACTGGACCCAGGCCGCTTGTCGAAGCGGTGAGTACTCTGGTCCAAAACGCAAGACCTACTCGTGTCTATGCTGGGAGATTTTTTAACCACGCGGCTGCCTCGGAATTCCACTGGCTGTCTCAGTATTCGGTCGATCCTTACCTCTCAATGACGCATCTGTCAGATTGACCCTAGCTCGGGTATCCCCCCACAAATACTTTTTACTGGGATTGAAACCGCCAGATCCTTGATAGGTGACCCCCAAAGCTGTGAAACCACTCCTACACACCTGCATCGCTCACCGACTGAATCACACATCGACATCATTTTCAACATGATTCCTGAAGTCCTTCTGGTCATTCCTGTAGCCGTTTTTCTCGCCATCCGCTGGAACAACAAACGTAGTCGCGACGATGTTGCCCGTGTGCCAGGGCCCAAGAGCGATTCGTTTCTATCTGGTGAGTGCTGGAGTTATTTTCTCCATATGCTGTGACTTACTGCCAAGGATGTCATTGCAGGTAACATGCAAACACTAGCAGCAGCCTCTAGTGACGCAGCTGCACTCGCCTGGACGAATATCTATGGCGGCGTCACGAAGCTTCACGGCGTTCTGGGTGTTCAGCGCCACGTGCTCCTTGTCTCTGACCCTGCCGCACTTCGCCGCATCTTCGGATCGGCAAGTGGCCAATGGGATCGAACTGCTCGCGATCTGGCTTCATTCAAAGACAAGTTTGGGCCAGGCATCGCCGCTGTTGAAGGCGCTGATCACGTCCGGCAGCGTCGCATCATCTCTCAGGCTCTGAATCCTGCAGAGGTTCGCGGGATGATCTCGCCTGTTCAGGCAGCCTCAACGACTGTGAGTATACTCGCAAGCTCATGCGCATCCGTGCTGATAGTCTTGCCGCAGACCCGTAACGCTCTGCGAAAAGTATGTACCAGCCCTAAGACGAAGTTAGACATGCTCGACTGGTCTCGGCGCTGCGCTTTGGACTCTTTAACGATGTTTGCTTTCGGTACAACGGTCAATGCAGTGGAAGATCCCGAGAAGGGCCATGATCTCCTACACACTTTCGATGCCATGCTGTGAGTTGCTAACATACTAAAAAGTCCCTATTTACCGACGCATCTGTACTGAATAGTGAGGATTGCATTGGGGTGACCGATCCTCTCCGATATTGGCTTCGTGACACGGCAGCGTCTGGTATATATCCCAGCTTGGCAGGGCTAGCGCTGTTGGACTACAACTTCTTCCGCTCGGCTTTCAGTACTTTCAAAAGGCTCGCACAATTCAGTGTATGGGTTCGCACCGACAGGGAAGAGAACGGCAGCCTCGGTGGCGGAAATGATCTACTCAGTGCCTTAGGTTTGTATGGAATTCCAAATGAGACATTGCACTTGCTGATTGGTATTCAAACAGAGAAAGCGAGTAAGGAAGAGAGTAGCAAGTACAAGCTCAGCGACAAGGAGATTGCAGGGCAAATTGGGTACGCATGAGTTCCAGCCTTCATACGGATATTGTGCTGATCGATGCTCGGCCCCCAGCCAAATTCTCTTTGCAGGTAAGCTTGCTCACCGTCTACCTTTCGCCCAGCACGTTTCAACTTTTTTCTAGGTCACGACACTGTTTCCACTACCTTAGCAACGATACTCAATGACCTGGCTACCTATCCCAAAATCCAAGACCGTCTTCGCGATGAGATCATGGCGAAGAAAGCCGACCTAGGCGACGAGGACGCACCGTTCACTCAAGACGACTACGACAGCATGCCTTATCTCAATGCTGTGATCAAAGTACGCTTTCTCTCTCCCTCCCCCCTGAATCCAGCTGACGAGTTATGTCAGGAATCGATGCGTCTCAACCCCGTACTCGGACAGACGTCGCGTGTGAACCGTGCGGACGATGTCCTACCTCTCACCACGCCCATCCAAGGTACCGACGGTAAAATGCTCAGTCAAATCGCAGTCAGCAAGGGAACCTGGGTTGTCATTGATGTCGCATCCTCTAACCGACGGAAAGACGTGTGGGGCGAGGATGCGGATAAGTTCAACCCGGACCGGTGGCTGCGGACGGGGAAGGCTGCCCTGCCGATGGCGAAGACCCCTGGCGCGGTGTATGGGTCTTTGCTTGGTTTCATGGCTGGCAGTACGTCTCGATGTATTTCATGCCCGTTCTTGGTTACTCACTAAATGCTGTTATCTGTAGACCGCACTTGCCCCGGGTCAGCCTTGATGCCTGTTCCTCATACCGGCTTGAACTGACATACTTTCTCACAGATGGCGTATTGCTGTGCTTGAGCTGCAGGTTTTCGTATGCGACATGGTCCAAGGCTTCCGCATTCACCCTGTTCCTGGTGTTCGTATCGAGCGCGAGTTCCATGGTGTTTCTATTCTCAAGGTGCGTCTTGACCTGCTTGCCTTTGATGATATCACCCTGACCATCGTACCAGGATGTCAAGAACCCAGTGAGGGGTGGTGAAGTGCCGTTGTTCATGGAAGCGTTGTCGTAAACTTATTTGCTTAGCTCTACAATTGACTCGAGATATATGCAGGACTTGTGTAATGACGATAATGATTCTCAATCTGTCGCTCTTGAAAGCTGTTACCATAACTACTGAACGGTTCGATACTATCCTGTGTTATCATTGGTCAACTACGCCACCGTCACCGCGAGCCCAATCATGATTACTCACTGACGCGGCCTCTCATTGTCCATTCCAACTATACAAACCCCGCCCGTTGTAACGTTCGGTCTGTAAGTGAACGCGACACTCCTACTGACTAGCCGTTGCGATCCGTGAATTACATGTGCTTGGAAAATCGAAGCGGGCACGGCGCCACATCTCATCATGATGCCGTTGGGGGGCGGCGAGATGGCTCGTCAACGTGTTCACTCGCATACTCAGCAGGTGTAGGAACTGGTGACACGGGGTCCACCTCTAACATATCGCGTAGAATAGGACCCACATGGGCTACCCCCGCAGGTCATAAGATATATGGATGCAAAAAAAAAAAAAAAAACATCATGATCAGTGCTTTTGCTGATCGCTGCCGAGTCTCATAACAACACCAAGTAAAGACTGGGCGTATACCCCAAGTCCCGAACGGATGAAACAAACAAGGTCTCGGCTGTATTGCGGTGACCTGAGAGGTTCGGACGTGGATCACCAGCATCACACAGATAGTGAACATTCTTTTCGGTGCTTCTCTCAGTCCTTTTGTGTTGTCTCCGGCCCGTCTTCAGGTTTTCGCCACGGGGTTTTCTTGTTCCGCATCGCTTTAACCTGCACGACCTGGTTCGAAACATCTAGGACAACAGAGGACAACTCCTATCTATACCGAGTAACATGAGAGTTGCTCGCAAATCTCGAGGCTTTGGGGCACATAACTGGCACGATGCAATCAGTTGCTTTGACATGCTCACTAAATAGAAATTACAATCTGCAGATCAGAGATACTGTATTTACATAAGGAGCACTCTCTTTTGAGATAGCTAAAAATTCAGGATCCAATCTAGAAATCTGTAGCCAAGCGCGGCAAGAAGTGAAGATGTGATGAAAAAGTGTCGTCTCCACTTCGCATCTATTTCGACGCATTAGACATCGGCAGCAGCAAAGCAAGGTCCTTATCGGTATCCTGCCACTCCCGCTTAGCGACCTTCTCGTGATTCGGGCTGCGCGCCTCAAAGACAGCCGGGAACTGTTTCGGCGCCGTACCTGAAAAATGGGGTTTGGTCAGAGATCGTTATCGCGGCCCGTTAAGAAATCACGGGGGCCTACCAAACTATGGAAAAGACAGTCTCATCAGCAACACGCCACGCAATGAGGTGATTACGAGATACGTACGTCGGGAATGAAAGCCGAATCGTCAGAGACGTAGTTGTAGCCGGACGCGCGACGGATGTTGAATGTCCAGAGCCACATGGCGACGTTTGCCCAGAGGGAGCGCTCAGCGAAGGGGGAGCCGGGGCAAGCTACGTGAAATCAATACATATAGGTCATCGTGGGCGGAAACGAAAGCAACATACTACGGCGTCCCCAGCCAAAGGCAGTCGTCGAGTAATCGCCCTTCAATTGGCCGTCTTCGGTGAGCCAACGCTCGGGCTTGAAGGTATCGGGGTCGGGGTAAACAGAGGGGTCGTGCTCGATGATCCTATAGATGGAGACATGGATGAGATTTAGTATCAAAAGACGATGGGCAGACGAACCATGGTACACCAATTATGGTACTGCCTTTCGGGATATAGTACTCCTGGCCGTTATACTCCACCACATCGTCCTCAGTCGTTTTGTGGGGGATGGCGAATCTACGAGTTACTCGATTAGGACAACGAAGGGGCAGGACAAATTGAAGATCTACCTCGCGGCCGGACGCCAACGGAGAACCTCTGACATATGGAGTTACTATAGAACTTTGAGGATTAGGGCAAGAAGGTATCTCACCACGGCAGACGGCATCAATGTAAGGCATATGTTCGCGGTCGGAGAAGTTCGGGAGTCGGTCATGCCCGACCACGGCATCGAGCTGAGCTTGGGCTGTCTTTATCCATTCTGGGTGGCACATGCATGCAAGCACGAAGACTTGCAGTCCTGTGGCGGTCTATAATAAGGTGTCAGTTCAAAGCTACGATGGGGTTAGATATTAGAAAGGACGGACAGAGTGAGCGGCGGCCTGGCAATTTATTATCAGTATTTATGTTACTAGGGTGAATTGAAATGTCCATACGATTGCGAAGAGGTTCAGGAGTTCGCGATGATCTCCGTGGCTGTTGTCCTTGCCACCGAAGTATTGTGCCCACCTGATAAACACATAAGTACATTGGTAACGTGCGTGTCGCAAGTAAGATAGACCCACGTGTCCAAGCCAGAGTTCTTGCCCTCAATTGCCTCCCTCGCGAAATTGCCATAGACTTCCTCCTCCTTTGCCCTGAATTGGGCCGCACGCTTGCGCCACGGCATGGGACCGGGTATCAGATCCAGGAAGGGGAAGATGTTGATGATGGAAGCGGCCTGATAAGGAAATGATCAGCGCCGCTATTTACTCTCCGGGAGGAAGCGCACATTGGAGATAGAAAGCCCGAACTCATCATTGAGCTGAACGAAAATGTCAGCTGTCACGCTTGCCTCGAGATCAAAGATAACTGACGTTGACAATATCTTTCATTGCTTGCTCTTTCCCGGATGTAAATTGAACACCGAACATCGCGGAGATGATTATGCTTGTTGAAAATCTGTAACCAGAATTCAGCGAATGACGTATAAGCCTGATCCAGAAAAACGTTACCTATCAATGTGGTGATACCAGCTAAACAGAGGTCTGAGTAAGGTTGTCAACCGGATATTAGGCGTTTAGATACACCTTTCAGGGTTTTCCATGATGCGTTGAGTCGTCAACATGGCTTCATAACGGTGAAGTGCCTGGGTTCGGCCAGCACGAACACTGCTCATGACCTGGGTCGTGAGCTTTCTTCCAAGACGGAATGTTGCGCCAGGGTCAGAAAAGCCCCAATATCTGTGTTGGATGTAGTGTTAACATCTGCGTGCATTGACAAGAGGCGGAAACTGACTTTGCATCGGGGTCAACGTATTTGTTCTAACAAAGTGGAGTCAGATGGTAAGAAGAAAATAGCACGATAGTAGGCGCACCATGTAAGGCTCGACTGGTCGGCCGGAGTACTTCGCAGATCGCTTGTCGAGCAGTTCGCGCGCGAGGTTTCCGTCGCCGATTACGATGACGGTCTACATTGATTGAAATTAACACCTTCTTTTTTTCCCACAGCCAAAGATATTGATACGCACCGTGCCCAACAGTTTCAAAGTTACGAGGCCACCATATTCCTTGTACAGACGGCGAAAGTACGTCGCAAGATGCTGAAACAGTTCCACAATCAGCATTAACCCTCCTCAAAGCAGCTCGATTCATGTTACCTCAGTCGGGACTTGCAGAACATTCCCTAGAATAGGTAAACCGCTGGGGCCTGGGGGTAGTTTACGGCCTGGACTCGAGGTAGAGCGAGCATAGACGGCGCCAAGAGTGATCAAGAAGATAGCGCCAACGGAGACCAGCTGGAGAGGTTGGGCGCTGTCCAGCATTTCAATACTTTGGAGATGAAGGTTGGGCAAGGGGAGGCGAGAGAAGACTGAGTCGGTAAGGGGGCAAGTAGCAGAGGCTACTGGTCAGAACGTGGACTATTTGTGGTGGGTCCGCCGGGGATAGTTATAACCAGACCTCCGCGCTTTCTGCCCTAGAGTTATCATTTCCATACCGTAAGAAGTGGCTCGTCTGGTTGAGGAGGAGTTACGCGGTTGTAGGCGATACGCAAGTACGTTCGGGTCGCGGGTCGTGTGCAAGGTGTTTACGTAAGTGATAGCTATCTGTTATTGATCCCCACCCACTCACAGCCTTTTCTTCCTCCTCACCATGACCAACGTCGGCAACAGCAGCTAGGCGATCCAACTATCCACATCCACCGTCCGGTCTCCACGTTCGGCACGGTGCCGACTTAGAATATTACTCGTGTCTCTCTTCGAAGTTCATGATGCTTGCCAATTCATTGACCGCGGCTACCTCGGCTTCAGGTCCTGATTGCGCAGCCCCATCCCTCGTCAGAACCTCTGACTTCCCTGAACACCCATCAAGCGGCAATTGTATCTCTCCACATAGAAAACCGCTCATTGTCTCCGTCTTGTTGCGTTACAGGCGATCGTTTGACCGCGGTTTTGTCGGATACCCATTACACGGCACATCTGGACTCAGTGATCCTTGTCTGGAGGTTATCTTCGCGTGGTTTGGTCTCCAGGAGCCGAGTAGAGGATGATGCGGCTTCTCAAACCCAAGCGAGTGCAATCTCATAAGTCGAAGGACCTGTCTTCCTACAAAGACCCGTGTCTCCCACAAGTCGACAATCCGGCCGTTGCCTCATCAACACTTTCCTGATCCCTCTGCTTCTTACTCTCCGACTCCTCTACACTAAGCCACAGGCTCAAAATGTTAGACGCGGCTCTACCTCAGCAGTTGGCCATTGCCGCTGGTATCGTCTTGGTCACCCTCGGTGCAATCTACGCTCGCTCGACCTCGAACTCAGGCCGTAAACTTCCTCCAGGCCCTCCAGGAATACCTTTTCTCGGAAATGTTTTACAACTGCCTGGCGGAGTACGTGTATAGCATATGCAGCCCTACCATTGACCAATATCTACTCCCATAGCATTTGGCTACATACTTCAGGACTCAGCTCGAAAAGTATGGCGGCCTCGTATATTTGAACTTGGCCGGAAACGTAAGTTTGGCTCCCACGTTACTTTATCTCTGGTACTGAATGAGCAACGGACAGCCTGTGATTCTGATCGGAGACGTCAAACTCGCCAAGGAGATTCTCGAAAGGCGAGCAGCCAAGTTCTCCTCCCGTCCGGTCGTGCCCTACGTCGTATGTGCCCATTCTATTTCTGTGTATCGAATGGCAATCGCTCAAATCTTATCAGCGTAACCATGTCGATCCGACGATGGCATACTGGGGCGTTTGTGAACAGGGAGAGAGCCACCGCATTGGAAGAAAATTGACCGCAGGACTCATGTCCGATGTGCGGGCTGGGAAGACGGAGAGTCTACAGGAGTTCGAGGCTATCCTGACCACGAAGAGTCTCATAGAAGATAGCGGAAAGGATTGGTTCCACCACTTGGATCGGTATGCCTTTTCGTTCTTAGCTGCACCCGAAACGAGACCTAATAACGTTAACCTTTCTCAATGCCAGTGTCTCGGCTAGCATGGTCCTTGCAGCTGGATTCGGCATGCACTGTCCAACAGGCCACGAGCCTGAGCTCAAAGAGATTATCTCTGTGAGTCCAGATAGATCCAGATAGAGGTCGCTAGCTCACCGCTATGGATCAGGTCATCGCCCAATTCGTCAGTCTGGCCACCCCCTCGGCTAGCATCATCAACGTCCTACCCTTCCTCGACAAAATCCCTGGACCGATGCCATGGAAAACTCGTGCGGCTAAGTACCGCAAGCGAGAGGACGATATCTACAACAAAATTATCAACGAGGCGGTATCGGGCAAGGCCTCAGGCATGAACACGTGCGTCCTCTTGCAAACAACTACAGAGCTTAAGATGTTCAAATGAGCTTCACAGTTGGGCTGCACAGTTCGCAAGCGAAGACAAGCCCGAAGGAGACCAGCGTCGTCTCATGAACCAATTCACTGGCGTGAGTCCAGATTTTCCTCTTCTTAGCCAATGTATCTGACGCGCAAGGTGACCTTTCAGGCAGCTATTGAGACTGTAGGGGCTTTACTATCTCACCTCGACTACACTTACTAATCTGCAGCACAACAGACCGCACTTTCTCTCCAGGTCTTCATCCTCGCCTGCCTTCGTTACCCTGAATGGATTCCCAGAGCGCAAAAGGAGATCGATGCCGTAGTGGGCGAGGATCGCCTGCCAACCTTCAAGGACCGTCCATACCTCCCCTATGTGGAAGCTATTGTACGCGGTATGTTTGCTCGCCTCCCTCAGCGTTCGAACAAAGAATAACGGTCATTCAATTCGCAGAAACGCTCCGATGGCGTCCCGCAGGTGTGTTACATCACCGTAAAATTTGCGATACCTGACTAATTCCGATACATAGCTCGCTTCGGTGTGCCCCACATGTCTACCGAGAGCGACGTTGTCGAATACGAGGGGCAAGAGTACTTCATCCCAAAGGGCAGCATCATCTTCGCCGTTCCCTGGTTAGCTTTTCTTCAAGACGAGGTGATACTGTACTAACAGATCAAATGCAGGGCGATCGAGCATGAAGAGAAAAGGTTCGTTGATCGCGACCGATTCGAGCCGGCTCGGTTCCTCGACGCCAAGGGCAACCTCAAAGCCGACTACGAGACGAGCGCCTTTGGATTCGGACGACGCAGTAAGTATCATTGAGCTACGTCTCATGATGTCTGCTTCATAGATGGCTCATCGCGATGCAACAGTGTGCCCGGGCGTTCCGTTCGCTGAGCGCTCGATGTGGATCAACATCGCCATCATCCTTTGGACCTTCAACATCCGCAAGTCCAAGGAGCTGGATCCCAAGACAGGCAAGCCGTTCACCTACAGTGATACCGACGCGGCGTTCAGTGGAGAGGTACGTGGCTGTCATTCTTCTTTTAGCAGGTGACGTCGTTGACGGCATTGTGCACACAGTTCTCGAGTGCACCCTTCAAGTTCCCTGCTGTCTTCGAGCCGCGCTCGCCGCAACGCGCGGAAGTGGCCAAGCGGGAGTGGGCGGAGTGCGAGAAGGACCTCAATGTTTTGTTGCCCCAGGCAAAGGAGAAGTAGGTAAAGTCAGGCTTATACAGGCCTTTGCTATTGACTCGAGGGAGCTTCTATGTTTGAATCTCAAATTACGACCGTTCACATATCATCCTATCTTTTGTATCGTATGTATGATCCTTATCTCACTTCATACTCCAAGTTGCGTCTGATGATCTCAGCTCATTTCTGTCACTTGGTACGGCCGCTATAGACTACATGGTCGTACATGTCGTTGTATCTACTCTTTCGTGAATCTCATGCGAATTGAGTTCTTTGAAATGATGCCAACGCCGGCGCCATGGACTCATTGGGCTATACTTTCAACCCATCAGGTTGACAGAGTCCGGCATCGCAGACTTCGAGGCACTTTGAAGCAGCATCTGATATAATAATGATCATAGGAACGACACGTAACACGTAAGTACTTGACTGCAACGCCGAGAAAGGGCAAGGTGAGGCAAAATTACACGGCACGATCCCACTGAGGAACGCAGGACGCGGAATCGATGATGATTCAGAGGGGTCGAAAGGTTTAAACTCAGCGACCTTCACATGCAGCACATACATACGTCCACGATACCGTAGCTCGCTGGAATAGGAATCGCGTCTCAATCAAACTGGAGGTATCCGGGGTCAGAATCTATAGATAGTAGCACTTGAATTTCTAAGAACTGCCTAAGGCCTTCAAGAACCGCGTCGCATTCAGACTATGTGTTTTGCAAGACGCCTCCACCTTCGATCGTCATTCCGCTATGGTTTAGTCGAGAAAAAATACATTATACTCCAAGCATTTTAATGATAAAAGAAGCCATCTTATGTAAAGTCTAAGACGAAAGTTATTCTTTAGGGAGAGCCTGCCTTCAGGCACTCGGGGGTAGCAGGACTTTTCTACCTAGCACAGTACCAGAACGCAGCTCATCAAGGACATCATTGACCTCATCGAGACGATGGCTCGAGACCACTGGAGTGACAGCACCCTGCGAAAGAATTTCAGATGCTTGCTAGGATGTAAGGGAAACAGCGGCGTACCGTCCGGTACAGCTCCAGGACATCCTCGAGATCTTTCCTAGTGCCATATTGGGGTGTCGTGACTGCCACGTTATTCAGTTCCTGGTTAGACGGGGAAATGTATAGGTAGATGCTTACTCGTCAGATTGTATGTGAGGGTGTCGAGTGTCGAGAATTCAAGCTTGTCGTTGGTCAGGCCGGCCTATGGTGATCCCATGTCAGTCAAGTAGAGGGTTACTGTCGGGGAATAGACATACTACGACAAGGCGAGGATTGGCGGGGAAAGATTTGTTATTGCCTCGTAGTGCGGCTTTGCAACTCTCAAATGCTGTTGAATGTTCAGTTTACTACATGGCCACGCGACATTGATAGCTTACTTGAGCTACGAGCGACAAAATCCATGGCCACATCGACAGTGAAACCCTCAGCAATCTTGGCTGTTAGCTCATCTGGGCTGAAAGCTTCGACGGCCCCGAGCTTGATCGCGAGCTCACGAGCCGTTGGTTTGGGGTCACATGCGTACACTGTAGACCGCATGATTGAGCTTTAACCATTAGTTAATTTTCTGTCACTTACCAGTCGCACCGAAATGCGCAGCAATTTGCACGGCTTGATGACCAAGACCTCCAACGCCAATGACAAGCACCGACCTTTTGCTTGTCCCGTCAATCTGCACATGCTCAGTATATGATGAGATCTTGGAACGGACGCACACACCTGTGCAGATGTGACGACGAATTTGTACGCATTGATCCCAGCGTCAGCTGCTACAGCTGCAAGCTCGGCCGACACGCCGTCGGGCTGCGAATGATTATAAGCACTCATTCAGAAGGATTATATATCATTGAGCTTACCACAGCGACAAGCTGGTCTTCTCGAACCAGTACATACTCCGCAAATCCGCCGTCGCCGCTTGCGCCCGGCGAATCGAAGAGCGCCGGCATACCGTGAAGAGACTGCGCGGTCGGCGTTATCGCAGCGACGGCATATAGACCCCCCTGCTTGATCGATGCATCTTTGACGCCTTGACCAATTCTAAAGTGTACGTTTAGGATCAGTATCAAGGCGCATCAAAGATCCCGCCGAAAGGCTTACTCAACGACGTGGCCGGAAATTTCATGCCCGAGGACCAGAGGAATCGGTAGAACATTTCCGTCAATGAACATAATATCAGAGTGACACACTAGAAGATC
This sequence comes from Lyophyllum atratum, assembly GCA_014905825.1. Lineage (NCBI taxonomy): Eukaryota > Fungi > Basidiomycota > Agaricomycetes > Agaricales > Lyophyllaceae > Lyophyllum > Lyophyllum atratum. The sequence continues at coordinate 162,727 of JACGCN010000027.1, read as the reverse complement.
GACAGGTCAGTAACATACAGAAGAGCATTCGTCATCCACTCACCTCCGCAAGCGGCGACTTTCAGAAGGACCTGGCCTGGGCCGGCGGAAGGTACTAGGTGCTTCTCCTTTAGAGCGAGCCGCGTCTCACCAGGCTGAAATTGCGCGGCAAGCATCGTCGTAGCTGTAGCCATGTAAACAGGTGTAGAAAAGTGCAGGTAGAGATAAGTCGTTTGTTGGATACAGACTCCCGAGACGTAGCCGGCACATATGTCTACGACCCGCGACTTATAAGTCGAATTCGACTAGAGCCGCGCTTATTGTGGCCTTTCCGTGATAGGAGATCGTCTTCAGGCAACGGTGCCACCGGGTTAACTCCTGGGTGGACGGTAGTATTCGAGATCCACGACTCGACGTAGCGGCGGCTGAAAACTTGCCTCCAGACGAGTGCGGCATTCCATGTGGAACAGAGCACTAGCCATTGGACCAACGAATTTACTGAGGTCGTGATAAGCGTCTTTTTTTCGGGTGATGGTGAACTAGTTGTGCCAGCGGCGCGGACTTGAATCCGAACCACGGTAGTAAGATTTGTATCACTTTGTACGGTCACCTCCTCCTCACCCACATACTCGCAACCTCCCAGCCGGGTTACCAACTCGATGCGCAGCAGCCCTCCCGCACCGGCAAGATGACCTCACATGGCACGCCGAATCGCATCCACACTGCCACAGAGATGCTCCAGAATCCTGCCATGTCCCAACAAAACGCAACATCGCTATCGTAATAGTATAGCTCATGAAAGAATAGGGTAGATCTTATGTGGGAAAATTCGTTGTGATGCGTTTCTAGCACACCGACCCTACGGTGTAAACTACGGACCCCAGCAGTCTATCCAATCCTAGCATACAATTGCTCCGAGGCGTTTCCGGGATGCACCATGAGGTTCATCAAAGCCGCTGCCGCCGAACAAACAGTGCGTCCAGCGCACAGTGGCCGTCTCAGTCCGCCTGACCCGCACCACCACCGCTATGCCCACCGACCCTAACCTCAGCCATAACTCCTCAAACCGCCTTTTGAGCTCCTGACTTTCTAAGATACCTGCTATTGCAGGCACTCTTGGTTACAGGAGCCATTCTCGTGCAGAGGGCAGGTGAATGGACAAACATACGAGCGAGCGTGGCAGCATGGCAGGCGAGCAGATGGATGGGCGAAAACCCGTGATGGACAGGAATGAACGTACGGGAGCGTATAGTACGGATTCGGGGTGTGTAGTAAGTCCGAGACCTCATTTAATATCACAGAGGTCCAACTCCTTTTCCCGCACATTCAGGCGTGCGGTCGCTTCTTCCTCTATAGGTTTCACATCTTTCTGTTGCTTTTACGAATGCTTGTACCTGCGTTTCCAGGTAGATCTTCTCTGGGTTTCCATCTCCGTCGCCTTCGCTCATGTCCCGTTCACAGCCACCTGCTTGGTTCGAAGCCCTTTGTTCGTCGCTGCTCGCACCTTGTGCATATCCGGGTGGGGCCAATCAGCCAGAGTAATGGACGATTGAGATCCGAGGCGGTCGGCTTCAGCGCTTCGACAAGACTACGCGTACGCTCGGCACAGAGAGAAGCGTCGCAGCAGGCACTCGGTGTATTCAAGGGAAGGTGATGTGGTCCTAGGGTCCACCTGGAAAAGCACGCTATTCCTCTCGACAATCACGATTTGGCTCAAAGTGGATTCATAACAGAAGGACGGCTTATGGAGATCCGCGGAGATCCCGACAATAACGACAGAGACCTTACGAATATGGAGTGACAACAAGGGCGAAGTTGATATCAGTACGCGCGGCTAAGCAGACCCTCGGCAGCTACTCAGCATTCGAGAAAACAAAGTGGCTGTAGAGCCTATCTGCGAAGCATGCCGCATTGAGTACATCCCTAGTCTCAAAGGCCAATCACGATTTTCAGAGTGGGGCTCTGGATGATCGGCCCGGAGCGAGGACCCAGTATATCTTGTCTCAACACCTTCCAGATCTACTCTCAACAGCTCCTTACACACCCTACAACCGAACTTGCACACTACGACTTCCAACATGGTCTGGGATAACAACACACACGCGATGGAGGTTGCCGATACTTTCGCCGCTGAAATCAAGGGAAAGACAGGTCAGCCACGCCCCGTCTTCCTGATAAAACACGATCGTCTGATACTTGCCTTGCTCAGTGCTGGTAACCGGTGTGACTGCTGGCGGTTTGGGTGCCGAGGCAGCCCGTGTACTCGCGTTACATGGCGCAAACCTCATCCTAGCCGGTCGCAGCTCCAGCAAGTACGAATATCCATCACCATCATGCGTTCGCACCTGACAATTGTTGATCCAGGATTCAGGAGACTATCGCCAATATCGAGAAGGAGGCCCCCAACACGAAGACCACCGAGCTGATCCTTGACCTTAACTCGCAGAAGGCGGTCCGCAAGGCGGCTGATGAAATTCTCGCCTACCCCGGCCCCATCGACGTTGTCATCCTGAACGCTGGCATCGTACGTCATTTCCGCGACAAGGTCGAGAGTGACGGCTGAACCGTCAATTTGAACAGATGGGCACACCCTATGAAAAGACTGAGGATGGACTTGAATCTCAGTTTGGCAACAACCACATCGGCAACTTCCTCTTCACCAACCTCATCTTGCCCAAGGTTCTCGAGTCAAAGGCACCCCGAGTCGTGTCCGTCGCTTCCGTTGGGCACTTCTGGGGCGGTGTCCGCTTTGAGGTATGCTAAATTTGACTTCTTGAAGCTGCCTATTCACCTTGAGCCTGCGATAGGACTACGGATTCGAAGACGGTAAAACCTACGATAAATGGATTGCATAGTAAGCCAAGATCATTTGCGCACTTGTGGGACAAAGCTGACATCAGGTGCTCTTGTAGCGGCCAGAGCAAGACGGCAAGTCCTAACGTACAAGGAAGCGGCTTGAAACGCAACTCATCTCCTTTATGTATAGGCCAACATCTTGTTCGCCGTTGAGCTCGCCGAACGCTACAAGAACACCAACCTGAAGGCCTTCTCCCTCCACGTACGCGTTTCAACGCATGATACCTCATGCAACCGTCGCTGATCTCTGTGCCCGCTAGCCTGGAGGTGCCAACACTGGTCTCCACAAGCACATGACCGCCGAGGACTACATCAAGTTCGCCGATTACTACAACCCTGATGGCACGCCAAAGGGTGACTGGGTCCGTTCGATCTCCCAGTGCACAGCGACGTGAGTGTCTTTGCTATCGATCACTATCACGGTCATCTCACAGTTACTGATGTACAGTCACATCGTCGCCGGCTTCGATCCTTCCATCGCTGGTATGTATTTCAGAGCCCCTGGTACCTGTACACTGCTTCCTAACATTCGATGGTCCTTCCAGACAAGAGTGGCTCGTACCTCACTGACTGCAAAGTCACCAACGAGGCAGCTGCGCCCTACGCGACCGATAAGGTAAAAATAATTCGCTTGGAGACAACCTCGCAAGGTCTTATATCTTGTCTTTAGGAAAATGCTGCCAAGCTATGGGCCTTGAGCGAGGAGCTCGTCGGCCAAAAGTTCTCTGCTTAAGGCTTGGACTTGGGAGGCACCTCATTCGAGGGTATCAGAGAGATCGTCAGTTTCTGTAACTTACATACCTAAAGTAGACCGTGGCTAGAAGTCATCATTATCTCTCGACCGTCGGGCGTGATGAGAATCTTAAGGCAAGGTTTGGAACCAAGAGGAGCCGGGACGCCATCAATTTCAATAACCCGGAACGCGTCAACAAATGTCAACAACGCGTATTTCCGTTAGGTACGTACCAAGTGAAGAGGCAACCGCGCCTCTCCAACGAACCACTCCACACAAATACAGGATTACTATTCCAGCCATTCTTATAACTTGGTACGATATTTAAGGGAAAAAAGAAGTATGAACAAAGTAAGTGCCGTAGGTAATAGGGGTAGGGGGTATGAGAAAGCTGGAATAATTTGAAGTTGCTGGCTGTTCGGAATCGTCGGTTTCGTTCAAGGATGCGTGAACTAGAGGCAGATAGTATGGCGGCAGAGAAAAAAAGCAAGGAAACAAAATGCCCAAAACATGTTCGGCGCCAACCCTATTCGTCTTTACCCTTTACTCCCTATTCTCCTCTTTCCTGGCCTCCTTGGCCTCCCTATAGCTTGCCGCATACGGCTGTGGGTACCACACAAAAACGTCAATATGCGCACAAGACACGGTTAAAAAGGTGAAAACATGACGGAACGACGTAGAGGTCGAAACACCGTGGGGAAGAATGAAACCAAAACGAATGCGAACGTACCTCTTTCTCCTCATCGCTCATACCGCGCCAGACCTCAGCAGCCTTCTTCGCCGCCACACTCACGGGCTGGTCTTTAAACTCGTCCGCATGACGCTGACGGTACGCATTCGCGAATCTACGTGACCATACATCAGTAAGCCAACAAACATGGGATACAAGACAGGAAACGCACAAGATGAACTGATTCGAGGGCCTCTTCGCCTCGGCCGGGCGGTGCGCGACGATGCGGGATTTGCCCCGCGCGAGACGGCGGCGGTTGAGCTCCTTCAGAATCTTAGGATCCAGCGATAGAATGAAGGCCTTGCGGTCTATCTTGATCTTGTCCCTCAGAGCCTGGGCCTCTGCATGGATTTTCTGTTTGAGATTGAGGGAGAGTCAGTCATCGACCACAATGAGCGGGAGGGGGGTTAGACAAGGTTACTAACCTCTTTCTCGGTCGATGAGAGTGTTTTCCACGTCTCTGCACCCTCTCGGGAGCGCTCTAAGAGGTTGTCGGCGGTGATCTTGGGGCGGTAGGGGTTGAAGTGCGCGGAAAGGAAGTGTGTAAAGTCTGAGGGACCGTGTTTTGGGACCTTCAGGCCGCGGGGGATGGTGACTGCACATAGTAAGACAAGAAATAATTTCGAAAGGAAATGAGCGTACTTTTCGCGGCTACGAGGTTGGTGCATGAACGTCAGTGTGGGTGTGAGGTGCGTGGAGAGATGAGACACGTACGTTTCGCGTCCTTCTTCTTCTTCTTCGGCTTGGCAGCGGCCTTCGTCGTTGACTTAGTCGAGGTCTTTCTGGATTTCGGTTTTTCTTCAATGTCAGTGGACTCGTTGGCATGGACCTTCGGGGGTTCGGCACGAAGGGCGCTTGTTAGGAAGAGACGCGTCTGAGCGTAAGAGACAATCTTTGCATGCGGACGCGCTGCCGTACGGGCGAGTACGGGGGCAAGTGGGACGCGGCGAGACGCGAGGCGGAGGGTAAGAAGGGATAGCATGGGCGGTAAAGACGAAAAATAGAATACCAACTCGAGGTGACGGTGGTGATGGAAACTCGTGTGACATGTCGGGTGACTGTGTGCGGATGATTGTTCCTGCTTTCCAGCACCGCGCGAACACCACATTGACCTCAGACGCGTACTACGACCATGTCGATGTTCCAAAACCCCTCCTCTGCAAATGCCTCCCCCATATCCGCGCCCCTCACCACCTCAGGGCTCCCGATCTCACAGCTCGAATCCCTCAAATTTAAAAGTAGCCAAATTATCGACTCGATCCAAAGCCTGCAGCGCACCATCGAGGCCGGACATATGGCCGCCATGCCTGCATGGCCCGACATCCTCTCCAAACACAACATCCTCCTCTCCCAGACCCACTCCTTCTCCATGGGCCTCAGTGGCACCCTCTCCGCCGCAGCCGCGTCCACAAGTGCACAGCTCGCCGCCCGCGGCGGCACTGCCCCACCCGCAGGAAACCTCCTCGAACGTGTAGCCTTGCACCCAAGCGCACCCATGCCAGACACCCAGCTAGATACCGAGGTGATACCGCTCCTACGCAACCAACAGACGACTGACGTCCTGCGCGACGAGAACGAAACCGTCCGCCGCCTCGCGGAACACATGACCACCCGGGGCTCGCTGGGTGTTCTAGGCGCCCCGCCCGCACAGAAGCAGCCGCAGTTCGGGATGGGTGCAAAGAAACCGGTGGAGTACGCGGACGTGCTAAGGGAGTGCGATGAGATAAGAGACGCGCATGATCGGCGCGTGGACCGCGCGGTGAGGGCGGTGCTGATGTTGAGGGAAAAGTATGAGTGGCGTGCGCGTGTGGAGGTGGAGGTAGAGGAGCCGGAGGAACTTGAGTGGGATCCGCGCGTACATCAGCAGGATATCGGTATGGGTGAGGATATGGGCGATGAGAATGGGGATGACGAGAACGGTGGGGGCGATGATGAGGATGACGCGATGAGGGAGAGTAATGGTGAACGGGATGGGGATGCGGGCATGGATGGGGATGCGGACGAGGATGGGAGCAGCGATGAGGACGAGGTGCAGGCGCTTGTGGATTCGGCCATGGACACGCAGTCGCCCGCCTCGCCGACAGTGCCGATGCCTGTGCCGAGTACACATACTGCGAGCGTATCGAGCAGTGGGATCGATATACCCATAGATCCTGCCTTAACATAAGAAACTACGCCACAGCACCGTAGGTTTCACGAAGTGCTTAGAACCTCACGACGTCGCAACACCGAGCACACTATTCGCGGCTGCATCGGAATTTTCGGTGCTTCCTTTGACCTTGACGCCAACTCGCCCTTGCACATCCTTCGCCTTCCAATCTACCGCTTGGCGGGCACCACAGCAACAATGTTTGCATACCACTCTCGGGCCCAGCTTACGCTCACATGCCGATCTTCCGAACCCTCGTTCTCGTCAGCGGTGCAGAGCACTGTATGGGCTGTACAGGTGACGAGCATTCCCACTTACTGTGCACGGGGGGTTTATATAATAAGCATGGTTTGTGTCTAAGAATGTCGAGGCGGTAGCGTCGTTCAAACTCATATTCCGGTAGAGTAGCCAGCTCAAAGGCGCGACAGGCTGGACTCTACTTAATCGAAGGCGTAGAAGGGAACCGTGGTGTACGTATCTAGTCTTATCTTCGAGCACGCACAACAGCCTGAGGTCAATCCACTCTCTTACGGGGCGTACGAAGGACAAATTACAGGTACGATGCGTACGTGACATGGTGGGTCTGCAAGACCGACATTCGCATGTTTCTCTAGAACGGTAGCGAGGCTTGAGGCTTCTCGTCGGATGTGGCAGCGAGTTGGACGGTATACTAGCCAGGCTCTCTGGCGGAACTAGTTCGAGCATGTAAATATCACGTATGGACTCTTCTTCGTGGCGTGAAACCTTGCTGCATCATTTGGAGGAAACCACAGCTCGCGCAAAAGACGCAGCCCTTTGTATCCTAACATGTCTGACCGCAAGGGGATATGTAATTTCTTCCGAACTCCGATCACGTCGACGCTGGCACTTCGCTTCGGTTTTTTCGAGGTTTTTTGCGTCGGGTCGTTGGTTGCTCCTCATCGACATCTCGCTGCGATTTATCCGTAGGTCCTTGCAATCGGAGGTGCTCCAGGTCCAAATCGCTGACTTCCAAGTTGTTGCGGACGCGGTATTGCACGATCCCGTTCCGATGGGACGCTCCATTCCTCCATAGGATGTTGTGGTCCAAAACGCGACAGATTTATGGAAGCACGGTATACGCAGGTCCGATCTATTTTGTCACCCAAATAAGGCAGGTAAAATCCCAGCGTGAAACTTTTACGTCGGAGCAGCTTCTATTCTCGGGCGGAGTGCGCGAAGTCCCTTCTTCGTGTCGCTCTTGCCATGGTGAACGCGACATGTACAACAAAACACGCATCTAAGACTCGCCAGTCCAACAAAGCTTCCATGAACGATCCCCGCCTTACCTGGGTCTATAAAGACATCCCCCTCTTGAACCGTGTTCTGATTCTGCACCCACAATGCGTGTCTCCGCCTGTGTAGTAGCCGTGTCTTCACTCGCGGCGCTTCTCCTTCCCTGTGTCGCTGCTATTAAGCCTTTTCCACGTTTTAAGGCCACGGAGAACGCCAAGTCACGCGCGAAAGCTAATTCCGCTACTTCTCAACGCCGCAGTCTTCGATTCACCACTCTAGCTCGGGCCAAAGTATCCTGCGAGATCAACGAGTCGATCTGTGGCGTTGTAGGGCACGAAAGTACAGAAGAGTACCAATGCTTGGACACCAGTACCACCGTTGAAAGCTGTACGTATCTGCCACCAACTAACCGCGGTCTGATACTGATGATAACTCCTTAGGCGGCGGTTGTATCACTCCTCATCCATTCTACGAGACTTATCGCTCCACGTCTGTAGGCATGCAGTGTGCCCGTCTGCCCGGCGTCATCACCGCGCAGTGTCGCGAGTCTCGATGCGTCGTTTCGCAGTGCAGCAAGGGCTTCCAGCCGAGCCCCGACAAGACTCGATGTGTGGCTATCCCCTCCACGACTGAACGCCTGCTGGTGAACACTGTGTTGTCTTTCCTTCGGTTTACAGGTGGTAAGCGCCAGACTGGAATAACGGAGCTTCCACCAGTCTTGCCTCCTCCTGGCGTCGACCCTTCGTCGATCAAGGAAAAGGTTTCCGCCCTCGCCAACTCAACCCTCCAACTCAAAGCCGCTGCGACGAATATCCTCGGCGACCCGTCGAATGTCACTAGTTTAGAGACTCCTCCGGGGGGCATCCCCATGGCGCCGAACTCCACCCTCATTGACCCGATTGTCCAGGCGCTGATAAGCCTCGTCGCCTCCTCTAACGCTTCCACTGCCGTCTCTAGCATTGCTAGCCTCGTCACTGCCAACGCCGCCGTTGCCAACACTCTCAGTGCCCTCCCTTCACCCCCCATTCCCAACATTCCCAATACCCTCCCTTCACCCCCCACTGCCAACATTCTCAATACCCTCCCTTCACCCCCCACTGGGCCTGAAACACTCCTCAGCCTCCTCGACGTTGTAGGAAAGGCCGGCCTCGACCTGAAGAACACGCCCGACCTCGAGAATAAACTCAACAGCGAGGTGCCTTTCGGGCTCGTCATGATCCTCGCAGACCTCGTGGGCGTTCTCAACGTCCCCGGATCTAAGCTTGACCTACGAGGAAAGGTCATCGAACTCGTGAAGCTCGTGCTCGGGTTACAAGCCCAAACAGCCGCGCTCCAAACGCTCCAGCCCAGCCTCCCCGCCGTCCCATCCCCCGGCCTCCCAGGCGGGCAGAACCTCCTCAGCACGGTCGTGCGTGCCGTGACACAGCTTCTGGGCGCACGCGGCCTGGGGGATGTGCTGAAGAACGTGGAGGGGTTGGCTGGGGCGACCACTGTCCTGGAGAACGCGTTGAAGGGATGTGGGTGTGTCGCTGCGCTTGGGTTGGGGGAGGTGGTGAAGGGTGTTGGGGAGTTGGGGGAGAAGGTGGTGGCGTTGAAGGGGTTTGTGGAGGAGAATAAGGATGTGGGGGTGCCGGATGGGGTGCCGGTGGTGGCGGATGCGGAGGTGCTGCAAGGAGCACTGGGTGTGAAGCCGGATGAGGTGTTACCGGCTTGAGTTGGCATGAACGCGCATTGCTTGCGTGATGTATATTATTGGTGAGTTTATTTATCATTCCTTCCGTATTTTTTCTAATAATAGGTGACGGTGACAGGCCTCTAGTTCTTGTACAATCATCTGAACCGAGTTTCTTGCTTTTGCCCCCGTCTTATCTGCTATCGTGACACCCACATTTCTGAACATGTACCATGATTTGAACTGCCTTAGTACAACTATATACACCTAACATATGTATGAAATACGATTTATGCTGTGATGAACGTGTTCTTTGCGACGGCTGGCAAAAATGGTAGCCCTGAGGCCAGGCTTCCATGGTGTCCGGAAAGCCGGTGATCAGACGTGCTTTCACTTGTCAGAACCCAACTGTCAGACTGAGACTGTCCGGTGTGTGAGCACTATAGTTCATTCGTTATGCCTCTGCTATTCCAGCGTTAAACCGCCTGAAATGTTGCCAATTGCCATCACCTCCCAATGACAAGATCTGTAGTGTTATAGTGGTCATAACTTCGTTTCTATTTCTTCGTCGGACGACGGTTTCGTGGTGGGAAACCCGAAAAAGCCGCAAGCCTCAAGTCAGCCCGCTACGAAGTCGGTATGGCGCTCACGGCTTCTTCCCGAGCTTTGAGGAAGTCATGGAAAGGGCATCGCGGGGTTCGAATTATTCCATTTCCGGAAGTTTAGTTGCGGTTTTGGGACATGATTGCGTCGAGCGATGTCGGTCCAGCCGTCCCGCAGACAGGTCTTTCTGCGCGTCACGATCGAAACTCCGCCTCTCCATGTCCAGAGTATCATATATAAAGTTCAGCGCGTCGATTTATTTCCCCCAGTTGCGCTCTTTCTGCCACTACCAGCAGCCGCTCGTTCGCTATTTCCCTCCGAGAAAAGCCCGTCGCACCGTCGACAATGCGCCTCGCCACCACATTCGTTTTTTCTGCTCTTGCCGCATGCATCCTCCCCGCTGTCGGCGCCATTAATTATCCGCGTGCTGGCTCTCTAGTCAAACCCGACGCCCACAAGGTTTCTACTCCCCAGGTCATCGTCCAGCGTCAATACCACACTCCCCGCGATCTCATCGACCTTTGTCTCTCCGTCGATGCCAGTGTCCTGGCTCCGATACTCGCGATAATCGATCCGCTCGCCGCCAAGGCGCATATCTGTTTATGTCTCCAGGTCCATGGCTTTGTCACACGATCTGGAAAGATACTTACTGTCATTTCTAACTAGGACCTCGATATCTTCCTTGATTCAGACATCGGCATTCTATTGGGCAAGCTCCTCGGCAAGAACAACCTCGTGGCTGCTATAAAGCTGCTGGTATGTGAATACTACATTTATACCAATGAGGGAGTAGTGCTGACGAGTCCCATGCAGATCAACACATCACACCACACCCAGCATTGTAACTTTCCAACGCACTCTCACCACACGTGCGTCGCCGGCAATCCATGCGCCTTCGAATGCGATCCACCCTACGTGAAGGCCGGCAAAAAATGCATTTGCCCTCCGTCCATGCTAGAATGCAACGGGATATGTGGCAGTTTCCCAAATGTGAGTAAATCCTGCATAAAACTACTCATTTAATCCACTCTTGGCATCTATCGCGCATATAGTTCAGCATACTGATTTCCATCCGCTTTCCAGGGCTGTGGCTCCGCTGTCCCGCATCATTACAAGCAAAGGAGCACTGTCGGACCGATCACTACGTTTGCCCAGGCGCAAGCATTCTGCCAGTCCAAGACCGTCTGCGGCATAGCTGAGCGCGAAGAGATAACCGCCTTTGAGTGCATCGATACCAGGGCTACCCTCGATAGCTGTAAGTGTGACAACATTCGAAGCCTATTCGCTGGTTGACCACTGTTCTAGGCGGAGGTTGTGTCACCCCACATCGCTTTAGGGATGCGACTTCGCCTTCGATCAAAGGAGTGGATTGCGGCCGTCTTCCCGGCGTGGTCACATCTAGCTGCTCTGACTCTCGCTGCATCGTCACACAATGCCGACAAGGATGGTACCGCGATGCTGCCAGCGACCAAAGCATGTGCGTCAAGGTCTCTGCAGGTCCCATAAATCGCACCTCTGGCTCGAGGATGAAGAAGGAAAGACGTGATGTCCTAGTGGACACTAAGATTGTCATCAACGCCGACCTAAGGGCGAAACTCAAAGCGTATGTCGGGCTAGTCATTAAGCTCACTGATGCCTTGCCATCCACGTCTGTCCCCGCTCCACCCATCCACCCTTCTACTCCAACTTCGCATCCCCCCATCGACCACGTGAATCTCATTGGTGCAGTAATTACAGTCACTGCTGATCTCCTCAACTCGCACACCGTCGTGGAGTTGGCTGGCAACGCGAAAACTATCGCCAATATCACCGTTCTCGTAGCAGAGGCATTGGGAGGATGCGGATGCGTTGATAGTCTCGGCCTCGGACAGCTCCTTCAGCAATTGGTCGAGGTCGTCGATGCTGCATTGGATATCAAGCACTGGTGTGGCAGCCATCCCATCGGCATGCCTGCTCCTCATCCACCGACGACCACCACGCCGAAGCCACCCGTCATTCCCAACACTTCGAGCGCACCGATAATTATTGATTTGGATGTCGAATTGAATAACCTTCTTTCGGCCGCGACAAATCATCAGATCAAAAACATCGGCCTGACTGCTACGGTCGACGACCTCCTTAGTGGCCTTGGATTGGGTCTGACGGCAAATGCGGTGGTTACCCTAGACTCAGAATTGTTGGCAAAGGTTCATATCCTTGTAGGCATCCTCGGCGCCATGGACCTCCCGTCAGTCATTGACTCCACTCCTAATGCATCCGATACATCGACGTCGCTTCCATCCGTATCGGACATCGTCACCGACGTCGTTCAAGCCGTCCTGGACCTCCTGAGCTCCGGCACCGTGGCTTCCTTCGTCGTGAATGGCGATACCCTTGTTGACGTCAACGCCTATGTCGCGGTCGCCCTGGGTACATGTGGATGTGTGGGTGGCCATGAGAACTTGGTGAAAGGTTTGAACTTGGTGGCCGATGTCGCACTAGATATTCAGGATTGGTGTGCCCACCATCCAGTCGGTGTTCCCGTTCCACACCCCTCCGGCACCCCAGTCCCTCATTCTATCTCCTCCGCCGTTCCTCCTCCCTCGCCATCACCGTCCGGGATTCCTAGGCCTCCTCATGCCTCCAACGACGCCGTCATTATTGGCCTCGATAAAATTCTGGCTGGTTTCAAAGCCAGGGTCGTAATCAAAGGCCTAGTCGGAGAAGGCACGGCAAACACCCTCAACAACGCCTTGGACCTTCTTGGGATTGGACCTTCTGGTGTCCTTCCACGCGAGCTGGGTTCCCCGGTCGCCAAGCCCGACGCGATCCTCCAAGTAGACGCAGAGCTCAAGGCCCAGCTGCGGACGGTCGTAACCCTCGCCATGATAGTCAAAAATGAATCATCCTGTCTTCCTGCTGTTTCGAATCACGGCCCGCCCATCAGCGCGGGTACCTCAAGCCTCTTAGCTATCGACGTAACCCTCGTCGGCGGGCTGTTGGACAGTACGATCACCGTCATCAACTCGGACACGGTTTCCTCGCTCCTATTCAATTTGGATACGTTGCTACAGGTGACTGCCCATGTGAACAGTTCGCTTCTGGGGTGTGGGTGTATTGGTAATTTGGGTTTGGCGGGGCTTGTGAAGAGTGTTGAAGACCTCTTGGCTGCAGTGTTGAGCGTACAGAGTTGGTGTACGCACCATCCTGTGGTCATCCCGATTAATCCGCATGTCCCCTCTTCCTCGCTGCCTTCCGCTCCTGCGCCCGCGCCGACATCTCCTAGCTCGGGCGACCCTACTGGCCCCCAACCCCCTACAGGAAATATTGACATCTCAATCGACCTCGGCCTCCATGACCTTCTGAGTGGGCTGGGAGTTGATTTGACGGGGGACATCGATGCCATTGTCAACTTAAACAGCCTGATCGGCGGTCTCGTCAACGTCGTCATCAATATCAAAGATCATTCCTCACCATCGCCGCCAACTGGCCCTCCAAGCCCGTCTCATACCCCGGCACCGGCGCCCCATCCCAGTCCTTCCACTTCTCCGGTACCCAACATGCCCATCATCCAAGGCCTGATCAACTCGGTCGCTTTGGCCACAGGAAACCTCTTGCAATCGCTCACGAGCGCCGACGTCCTTGTCAACGTCAACGCCCTTCTCCATATTAGCGGTCTTCTCGCCGAGGGGCTGAATGATTGCCAGTGTGCCGGTCCTACTTGGGATAACGAGGTGTACAATCTGCTAGACAATCTGCTCGCCATCCACGTGTGGTGTCAGAATCACCCAGGAGTTGGTGGGCCGGCGGGTCCAGGAGGGAGCGGTGGGGGTAATGGGGGTCACGCCTCTCATTCGTCGTCCATCATCATCAACGCTCAGTCTCTACTCTCCTCGCTTGGCTTAGGTCTGGACGCTCTTCTACAGGTTGATGGAAGCGTGAATGGGCTGGGTGAGCCAGTTAATGGGCTCGCCAATTCGCTCCTGCAGGCTCTGGGGTTGGGTGGGGTGCGACGCTGGTTCGCGGGGCGCCGCTGATGGTGTCCAACAAAATACTTGCTGTTGGTAAGTCCATTCCTTGCCTATATTCGTTCCATTGCCAATGCTGATGAGGATGTCCGATACGCAGAATTTGTTTGTTCTAAGATCCTTTTTGTTAGATGCCTCCTTCGCTCATTTCGTTTAGTTCAATTTCGTTCCAACTTACCTGCCTGGACTCTCTTCGTGATGTACCGTCCGTTTTTAGTATAGCTAGTAGCACATTTCCTTCGTACGCGCCTCCTTTCCCCCATCCCCTTCCAAGCTTTCCGTTGGGTTTGATCGAATTGTTTTGTTCATTGCCTCTCTTTCTCGGACGAGATGTGAGGGTTTCGCGCGGAGAGACACACAAGACAATAATAATCCAAGTTTTGAATGAGGTTGTTCAACGTTGAGGATCAAAATGATTTTGCAACTCCGCAGAACGCGTCTTGAATCACGACCACCACCGCGATGCTACGCGTCACCGTTTATCCCCATTTCACATCTTGGGATCAGGATTCTGAATGAGAACTTCTTGAGCTTCACCTGGCATACGGCTTAGCGGGACCAAACATCCGTGCATATACAGCTCCAGCGTTATGATTATCTACCCTTCAGGTGGAGAGCATCGCACGAATGAGCACGCTCAAACGATGCAAACAGACCCGACGGAAACCATCATAGGGTGTGCTGGCGATACTATTCTCAGGCCATGAAAAGCGTGCACCACCGATCAGAGATATAACTCCACGAACCATACCACGGTCTGTCCTTGTTTGAAGAAGAAACTGAATGTGCTCCTATGCAACTTGGTCGATTGATAGGCATTAAATATGGTGGAAAGCTCTCCGTGTAGAAGTGGTGGGCGAATCGCTTACAGACCTCAGCCATCTCCGAATGTCTTGTCAATCTATATTCGTGCGGTGCTGTGGTTATCATGATTCTCGGCAACTGGACAACCAGACTTTGGTCATCTTCCTGATGACGGACGCGGTGCTGAGCGCTGAAGTTCCGAGCGAAAGAGAGAGAGAGCTAGAGAGAGAGACATGATGTCGATCTCGTTGACAAGTCGACAAGCCTTGACGTGTTCATAACGGAGATGAATCACGCAGCACGTCTCTTAAAGGTTGATTAGAGAAGCATTCTCTCCCCATCCATTTCTGCCCTCCTGCTCGGCAAAGGACGCCTCGTCCTGCGTGATCGGTATGCACGCCACTAGATGAGCGGCTATATCAGCAGGCTTATGAATTATCTAGATGTATCAATATGTTTATGGCACTGCTCTACTCTAGTTCAAACTCTGAAGCTTATGGCCATTTTGGGACGTCCGTCATCTGGATTTGGATCTTTGAGAAATGTAGAGCCTTTGAGAAGGCAGAGGATCTGCGGGCGTCTCCACACCGCCAGCCAAGATTCCTGTCCGCATCATCGCAAGAAGCTGTGGTGGATTAATCGATGCATGTAAAAAAAGTTGCACAAGGACAGGGCACGCACATTATGAGCTGCATTGGAGTGCGCATAAATTCCCCCAAAAAAAGACCCGGTCATGTCTTGGCCAGAGCTCTTCAAAAGGAGGTTTTTACCTCCAGGATGGTTATCGACGAACGACGACACGTCGTGGATGAAGCCTGCGACAAGGATTAAGGTACACTTCTTGGACTCTTTCTGGACTGATGGCGATGCTGATATTAAAAGCAGGCACGGTGATCCCAACGAGAACTCACATGTTTCCCAAGTCACCACGGGGAGCTGTTCAGACGAGACTGGCCATACGACGGAGTCCTGAACTTTCTTCAGCTCCTTTAACTTCATCGCCAATGCCCCTTTCGCGATTTCGTTAGAAGGGAATACTCGAAGGTGACTCGCAAGGCCAATTTTACTGCAGATGGCAATGAACCATTTTGTAGGGTCATACTGATACCATAGGAACGCGTTTCGATAATCCATTGGGAACTGGTGGTGGAAGTTATGATATCCCTCCCCCATGGTCAGGATTGCGGATAGAAGATGATCTCGGGGGGTCAAGACGTCATCATAGGAAGCAGAGCCAAGATAGTGAGCGATTGAGTTTATACAGAACGTACTCTGCAAATCTGCCTCAGCTGATCTCGCGAAGTGTATCGAACAGAGAGGCGTACGTGGTGAGCAATTGTTAAGCGCAAGGCTCCGGAGAAGCAGAACCCTCCGAGCCAATCATTCCAGAACAAGCCAGGTACAATTGTCGGAAGGATGTAGCCAAAAAAAGGCGCAAGGTAGAAATACCAACCATGCTGCCACTGGATAAGCTTGTCTTTCCGGAGGTCGGAAATATCAGCCTGTCCAGACCGACGTCCTGACTTGAATATCATCCAGCCAATGTGCGTCCAGAACAGACCACGATTCGCATCATATGGATCAAGATCTGTGTCGGTATGGCGATGATGAGAGCGATGAGCACGGGCCCACCAGAAGCATGAGCCTTGAACGGCGCTTGACCCTCCACAAAGCAAGAACATTTGCAAGAGGGCGGACGCGTTGTAGGAGCGGTGGGACCAAAGGCGATGGTAGCCTGTGCCAAATGAATAATTTAGGGTTTTGTCAATCAAAGGAGAGCATACCGGCGGTGATGCCTCAATGATCATGTAGGTTGTCAGGTTATCCCCAAACCTTAGGAAGTGGAACTTGCTTACCCAACATAGAGAAGACGTAGTATGCAGCGGCGAAAATCATGGTTTCCCGGACTCGAGGTGCTGACCATAAGCCATAGACTGCAATTGTCGGGGTAAGCGTTAGGACCGAAAGGTTGAACCATCGCACGCCCTGGACAGCAGGAAATCTTCGGTTAAGGAGGGTAAACATCTGCAGAGCGTCGACGGGGAGTGGCGGAAAAAATGAATAGAGTTTCAAACTGGGAGTGGGATCTACTTCGGCGCGAAGGGAGGGTGACCCTCGCAGTGATATTTCTGTGGGAACCACACGTAGGGAGGGTATAAGTAGGGTAAGCGGACTTAAGTTTTCGCAAGGGTAGATTCGTTCCGGGATCGCTGCTCTTCGCGGGGACTCGATATGGTAGACCACGTTCTCATCTTGTTCCTATAGAAGGTCCAATCGATCCCGAAGGCCGTAGCTTTGCTGCAACTCGCAAACCGGGTCACCGGCAAAGTCCGCCTGATCCTACGCTGCAGCTTTCCATAATCCTGGGGTGTGATGGTAGGGCACAAGTTCACGAGGCAGCAACGTATGTCCTGACCTTCGAGGTCGCCCTGATTCGTCGAAGCCGGCGGTCCAGCCAAATCAAAGTCTCAGGAGCTGGTCCCAATCCTGGATGGTTGTACCTATGTTTGGAGATAGGTAGGCTGATTTAGGCCTATATGTTACATGTAAGCTTTCGGACAAGTTGTTCTGGCCCTGGGCGGCTTCTCGCCATCAGCTTGCGTGAATTGGATCGAAAATAACAACGCGCAGATATGCCAGATTTTCCCTCGAACGAGCTACCCTTGGTCCCTGCGCCCGGGCATGATGGAGAGATGGCAGCATGGCACATTGATATGTTGGCCCATTGGAGAAATCTGACAGCTGTTCTGGAGCTAGGAGGTCCTGAACAGACTTTGGACGCGGAAGGCTCGGTCTCCCCGATGGAATCGTATGCATAGCGTCTAGGGATAAGCCACAAAGCAGGAGTGCCGAAGAGGTTGCCTCGTAGAAGTACACCTGTAGCGCGGTGAAGTCTTTTAGAGGACATGCTTGATGTCGCTCGGATCGGACTAACATCAGACGATCAATAAAATCTATTCCGAATCAAATCCTCCCGACGTCATTGATTGATGTTGTGTGCACGATGTACTCAACTAATGGGGTTTGACGCCGACTGATAGACCTGGACACCGCAGAACATGTAAGTAAATATACCCTGTTTTACTTCCTATGTGTTGCATCTAATCCGACTTTCCCGAAATCAACTGCAGAGATCATCCCGGGATTATTGATCAATCGCTTCTTCTTGCGATCCCAAATTTGTACTTGAAACCCGACGACCGTACCCCGAAGTGATCAAGAAACTGGATATTTAGTACGGGTTAGCATCCAAATTGGAGGATGCGTACTACCTTGACAACGATTCTTGCTTAGACTTAGGAAGTACCAGGCGAGAACCGGGGCTGGGAAATTTCATCTCTCCTCCACACTACACGTGGTCATTTTCACCCCACGCTCTCCTACTTTGCTTTGCCCCAAGGCTTCTTTTTACCAGGATGGTCGATTTAAAAGACGCTGGTCTTCGGAATAAGCCTGCAAACCCACCGTCATTCTGGACAGTCAAGAACATGACTGTATCATCTATCGTAATTTGTGTTGTAGCTTATGGGGTAAGCGTGCTTGCTGGTGACGCGGCATTAAGCAACCAGCACACCAGAGCCTTCAAACTCCCGCCTCAGTCAGTTGTACGTTCAAGTCATGATGTTATCAATGGCATCACTCTACATCTAACCCCTTCTCGATAACAGTTCATAGATCCCAAAGCATTCGCTGTTCTTGATGGTACCAACACAACATTCCGTGACTCATCCTTCGACACGTTCTTCAATCCGACCTCAACGGCTCCTCCCTTTTTTCAAATATTTGATCAGTCGTTCCTATCAATACTAGGACCCAATCCGTCCATTCGAGAAATTGCCTCTAACTCGACCTTCGCTTTCGCACATGAGGCCCCCATCTTCGTACCTGCTACTGACGAGGTCTTCTTCGCGAGCAATGATGGTGGACCACTAGGAATGAGTGATTTGGATCACAACAACGTAATTGGTAAAATCAGCTTGAAGGACGTCGACATTGCTATAGCTGCTAATGACAGCGTCATCAACGTCCCTCTCACATTCGTAAGTCCTCTGGCGAATCTGTATTTCTAAATTGCTTGTTGATATCATGAACAATGCGAATCAGCTCGACCTTCCGGATACTGTCCAAATGACGAATGGAGGAACAGGACCATTTCGGTCGTCTCTTGTCCTGATCACGTCTGGCCGGGGGTCCCGCCCACCATCAATTGCGCTTGTCAATCCGAAAGCTCCTCACAACGTCACTGTGCTCTTGGATAATTTCCTCGGTCGTCAGTTCAACTCGCTGAATGATATCAAAGTACACCCGAGCGGGAAATTGTTCTTCACAGACGTGGTGTACGTGCTTCATATCCATTGAGCGTTGTCTTCATCAGCTCGTGTCTTCCCTCATGCTCACGGTAACCTTGTGGTCCTGCCTGTAGATACGGATTTCTCAATCATTTCCGACCAAATCCTTTAATGCCAAATCAAGTATATCGGTTTGATCCCGAAACGGGCGCCGTTCGTGTGGTAGCGACTGATTTCGACAAGTGCAACGGGATTGCATTCACAGCTGACGGCAAGACGGCTTATATGTATGTCATTTTGATATACAAGACATATGAACATTGTGACAACTTCCCTTGTAGTGCAGATACTGGGGCCGCTGGTGGGTTCCTGGGGAATAATCAGACAGAACCTGCAACGATGTAAGCTCTTTGATAAACTTGTCTCCAAGTGGGCGTAGTGGATGATCCATCAAACGACATCTCATCAACTTGATTATTGTCACGCCAGTGCATATGCTGATTGGACTCCACAGATACGCATTCGACGTCGATCCACGCACGCACGCTTTCAAGAACCGCCGCGTGTTTGCTTATATCGATGCAGGGGTTCCTGACGGTGTGCAAGTCGATCTCAAGGGAAATGTGTACTCCGGTTGCGGGGATGGTGTACATGTTGAGTTGGCTTCTCTGCTTATTCCAAGTCTGCTCTTCTCATGTAAGACTCAGGTATGGAACGATGAAGGCACATTGCTGGGCAAGTTCTTCTTGGGCACAACTTCGGCCAATATGGTCTTTGCGAAAGACGGGAGGCTCGTCATTCTCGCCGAGACGAAGATATTTGTGGCCGATATCGCTGCCAAAGGCATTCTTCCGATATCACCGTAGGCTCTGGACGCTTTAAGGTGTCAGGGCTGACACTTGACCGCTGGAATAAATCCATTGTACAAAGATTGACTTCACCTTAGGTGAAGTAGAATAACCCCAGCCAGGGTGACAGCGCCGCTGAAGAAAACTATGTCTCACAACGACGTTGATCTCAAGCATCCCCTCCTCATCTGCCTGCTTCGCCCTCCCATTATTGCCCCCGAGTCTCATGCAAGATCGAGAAACGTGCATTTCCGTGTCCGCCGCCACTCGCTTCAACTTCTCCTGGCTGTAGCTCCCGCGCACGCCTCGAACTCCGTAATTCTGATGATCATGGTCTCCGGGGACGAGCCGCCTCAAGAAGCGGGAACTTGAACGCAAGGTGACACTTCGTCGCTTTCCATTTCGAACACACAGACGCCTCTAAAAACTCGCTGATAACCCGACTGAGAATGCGAGAACCTGAACTACAGACCTCACAAGGAAGTGCCTGAACGGTGAGCAATCCAGTTCAGCGAGTTGCGCGACGCAAATCGACCGCCCTTGTTGCTCCTTGTTGGTACTTTGCGAGATATGGAGCTCAGTGGCAGAATTCGATTTTTGTCCATCGGAATGAGCGCTCTGCGAAGCCGATTTTAAGTCGTCGAGAAGCTCCACCATACGCTCATTTATGCAGATGTTGGTCCTTCACCTCGATTGACCTCCAAGACGTGGGACGTATGTTCGTCGGAACGCTGATATACCTTCGCTGCAGGCCTACATTGTCCCGACCCTGCCAGGGCATTCACCGACTCGGAGTCTAATCCATCTAGTATCTGCTTAGCCAGCCGTGACCTCTACTACCGGTACTGCTTGACATGCTACGGAAAACCAGATCTCATACTCGGTATCTACATCGCTAGGAAGACCCCAGCGCCATGGGGCTTTCCACGAGAGTTCTGTGGTTTGACTGTCCAGATGGGCATGCATATTGAATTTCTGTCATTGTACCGAGGAGGAGAATTAGGATCAGTCATCCCCGCTACCAAAATCGGGAGCTCTAGCGATGCTCAGAGATTGAAGTTGTAAGTTCTGCATCTATTAGTATGACGTTGGCCGCGGCCTCGATTGCTGACACCCAAGCTACTGCTCGGCGCTCACCACCATCGCGTCTGACTTCACCAAGCAAGAACACCCATCTAACATGCGTTCAACAGAACCACTATCGACCCTCACCGTCCCCACTCAGCCCCATGTTGAATCTATACTTTCATTACACTCTCATTAGTGAGGAACAGAAATACAAAAACATATACGAGTCGAAGCGGAACACACAAAAAAAAGAGAAATGATGAACGCGGCGGAAAAAACACATCCGACAACTCTTTTTCTAATAAGATACCAGGGGACCTTTGCCCCTTCCGTTCGCAGCAACAACATCGGGTTGATGGCAGCGGTGTCACCTCCGTTGATACTTTGGATAATGGCGCCCGCAGCGGCATGTGGGGCAGCACTTATGCGGCGCCTTTTGCTTTGGCAGCCATCTACAAGGGGTCATGGGTCAGAATGTGGAACCAGATGCTTGCGCGCGGAAGAAACGTACGAGGTTGAGCGCGGAACCGGCCTTGAACCACTCGATCTGGCCCTCATTGAAAGAGTGCGCAAGCGAGACCTCCTACAATTCACAAAACAAGTGAGCACTCAGCACCAGCCCAAAAAGGTAAAATCCGTACGTCAGTCTTTCCGTTCGAGTGCTTCAACGTCATCGTCAAGTTCTTGCCGGGCGAGAAGGTCTCAAGACCATAGATGTCCACACGGTCATCAGGCTTGACTTTGTCGTAGTCGGCGGGGTCAGCAAAGGTGAGCGCGAGCATGCCCTGCTTCTTCAAGTTGGTCTCGTGGATACGGGCGAACGACCGGGTGATGATGGCAAGACCGCCGAGATAACGGGGCTCGAGAGCAGCGTGCTCACGGGAAGAGCCCTCGCCGTAGTTGTGGTCACCGACAACGACCCACTTGATGCCCTTCTCACGGTAGAACTTGGCGGTCTCGGGGACTGGTCCGTATTCGCCGGTGATCTGGTTCTTGACCTTGTTGGCTTCGCCGTTCTCAGCGTTGATCGCACCGATGAGGCAGTTCTCTACAGTGAACAAATGAGGAAGAGAATTAGAGCGGAGCGTGTCAAGATACGTACGGGAGATGTTCTCGAGATGGCCACGGTACTTCAACCAGGGACCACCAGCAGAGATGTGGTCGGTAGCTACGGAAAAGGCGATATCAAGCAGTGCCAAGAGGAAAAGCGAGAAGATACATACTGCACTTGCCGGCGACCTTGATCAGGATGGGTAGGTCCTTGGGGGTCTTGCCATCCCAGGGGTCAAAGGGCTTCAAGAGTTGGAGACGGTCGGACTTGGGGTCAACAGCGACGTTGACGTTGGCGCGGTCCTTGGGAGGGGGCTGGAAAGTGTCCTGTCCAGGGTCATAGCCGCGAGGAGGAAGCTCGTTTCCATTGGGTTCCGAGAACTTGAAGGGCTTGCCATCAGCGCCAGTCAGAGAGTCGGTAAGGGGGTTGAAAGAGAGGCTACCGCCGAAGGCCATAGCAGTCACAATATCGGGGGAAGTGACGAAAGCGTGGGTGGCGGGGTTAGCGTCGTTACGGCCAGTGAAGTTACGGTTGTACGAAGTAACGACTGGAAAGGTGAAGAGATCAGGTCAGAACATCTAGCGAGGAGTACAAGACATACTGGTGTTGGGTTCGCCCTTCTTGACATCTTTCCTGTCCCATTGACCGATGCAAGGGCCACAGGCATTGGCGAGGACGATTCCACCGACCTCTTCCAAGGCACCGATCTGACCATCGCGCTCGGTGGTGGCACGAACTTGTTCAGATCCAGGAGTAATAGTGTACATGCTCTTGACGGTAAGACCGCGGGAAGCGGCTTCCTTGGCGATCGAGGCAGAGCGGGACATGTCCTCGTACGAAGAGTTGGTGCAGGAACCGATAAGGGCAACCTTGATCTCGTCAGGCCAGCCGTTCTTTTTTGCCTCCTCAGCGAACTTGGAGATGGGAGTGGCGAGATCCGGGGTGAATGGTCCATTGATGTGGGGTTCAAGTTCGGAGAGGTTCTGTTGGGAAACGATCAGTCTTTGTGATGGTGCCGAACGGTTTGCACAGTACGTACGATTTCAATCATTTGGTCATAGTCAGCTTCCTTGTCGGCTTGGAGATTGTGTTGGAATTGTTGGGCGTATTTAGCGATCTCAGGTCGCTGGGTAGCGTTGAGATAGTCGACCATGCGATGATTGAAGGGGAAGACCGAGGTGGTTGCACCAATTTCAGCACCCATGTTACAGATGGTGGCCATACCAGTGCAAGACAGAGATTCGATACCGGGGCCTTTGTATTCCACGATGGCACCAGTGCCGCCCTTGACCGTAAGGATACCCGCAACCTTGAGGATAACATCTGAGGAATAGTGAGTTCACGCAAGCATAACTGGCAACGGGTTCGCTTACCCTTGGGAGTGGTCCATCCGCCGATGGCGCCAGTGAGGTTGACGCCAATGACCTTAGGGCACTTGAGTTCCCAAGGAAGTCCAGCCATGACGTCGACAGCATCCGCACCACCGACACCGCAGGCAATCATACCAAGACCACCGGCATTCGGTGTATGTGAGTCCGTACCGATCATAAGGCCACCGGGGAATGCATAGTTCTCAAGAATGATTTGATGAATGATACCAGAACCGGGTTTCCAGAAACCAAGACCATACTGAGAAGACTGTTAATGGCATGGAACGGGGTTAATGCGGAAGTTTACTGACCTTTGCGGTAGCCGTTGCCAAGAAATCATAGACCTCCTTGTTCGTTGCGATACCACGAGCCAAATCCTTAACGCCTCCGACCTGGGCCTCGATAAGATGGTCACAGTGGACGGTGGTCGGGACGGCGGCGGTGTCCATGCCGGCCGACATGAATTGCAAAAGAGCCATCTGCGATTACGTCAGTTCCGAGACTTGTGACGTAGCAGCAAATAGGCAAAGTACCTGTGCAGTAGCATCCTGGCAGGCCACTCGCTGCAAACCTGTCAGTATCTCAGAGGAATAGAACAGTCGGTAGACTCACATCAGGACGGAGTCGGAGATAGCTGACACCCCGCTCGATGTCTTGCCCATGGGGGTCGTCGAGATGGCCATACAGAATCTTCTCCGACAATGTCATCGGGCGCTGCAGCCTAGCAAACGGTCAACAAAACGCTGCATGGTAGATACTGAAACTGAGCACCTTTCGCGAATGACTGCAAGGTTATCTTCAATGCGCTGATAGTTGATGTACGCGCTCTTTTCGTGCAACGACATGGGCACTTTTGTGTCACCAATGCGGGGAGCAACGGTGGCCATACCTGCGGCCAGCCGCTGCAACGCGCGCATGGCGTTGGCGGTCCTATAAGAGAGGTTGAGCATCGTCGGCGACGCTGGCGACGGACGATGGAGAAACAAGGGTGGATGGAGATTTCCGGACCTTGAAACCTAACAAATTTATGCAGTTGATGCACGTGAATGCCCGGTGCCGGTGTCGCCTGGCAGCCAATGGAAACCCATGTGTTACAGCCGAATCCTTATCTAATAGTCCACTTGCTTCATCGTCGTTCCATGCCGCGAACGAACGGCAACGGAGCATCATTCATGTCAGGCGGGCACTATCGGGAGCGTTCGCGTTCAAGCACCCCCACCTCCAATGCCGGGCAGCTCAACTTATTGCCAACTCCCTTATTCGTGCCTTCACCATCCCTGAATGTACATATGAACCACCCGACCCTGTATATCTACCCCACAATCGTTCTCACATCTCGCAAAAGAGTCTCAATATCCCCCACCAGCGAATCTCCCAACACCGCCTTGTCCACTTTACGCGTCAACAACTTCAGCGCTCGGTCCTCAACGCTCTCAAAGCCCATCTGATATGTACCTGTGTCGATCACAAGTCAGTTGTCCATGGTTGACACGTATATGTCTCTGCCATCTCTCACGTATAAGTGCCTCTTCTTCCGAGGACTGCGAGGGTGCCTGAAGACTCTTGACCGACCTGAGGAACGAGGAACGCTGGTGGCCTAACGCGCCAGTACGCGTCAACTCAAAGCACGAGACCTATCGGCCGAGACCACTCACTTCTTTCGAGCCATCGTTCGACCTCCTGCAAAATAGCATCTGGCTCCTGGGACACACCGTACGTCAGCAAGGGCTAGGTCAAGAACGGAACCCGACATACGTTTGGGACTCTCATCCTACATGCTCTCTGAACGTCTTCAATGAACCTTGCTTTCATCACCTTGCCCTCCACCCGCGCCGAAATGAGCAGCCTCACAACATCTACATACCCTTTTGCGAGACGCGTCTCTTCTTCGATGGATGACCGCAGGATGGGCGAGGTCTGCTCGAGGAACACAGATATCTACACCGTGTATCAGATGAACCGAATAATCGCCACAAGGTCGAAAAGCTCACAGAGTTGATGAGATGCTCGCACAAGAATCCGAGCGCTACCGCGTTATCCGACAACCTTTGTAGCTCCTTCTTTCTTGTCCTCTTCCAATATATCATCAGATCGCATCGAAAGTGATACCGATCATAGTACCATCGCACGTACGTTGGCAGCCCACTTTTCTTCAAGCTCTTCCCTCGAAACAGTGTGCAATGCGTCAAGGCGACGATCCCGGTACTTGAGTGCCCCCTCAGCTCTCGCCCTCGCGACCGCACAATATTTCTGTCTACACCAGGAAGGAATATCAGTACACGGTAGAAACAACCTTGTACTACGCACAACACTTGTTCAGTATCCAGATCGGGGCCCGTCAGCTTTGCAATCCTATTCCGAAGGCGGGACGTGAGCAGGGAGCTTGGTTCATGATCCGTCTGCGTAATGCGCGCGAGTCTTATCCGGTATGCGTGCAAATTCTGTCCAACCAATCAGACTGAAAAATTGCAATAATAACGGGAGAGAACATACAGTCAGCGTTTCTTGCGCAAGTGAGATTCGGGGTAGCGGCGGGAGAGAAGGCAGATCTAACGAGGGGGCATGGGACTGAAACGCTCGAGTTACATATCATTAACATCAGATGGGTCGTGGAAACATGACTACCTTGGACGATGACCTTTCTTCAGCTGTTCGCCTTCAATAGACATGATCTGGCACATCAGCAAAGATTCTCATACATTCTGAAGGCATCCTAAATGGCCCAAACACCCCACGATCGGCGAGGCGGTGCCGACTCACCTCAATGCGTCCATGACCCTCGTCATCTCCTGAAACCGTTTGATACGTACTTTCTCCTTCTCCTCCAGGACACGCAGCAACAGCGCAACCTGACCTTTGTTCGCTAAGGTCGCTTTCAGTTCCGCAGCTCTTGAATCTGTGAGGGAACCATCAGGGAACGAGTCATGAGCATGAATTCTGACTGCCCAATGAACAATCTAGATTGGATGGTCGTACGTAGTTGTGCTAGCGCCACCTGCTTCTCCCCCAACTGCGTCCTCGACACCTCAGCTGCCCGCTGTGCGGTGCACCACAATCCCAAGGATCGATCCACCGGGGAACGGGTAGCACCATCCGTGTGCCGAAGATGGGACTTAGCGCGTTTTTCTCGAATTCTGCCAGTTGCATCTCAGTTCCTATCTGGAGTCGAGAGAGAGAAGGTTGTACTGACTGCTGTATCCGGTGCCGATCCCGTGCCACGGCTTTGCGCCCTTTGATATGGTCGCTCATAAACAGCATGACGCCTGCAAATGGCCCTTTGTACAGGCGAGTGAACTCTTCCAGAGAGATCGGAGGAGCGCCGAGAGCCTGAAGTGACGCGTGGACGTGCGATGGGTCGGCTGGGAGTGCTGAGGGATGAGGGTGGTCGCGATTTGAGCTGGGTTTTACGTGTGGAATACGCGATTTCATGGTTGGGATGGAAGTGGTATTGTTGCGCGTCAATAGAGGATCCTGGATGGTGAATAACTCGACTACTGGAGAAGCACAGGAATTTCAAATTCGGAACGCGACGTGACACGATCACGTGAAGAGCAATTCTGGTCCGATCGCGACCACCGGCGGCAGCTCCCTCCTTTGACCACGTTTGCCGCCCTTGGAAGACCGTTCTGCTCTCTTACTCTTTTTCTGTTGAAGCTCCTTAGCTTTGTGCACCAATCAACCATGGCCGATCAATATATGTGCGTCTGATAAGTATCAAATCCGCTCCTCCACAGAAAATCACCACGCCAATGACCTCAATCTTGGCTCAACCTTAATGACATACTGGCATCACCTTAATTCTGTCCTGGCTCTCAGTAGAGAAGAGACAAGAAGCTTGAGAAGGTCATCTTTCGACAAGCCCTCGTGCACTTGAACAGTATGATGATCATTGCATCAACCTCATCGCACTACGCAGTTCGATGGTATCTATGTTTTATACCCAACACTCCCGCTCCACAAAGCCTTATACCTATACGCACAGCCTTCCCGAAACACAACGTGTCAATCGTCGCCATCCACCCGCTGTGAAACGTGTCCGTCGTTTGGCCAACCAGTCTCTTCCCTTGTACTCGTGTCGAATAACAAGGTCGCGCTGCAGAACCCGCCCTCCCGACGCACATCTCATGCGGAAATCATCCGTGATGCGTACACTTGTCATCTCCCCACCGACGGATTTGTACAACGGCTATAGTACGTCACTGACCCCCGTACTGATGCTGCTTAGATTTTTAATACAAAAGCCCGAATGCCTGGTTTATCTAGCCATTCCTTTGGCGCTCCCAAGGGAAGATAAAGGCCAGACACTCTGACGAGGGTAGCGTTGCTTGGCCCCTGTCCCCATCGTCCAGTAGCGTGGAAGGGCTCCCGACCGTCGATCTCACTCTCGATTTGAATGGCGACTGTGTTATACCCCGCTAGGGATAGTCCAGTCCTAAGGTATCCGAATAGTCCGGGTCCTTATCTTGGCGCCGTACTTGTGCGTACTTCCTCGCGATTGCCCTCGAATACGCGCTGACGTTCACATCTATCTATACATAGTTTGAAGCCTTTCTTTATGGTATGTTTTGCGCTACCTAGCCTCACGAGTACGCCAACATTGGAGCATAGGCATCTATTTCCTGCTTTTCGGTTCTTGCGTGGTGATCCTCTGTCGCAAGGACCGTATCCCTTGGATTCTCCTTTTGGCCGCGACTGCGATGTTCTCACTCGCATCTGCGGATATGGGCTATACGTTGAACTTGGTGTTCCAAAATCTGTTGAAGGGTGAACTCACCTATGAAGCCCTTAGTCCAAAGTACGTTATGTACGTAACGAACAGGTACGTCTCGCTTGTTTCAGAAATCTGCTTCTACTTAACCTGCTTCAAGTGCTTTGGCGGACACAGTTCTGGTTAGTATCTATAGTCAGAGGCAGAATGGCGTGTCTTGAACGAAACCAACATAGCTATATAGATGCTATCTCATTTGGAGCTCGAAGACCTGCGTTATAATTGGACCAGTCATGCTTCTGGTGGCGGCAACTGGTGCGTGAGCGCTTATAACGGATACTTCAATAATCCATGTCACTAATATCTTTTACAGCATGTGGCTTTGTATTTGAGGGCAGGTCCATCGCCCTTGAGCGCTACTCCTGGATATATCTGAGCATGTCGGTTGCGGTAAATATCATCACCACCGCCATCGCTGGTCAGTAACCGCTCAAAAATTCCTCAGTTGCATCAATTAACGATTCAACGTATCATACAGCTGGGCGGCTCATGTATGTCTCCAGAAGCGCTCGCGTTATGCTCGGCGAAGACGTGTCAAGGCGTTACCGATCCACTGTCGGAGTGATGTACGTCTTGCCAATCCTGCAACTTGACGAGGTGCTGATACAAGCCAACCACGGCGACAGAATTGAATCTGGCTTCATTTACACCCTCTACACCTCGCTGGACCTCATTTTACGAAATAATGCCACCGCCAATGTTCGCACTCCTAACACTCCGCTTCGCCTTTTGACTTACCGGCCTCTATGTGTACAGATAATCCTAGACTCGGGCTTAATACAAATCGTGGTCAGTATCATTCTTGCTATCCGGGCACTTATCCAATCTGACACGACCGACAGGGAATCATGCCAACCCTGATTATCGTTCAGACCTCTCTCGACCGCGCTACACGCGGCGGGACAACCTCCTCGCGGAATATACGATGGCATACAAGCCCAGAATCCGTCCTCGTCTTCCCAGAGCAGTCCTCCAGCAGCCAGCAGGAAAGGGCTCGTGGGTCTCATGTGTTCATCCCTTTTGTGGATATGACGCCTCAGGATACCCGCGCAAGCCCAATTCCGATTCGTGCGCTGGAACATATATTATTGTGATTCGTCGCTGATCTTTCTTGTGTATGCTCACTAACTGTCATTTTACTAATTGCGAATACCTATACCCCTATACCTGTTTCCAAGCCGCATCATCTCCTATCATCTCTGCGCCCGTTTTTTCCATTTGTTCGAAGATGTGTATACCAGATTGTAACCTAATAATCTTAGTGATACTGCCACAAGTGTTAATTCAACGGATACCAAAAGACCATCATTTGAGAATCACAGAAAAGGTGACCAAAGGGTATTGAAGGTCGCAATTCAACCAATGTCATACCCACCGAGTGGATACGAATGCCCTCGCAATTTCTGGTTTTTGAGCGTGGAAGTTGCATCTTTGGGTGTCCTCCCTGTCACCACGTTCACCTACCCTTAAACTGAATCCGAACGAAAATCCTATTCCTTTAATGTTACATCGCAACAGATCTCCTTCAATAGCATGGCGCATCCTTTAGCGCTGATACGCACGCATCAAGCGTCTCTCGTGCCCACTTTCTCTTCGCCTGCACCATCGATTCCTCTTCCGCTCTCGTCGGCCCATATTTCGTCAGCAAAACCAGGGACAAAAACACGCTGTACCATATCCTCTTTGTCCTCTGCCTCGGGAAAACTAACACTGGTGAGCCACCTCCACCTACATACCCCTCCATAAACGCCTTGTTAGGGCCTTCACCTTCTCTCACCCGGTCAGCGGAGCCCATCATGAACGCCTCGAGCAGCGGATCGCCCCACAACGCGTGCCCTACGTTCGGCAGGATCGCAGCGATGGTCCCAGGTTCTGCTGACCCTGTCACAGGCGAGGAAGAAGATGGTAGCGTGATGTATATGTCATCCTCAGACCCAGTGAACCACACAAGGGAGGGCACCTCGACATCGTCGAATAAGAATGATCCGATGGCACGGGAGAGGTACTGCCTAATATCAGCATAGGGAAGGCTTACGCCATATGCAGCCTCGTTCTTCTCGACCTGCGTTAGGAGGCCGTCTAGCAGCCCAGTAAAGGTCTCCTGCCAGCTGTAACCCGTGTCTGTAGGAAGGGTCTGGGTGTCTTCGAGCGTAGGACGGCCGTACCAATCATTCTGGACTCCGCTGTGAAGCTGCCCAAGGAACGCACCGAGGAGGAGATCGATGGAAGCCTGCGCCTTATCAGAGAGGTATCCTGAAGCACGGGCAGCAGGTAATGACATGATGGACGATGAAATGAAGGGGGAAAGCGGGGAAAGAAGGTAGTGGAAGGGGATCAAGGACAGGGAGGTATCAAGGGTAGACTCGCGGATAGGTATTGCGGTATGTGTGCGGATGAGCGTAAGAAGCTTAGCCACCAGTGGAAGAGAGTTTTGTTCGTATGGTACCGCAGTTGGCACTGACCGCGCGATGGTGAGAAAACATGAGGTGGTGGGTACAGCAGTACTGCCTGGTTTCAAGAGGTCGACAACGTAGGTCTTGATATCGTCGCTCTGGCTTTAGAAACCGTGAATGATATCAGGTAATTGTCTGTTATGGCGGTAGGCTGGACGCGGACCTATATCCTTGGTTTTGGAGCGGAATCAGCCCAGCGACCGCTGATCGATGCTCAGTGGCGAAGTGCTGGTTTATGATCCGCTGCGCCTGGTCTTGGTCGATTGAGAGGTCCTGGTCGGACATTTCCCCGGTGCACTGTGTCGTATTAAGCCAACTATGGTAGCGTCAATACTCGCCCCAATACACACGAGAGGTGATCGTGGTTGAGATTCGAAGTGGCCGATAAGATTACTACCTGTGTACAATCCAATCTAATCATATCAACAATCTAAGCGCATTTCAACTTGAACAAGATTTTTTCTTCCTCCTCCGCGATGTCGACAACGACATAATCTTCTGTACCGCAACGTACCTCTGCATACCTTTCGTTGTATCCAGGCCTCCTTCTCATGGCATAGCAGCTTTCAAGCCAGGTAAGCAAACACGATCACGTCAAATCAGCCTCAGCATTGTACCTCAACGTCAGGACCGAACGACCCTTGCCTCTATTCAAGTTCTGAAGACTATCGATCGAAACCATCATTGTGTCCTGCGCGAGGGAATCGCAACGAGGTTGATGTCGTCGCAGGAACCCTAGGGCCTAGGCACACGATGATCAATATTCACGGCGTCAGTGACAACTCGCGCTTCATGCTCACTGGCTCCGCGTGTCCGATATCCTTTTATGTTGCACCACTCGGTGCCTCCGTCCCTCCGTACGGGGCTGTGCCTCTCTGCGGCGAAATTCGGCGTTATAGAATGGAAGCTGATGTGAACCTCCAGTAAATGACATGAGATGACAGCAGGTGACTTAAAGTAAGCTTTTGCCCACTACCCTGCTAATTACAACTTTTCGCAGGGATCTCACGACATCTTCCTCTTCTTACCCAAGCAATCACTGGCTATGTGAAACTCATGTGCATCGTTTAAACATGGCTGCTCCCTGCTCATAACGCCTAGACGATCCGCATTCTTATGAGGTGCAAGCACTTTTGAAGGACCCACAACTCGTGCCCATATATCGCCCGATTGATCTGCATCGTCTTCACAAAGGAATAGGCGCCTTGAGCAACCTTGACTCAATGTGCGCTGGGGAGATCTGTCAGGGGCTAAAAGGTGTTATTCTTGATACGTACTATGGCGCCTAATAGACTCATTAAAACCTCGTTTTCTTTTACCAAGCTTCCTTCCTTCCTCCGTCTCCCTATCCAGGAAGAGCACCATACTGAGACCAAGTCTACAACCATGGCATCATACCTCCCAATCCTGCAGCAATTCTTCACCAGTATCACCAGTGATAATGCTCTGGTCCTGAACGCCACGGCAGTCCCCACGAACACAACCACGGCCGCCATAGTTGAACAAACTGGCTTTCCCACTGACATATCCTCGTTCATCACCCTTCTGTACTCGTACTCCGCTCTGCGGGACTGGTTGAAGCTCATCGTAATCGGAGGGCTCTTCGAGTCTTGTCGCCGGCTCATATTGAGTCTATACTATAAATTTATAAATTCATTCTTCATCCGCGCATCTTTCGACCACACCGATACAAGCTACAGTATGTAGTTGTGCTTCTACCGCCAAATCCAATCCTGATTTCCCTTTTATCTTCAAGTGTGGATCCTCGTCTGGCTCTCCAAACAGCCTTCCTGGAGTGCGTTTTCCGTGTGCCCCTCGCACTAGCATCTAACAACGTACGGCATGATATAGGTAAAACTCGCGACATGCAAATCACTACTCGCGACTACGGAGGAAATAGCCCCGCCGTTGAGTTAGATGGTGAAGAGGAAAGCGCGAATGAGTTTTTCAAGTCGTCTCGCAAGATCTCATACCTGCCATCCGTATCCATGACCTACTCCCTCTGGTATAAGAGGCGGTGGATGACTATCACGCGTATCCAGCAGAAGTGGGTACTGTTCTCATCTACACCCCATCCTCGCTAACCAAATCAAAACGACTCGTGACTTAGTGGGGTCTACGGGGACAAAGAAAACACATTGTATATCAAGTGAGGAGTCGCAATCATTGCGCGTGAGATCCACTAACGCCCATCCCAGCATCTTGACGCGTGACCACAACATCCTCACGGAGCTCCTCCAAGAAGCACGGCGCTATTACATGGCTGGACAGCAGCATAGCATGTGTGTCTACGTCTCTAATAGGTTCGTTAGTTCACCATCCATAACTCCTCAACTGCGAGTTCTGAACACCGCCAACCAGCTCCAACCAGTGGAATCATGTCGCCTGCCGCGCAAAACGTTCCATGCGCTCAATCATACTGGACCCAGGCATTAAAGATGTCCTCCTCGAAGATGCGCGCGACTTTCTGCGGAGCAAGGCTTGGTACGCTGAGCGTGGCATCCCCTTCCGCCGTGGCTACCTCCTCGTGCGTCCTTCCTCCCACTCCTACCAGTTGATTCTGAGGTCTAGCAGTACGGTGCCCCCGGCTCGGGCAAGACCAGCATGATCCACAGCATGGCGGGTGAGCTCGGACTCGACGTCTACGTAGTCTCACTATCACGCATGGGGCTCGACGACGCCTCCCTCAGCGAGCTCGTCAACGCTCTGCCAGAGCGCTGCATCGCGCTCATGGAGGATATTGATGCGGCATTCACGCATGGCGTATCCCGCGGGGATCTTTCGACCGAAAATGATGCGGAAGGGAGTAAGGCTGCCACGGCGCAGGCGGCGACAGCTCCTGTGCCTACGACGAGCAAGTATGTCCATCTTTTCTCTGCGAGTATATCGAAGCCGTGCTGACCTGAAAGGGTGACAGGCTGAGTTTGAGCGGGTTACTCAACGCCCTGGATGGTGTGGGGGCCCAGGAGGGCCGAATCCTCTTTGCGACGACGAACAAGTATGCCGCCCTCGATGCGGCTCTATGCCGGCCTGGGCGTATGGACCTGCACATAGAGTTCAAGAACGCAAGCAAGTACCAGGCGCGGGAGCTCTTCAACCGCTTCTACCTGCCCACACCGACTGCAGAGGCCTTTAGTGACTCGAAGGACATTGACGAAAAGGAAAGTGGGGATTCTGGGCATGACTCGGATTCGCCTCAAGCTGATGCTCTCCCCACACCCCCCGACGACGTCAATGATAAGGACAGGGAGGAGGAAAAGGAGAAAATTTCCACGACGTCTGACACGACGCCATCCTTATCTCCTGACTCCTCATCGTTCAAAGGCGTGACGCACCATGACCGTGCGCCTGAGCTCAGCCGTACACATATCACACGCCTCGCGATGCGATTCTCCGACGCTATTCCTGAACGTGAATGTTCCATGGCGAGTCTGCAGGGGTATCTGATGGCGTACAAGACGCGGCCGGTGGAGGCCGCACGGGAGGCAGCGACCTGGGTCGAGAAGGAGCGTGTGGCCAGGATGGAAAAGGAACGGAATGAGAAGGAGAAGGAGAAGGAGAAGACAGAGGAAGAAAAGGAAAAAGGGAAGTCAAAGAAGAAGGATGAAGAAAAGGCGACGGCCGGGCCAGGGGTCCCGCTCGCAGCATGCAGGTGCCACAAAGTTCCGACCTGTGCGACGTGTGGTGGGGCAAAGGTAGAGACCATCACCGTGTCGTTGCCTTCACCTGTTTCTTCGCCCGCATCGCCTATCAGCGAACCTTTGCCTGAATCTCAGGCGCCCGATCTGGCTGCCGTACCTTCGCTGTCACCTATGTCGCCCATCGCTATTACTGCTTGAAATCGGACATTTCCTCCAATTACCCTTATCGTACTAAGCAGACTATGGTTACGTCAATACTCGCTCCAATAGACAGGACTCGTTAAAGTGATCGCGGTTGCCTCATCTTGCCTGAGATTCACGGTCGCCGATAAGATTGACTGGCTACCATTAGTCTCATACCAAGAACGTCCACGCGTGTACCATCTAATCTACTCACGGTCAACGATCTAGCCGCAAATTTGAAATGTCCGTTTCTTCCTCCTCCACGAATTCTAGGACGACAAGGATTTTAAATCCTTGCATAGGACAACCTGAGCGCAACACGACTTCTACATACATTTCTTTTAATTCAGACCTCCTTATGGCATAAGCGGCTCCTACGATCACGTCAAATTCAGCTTCAGCATTGAGAATGGAAGCTCATGAGAACATCTAGTGAATAAATGAGATAGTAGCAGGTTACTCAAGCCAAGCGGTTCCCGGTACTAGTACCCATGGAGACTTTTTTCCGGGATATCATGATATATTCCTCTTCTTACCCCAGGCGATCTTTGAATACGTAACACTCATGTTCATCGTCTAGGCATGGCCACTCGCTGCTCATGACGCCTGTCGATATGTCGCCCCATTTATCCACATCGTGCTCACAAAGGAATAGGCATTTCAAACATGCTTGACTCAATGTGCGCTAGGATATGTCAGAGCTAACAGGTATTATTCTTGACACGTACCATGGCGGGCGCCACATTTCCAGATCCATTAAATAGCTCGTTTTTCATGAAGCTTCCATCCTGGCTCCGTCTCCCTATCCAGGAAGAGCACTATACTGGGACCAAGATTACGACCATGGCATCATACCTCCCGATACTACAGCAATTCTTCGCCAGCGTCAGCACTCAGAATGCCTCTCTGGTCCTGGACGCCACGGCACCTCCGACGAACAAAACCACGCCCGCTACGGGGGAGCAAACGGCATTTTCTACTGACATATTCTCGCTCGTTGCCCTTCTGTACTCATACTCCGCTCTGCGGGACTGGTTAAAGCTCATTGCGATTGGAGGGCTCCAGATACCTGTGCCAGTCTATGCCAGCCAAACACCACTGACAGGTTGCCCAAACACCACTGACATGCCATCCAGACACATCTGACATGTCGGCATGGTGGGCATCCACCATATTCATCCACTCGGCCTGTATGCAACGTAGTCAGTATATGGCAGTTATCCCCCAAATTTAAAGCGAAAAACGGTGGACAACTCACCATAAGTCAATTGTTAAAAAACAATTGATACTTAAAAGGATTGAACCCACAATCTGTTGAGGACAGAGGTACAGAACAAACCACGTCTACTTAACCACTAGGCTACATGACCATGCCTATTTCATGCACATACCCAAATACGGTTGGCTTAGATCCATGGCGACTCTGCTGAATAGCTACGGTAAGGCAGATGTTCGCCATATTTCATAGGTCTTACAGCAATGTTGACTCGAACCACCGACATGCTGGAGGTGATTCCTCACTACATCACCAGTTTCTGCAGGTATGGTGAGTATCCTCCGGGAACTTGGATGTGGTGAATTCTCGCTGTGTTACCTATTTCCGCAGGTATGGTGAATATATGCCAAC
Organism: Lyophyllum atratum; assembly: GCA_014905825.1. Lineage (NCBI taxonomy): Eukaryota > Fungi > Basidiomycota > Agaricomycetes > Agaricales > Lyophyllaceae > Lyophyllum > Lyophyllum atratum. The sequence continues at coordinate 126,642 of JACGCN010000027.1, read as the reverse complement.
CTCTTGGTTTTAGTGACATCTCACCACGTTCTTGATTTTTGGCATTATGGTGACTATCCTCCAGGATTTTGTCTATGGTGAATCCTCACCGTATTACCTATTTCTGCAGGTATGGTGAATATCTGCCACCCTCATGCTTATGGTGAATTCCCACTATATGCCCTATTTTTTACATTATGGTGAGTATCCTCTGGAATCTAAGTTATGGTGAATTCTCACTGTGTTACCTGTTTCTGCAGATACAGTGAATATCTGCCACCCTCATAGCCATGGTGAATTCCTACCGTATGCTCGATTCTTTGCAATATGGTGAGTATCCTCCCGAGTCTTGTATATGGTCAATTCTGGCCGTCTGATTAGTATGGTGGCTTAGTATTTAACTATGTACAGCTAAACGCTCTAATCCTCAACCTATTCCAAACCGAGAGAAATACCTTGGTGTACATGATTGCTCGCGCCTGCCCCATATAACTGACTGATTTACGGATTCTCTTGATTCCTCCATTCCCGCACTCCGCCGCACTTGAATTAACCAATGCCAACCGTGGATCCACGGCCATATACGTCTCCAGAAATGCTGCAGGTGCACACTTTTTGTGATCACTTGCATGAAAGATGTCGATTCCATACGTGCTTTCTGCAAAAAATGCTGGCTCCCGAATCAAGCAATATGGGCCCAATGCACATGCGAAGTCGTAGATGATACGTTTTGGCGCTATTTCCCATCGTGTGTACATTGCAGAGAAAACATCGTTTCTTCCTTCGCCCTTCGGAATGAAATGGAAACCGTAGCACACACTGTGAGTGCACCAAGCTGCCAGAATACCACCAGTTAATTTCTTTGCACCGTACTGAGCATAGTATTTTGAGCATTTTGCACCGCGATTGTTGCTAGTTTCAGTTCGAATGTCGTGCTTCAGATTTTCATAAACAGGTCGGTGTCGAATCTGAGGCAGGCTATAACAGCAACCGGTCTATAACAATTAATCAGAATGAGGTGTCGTAAGTGCAAATAGGAAGGTGTTGAATGACCTCTTGCCAGTCTTCCTCTACAATAGAAGTCGTATGCAAGCTATCTTGAGCTGCTTGTGACATCACGGAACCGAAAACTTCAGAGCCACGATGGTGCAGCCACTGACACAGACCAAGTATTGAGGCAGGGTATTTTTCGTCGTTATCATGATATTTCAGGACTTGTAGGAGAACTGGACAGTTTATCATCTCTGATGCGGCGGCATGACATGGCTGTTGGTTGAATGAAGCCAGTTGGTCGAGTGCAGTTTTATTGAGCATCTGAAGTACAGATTCGTCTGCCGCAAGCTGTACTATGTCAACGTCGTAATGCAAAATGAAGTGGAAGAGAAGAACCTGGATGAATAATTTTTTATATACTGAGGGGGGCGTCGTGCCGATATAGACTGCCGCTAGCCCAAAGTGTTGGTCAAATAAAGCTGCTAGGGAGCCGTTCACCGCCGCCAGGTCTGAAATTACTTGAGGGATAGAAGTGACCCGTTCCACCTCTGCCTTAGATGCAGCCTCTGAACGCTTCCTCTCTCTGAGTCCTTCATCGTCTTCTGAGTCATCAGCAGCATTCTGGGATGTGAGACGAATCTGTAACAGCTTAGGCGGGGATTGAACCCGCGACTAAGAAATTAGAACTAGCGGGGGTCGAACCCGCGACTCGTGTTACCACTACACCATAGTCCTTTGTTACCACCTTGCCTTTTAGTCAGTATTTAACTCCAGCCATCGGGTTAAGGCATAACCCTGGGGTCATTACTAGGGAATGATAGCCGTTCCCTTACATACTCCCCCCAAGACCTGTTCCGGCAGGTCTTTAGGATCAAGGCATGCACCCCTATCAAGTACCTTATCCATTCTCGGTGGGATGCCTCCGGTATTTCAGGACTTAGACCCCCTAGGGTAAAGGCCAGCTAAGTGGACAGAGGTCCCTGACATGTCACAAAGCCTTGGTCACGAAGTACAGTCCCACTGTAGTTCTACCAAATGTAACAGCTTAGGCGGGGATTGAACCCGCGACTAAGAAATTAGAACTAGCGGGGGTCGAACCCGCGACTCGTGTTACCACTACACCATAGTCCTTTGTTACCACCTTGCCTTTTAGTCAGTATTTAACTCCAGCCATCGGGTTAAGGCATAACCCTGGGGTCATTACTAGGGAATGATAGCCGTTCCCTTACAGAATCCCGCCAGCACCCCTGACCACCAGACGCAAACGCCTCCGGAGCTTAGCATCATTTAAGAGCTGTTGCTTCCAAATATACCGGTTCTTCCTGACAGGGGAATTGTTTGCGTCGGAAACGGTAGGTGGTCGTAACGTTGGCAACAGATGCTTCTTGTTGAACCCGACTGTGACGCCATCCCATACCACGTCCTCTGGAATAGGCCCACATTTCTTGCACCGCATGTCATTGCTAAAGTCTTGCAGGTCCACATAGGCAAACCAAGCCGCACGGAAAACTTCTTCCGTAACAAATGGTGCAGATGAATTGTTCGCACCGTACCGGCGGCTGAGAACTGTCACCCATGCCGTAAATGGGGTTTCAGATGAAGTGTAGACACTGGTGTAATCATCGAGAAGCTCGTGGGTAAAGAGGATGCGGTTGTTGAAGTTGAAGATCCCAAGTCCACGAGGCTCAGGGCCTATGAACCGTCGAGCACGTCCAGCGCAGGTTGAACAGCTTTGTACTTGGATACGACTTTGGAAGGCCTCCGTCAAGCCATAAATGGTACAATCCCTCACAATGATTGGGTTCTGAGGGCTGTAATGGGTGCGGGTCGGTCCACAGGGACATGTTGAAGTGAAATCCAGATGCAGGAGAAGTGGGGCCTGCCTGCATGGGTTAGGTCGAATATAATGGGGAACGTCCGTGTCTAAAGCCGCCCAGATGGGTGGTACAATGGGCAAGTATGAGATTGAATTATTTCGTCGAAGCTTTCGCGGTGTCATTACTAGAAATAGGGACATTAGCAGAGTTCAGCGCCAGGATTGTAATTCATCACTAACCGGCGTCTAGAACATTAAGGTCTATAGCCATATCTTCACGGCTTCCGTTGGTCGATTCAAGGCCTAAAACCCGCAGAAGCACCCTCCTTGCATCCGTAATGTGGATACAGTTATCCTGCACATCCTTCGTACATTTCCAAGAACCCCCTCCCCTATCGTCACCGTCATGCATCACGACTGCACGGCTTTTAGCAGTTCCCGATCTTGAGCTTACTGAGAAATAGTTTGTAAACTTCTCACCGCCACCAGGCTGTCGCAAGAAGAGGATGGCGGAGGCTTCACTATCTTTCGGGAGGGTTGGTTTGTATTCCCCTTTTCACAAGCACATGCACTCACCTGCAAGGGCGTGTTTGTCTCCTGGAAACTCTTCCTCTCCGTAATTCTCCACGAAACGCTGGTGGACACACACTCCATCTCTCCTACTCCGTTTGCAGTAACAGCCAACGACGGTTTTAGTCCCGATCTTTGTGCGCTCCAGATGATACCAAGATCGCTAATCACAAGCTTGTTAATGGCAAAGAGAATTGATGAAGATTGTGTACATACCATGCCCAATGCACTTTTCGAGTCCCAGCCCTGTACAACGAAGACATTGCCGTACAGTTGGACCACACTAACACCTCCAGTCCAGACCAGATCCACGTACGTCCAAAAGTTCTGTAGATCATCGATACTGACACCGTCACTCCTTGTCAATTCCTCGTCACCCTCAGCCACCGACCCCTCAAGGTCTGGGTGTTCAATTTCGTCTCCAAATGATGAACCATATCCATCATCTATGGTTGTCGCACTGCCGTCAAAATCAAAGCACTGTACTCCAGACATTTCTAGCGCAGACGAGCCACCGGCCTTGGGTGGTGGGCGTTTTTTCTGCGTCTCATTCCGTGCCCTGCTGGGGACTCCTACCCGGCGGCGTTTCTGAGGTGATTCCTGGCGCGAGCCATCTGTCCAAAGTCCTCCTGTGATTTGAGGAAGGTTGACTTGGTTATTTCCGCGAACTGGTAGAACAATCGGAGCAGTCTTGGGCGGTGGTTTAGGCAAGATGATAGACATAGTATAACATATGGTGGGTCTTTGCTATTTCCACAGGTGATCATTAAAGATACGTGGTGAGTCTTTGCCATTCCTGCAGGCGATCGCAAACGGTGGTGGTCCGCCGACATATTTCTCCTCCTCGCCTTAATTTTTTCACATAGCACCAAGGGATATCACGCTATGGCACCACTCCCTCGAAAGTCCCCTCGAAAATATTCCCCCTCAAAGAAAGCCATCTCCACTGACAAAGCCACAACTTCTTCCAAGAAACAGTCGACGCTACCACAGACAAAAAAGGCCAGAGGGCCACTGCGGTGCCAGCGGTGCCCTGATCATCCCCTTCTGAAGGAATGCCCTGTGCACAGTGCAAAGCGCAAGAGGCCTACTACAGTAAGTCCAATGCCACCATCACCGCGCCTTCGCCTCACAGACTTCCCTTAAACAGGAAAATCCTGCTTTGGACCCTCTAACCCCACAGCCCCCTTCTATACCACCTGGCACTGTCCTTGACCAGAACTGCCTGACCCTACAGGCGTCGGAGCCCCCGTCTGAACCCCCCAGCACCATTCCTGACCAGGAAGAAGAGAACTCAGAGTCGAACATCCACCCTGACCTCCGTACGCCGCGTCGACCTCACCCTTTTCATGGGCCACAGATCCCTCGCCTCAACCTCTTTCCCCAGTTATCTTCAGGGAGGGACTATAGCCCTGTCGCTCAACAAGACATGGGAGTAGGAACCCCTTCTTCCTCCCCCGTGTGTTTGCCTGGGACCCTACCACCATCTTCCCCACCCCCTTCCTCACCGGTTATGTCTTCGACTCTTCTCTCTAGAAATTCTGTGCATTCATCGCCCTTTCCTGGAACCCGTATTCGCCCGACTGCAGCCAATCCATTCCACGGCATGGTTGAGGGCGCCATGCAGGGCTCGAAACAGGTAGACATCGTCCGTCAGCACGAGCCTCGCCCTCCTGCCACTGTCCTGAGTGCTGCATCTCGTCGATTTCGTGCCGAAATTCGGGATATTATTGAACGTGTATGTGTACAGTTTACTACTTGCGGCGGTGCTAGGTGATGCTAAATGCTCAAATTATTTATTAGTGCGAACGTCTTTCCGCAGAGACCAACTGCTGGCTGTTTGTTGCTGGCCAGCACTCCCAAGCCGCATCAAGCAACTCATTCTACCATTACGCATCCCCTAACTTGCGACAGGATGCTTACCCACAGACGTCTGAACTAGTCAACAATTTTGGTGCAGTGGTCGAGGCGCTCCTTCTATTGAACAAACAGAAGGTTATCGAGCTCAATATGCGCTGTGGTAGAATGGAGAGGGAAAAGATGGCGACTGAGGAGGAAGCAAAACAAGTGCGTGCGGAACTTGCGGCCAAGGCCGAACAGGCAGCCCTCCTGACCAGTATCTTGGAGCGCGTGCGTAGCGGAGCGCTACCCTTGCATGAAATTCCAGCCGGTTTATTGGAATAGATAGCCGACAGCAATATCGGGAAGTGCCACGCGTGTGCGTAGCGGAGCGCTACCCTTGCATAAAATTCCGGCTGGTCTAATTGGAATAGATAGCCGACAGCAATATCGGGATAGCCGACAGGTCCACTATATCAGGCCGAATTTTTGAATGAATAATATATCACTGTGATTCAAATCCCCCAGCAAACTGCATGGCTGAAAACGAAGCTCAGCAATCTCCACAACCAACCACAGAAGGTTAGTACGACTTACATCTGCTTGCGAGTTACTAGCTAAAATACAAAAGTTCTGCCAGCAGACAAGGGAAAGGCCACTAATCCGCACCCCATCAGTCCTGCCGGCGTCGTAATCGAAATCCTCGGAGCTAAATTGTGTCAGCTCAATGTCGCTTCCGATTGCAAATATTGCGATGTTGCGACGTTCCGGCAAGAATGGCCCCTGTTTCCGGCACAGGAGTTATTGGCTGGCATGAGGGAAGATGAGGATGTGGTGCAATGGACGGAATCGGGAACGGACCGTCGCCACATGATTTGTCGGGCCTGCATTCGGGGCTGCATTCAGTCCATAATCGACGAGCGGCGCACATGTTCAGGCGGCTGGCATTCAGGCGGCTGGCATTGGGGGGTGGAAGGGTGTGATGGGTGTTCACCCGGCTGGGGAGAACCAGAGCATTTGGGGGTGGAAGGGGATGGGGATGGGGTGGGGTGGGGCTTTTCCGACGCCGCTGATGAGGAAGGCCCTTCCGATGCAGTTGATGATCCATGGGGCACGGGGGGCGATTAGTTCATATTAGTGTGGCGTTCGTACAACCGATCCAGGGATGTTTCCATCAAATTCTGTTTGCTTGGTGCGGGGTGGGGCACTTCCGACGTAGTTGATGGGGAGGACACGTATTCAAAGTGGTTCGGACGCCCTATACCAGTAGATTGGGAGGCACTAGGCATTTGATATGTATTAGCGTTGATTTTGAAATCAATGGAAATCAACAAAATCAATGACAATCAATAATCAATTCAGATTTCGTGTTCTCACATTTCTTCAAAAAGACTTAAGCCAAGCGCTAGAGGCTGAGATAAAACATATTGACAATACTAACATGATCAATTTAAATTAATTGAATCAAGAAAGACTTAGCGTTGAAGGCTTGTACTTACGACGTAAAGGAGCGGTAAGGTAGAGTATCAGGCCGGAACCTTAGTAAACATATTCACCCCCTGCTCCCATCGCACCCCATCTGCAAGATCTACTTCTAAGCGGGCTAAACGCTTCTCCTTCGGTGTCTTCGCCTTCATGCCTTGGCAGTAGGACCGAATGGTCTTGAAGTTGTAGGCGACGTACCGAAAAAGGCCACCTGCGGCATACTGTGTGAAGGACATGCGAGTTTCGTCCGGAGCAATGGGGCAGTTTCCGTGTTCAACAGAGCCAGAGGGAATGAGAATAGTTGCGCCGGGAGGGAAATCGATGACAACTCTGAGACCGTATAGGATCAGCTGGCCACCAGTGCGCGGGTTGAAGTTACCCAGGGCGGTGATTGCACAGAGTCCGTACGGGAGGTTAGCGTAGTCGATGTGGCGCCAGGTGCAGGTCTGTGGGCCACAGTTGAATGTACAGGCGGGGAAGACACTATTCGAAAATGTGTGGTCCAGATGTGTGCAGGTGGTGAAGAGCGTCTGCAGAGTGGTGGCATAGAAGCGATAAAGCTTTGGGGCAAACATGGCAAATGCACCTAGAGGGAATGTTGAACATACATATGAGAGTCATTAGCATGAAAATACTTACTTGATTGGAAGCCGGCAATGCGTCGAAGGTTGACGTCGCCTCGAAGGCGCTGGACTCTACGCTGCTCCTCTTTTTTCTCATGCTTGATGTTAACCGGTTGCTTAAACATAACATGAGTACATGAGGCGTAGTTAGTGAGTTAGAACATACCGTCGTTCCCGTCCCGTGCGAAACACCGGTGGCGATGGCAAAAAACCGTCCACGGCGATGCTCCGTGGTATCATCCCCAATGGCCTGTTGGCGGACTTCGTCCATGATTGCAGCCGCGCCCTTGATAATGGCGTCCCAGTCCGCATCTTTGGGCCTTCCAGCACCATTGATAATGGCCCGACGCTCGCTGTCCAGGAGGGAGAAGGGTGCACTGAAGAATAAGTAAGCAACGGTTCGTGTTGAGTAAAATAAGACTCACCCGCCCTCCCACTTCAAGTGGCGGAAGCCCATGTTAACAAAGTCCTCCACGCTCCGGTACTCCGGCGCCGGATCCCCACGCGTCCCCGTCCATGAGCCGCCCTTCGTCCTAGGTAAGCTCTTGGCATCAAGAGAAACATCGACTGGGTTGAAGAAGAGCTTCTCCTTGGCAGTGCGAGTCGTGCGTGTAGGGCGGTGGTAGGGCGTGGCGTCTTGGGCGGCCTGGATACGCTTTGAGCTACGGCGCTGTTTCTTCCGAGCAGCAAGGCGTCGGGCTTCGATGGACTGTCGAAGCCTAGCCCGGGTGATGGGGCTTAGGGGCTTTGGCACGTCGTCATCGATACCGTGTGGGATGTCGTCGCGGGCATGGATCAGGTCCTCAAGGTTATCGACAACCTCGTGGATGATCCCACCAGTGTTGAACAATGGGGGGACGATGGCAGAGGGGACATAGGGCACGAAGCTCTGAGGATTGAAAGAAATCCCAGAGCGCGTCTGCGGCTAAGCAGTGAGCGACACATCACATACGGGCTGGGGGAACGTACCTGGCTGAGGCGATCCAGTATCTTGCGAAACATGTCCTGCGGGCGAAAGATAAATTAGCAAGAGTGTTCGCACAGGTAAACCACAGAAGAGACAAGGGGGCTGTGAGCGGAAGCGGCTGGGGGGAGTGGGGGGGAGGAGTTGGGCAGCCCACCGCCGAGGGCCCGTGGGTGAGGCCCCGCGTGCAGCGTTGGAGCCCTTGGGAGATTCCCAATGCGCGTTACACCCCCTACCGCCGAGGGCCTGTGGGTGAGGCCCCACGAGCGACGAAGCATGTACCACGGCTCTCCCCTCGCTGCCGAGTGCCTGTGGGTGAGGCCCTACGCACAGCAGACCCCTTCACCGCCGAGGACCTATGGGTGAGGCCCCGCGAACGGCTCGAGGTCGTAGAGGATAGAGAACACCTACTCACGGGAGTGGGGGAGGATTCTAAGCAGAAGCCTCCAACGGCTCCTGCTTTTGAAGGCGGGCCCGGGATAATCGTAATTGCAGAGGCCGGCATGGCGTGCTCGAACACATGGGCGATCGGGGCGACGGTGTACGTGGAGCAGCCGCGATCGAGCCCTCCGATGGCAAAACGTTTGTCAGTGAAGATTGTGGTGAGAGCCTTGACCGCGCACCTGGACGCCGTCCTTCCCTCCCGAAGACCATCCTGCCATTGCTCACTTCCCACCATCAGGAGACGAGGCACTCAGAGGGGGAGACACCGAATCTGTAGGGGAATTCAGCAGCCATACGACTGACAAGGGGGAAAACATACCTGCTGAATTTCCAACCGCGAGGTTCTTTAAGCGCGTCGCTCGACTGGTTTGATCGCATGTGATAGGGCTGTTGCTACGGACCGACTGATGCGAAAAGAAAGGACCCTACTTTTGAGAGATGACGTGATTCTGCCAAGAAGAAGCACATGGAACGTATGACTCACCTTCAACAAAAATAGACTCCCACTAAATTTATCCCAGCCGACGGGGGAAAAATAACGCGGCCATGAGCAGTATAAGCGCGTCGAAACCGTCGTTGAGTGAACGTGTCGGCTCTTCACCAATGCCAATGTCCGTCAGAAGAATGATGTCCGGCTACCTAAGCATGCGAGCCAGTGAGTCGAAACTACTTTACTTTAAACATAACATACCTAATGAATTGGCAGTAAATTATGTCGTAGACGTGGCCAGTCTCGACCTGCCGATACCCGTTGATGACGCCTGCCTGATATGCCGGGTCATTCACAGGGATGCCGATGAAGAAAAAACCTTACTTTCTCTTGGAACCTGTCGGGACTTCGTCCTAATCAATCACGCGCTGCCATGGTTGGTGCAGGCATATACAAAAATCTTGAATCAGGATAGGGAGTTGATACTATGCTGGTGCCATACATGTAGTGAGCTTTGGGTACTCATCTAGATGGAAGAAGGACGGTACCTTAGAAATACACATTTACTCGTCCCATCTCGACCTCCCACCCGTCCCGAGATGCTGCCAGCCATCTCACTTAGCAAAGAAATCCTCGGGGGAAGTTGTCAAACACATCTCGTTGGAACTGGTATACATACAATGTAACTGACATATATAACGTATTGCAGACAAGGCTCAAGGACATATGACTACTAAAGTGCTCGTGGCTAGGCGAATGTCAGTCTTGGCGTCTCTCTTCCCTTTACGGTCGCGAACAAGGCATTGGTCCTTTCCAAAATCCATGACCACGAACTCCTTACCCATCCAAACACCATCGAGAGCAGTAACCATTTCACCCTTGACTTCCGGCCGAATTGGACGTACATACTTGTCCGGCACCAAGAGCCTTTCCATATGGATTAGAACTTTAGCTTGATTGCCTTCAGTCCCGATCCACAGTCCCCGTTTGTCCTCGTAATCCCCGTTTTGAAACCGGGGTCACGGAGAACAGCCTTGGTGTCGTTGATTTGGACTTTGATTCGTTTGCCGGTGAAAAGGGGTGATTCCATCCAAGGGCTGTAAGCTGTGCAAAAGAGCTGATTAGATAGTCAACGAGAAGCAAATGGGAATACCATACGGAAGGAAGAATTTGCACTTGGAGTTCGAGAGGAGGGGTCCCATGCAGGGCTGAATGCCACACTGGTGCCGGGCGGGAGGGGCGTTGACGGCACGAGAGGAAGGGTAGACTGGGGTATCACCATCCCCGATAATATGGATTGCCGGCGGGTCATCTCCTCGATGCTCAATGGCGTGAAATGGGAGTCGTTGCTAAGTAGCGGTCAACATATTTCTATACCGAGTGGACGAAACGTACATTAACGTTAGATGCGAGAGGCTGATGCGTTCCTGTCTCATCGTCGCTTGAACTTCAATAAGGACATTGTTGCCTTCTAAAGTAGACTTGATGATGGCTTCGTAGGCCTTGAGCTGGTGGTTTCTCATGACTCGAACATGCCGCCCGACGAGATGACGACGAGGATCCTTCGGAAACTCAAGTCTGGAGTTGTGATGCGAAGATTCGCCTGAGTGCGTTATGAAAGGTAATTCGAAGAATTGAACGCAATTGTACGGGACTTGCATCTGCGTAAATGACGTGAGATGGATACTAAGCAAAAGTAGGTGAAAGGACTGACATGTTTCTTCGCCTTATGATCGTACAACGTCAGCATTTCCGGTGTCACAGCTACCACCCACCCCGTTGAACCTGAGAGTGTTCCGATGGTGACCTTGACTTGGTCCCCGACACGGAAATCCTTTCGTAGGGAGTCAATCGATACCGCCAACTGCAATTTATCTGGTACTGTACGAATAACAGCTTCGTTGCCAGTCAGACTTTCGACTACGCCGAAGACACCCTGCGACTCCCCGTTCGCAACTATAACCGAGTCCCCGAGTACCAATTGACGCCTAGTCATCATCTCCAAGGTTCTTTGAAAGACATCTCGAGGAATGCAGCGAGCGTTTCGAAAGAGAGCGATTTCGTCCGAAGTCGGTATGGCTTCCTCTGGATAAAAGTCGTTCGTGACAAATGACAGGTATCCATCCACGTAGACTGCACCCTTGAACAGCAGAACTTGATTCCTCCTCTCGACCGACTTCTCTCCCCAGACCTCTATGACTTTCTTCTCATCGAACAGCGCCTGATCGGGACGACTACTTCGTGGACGTTTTACACGACGAGTCAGCCTGCGCTCTAGTCTGAGCCGAGGAACGACCAGGACATCAGCGCCGTATGTACCCCCCCCCGTGTTGAACTCCCGAACGTAGGCTAGATCACCTTGATACGGGTGCCGTGAAAGCCGTACCCAAGACTGGTTGCGAGGCGTGAATAATGTCGGCTTTTTTATCCAGACCGACACATCCTCGGGGGCAATGACGTGCATCCGCTGTGGGTAGACATTGGATACTTCTTGGCATGCTGATTCGACGTCGCTGACGGTGGTAGCCTCGATGACGATCCAGCCGGGATGAGAGACTTCGCCAACGATGGACTTTACCGCCCAGCGACACCCACCTCGGATGATTTTAGCCATCAAGATGAAAGCCGCCGTTTCTTCATAGCCCGGCTGCGAAATGGTCAGTAACCAGTACAACATATGACTTCAATAAACTGACCTTCACCGCTACCCTCCACAACTGCGGCCTTGGGACATCCAACAAACTTTCGTCGTCAACATAATCATGCTTGTTGTCGTGCTTGTTGTGGTGCGCCCGTTCGTGAGCACGAGTCAAAAACGACACCCAGTTGCCTTCAGCGGACGCGCGAGTATGCTCACGATAGAGCAGGCGGTGGGAGACGCGACTGTCGGCAACTACGGGTTCCTGGTCCTCCAAGAAATCATCTAAAGGGCGTTCTTAGTGGTCTGTCTCGGGGACACTGTATACAGTACGCACCTAACTCCTCATCATCATCGTCTTCCTCACTCTCATCGTCGACCTCGGCCTCCAGGCTCAGAAATCGCCTCACGTCCTGCTTCGTGCCGCGTGAGTATAGATTCTGAGGCCCGGCATGACTTGTACCACACCTCGATGCGCGGGCGCTTTTGACCCGCTCGTTGGGCGTCTACCGACTTCTGTAGTAACGTTGAATACATTTCATTGAGTTAGTATTAAGTTCCTTACTTCGTCAACATTGTCGTGCTTAGTTTCATTTGACAATATGTTGCCGTCTTCAGAGACGACCTCGACCGGGTGTAGTCCATTAGAGTCCATACTAATAAGGTCTATGGTAAGGTACTGTCTAATCTAAAGGTATTAAACGCCTATAGGGACGGCGGGCGGGGATGGTAGTGGTACCAGGTCAAGAGCGAAATATTGTAAGTCCGGCCAGGCGCCATCAGTTGGCGCAGCACGTTTGTTTAGGGTAGACACTTAGCACGTGCTGTCCCAAGGTGTCGCACCACAAATGCAAACCTCACGAGGTCAGGTGCGATGGGTCTGGACTTGGTCTAGGCCAACATGTGTTGCGTCATCTGATTGATCAGATGACGCATCTCAGGTGACGCTGTTGTTCATCCAAACATTGAAACAAGCAGCCATCGCTTCACCTCCCCACCTCCACCACCACTTACGAGAGGATCGCGCCAAGGGAGACTCGAGCCCGGGACCCCCCACGGCGTGTCCCTCTTATCTCTAACTCCTACCACCACCCGTCTCGCGTCCGCCGCGTGTTTAGGAACTTTCACGGTAAAGTTCCAAAGTATTTTCTTATTGTTCCAAGTTCTTATCATACTAATCCGTCTTGTCAACGTTTTCAGATCCATTTTCCAGTCGTATCGATCAACCGACGAAGGGGGTTAGCGAGGGAAGGACGGCAGACCCCTGGTGGGGGGAGCCGCCAAGGTGTGTACACTAGGCCCTGCCGGCATGTCATTTACTAAATATAATGCCTCCCTTTACAGGTTAGCTTTCCTAAAACACGGCGGAACGCCCTCCTCCCCTTGAAAGAGGATGTGAGACGCCCAATAACGACCTCAGGACCCGCGAAGACCCCCCCATTGCCGCTCTGACGACGCCGTCGCCTCGCGCCTCCCTTCAGGGACGAAGCGGCCGGAACGGGGGCAGACCACATCGTCGGGCAGTACGATCTGACGGTACCTCCCTCACCTCACTAGTCACGCACGCTTTCGCTGATGGATCCTTTCCAAAAGGACTGGGATGTCTCGACGGCGTGCGTAGCGCACCGCACGAAACACCCTGGGAACAGGGCGGTGGCTATCCGTGATGATGGGCGGGTGTGTGCCATCGGGCGGTGGGATGGGAGGTACGTCTCATGTTTCTGTGTATTGCTGATCATATAGGACATATAGAGAGGTCCAATCACTTATCGCTCGACGGAATTTCGGGGGTTGCCTGGGGCTAACGGGAGGTATGTCAGGTGTATCCATGGGTTCGTAACAGGGGCGGTGCGCCGTCTGCTTAAGTATATACCTAAGTAGAAATACAACAATATATTTTTATTTAATATGATGTATGCTAGGAACATGAGTTGGCGAGAACAGCCTGGCCGTCGCCATTCGTCGACGATAAAGACGGTGACATGTGCACCTGAACAACATTGTAATTTCACGTTGGGTCGTGTTCACCATTCATCGACGACAAAGACCGTGCTGTGTTAGCTTGTGAATGAACTGATATTCACATCTCGAGGGCGGCGTTCATAACCTCTGCTCCGTGGTCCCCTGGCAAATAATGCCATGTTGTCTTAGACAAATTCGAATTGACATTGTTCTCTATAGCATCAACCATGTTCAGGAACCTTTCGTATCTCTGAACCAATGTCCGATTGAGCCAACAGTGAGTCTCCTGGGGTAGTGATGGTAGAGTATAGTCGTTTTGATCATAAACTTATCATAAACTTATCTCAAACTTATCAGAAACACGTCGCTGGAGACGGCAGATCTGGCCGGCAGAGACGCGCGTGGAGAAAGCCAAAAAGGGATGATGATTCCGTGAGCTGTCGCCTGCTCCCTCTACCTGTGCACTGCCACTACCGGCAGTGCCCGCTATCTAGTCTAATCTAGTCTAATCTAGTCTGATCCCTATCTAATGTGCTGTCTAATCTAATCCAGTCCGTTATCTACACGACCCTGATCGGTCAGGGCGCACGGTTACATCGCAAATTATGTCTTGTGAATAGGCCGTAACAGCAAGTGCTGTAGATCACAGCCTTTCTAGAAGTTTCTGGGTGGCTAGCAGTAGCAACGGTAGTGTATAACTGTTTTTATCCGAAACTTATCAGAAACGCGACTTTTGTGTTGCAATATTCCAAATCTTTTATTTTCTGTCAGAGTCGCACTGCTCGTCACTTCCGAACACCAGTCTTTTGCCTTTTACCCAACTAGCCATTTGCAAACACTGATATTTCGCCTCTTACCACACACGGTGCTCCTCCCACGCCGTCTCATGGGTCGCCGAAGGAAGTATACAGATCAGGAGAGGAAGGAACGTCATAGAGAGGCATCGAGCCGGCACTACTGGAAGAATGCTGGAAAATATCGTGAAAAGGCACGATTAACAGCAGCTGCGTATGTCATTTCTCCTATTCTAAGATATAGACCTCATCTATCTAAACTGTAGCAGTCGTTTGGCAAAACGGAATATGCAAGACGGGGAGGGAAATGCTGTTCCTTCAAGAATACCTCCGATAGTGGGAGCAGCATTCACTGTGGGTTCTTCGTGTCTCAATACGGAGAATGGACAGGGAAGTCCCCCGGTTGTGCGCAAGCATCGTAAAAAGCGGCGTCCTCCCATTTTTCCTCAAGACACCTCATCTGAATCCGGGGAGCATAGCGACAATATGCGGCCTCTACAAACGATACCTCCCCGATTTTATGCACGAACTGGTACTTCTGCTGTTCCAACGGCTGCTCCACAAGCTAAATCAATTCATTCGAAAACCCCTGCCGTGCCAGCACCCGCCCTTCTTCCTCCATCCTCACCTCTTCCTCCATCCTCGCCTCTTCCTCCATCCTCACCTCTTCCTCCATCCTCACCACCCACTGAATTTGACAAATTTGAAGAACGCGTGCCTGCCGTATATGAATCTGGAGACGCTGAGGATGATGAGGAGTTTCTCCGACTATTGGGCTTCGTTTAGAGTAGGTACTATGATTCACTGTACATCTCAACAAAACCACATACTGACTGTGCAACATTCAGGAATTTCTGGACACAAACGACGACTGACAGGGAAGTAGGGCCTATTTTCGGCACAGATCAGATTGATGGAAACGCTTAAAACCCTATATCAATTTCTCGCTTGGCAATAACCCCTTGACCGAACAAATCATATGCCCCGGCTCCGGCACTGACGGATCAGCTCACACTCTATCACATTAATCTCAGCAAAGGCTAGCGCTTGCTACAAGTCTGATTAACATGTATGTAAGGTAGACCGTACCAGGCTAACGGCTGGAAAACCACTGCACAAAGGCCGCAAGCAGTGACAACCTGCTTGTGTTTAGAAGTTAGTCATGTCAGGGCCCCATCAGATTAAGTTGGCGGGGTGGCGGCCTCCCGGGATATATTATTTGAAATGCGAAGGCAACGAGAATCGTCTGATGACAGGAAGCACAAGGTTCATTGATTGGCTGGTTGAAAGAATAACAGGCGCGTCGGCAGAGCGCATCATATGAGATTGCGCCCCAAAGTAGAAGATAACTGGTCTTTCACCATATTCTGTTTGAAAGGACCGACTCGTCAAAAGAAGAGTTTTCAATGGAGAGTACGTGATAATTATTGCAGAACTAAGACGCTCGCTGATAGGCACCACAGGAGTTGCAAAATTGGAGAAAACTATTGCTGTTCTTGAGACCAATGTGTCCAACGCACAATCAAAATACGACGGTGTGATGGATAAAGCTGCAACTGGGGCAAAGGGCGGCAATAAGTGTATGGAATACATCAGCCTTGTTGAACATTCCTGACCAACCTTTAGCTATGCAGACCAGGACGAAAAATGTTTTGGAGAAGGCCCGCAGTGAATGGAACCGGGCTAAGGAGGAGTTGAAGAAAATTCTCATGGAGGAGACGCCGAACGGTGGTGGCAGGCGTAATGCTTTCCAGGGTGAGAAACCAAATCTTAAGAGGAGTCGGGCGGGCAGCCTATCGAGTTTAACTGAAACAGATGAGGATAAGCCGGGAGAACATACCGCTGTATCTGCAGCTGCTGGAGAGGTTGAGGGAGGTGATGTAGGCACGGCCGATGATGGGGCTGAAGTAGGAAACAGTCCTGTGAACGATATGCGGCCATGTAGCAGGGAGGATGGCACCGAGAACACAGCAATGGATGTCGATGCCGACGAGGGTGCAGCTAGTAATCCTTTGCCGGGAGAGGTTGCAAGAACCGTCTTGGACGAGTATAGCCAGCCGTCTGCGGCTGTAGACTCCAACATGGATTTGGTTGTGTCGGCGTCTGTCGACAAGGCTCTTTCTGGCGGTGTCATGGATGTCGGGGAGGGTGTGACGGGGAATTCCTTGCAGGGAGAGGTTGCAGGAACTGTCTCGAATGCATCCGCTGCTGGGGACTCCGAGACATCTGGTCTGCGCGTGGACTTGGCTGCGTCGGCCTCTATCGACAAGGCTCTTTTGGGTGGGGTCATGTTGGGAATTGAAGAGGATACAAAGGCAGCAGAGGGAGCAGTTCATGATGACGAAGATGATGAAGATGACGACGAAGAGGATCCACCAAGTAAAGTCGGCAGGCGGAAAGGTATGTCTGCACTCGACTGTCACTTATCATCCATTTGATCGAAATGAAAACCCACTGTTCATAGATGTGCTAAACTCATATGAGAAACTGTCGGAAGAGGCGCAAGGGAAAAAAATTGGTACGGCTGTCATGTATCAAGTCGTGTCGGAGATGTTGTTAACCTTGATTCTAGGACGAGCTCGAAAGGAATTCCGCCGTTTCTTGCAGGACGAAAGAAAGGCTGTAAGTCCCGGAATCCGCAAGATGATCAGGGAGAATCAACACCTCCTTCCGGAAGCTGCAACTATATCCCGTAGCCTCACTCTCCACATCCTCACCAGCAACCGGGATAATATCCAATGCCTTTATCATTCGAAATCGAAGTACTTCGCCAATTCCGGGCAGGGTCCTTTTGCAATAAGTGGGACGCCGGGGCCGAAGAGGACTGGTCCAAATGAAAAGGCGGCAGAGGGTTTCCTCAACTGTGGATGCCCAGTGGACGCCGCATTATTGGACTTCCTTATATGGAAGGTTTGGAGAGTTACCCTTCGTGCTCCAGGAAAGCCGACTTTATTCGAGGGCATGGGGTCGCAAATCCTTGAACCTCGCACCCGTCTGTTTATCAAGCAGGGACTTCTCGACTATGCAGGTTTGCAGCTGGACGATTTTTACACAGGCCCAGGAGGTGCTTTACTGGAAAAGGACCCTGAATTTCCTAAATTCGGGGGACCGGAACATCAGTTGCACTTAACGGAGACGTCTCTCAACGTCCTCATGCAAAGGGCCCATCACTTGAGGGTAGGTTTGGGATTGTTGAACCAAGTAGTGCCGGGCGTTCCTGATAGCCAAATCGACCCCAATCTTGCATAGAAATACATGTGTAGCCGGCGTGTTAATAGGGCCGTGGAAATGTTAAGCATGAGATGTCGTGTGCAAAAAATGGGAACTAGCCACTAAAATTATGAAACTTGTGAAAGTAACTCAGTCATAGTTGAATAGAAAATTTGTAACGATTGAATTCACGGTATAAGTGCAATGAGACGCGCTGCCTTCATGTAGGGGCATATGGTACAGCATCAACGGTATAGATTTGAGGGTGGAAATCCGGTCGATTTCTAATCACCATCACTCGCTCAATAGTGTAAGGCCGTTGTGGGTGGGCAGCATCATAGAGCTGTACTATTGCTCCAGTGTGTTGGCACCAGAATTCTGAGGTGTTGCAGTTCCTTGTAAGCAAGCTTCAGTATGAACAAGTTAAGGAACTTACGATGAGTCGGGGCTAGCCCTTGGAGAACCAACAGCCATTCTGGAGCAGGGTTAAATGTTATGTTGAACATCGCCTATCAAGGGTAAGGTATATATCACCTGTTCACAAATAATTCATGCATCCTTACCGTGGACAAAGTAGGAAAGACTGCGTATTAGAACGGGGCTTGATAGAGTTGAATTCTGGTGCCGATGCTTGGCTAGGGTAACGGTTGCAGCGCAGTTTGTATGTCTGGTGTAAATTCTAACCCAAATGGACTTACAGAACGACAGATTGATTGGTCCCTTTTGGCGAATCATCGGGTTTCACCGAGTTCGATGCTGGAACCGGATATGCGCCGGATCCGAGTGAGGCACAACACCAGAACCGTGCGGGTGGCGGATATTCACCATAATGCAAATAATTGAGAACATGGTGGGATTCCACCAAAACTGTGTGGGTGGCGGATACTCACCATAATGCAAATAATTGAGAACATGGTGGAATTTCACCATAACTGTGCGGGTGGCGGATATTCACCATAATGCAAATAATCGAGAACACCGTGGGATTTCACCATAACCGTGCGGGTGGCGGATACTCACCATAATGCAAATAATCGAGAACATGGTGGGATTCCACCAAAACTGTGTGGGTGGCGGATACTCACCATAATGCAAATAATTGAGAACATGGTGGAATTTCACCATAACCGTGCGGGTGGCGCATATTCACCATAATGCAAATAATCGAGAACACCGTGGGATTTCACCATAACCGTGCGGGTGGCGGATATTCACCATAATGCAAATAATCGAGAACATGGTGGGATTTCACCATAACCGTGCGGGTGGCGGATATTCACCATAATGCAGAAGATTGAGAACATGGCGGAATTTCACCATAACCGTGCGGGTGGTGGATATTCACCATAACGCAAATAATCGAGAACATGGTGGGATTTCACCATAACCGTGCGGGTGGCGGATATTCACCATAATGCAAATAATCGAGAACACCGTGGGATTTCACCATAACCGTGCGGGTGGCGGATATTCACCATAATGCAAATAATCGAGAACATGGTGGAATTTCACCAAACCGAGAGGGTGACGGATATTGCAGAAGATTGAGAACATGGCGGAATTTCACCATAACCGTGCGGGTGGTGGATATTCACCATAATGCAAATAATCGAGAACATGGTGGGATTCCACCAAAACTGTGTGGGTGGCGGATATTCACCATAATGCAAATAATTGAGAACATGGCGGAATTTCACCAAACCGAGAGGGTGGTGGATATTCACCATAATGCAAATAATCGAGAACATGGTGGGATTCCACCAAACCGAGAGGGTGACGGATATTGCAGAAGATTGAGAACATGGCGGAATTTCACCATAACCGTGCGGGTGGTGGATATTCACCATAATGCAAATAATCGAGAACATGGTGGGATTCCACCAAAACTGTGTGGGTGGTGGATATTCACCATAATGCAAATAATTGAGAACATGGCGGAATTTCACCAAACCGAGAGGGTGGTGGATATTCACCATAATGCAAATAATCGAGAACATGGTGGGATTCCACCAAAACTGTGTGGGTGGCGGATATTCACCATAATGCAAATAATCGAGAACATGGTGGGATTCCACCAAAACTGTGTGGGTGGCGGATATTCACCATAATGCAAATAATTGAGAACATGGCGGAATTTCACCAAACCGAGAGGGTGACGGATATTCACCACAATGCAGAAGATTGAGAACATGGCGGAATTTCACCATAACCGTGCGGGTGGTGGATATTCACCATAACGCAAATAATCGAGAACATGGTGGAATTTCACCATAACCGTGCGGGTGGCGGATATTCACCATAATGCAAATAATCGAGAACATGGTGGGATTCCACCATAACCGTGCGGGTGGTGGATACTCACCATAATGCAAATAATCGAGAACATGGTGGAATTTCACTATAAGCAACGGGGTGGCAGATGCCCCAGTACTGACGTCGGAGTGGAATACATGGTGGTTTCACGCCATATTGGCATGTCACACGCGTTTTCGTGACCGGCCGGTACTGTTCGTTTGACATGCCAGTGGTGTTTCACTGACTGGCTCTTCATCACCTACCCCGAGGGCTCATCGAGTCTTGCCGCCGGCTTATAATGAGCCTCTGTTCTAAATCCATAAATTCATTCTTCATCCGCGCATCTTTCGACCACAGCGATGAAAGCTACAGTATGCAGTTGGGCTTCTATTGGCAAAACGAGATCCTGATTTCCCTTCTATCTCCAAGTGTGGATCCTCATCTGGCTTTCCAAGCAGCCCTCCTGGAGTACGTATTCAATATGCCAATCGCATTGGCATCTAACGATTTACCGCGTCATGTAGGTAAAACTCGCGACATGCAAATCACTACTCGTGAGCTCGGGGGAAACAGCCCCGCCGTCGAGTTAGGCGGTGAAGAAGAAAGGGCGAATGAGTTTTACAAGTCCTCCCGCAAGATCTCATACCTGCCTTCTGTATCCATGACCTACTCCCTCTGGTATAAGAGGCGGTGGATGACTATCAAGCGTATCCAGCAGCAAAGGTGCGTACTGTCCTCGTACTACCCTATCCACCTACCATTTAAAAAATGGTGACCTAGCGGGATGTACGGGGACAAAGAATACACATTGTATATCAAGTAAGGAGTTGCAACCGGTGTATGTGAGGCGATATTAACGCCCGTCCCAGCATCTTGACGCGTGACCACCACATCCTCACGGACCTCCTCCAGGAAGCACGGCGCCATTACATGGCTGGACAGCAGCACAGCATGTGTGTCTACGTTTCCGAGGGGTTCGTCAATTCACCATTCCCCCAGCTACGAGTTCTGAATGGCACCATCCAGCTGCAACTATTGGAAGCATGTCGCCTGCCGCGCAAAACGCTCCATGCGCTCAATTATACTGGACCCAGGCATCAAAGATGTCCTCCTCGAAGATGCGCGCGACTTTCTGCGGAGCAAGGCCTGGTACGCTGAGCGCGGCATCCCCTTCCGCCGTGGCTACCTCCTCGTGCGTTCTCCCTCCCACTCCGACAGTTGATTCTGACCCCCTGATAGTACGGTGCCCCCGGCTCCGGCAAGACCAGCATGATCCACAGCATGGCGGGCGAGCTCGGACTGGATGTCTACGTAGTCTCACTATCACGCACGGGACTCGACGACGCCTCCCTCAGCGAGCTCGTCAACGCCCTGCCAGAGCGCTGCATCGCGCTCATGGAGGACATCGATGCGGCGTTCACGCATGGCGTATCCCGCGGCGGTCTTTCGACCGAAAATGATGAGGAAGGGAGTAAGACTGCCACGACACAGGTGGCGGCAGCTCCTGTGCCTACGACGGGCAAGTGCGTCCATATTTGCCCTACAAGTATATCAAAGCCGTGCTAACCTGAAAGGGCGACAGGCTAAGCCTGAGTGGGTTGTTAAACGCGCTGGATGGTGTTGGTGCCCAAGAGGGCCGGATTCTCTTCGCGACGACGAACAAGTATGCCGCGCTCGATGCGGCTCTATGCCGACCGGGACGTATGGACCTGCACATAGAGTTCAAGAACGCAAGCAAGTACCAGGCGCGCGAACTTTTCAACCGCTTCTACCTGCCCACACCAACTGCAGAGGCCTTTAGTGACTCGAAGGACTTCGAAGAAAAAGTCTGTGTGGATTCTGGGCATGACTCGGAGTCGCCTCAGGGTGATTTTCCACCCACACCCGACGACATCGACAACAAGGAAAAGGAGGAGGGAAAGGAGACAACGTCTAACACGACACCACCCATATCTCCCGACTTCTCATACTTCAAAGGCATGACGCACCACGACCGTGCGCCTGAGCTCAGCCGGACATGTATCACACGCCTCGCGATGCGATTCTCCGATGCTATCCCTGAGCGTGAATGTTCCATGGCGAGTCTGCAGGGATATCTGATGGCGTACAAGACGCGGCCAGTGGAGGCGGCACGGGAAGCAGCGACGTGGGTCGAGAAGGAGCGTTTGACCAGGATGGAAAAGGGACGGAATGACAAGGAGAAGGAAGTGAATGATGAGGAGAAGGAAAAGGATAAGGAGAAGACAGGGCAAGGAAAGGAAAAAGGGAAGTCAGAGAAGAAGGATGAAGAAAAGGCGACGGCCACGCCCGCGGTTCAGGATCGAGTTCTTCCGCTTGTAACGTGCAATTACCACAAGGTTCCGACAGGCGCGACGTGTGGTGGGGCAAAGGTCGAGACAATCACCGTGGCTTTGCCTTCTCCTATTTCTTCGCCCGCATCGCCTGTCAGCGAATTCTTGCCTGAGCCACAGGCGCCAGATCTGGTTGCCGTACCTTAGCCGTCACCCGTGTCGCCCGTCGCTATGACTGCTTGAGACTATCTCTCTCCAATCACCAACAATGTAGAACTGACAATTTCCTTGTATGTTGTTTTAGCCTCCCGCTCATCATAGCTTAGAATACCAATGATTTACTAATGAACAAGTTTTAAGTTGTCGCCCGACTGTCGTCACAGTAGTACGCACTTCAATTAATGATCGATGGTCTAGCAGAGACTTTTACGTGGACCTATGTCAAGTTCTCAATGTGGCATATGCATTGTACACAGGCACACGCTAGAACCCTCCCCTCGACAGCATGAGCATGGTGCACCGGGAATTCCAGTCACGAGAATAAAATCCTCCAGGTCCAATTGATCGAGTCCATGACGGATTTCCATTCCTGCGTATAATCGTCTTGACATCCTTGCGCAGTCGTCGTCTTGATCCACAAAGTTGTTCAGGTAGACACGGCAGGGCAATCAAGCCTCCAAACTATAGGTATTCTTCTCTAGCTAGATGGACCATACATTTGGCATTACCATCTGTTCGATGACCGGGAGGCATTGACGCACCTCAGCTTCGAGCTCCTTCCTAACCCGGTATTCGTCGTCAGCTTTGATCACTAGGTGATGGTCGTCCAGGTCCTCGATGATAAAGCTTTCCCTTTCGTTCATCGTCAGCAAAATCTGCTTCACTGCAGGATCGCTGTAACACGTCATTTGATAGCTCCAGGAGCCATACCCTACTGCACTAACCAAGTGAAGAGAACACCTATCGAGGATTAATTTGAGCAAGGTTTGGATTGCGCTGGCAACGCACCTTTGATTGCTCTCATTGCCCAAGTCTCAGCGGGTGACTGGCCTTAGCGAAGACTCGGCTCCAACAAGTGCTTGCTCGGAGTTGTCGTCACTGTGACGGTCGTGAGCAAGCCCGCCGAGCCACCGATCACACCGAGAATTGAAAATGATGCTCATTCGGAGTCGGGTTGTCCTCTCCCAGCACCTTCGGCTTATCCATTGCAGCCTTGTAACGAAGAACATGCCTCTGCCGTCCCAGCCCGATGTTGTGTACGTGGCCCCCGTTATTCTTCGCAAATCTCAATTGAATTGTTTCGCAAATTCGTTCTTCCTGTCACTACGGACTATGCACAACTCCGAAATTTTATCTGCACTTGATCCTACCCTGCTATCATGATATCTTGCCTGTTGCTGATCGGACGCTGCACTTCATCACGTATACCACCTCGTTGACATGCCCTTTAGCATACAGACGATACGCCCTCCAATAGATCCTGAAGGTGCGTGCTCGTTGGTTTGCCCCTGAACTGGAATTGATGGCTGGTGTCCTTCGATAGAAGTGCCCGCAAAAGCTTTGAATGTTGTGGAGGCGTCCAAGAGGCTCGCAGCGTATACTGCGGTTGACAATCATGTAAAACTAGAACATAGGGTCAGTCATTATCGCTTCCCCCCCTTCAAACGTCTGACGCGCTTCTCAAGGTGATTGGGGTGGGGTCTGGTACGTCCCATATCTTGCGATCTACGAGGATTGGCCTGATTTTCTCCAGGATCGACTGTACCGTACGTCGTGGAACGAATAGTGCAGCAAGGCGTAGAGGCCAATAAGAACCGCGTTTTCATACCTACCGGTGAACCCCTTCAACACAATCGAACCGTCCTAGGACTAATCCCAATCAGGCTTCCAGTCGAAGGAACTCATTGTCAATTCCGGCCTCAATCTCGGAGATGTGGACCAATATCCTACCATCGATGTAACCCTCGATGGCGCCGATGAGTACGTTGCTCAACCCCGGGCATCGCTCTGCCTCTCATCATATCCCCTCCTTTCTCAGAATTGACAAGGAGCTCAACTGCATCAAAGGCGGAGGCGCATGTCATCTGCGAGAGAAAGTGCTCGCCGAAGCCGCTATAACGTGCGTCCTGCTTATATTAACATGCCCTCGTCCCCCTCACCCGTCCCCTCGCCTCTTATAGCTTCATCCTTGTCGCCGACTACCGGAAGAACGTGGAATACCTTGGCACCAACGTGCGTCTTTCCTGCCCATCAACTGCCCCTACCTGTGTCCCGCTCACGTGCTTGCATACTTCCAGTTCGAACCCGGCGTACCCGTCGAAGTGGTTCCCTTCTCCTACGCCAAGGTCTTGCACAACCTCAAACAGATCGGATCGCCGAACGCAACCCTCCGAATGGCCATAAAGAAAGGTCGGTTCCCACCGCCTTCTTCCTTTTTCGTTTTGCCACCCCCCTCACCCCTTCCGACCATTCTTTATAGCTGGTCCGGTAGTAACGGATAATGCAAACTTCATAATCGACGCGCCTTTTGCGCGGGAATATATGATGAACTCATTTGATGTGAGTTGCTGGTTGTAGCTCTTGTGCGTTGCTGAACGGGGTGATACGATATAGCTCATGGCGAAGATCAAGATGCTCACCGGCGTTGTTGAGGTCGGTCTTTTCTGCCACATGGCCAAGGCAGCATACTTTGGGAACGCAGTAAGTCTGGTTTGTGACCGTCCAGTATCGAGAACAATGCTCATGTACTCCGATGTAGGACGGGAGCGTCACGATCAAGCGGAACGACGGGACTGTGGAGGAGGTTCCCTCACCGAAACGACACCAAAAATGAGATGGGAAGGATAATCAGAGACACATAGACATGTAATAGTAACAAGATCTGGGTAGATGAGGGCTGAGGGCTTCTGGGGTTTGGGATAATGTATCACCTGTAACATCTGGATGTGGTTGTTTAAGAACGGGGTGAAAAGTGGGCGCCCCTTGGCGATTCCGCACTGTCCAAGCTAAGTCAACACCTTTGAATTGCTTGGATATTCGGCCGTCCTTCTCTACCCCGATCCTCTTATACATTCCAATGCGAGGAATTAAGTGAGAGAAGAATCTTCATTTCGGACAATTACATGGGTACATGTTCTCTGGCTATCTGGCCTATACGCCAAAATCGGGCTCAATATCAACCAAGCTTCTGCTCCAGACCTTCTTGGGATCATATTTTGCTTTGAGCTTCCTCAACCTCGGTAAATTGCTTCCATATACATCCTCTGCGGAAACGGTGCCCGGTGCCAAAACAAAGCCGGGAGGCGTCAATAGCCTGACTCCGGTCTTTTTCACGTTAGTATCTTGGACGAGCTTCGTCATTCGAGCAACGAATTCCAAGGTCGGTGCGTCAGACTCAGGAAGTGAATGTCTTGAATCGAAGTCAGCATCTGGATCGAGTCGTACTTGAAACAAGAAGGTAGACGAATATTCACCTTCCAGTAAACGCAACATAGTAATGCGGCTCGCGAGAAACAAATGCCGTAGCATCACTCTTAACCTCAGCAATCTTATCCCTATGCCCAAACTCCCAAAGCACCATTCCAGCCTTTCGGTCTTCATGCTCGGTAAACGCCACCCATTCTCCAAAGACGCGAAGAACAAGGTCCTCCCAGAAATCCGAGAACAGAGCGGTGCCGGTGATGTGACGAGGTGGAGCACCCGCGAGGGAGGCATCTGCGCCGTGACTGACTGCGTTGTAGTCAGGTGCGAGGCCGGTTTGTTCGAATATGGGTTTAAAAGTGTCTGAGCGGAAGGGGGCGAGAACTGTTGAGGAGGACTGAGCGTCGCCTTCGATGTAGGGGAGGATGGCAATCCCAGGCTTAATGAACAAAGTTAGGTAAGGAAATTGATCACAATGGAATGGAAGCTTGCATAGAAGTGTGGTGGCGAACGTATGAACGAGAGAATGAGTTTGGAATCAGGAGTGTGCGTTTTTAAGTGTTCCTGTGGGCGGGAGATCTTATTAAAATCAAGTAGTCTCCGGAGGTATGGAGACACTCACGCGCAGAGCTCCAAGAACGTTCTGAATTTCTGTGCCAGGGTACGCCAGAACCCCGACGAGGGCAGGGCCGCGAGCAGGGTGCGTCTTGAAAACAAATTCGGTCACGATCCCAAACTGGTTTGTCCCACCTTGGAAAACATCAGAGACACAAGGAGGAGAATAGGTTGAGGGGACGGATACCTCTGATCGCCCAAAACAAATCGCGCTCTTGTGTGTCACTTGTTCTAACCACGGTGCCATTAGCTAGTACGACCGTAGCACCGACAAGGTTGTCAATGGCCAGCCCATAGTGACCTGATAAGTTCGACCATCCTGCGTTGGTCGTATACCCACCGACCCCAACGAACCTGTGTCACACCGGTAAGTCATCATATTTCCTCCAAAGGACGTCACAATGTTTTGAACATACCATACGCTCCCGCCGACCACAACAAGGTCATGTTTGGCCAATTCGGAGTATACATCTCCCCACACGGCGCCTCCTCCGACTGCCACCGTACTTCGATCACTGCTTACGCTCACAAATTTGAGTGCGGACAAATCAATCACCATGCCGCCTTCTGAAGACGACACTGTAGAGGTGTGACATCCTCCGCCTTTAACAGCGACTGAAAGCGGCGGAGACTGAGATCGTGCGTATTCCAAAGCGAGGGTGATGTCGGTGTCTGAGACGGGATACACGACATAGGACGGGTGAAGGACAGATGTCGCGGAGATGCGACTGATAGATTCATCGTAGCGGTCGGAAGAAGGCGTCACGATGGCCCCTACTATACCTATTGAGTGGATGGTAGACATTGGCGGCAGAAGGTTTTGCCAGTTAGTCTCGTTTTAGCAGCGAGGGAGGATGGTGATATAACACGATAGGTGGCTGCAGGATCCGGAATCACAGTCAGGTGCAGTGTCCCATATAAAAGAGAACAGGATTATAAATTATCTACAAGCCGGACAGATATGATCCAAGAAGAAGTTGGATGCTTGGTAAGTGATGCCATCGACTTGTCCGTGGTGAGGAAAGTCCTGGGATGTCTTCGTGAGAAGAGATCCACCTGAAAGATATATGGCGGCCCGCAGTATCGAGCGGTACTAACTTCACGGTTGGCGATCTGGGGTTTAATGAAAAGATCCTCCACGTTGGAGCCATCGTGGGAGGACTTGAGCAGCCCAGAGGCATATTCGCATCAAAGTATCACGAAGACCCGCCCAGAGCCGCGGTTTTCAGATTCGAAACCTGTGAGAGAGGATGCTCTTGCTGACGGCACCAGCGATGGTCATTCTCGTCGAGACATTGAGCAGCAATGACATTTTGATCGAGCACCCAAAGTTGGTCCCAGATCGAGTACCCAAGGGAGCATCTGAGATAGGCCTGAGGTGCACTTGCGAGTCCGTTAGAGAGTTTGATTGCCCAGTACTGCCTGCTTATGGGAAAGACGGCACATATGTGGGAGTCAGACTCCTGGGACAACTGCAACAGATATTCTAGAGATGGTGTTTAAGGCTTGATTTTGCCCAGCGGCGTTGACTGATGCCATGCGAGACTCATGAGAAAGGCATGCATGACCTTGGAGTAAAATGCCAGCAAGACCATATGATGTCGAAGTTGGATGTTGGACTTTTTTCGGCTGAAGACTTCAAGATGTAGCACCTATTAGTAGAGCCGAGCAATTAGTAACAGTGACGGACTAACTTTCAGAATCCACCAGTGCCGACGGCCAATACCAGGGAATTGTGGGCTTGGTGTGTTTTGCAACTTAAAATTGCAAGCTGTGCTCGAGGATAATGGAGCGGCCTATGTAGCAGAGTCAAGCTAGAACTTCGACGGTTTATTTGGCCATCATGACTGGCAGCGACTGGCAATGGGTGCCAAATAAGATTCTGCCTTCTAATGCCATGCCACCTATACCCAACTTCTACTTTGCACATATAGAGTACTTCCCCAGTACTTCCCAGCAGCCTGGCTAGACGCCACTAACGGTCCAAAGAGAAGAGGGGACAGACTGTCACATGCTACGTAGCTGACCTTGCTGTGATCTTCGAAATTCGGGTGGAGACTCGGAGACTGATTTCGAGTAACAGCAGTAACAGATCCGAGTTGATGTCTCTACCACCAGTCCAAGGAGATGAAGAGAAGGAAGAAACTTAAAGGAGGTGAGTAACTTAGTCTCTTACCAAGTATCTTTCTAAGCTTGGTACTATGTACTCTGGTCAGCTCTGGTCCCGGCGACATATTAATATAGATTCCGACCGCCCATTTGATCTATCGAATTATAAATAACCTCTGATGTGGGAGCTCGAGACGCTCAAAGCATGGTCCCGGAGGCAGCCAGCTGCCAGTGCCAGGTTGCCTTGGGGCTCCTTGGGGAGATCATGATATTTGCATGGCGGGCGTGAACCGTTATTTTGGGTTCGAGAAGCCTACTTTTCCTCCCAAAGGAGATAACTGCTGATCACAAAGTACTTTCTCATGATGCAGATGCTCTCGTTCCATATGTTTATCTTTATACCAGATCAAGTATTTCATTTAAGGTAGACGACATCCACGGCTCTCCAACCTCACGTGATGTGATTTTACCGTGACATTTCTGGCTTTTTCGGGAATGATAGTGAAGATTTGAGAATTGAAAGGCATTACACTCGAAACTGAAAAATATGGGCTCATCATATTAGAGCTATATACTGTAGGATATAGGATTACGAAGGATTTACAAAAAAATTAAGAATTGAGAGAGCCTATCACAAAATATATGTTGACATCAGAACTTATGATAGATTCAAGGTCTATTGGACGCCGGCGAGCTCTAATTCTTGCAGGATCTTCTCTGGAAGTACTCGGTGACCCTTGTACTTTCTCGCAGCCCATGCAGCCTGTCTCCCGTTGAGTCCCAGCTGATACGCAGCCATAAATCGCTGTGAACGAGTCGCAAATCTGATGCAAGAAGATCAGATTTCATCATTCGATATGGCATGCCAGGGATACACGCACCGTCGCATCGATTCAATGGGTATAGCATCCAGGGCCTCGAGTGCATTCTTCTCAAGCATGTCCTCCTTCGAAGACTCTGGGAAGAGCCGGTAGAGCCGTTTAGCATACCCCCAACATTGCTCAATAAAATTGAGTTCACAGTGGAACTTGGGCAGAAAGATGATTTTGAATCCACGAGCTGCACAGTG
This sequence comes from Lyophyllum atratum, assembly GCA_014905825.1. Classification (NCBI taxonomy): domain Eukaryota; kingdom Fungi; phylum Basidiomycota; class Agaricomycetes; order Agaricales; family Lyophyllaceae; genus Lyophyllum; species Lyophyllum atratum. The sequence goes on along the minus strand of JACGCN010000027.1, from coordinate 97,096 downwards.
TGTCTCAAGGAGTGTAGGGGCATCCACGAAATCGGGCTGGGTGAATAGAAGTCGGCGGCAGCAGCAATTCACGGCCCCAGGTGCACATTTAAATTTGTCGCACTGAGCTCGCAGCTTAAATATTTTCTCGCGATCATATCCGCGTTCGACAAGAATTTCGGCCATTCCTTTGAACACTCCAGCGCGGGGATGGCTCGGACCGAAATAGAGGGGCTGGGGCTGTCCACTGGCGAGAGTCGCGTCGCTCATTGGGATCTTAATTTTAGCGTACTTGCCATCAGCTGTATACACCGGTTTCCCATCAGGAGTGCGCTTCGTGACTTCGACCTCCCAGTTTTTGCCTTCGGGTGGGGTAAACTTTGGCATGTATCGAGCTGAGGGGGCGCCATCAGCGCGCTTGAGATGTGATGGTGCATTGTCATAGATAAAGACATGCTCCATGCCCGGATAGTCCTGCTGTGCAATATCCATGGCTTCGTCAGCTTGCTCGAGGATGTCGTCACTTGTGAAGTAGCCGTCTCTGTTTTTGCCGGGGCGCATGATGCGACGCGCGCTGCGTTTCCCGTCCAAGGAACGCAGCCACCCAAAATCCGCGGAGACGTAATCTGCGATCATCAAAGATGCACCGTCACCCTTCTTGTAAGGGCGCGCACCTGCGTCCTTGTGATGCCACGCACGGCGTCGACGGTCATGAGCATAAAATATGCTTTCATCGTGGAGCCATAAGATGACCAGGAAGCCAAGGATGGGACCGTACTCGGGATGTGCATCAACAAAGGTGCGCATTCGTTTTTGGAGTTCTGCGAGCTGAGGCAAGAATTTATTGTCGCGATAATAGACGACATCTGCGCGTTCATGTCCATCCGCAAACTGTCCTTTGGGCATGGGCTGGAAACGGTAGCCAAGAAGATGGAGATAGCGCTGGGCAGTGCGGAGTGTGATGGATCGTGTGATAGCGTGCTTTTCTTTTACTTCTGGCCGTGCAAGATACTCAACAAGCTTTGCTGCTGTGATGTTTAGGCCAAGTTCCTGGAGATATAGATTAATGTCATTGATTAAGTCCTCATCAACGAGCATCGTCTCGTTCCAGTCACCGTAGGGATTGACGGGAAGAACCTCATGATCACGTATATAAGCACACGTGAGGCGCCGCAGAACGCGAGCACAATATGTCCCTCTTCCGAGCCCAACGGCTGCCTGGAGAGATGATGCCGCCCATTTTTCATAAGTTGTTGATCGGGGGTCTGTGTAGAAATGGAGAAGCGTGCGCATCCCCTCGAGACGTGGCTTGATGAATGGATCAAGGCTGGGAGCCTTGTACCCCCCTCCCTTCCCTTTAGGTGGTCCCCTGGTCAACTCATTCAGATCCTTCAACGCGCGTGATGCCTGAAGCACGTTTGGCGCCTCGCGCAGCTTCCCTTCTCTGATCTCATCCAAGATCTCGGGTCTATCAGGTCCATCCCCTCTCAGCTCAGCTGACACGATGGAATGGGTAGCATTGTCGGTTAAGTCGCGTGGATTGATGCCTTTAGCCGCGAGAACCGAGATGTTGTCATCTTGACTTGACATGAGAACTGATATGTCGTCATCGTCGCAAGCATCTTCCACCCAAGCAGACCTTTTCCGGGGAGGAGGAAGTGTGTATTGGATGTATATGGCATCGTTCTTAGCAGTGGCACGTTGTCGGTGGGCAGCAAAAGTGGTGAAAAGTCCGCGAGAAACATTATCACGATGTGATGCATCCATAAATACATCATGATCTTCATCGCGTCTCTCGTGCTCCACAGGTACGGGATGTCTAATCTGGTGCTCCTAAAGAATCTATAAATACCTTGGGATGATGAAATATGAGGGGGACATACTGGTACATTCTCCTTTTCTTTGACTTTTCTCTTTTTTCTGGGAGACAATGCCTCAACTATGGTCTTCACAGTACGTGTAGCGGTACTTGAAAGGTTTGCAATACGTGATAGAATGTGAGCCTTCCTCTTTGGCATAGCAGAAAAGGGCAGAAATAGCGGGATTGGGTTCTCGAGCAATTTATTGACGCGTCTTGACGTGTCGTAGCAGTTTTTCGCGATCTACTTTTTTTTCTCACAATATCCCTGAGATCCGAGTGTCAGGCACTGCTTGTCTATGCTATATCCTCAAGATGACGGCGTCTGATTAGCAAAAGAGTGCCTCAGGGAAGAGCTGAAGCCAGATCTGAAATATGTGGTCTACTTTGGGCGACTGTCACGCTGGCACGTGACGTACGAAAGGCGTGGATGTCGTCTACCTTACTGGGTGTACAAAAACCTGGGGCCCTTTTCGGAGTGCTACGAATTCTTCCCCGTCATAGCGATGGCCACCCCTCCCCTACCACCAGAGGTTGCACATGCCCTTGCTTCAGGATTTTCTCATCTGTGCGTTGCATGAGACTCCGTGAATCGTGATTTGCCTTCCTGACTTTCTCGGAATTATCTTTAGAGTGGCAAACAAGTACTACGTCTTGGCGTCCACCGTCATGCTTCTGTATGACCATCTTCTGACACTTGAGGCACGCACTCTTGTTATCGAAATCAGCTCCCTGTTTCTAACCAACAATTTCAGCGAGAAAGACGGTATATCTGGGCAAAGCCAAAGCGTCTTCCGACCTACCTCTTCTTCATTTGGCGCTATGCCACCCCGGTCGTCTCACTTCTAAACATCGTTGCCGAGCACGACCCAACATGGATTGGTCCTCGTTGCAGCAGGTGGATTTGGCTGCCCGTAGCCATCGGGCCGATTGTCAGTGCGGCAACAGGGGGTCAGTAATCTTGTGCCCGTCTGAGCAAATTCCGCCGTGACTAACTAGCAAATCTCATATGTTCATGGCGCTAGTGATATTAAGTTGGCATTTCTCTTATGTTTTGACATGACGATCCGTGCTCACCAAAGTTTTAGTTCTCCGAGTCCATGCTATCTATGCAAAAGGCGAGAATTGAATTACCTGCACTATCTGGTTTCCAGCTGTCATTAATGCTTTTCGTTCAGCAAAATGGGTACTTTATGTTACAATCCCCATATACCTTGGCCAACTCGCAGTCATGGGCGTCAGTGTTCTGTTTTCATACATTGCATCCGTGATCTGACATTAAGTGGCGATCACGGAGATAGTGGTCCATACCGTCGGGTGTCCCGGCACCCCTGCCACCTGGGTTTGTCGGATGCGTACCCAGCGAAAAGCTAGGGACTGGGAATCGTAAGTCAGTACAGGATCACCTGTATGATTTGGGCACTGACACACAGCCGTGTTGCAGGATTGTCGGGAATCTACATCGCGGCGCTGGCTTTTGATGCTACAATATTTTTCCTCACATTCGGCCGAGCGATATACATGCGCATCGTGGACACTTCTCTCCCGCTCCTGGATCTCATTGTCAGAGATGGCACAGCTTACTTCGCGTACGTTGATTCGACATACAATGGTGTCTGCTCGTCGTCGCTGACTACAACGATGTCTCAAGGGTCCTATTCGTGGTCAACCTCACCAATGTCATTCTACTCTCGGTATGGCCTCACGTCGCGAATTTGTAATAGTCTTTGTATACTCACAGTTTACGGTCTTTTACAGGTAGCACCGGTTTGTTTTTCGAAGCCATCTATATCAATTGCCCACAGCTGACACCATTCGCTACAGCCTGACCTGAGTGCAATCAACGCTCCGTTTGCAACACTCATAACAGCTCTCCTTGTATCCCGGTGAGAAAGACTGCGATTGCATTTCATAGGCTTTCTCTGACTCTCTCTAAAACCGGCTAGGCTCGTGATGAATTTGCGCGAGGCAGGGGAACGGATGAGCATGGGTCCTTCTGCCTTTAGTGTAGAGAGCAGCATGCAGTGGTTGCCAGCTACCCGAGGCAACGGAGATCTGTCCAGGTCACAGACTACCGGGGGCCAGACGTCAACAGCAATACCCTCAACCATGAGTTCTCGAAATCATTCAAAACCGGTCGCCAAGTACGGCATTGGTACAATGACTTTCCAGGACATTATCGGGGTTGCTGAGTTCGATGTGCCGCTTGGTGAGGAATTCTATCACGGGTACGATTATTCTGAGAACGAGGAAGACAATATGGAGCTCAGGAGGAGGGGGGATGGGGCGGGGCAATCCGAATCTTGATTATCCCGACCTTGTTGCTTGCTGAGCTTAAGAATTCGACTATGCCAGGGGAAGATCTCAGCCCATCAATATCAATATATGCCCCTGGCCGGCGTCGCGCAATGCACCATCAAAAGACGCAGAAGGAACAAAAACACCAAGCTTGACCACGGACTCCAAATGTAAACGCCTGCCAATCGGCAGGAACGGCCGTGAACGCAGATAAACGGCTAGGAGCTGATGTGATCACTGAAACGGTGGCGGATCCATCTCTGCCCATACTTATTGTGATTGATGGTGCGTCCCCATGAGAAAGCTTCGTATATGTAGACTTCTGGAATTAGCCACCTGCCTATCTTTTCCCTCTGATCCCTGACATATCTGTAAAGAGGGCGTGAGTCGGCAGAGCTGAAGAGACGAAGAAGGACTCGCTCACCAATCCGTCTCTATACCACAATGCTCTTCCATCCATTTTCTGCCATACTCCTCCTTCTCCCCGGGCTCAATCTCCTCGTCGGAGGTTGCAGCCCGAATATCTTGAAACGCGCCGTCGATGCTGCGAACGGCAACTCCCCAACTCAGGCCGCAGGACCCGTTTTCGGACCCGACATCCCGCAACCCCCTGAGACCGTCGGTTACGCGCTGAACCATCTCGCCATCCAAGTCGCGGATCTCAACCGCTCGATTGAGTTCTACACATCCGTCATGGGCCTCAAGCACATATTTACGCTTGAAACGGCGCCGGGGCACTCGATCTCGATCCTCCAGTATCCACACGGAGGGCGCAACGGAACGGGAGACCAGACGGTATTGGAGATGGCCCGGGAGGTACACAATAGTGAAGGCGTACTTGAGCTGGTGTGGTCGCAGGTGAGTAAACCGATGGTTTGTTTGCAAAGATGGCGACTGACCAGAGTCCGAATTTGAAGGACCTTGCGAGAAGCCCATCGTTCAATCCAGCAAAGTCCTTCGGCTTCTCGCACCTAGGATTTGTCGTGCCAGACATCGCAGCGACCACCGCACACCTGCAAGCTAAAGGAGTACGCATTTTGAAACGGGCGGGTGCGTTGGAGGCCGGGAATGGCCTACCGACCTATTTTGGTTTCATGAAGCCCAACGCCAAGCTTCCACTGGTGTTTCAGCAGTTGACAGCGTCTTTCATGTTTGCACAAGACCCAGATGGGTATCTTATGGAGTTCATGGAGCAGGATTGAGTTCTTGAATATATGCGCAGTGATCAATGATTAAGTGATCAATGATTAAGCAGTTCGTTTGATAATTTATAGCTTACTTTTATTCTCTTCATTTCATGGGCCGAGGCAATGTTACGGTCTTGTGTCGATGGTTCACAACATACTCCGAGCTCAGCTTCGCGTTAAAAATGGGTCAGACGATGAGTCGGTAGTCTGAAGACAGCCGCGGCTCACATCACAGATAAGCTCCTCCGTGAGCCATTATCAGAATAATATGTCAGATTCGTAAAGAAATGGACACGATGCCCTCTGGGAGCTCGTTGGTGGAACGCAGGGTGAAGGAACAGGTGGATGGAGGACTCGGAGGAGGATTCGGGAATCGGAACGCGTCAGTGTGCTGTATCACGTGGCCGAGTTTCACTGTGGCCCGGCACCGCGGCATGTCCGAGTCGACGTCGTGGTCGACCATCACTCAGTCTATGCGTTCCACCCGCAATCTATGCTTAAGTATCGACTTCAAGTCAAACCTATGTATGATGCCAATTTCCCGGCTAACGTCATGACATGACGTACTCTGGTCCACCAAACCATGAGTCTCTAGGAACTCTCGCACTGCCACGAAACGTTGACGAAACGTCGACTTTTTGTGATCGAGAGCTGTCAACTTGGACATCGAGCGAATACCCTCCAATTCGCTTGGTAGGGCTTCGAACTGAATGGATCGGAGACCCCAACATGGCACTCACTGCCCGTTCATCCCACATTCACCTTGGGCCCAGGGCAGACACATTAGTCGGATGCTAATTTCACTCCTTCAAAAGACCGGACCCGCAACTCTGTTTCACACTGTTTCATGACGGGTGTCCAGCGGCAATCCCCACCCTGTCTCCTTTATATATGCCATGATCAGTTTTAGGAGATACACACCCGACGATGCCGCCCATTCCTCCCTACCCCACCCCCCAAGCAACGTCGAGCACGACATTCTCCCCGCCTCCCCTTGATGGCACGCTGACGATTCCGGAGATTTATGATCATCATCTTGAACATAGCAGGGACCACCCACTATTCGTTTATGACGAAAGGACGGCAGAAGGCGATGTGGAGGCTGTGACTATTAGCTGGGGGCGGGCAGTCCGAGCTATTCATGCGGCTGCAAGAGTCGTCGAATGTGAGGTCGGACGAATCGAAGGTCCAGACGAAGCCCCAGTCATCGCTATCCTCGCGGTAACAGGTGAGTCTTCCTCCCTAACCTACAGACTCACGTCCTCATCTCGAACCGCCGTCAGACCAACTGTCATACTTTGCGCTCACAGCGGGCATCATTCGCGCCGGTTATCGCGCCTTCCCAATTTCTCCGCGCAACTCGGACATTGGCGTAGCAAATCTCCTCCAAAAGATGGGCGTGAAATACCTGTTCGTTAGTAAAGACCGAGCCATGCAGACGGTAGCAGCGTCGGCCATCGAAAGACTCGGTTACACTGCTCAAATAAAGCTCCTTGGTGTCCCTACGTTTGCCGCGCTGTACGCTGCGGATAAGGCAGAGTTCCAACCATTACCGCCAGTGAGGAAGCGGGATATAAACAGCACAGTGATGATACTGCACTCTTCCGGTAACTTCGAAGTGAACTATAAATAGTATAGTCTCTGACACTGAAAACGTTGATGCAGGCTCTACATCCTTCCCCAAGCCGATTTTGCTAAGCCATCGCAACATACTTCAATGGGGAACTCAACCATGTATGTACATCTCCGCACTTTATCTCCCTGCGTGGTGTTTGATTTTTTGTTTACCAGTTTATGGAGAAACGGACATATGTGGTCGCGTCCTGTCAAACCATGCGCTCCCATTCTTCCGTAAGTATCTTCCCTCCCCTTGAGCAATATCTAACGATTTTTTTGACAGACGCCATGGGAGTGGTCTCGTTGTCCTGGGCTGTAAGAACCGCTGCTCCTATGTCTTGTTACGGAAGCCCTGACCAAGTTGGCTTATACAGACAATGGCCGGCATCACATTGTCAAACTTCGCACCTAGCGATCCCCCTCTGGTATCTACTCCAGATCGCGTGTATAGCAGCGCCGTTGCGACGAAAAGCAAGCTGATCTTCTGCGTTCCTGCCTTCCTGGAGGTATGTCCGAACCTTTTCATTGTGGTAAAACTACATAGACTGAACGGCCTGGTGTACGTAGGAGTGGTCTATGGATCCTGAGAAAGTAGCAGCCCTTGCTGAATTCGATGCAGTGGTGAGTACAGGTTCCTGCCACCTACGGCTGGACGCTATCCTGACGCGATTTGGGCCTCAAGCTGTTCGGCGGTGCACCAATACAAAAAGCAGTCGGTGATGCGCTGGCAGACAAGGGGGTGCGATTGTACCCTTTCTACGGAGCGTGCGTTTTCAGTCCCGCCATTATCAGATGGCTAGTTTAACTTTGCCGAATAGTACGGAGATCGGGGGTACCTCGAAATTCCTACCAAGTGAGCCCACCATATGTTCTTATCCTCCCATCAAACTAACCGTCTATATAGAGGCACCACCCAGGGAAGGATGGGAGTACTTCAAGATATCTCCACACGCCGATCCGGTCTTTCTGGATCAACAGGAGAAGGCCAATGTCTTCCAGCTTGTATTCCGGGTACGTCCCGGCTCGCATACACCTACTGTGTCTTCCTAGCCGTTGATTTCATGTTCGTTATCAGGACTTCGAATCACATACTCCAGCCGTTGTGAACACGCAGGTCTCGGACGTCAAGTCGTATGATACAAATGATCTTTTGATTCGCCATCCTACGAATCCGGAGTTGTGGAAGATATATGGGAGGTAAGTTTGGGATTAGCTAAGGAGGGCTGGGCGATTGCTCATGTTGAGTTTAGGTCGGATGACCAGATAATGCATTCAACGGGTGAAAAGGTATTCCCTATAGTACACCTTCTGACCGGGGCATCTAACATCACCGAAAATAGACGAACCCAGTCCCAATGGGTGAGCACGATTCGTACACGTTAGATAATGTCGGTTGCTGATGGTCATGTACAGAAACTATCATCAATAGGCATCCGAAGGTCGCCAGCTGCCTCATCTTTGGCAGAGGGCGATTCCAAGCGGGTGTCCTCGTAGAACCCATCGAGCAATGTGCCTTCGATCCCAGTGACCTTCTTCGCCTTGCTGCCTTCAGGAATCTAATATGGTCCGTCTTCGAAACTCTTAAAAAAGATTTATTCAAGTGATTTAAACGACCTGTAGGACGAGTGTGGAAGAAGCGAACAAATTTGCCCCATCCCATAGCCGGATATTTAAAGAGGTACTTGGCCTGTCGGACGCTCCTATCCTTACATCCTTAACACATCACAGATGATCCTCGTCGCCAGATCGTCCAAGCCCTTCCAATACACCCCAAAAGGCACTCCAAGACGACATGTCATTCTGGACGCGTACGAAGAGGAGATCGACGCAGGATACACCGCTATCGAGGAATCCTCTCAAACTGACATCCCGATTCCACCGCGATTCGACGTGGAAACCAGTATAACGTTCGTCAAGCAGACCATTGAAAAGGTCATGATGTCGAAGTCGATAGGGATGGACGACGACATCTTCCAGCACGGCTGTGACAGGTATACTCAACGTTGCCCCAACTTCGTACGCACCTAACCAAATAGTGGTTGTTGTTCAGTCTACAGGCGACGTGGATTCGCAACACTATCCTCCATGCCCTGAGGCAGTCAACTAAGATCCCCACCAGGAATATACCCATCAACTTTGTCTATCTCAATCCCACTATCGCGCGGCTGGGGGGGTACTTGGCGCGTATATGCGATCCTGGCGATAGAAACGACGTCGTGGATACGGCGGCAGAGACTAGGGCGCAGATGAATGCGCTTGTTGAGAAGTACTCGGTGGATTTCCGAACGCGCAAGCCCGTGCTCCACGACAGGGGCCCCACTAAGACTTTTGATACGGTCCTGTTGACGGGGAGCACGGGAGGCCTTGGATCGTATATCCTGGAGGCGCTGCTTCATGACGCCACCGTTGAACGTGTATATGCCTTTAATCGACCTAGCGCCGGCGGTTTCAGTAGTCGAAAACGGCAGCGGTCAGCTCTGGAGGATACAGGGGTCGATGTTGCTATTCTAGACTCTCCAAAGGTTGTGTTCGTTGATGGAGATACGAGCCTTGGTCTGCTTGGGCTTCCGTTGACTGTTTATGAAGAGTTGAGGACTAATGTTACTTGCATCGTACACAATGGTGCGTTTGTCTTGGCTACTTCGGACAGTATTATTGACTTCGTGGTACCTAGCATGGCGCGTTGATTTCAACGTCGCCGTCTCCTCAATGGAGCCCCTCATAGCCGGAACGCGCCACTTAATAAACCTCGCCCTATCATCGCCTCGCTCCGCACCTCCTCGCTTCGTGTTTACGAGCTCCATCGGCGTCGTCAGAAGTGAGTCGCATTTTCTTGCTTGGAGTCTGGGAATATCTCGTACTGAGCAAGTTTCTCGCAGACTGGACTCAAGGATTCGCGCCCGAAGCCCCATTCCCCGACGCGGCAGTTGCAGTCGGATCGGGCTATCCCGAATCCAAATGGGTAGCGGAGCGAATCCTCACACTCGCTGCGGAGCGTACCACGCTTCGTCCCATCATGGTTCGCATCGGACAAATGAGCGGTGGACGGAACGGGAGCTGGAATCCTGTGGAATGGGTGCCGAGTATAGTGCGCTCCGGCGAGGTCCTTGGCTGTTTGCCTGATGCACCTGGGGTAAGATGCCACCTACTATATCTTTTCAGATCCTCGCACTCAAATGCTCTCTCTCACCTGTTAGTTCGTATCCTGGATCCCGGCACACACTGCAGCTTCTGCCCTTGTAGAGATGCGCCACAGCTCTGCAATGTTCCTCCACTTGGTCCATCCCACCGCGACGCCTTGGTCACAGATTTTCGGACCTCTTTCCCAGCTGTTGGGTGTCCCTTTGGTTCCATACTCCGAATGGCTCGCAGCACTGGAAGCGTCTGAATCCCCAGAGGATGGGAAGGCCGCCAACGCGTCCGTTGATAACCCAGCGCTTCGTTTGTTGGACTTCTTCAGGTCTGCGGACAAACCCCTACCTTCGGATGATGCAGAAGCATTTGGGTTTCCGAGGCTCGAGACGAAAGTGGCTGTTTCTGCTGCACCTTCACTTTGTCATTCTAAGCTGTTGCCTTTGGGAAGGGGTGACGTTGAAAGTTGGCTCAGCTATTGGAAAAAGATTGGATTGTTGCGACATGGTATTAGTTTAGGGGCAACATCATGATCAAGGGATTATTTTACGTGACGCTGCTTAGAGTGATTGGTGCTTAGATCTGGGGTTTTCACAGTGACATTGGTGTAGTTACACATAGTACGCTGAAAGAGTACAGGAGTTATCACTATCACATCTCAAGCCCAAAAGCGGCGCGTCCAGTGGTGGCGAGCGCGGCTAATCCTGAATTACATATAAGATCTCGGGTCAGGTCCTCGCCGCAGGTTTAGCCCCATCCTCTCTGCGGATTGCTCCTTATAGATACGTTCTGTAAGCGGTTTCCCCATCCTGGAATTGCCACAATTTCAATTCGAGAAACCAAATCATCTCACACAAGGACTCACCTGCAAAAATCGCACGAACAAGGGAAAGACCCCGATCCATGATGATCGCATCCATAGTCCATCCCTGCCGACGTTCCACAACATGTCCACCTAAACGCGGAGTCGTGATATTTGTACAGCTTCTCCAGATCGCCACCCATCTCCGTCTCGAATTTGCGCTTCATGTCGTCTGATTCCTCCTCGAAGACCGCGCCCCAGCCAGTGCCGTCTTTCGGGCACTTCCAGGTAATCAGCTCCATCTCCCCCTCGTGTTTATTCCCGTCGCTGCATTTGCGGTACTTGTCATACCATTTACGTTGGGAGCCCGAGCCAGATCCGCCTCCTGGGCCTTGGCAAATGACTTTGTGGGTCTTCCAGTCAGAGGTTTGGCACTCGCGGCCTTCGAAAACGGTGTTTAGCGACAGGTCCTAGATACTATAAAAAGAAAGGCATAAGAAAGGCATACCACATACCGCAGTAATAACGCGATTTGCAGAGAGAACATTGTTGGAGCTCAGCCTTAAGCTCATCTGGACCTTTCTTGCAGACGGCGCAGGTGTGGGGTTTGCCGGACGAGTCCATTTCGTAGAGTCTGACTCAGTACGCGAGGATGGTATATGATATGAGCCAGAAGGACAACACTGGGAAATTGGAAGTTGGAATCTTAACATTCATGTAGTTCCCATTCACAAATAGAATTCGGACATTGCCGAGCCACACATACACGGAGTCGCAGGGAGTCGCAACCTATCAAGGCTCCGTAAGATGGCGTGAAATCGTACATGTCATGGTATCAAAGACATTCAGGGTATCACTATCAGGGCAATGCAAACCAGCCTCAAGGGCTGTTCGTGCTTGATAAATCAAAATCGGGGACTACAGGGATGAAGATGAGCCCCCCCATACCTTCAAACGCCCCAGGTTATGTCGAGCTGGTGGAGAATGCATGAGAGAGATAGACGTTAAAGTTTAATAAATTACACACAGATGTGATGCTCGCCACTGTCGCCTCACCATGAGTCGAAATTGAACACAGCAGGGCCATAGAAAAAACTCTTCAGTCCTTGGAGGTACGCCGGTGCCGGGATGTTCTTTCTCTCCAGCACTTCACGGCTATCATCGAAGGCCTCGCTGCCGAAGGAAATGACGATGAATGAGCGGCCCTCCAGCTTCCCTGTAGCGAGCCAATTTTCGTCCACGTCCACCTTGTCTAGGATCTCGGTGATTACGTTGTTAGACACACGGAAGGCGAGCTCTGGATCTGGCTCCTTAATGCGTTCGTTAACACGTTCGGCAATCTTGTCTCTGTCGATGCCGTAGCCCAGCACGTATTTCGGATCACCTTCCATACCCTACCACCCTTTGTCAGTATCAGCAGGATATGGATAGGGAACAACACACCATTCACACAGATGCGCAAGGTTCAATAGGATAATTGAGCGATGGCTATACAAGCAAGAGTGAGGCTGGTGGAAGGAACAACACAAGAAACAACGCTACGTGACGAAGGTTTGCCCTTCTTTACCCCACAATAACCAACCCGCATTGATCCATTCCATCGGATGTTATTCCTGGGGCCACGTATTCACGTACGTAGGTTTGGATGTGTCATATAAATATTGTATGAGAATTACAAATGCGGGAAACGTTTCTATCAGTATTGAAGCAGTATACAGTCCAACAAATCATGATGTATGCTCTGTGAGATGGCGCGAAATCGTACATGTCATGGTATCAAATATTCAGGGTATCACTATCAGGGCAATGCAAACCATCCTCAAGGGCTGTTCGTCCTTAATAAATCACCAGCTGTTGAGCATGAATTGGGACCGTTCCTAGCGACCAGCGGAAAAATGAGATCGGAGACTGCAGGGATGAAGATGAGCCTCATACCTTCAAACGCCCCAGGTTATGGACCGTCGCAATATTGACAATCGTGCGTAGCTTACGTCGCATGTCCGCTTTGCTGACGGTGAGCACCTGCGTCCCAGAGCACTGGCAGTACATGGACACGTTCTCCGAACGGATCTGCTGGCACTTGGAGCATCGCAGATCCTGCTGCGCGAAATTCCTCTCGATCGTCAGCACCATCTGCATCAACGCAAACTCGATAGCCATGCGATCATACTCGCCCCCACAATTTGAGCAGAGCCACTTTGGCGAGACTTCTAGGTTGCTTGGAACCAGTTCCGGGTCACGGCAGAAGTCGAAATCGCGAAGGGCGTCGCAATGGCGACAAGGGACATTGGGGAGCTTGACTGGTTCACAGGGGTTGCGGAAAATGGCCTCGCTTGCGAATTCTTTGATGTTGATAAGGTCGAGGAGATTCCTCTTCAGAAGGCCAATCTCCACCTGGTGGTCTCGGGCGAGAGCGAACGCCGCGCAGGCGAACTTGATCAGTTCTAAGATAGGGTTCGTAAGATGGAGGTAGGAGCCAGGTTTCACGGGGAATTGGAAGTCATCTTCTGAGTCTGCGTGCATCATGTAGTCATGATACCTGTCTTGCGCGCTACCAACGACTTTCAGAAGTCTGCGAGTAAGCCGACGAGTGATGAACTCCAGTACTGCTTCCATCTCTTTCGTTTTCCCCGCATCGCGTTGAGTGAGTTCGGGGGCCCCATTTGGCACCACGCGTAACGGTACTCGTGATGCGCCGTTGGTTTTCTGCTTGATCTTGAAGAGCTCGACGATAAAGAATTGAATGACGCTGGAGAAGTCCTTCTGAATAGCAGGAGGGAGGAATTCCTGGATGTTCCACCGCATCTCCAAAGCCAGTTCCTCTGGAGGTTCCAACGCAAGGGGATCTTCGCAGACAATGCCGCCCATGTTGGCTTGATCCATGAAGAGAAGGAAGTCGTAGAATCTGTCAGTGTTGAGATAGATGTGTTGGAATAGTTCGTTGGAGGTGACGGCGGTGGTGATGTAAGTTGCATAGGCGTGAGCTGTTCCCGGAGGTTTCGATGTCGCAAGCAGGATGCGACTGAAGTCGGCATAAACGACGTGCGACCCAAGCCTCTTGAACTCGGCGAGCAATTGAATGAAGGTTTTGCGCATGAGGCCATGGATAAATCGATGCAGGCTAGGATCGTACATGTTCGAGGCACTCGAGCTGATCCACCTCCAAAAGTGATCGATCGCGAGCGTGGCGGGGCTGTCAAAGTTGTTCCGGATCTTGTCCAAGAGCCATGTCTTGATCATGGACTTGAGGATGCTGAACATCAGGGTCGAGACATTTGATTCTCCCAACGTCAAGTCGCGAGGAGTCTCTCCATTCTTATACTCGTCCAGTGTACGAGAAACGGAATCGAAGGCGGTGGATCCTCCGCTTCCCTCCAATTCGTTGACCATGACGGATTGAAGGACAGAATTGACCGCAAGATTGCGCACAGTGACTTCCAGGCAAACGTTGGCGTATGCTCCCGGGGAGAAGAATTCTGTTTTAGGAAACTCCTCAGTCGGCCGCTGATCATTTTCAACTCCCCCAAGGTCTGGATTCTCCCCGATTGACCACCACAAGACGATGTCTTGGTCAATCAAGCGCCGCGCGAAGCTGATATCTGACATGAAAAGCGGTTGATCTCCCTCGACATGACCGATTGGGACATCGTAGTAATCGGCGAGAGATGCCAGGCGGTCAATCCAAGAGCCCATCGCTAGATAGCGACTGATCATTTTACTAGAGACGTGTTGCTGCCACGGGAATATGTCCAACCCATGCGGTCCCTTCGCTTTCGACATCGAAAGAACCGGGAATTTCGCGAGCTTCGGAACAAGCCTATCAAAATAGGATTGATCTTTGGGCGAAGAAATGACAACCGTGAATGACTTGTCCTCCATGAGGCCAAGTTCACGAGAAACCGCTTTCAGAGCTGTGATGTCGTTGCTGTGATATGTCGTTGTGAACTCTCGAGTGTCCGGATACATAACTGAGTTGCACGTCCCGTAGGCCTGGTTTCGTTTTTGGAGAAAGTCGGCATATACCTCCTGTAACCGGCCAATAGGCTGACGACGGGCTGCGGGATCAACTACGTGGAGTTTGACGGGGCCTGAAGGTAGGAAGGTAGCGAATACGTGGAGCGGGTCCCTGGCGGAGCATGCATGATAGAGGAGGATGTATTTACCAGCCTTACCACCATTGAGGTATTGATGGCGAGATGAGGTTGATCCCGCACGACCCAGTTGGCTGAGATCAAGCCCGACATGCTGCGCGCGGTTTAAGGACATCCCCGACTCTTCGCCGACACATGTTTTACCAAGCTTCAACAGACCACGAACCACGAGCGGTACCTGGTTCGCAAGCCAAATCAGCTTGGAAGGCTAACATAAGGAAGGTGTCTTACTTGTTGCTCGTAGACGCCATCAACGTTGGAATCGTTGACAAGGTCAATAAAGTGCTCCTGGATATCACGATATACATCCTCGCGAACGGAAATCTTGTACAGGTGTTTGGACGGTAAATCACGGGGTAAACTCCGTGTTACTTGCTCCACGGTGTAATACTCTGGCCTGAAGAAGTCGTCCTTCGGCTGCTTCAAGTGGACATAGAATTCTCGAGGAATGCGCAAGGGGACAGAGACGAGTTCGGAGTCGACTGATAACCAGAGAATAAAACGACCTGGGATTTTGCTGGGTCGGATCTGGACTATGTCCCATCTGTGATTGGTGCGTACTCTTGCCGCTCGGAACATGGCGGGCATGGCTGACGTAGCAGTGCCACCGAATCGAGCATCCTGTTTCTGCTTCCATCGAGGTCGCATGGCCTTGATCCACGCGCTATAATGGATAGACGGGTCTGGTAACGGTATGTTCTCCAGCTCCGGCTCTGGCGTTTCTTGACGAGCCACTCGCTTACGATTGACGACCGCGATACGGATGCGACCCGGAGCGTTGTTGTCTTCAGGAGCTCCAAAGTCTTCGATGTCCATGGAATCTGGGTCGTCCTGTCCATCGTCACCAGTAGCAACCGAGAAGAAATCGGTGACCTTGTTCTGCTTGAATTTGTCGATTGCACCTGCTACTCGTCGGTGGAGCCAATCTGGGTGCCGAATGCGCGGTACGGGGTTGGAAACCTTCTGCATCGCAGCAGGGATAGTGATGAGCTTCTGGATGACGGAGCCCAAACGCTCAATGTAGTACTGCCAATCCAAGATGGAGCGAAGCTCAAAGTTGATGAGGCTACTATCTTTCAGCCATTTGCGCAGATACGTCCTCTTCACGCTTTCTTCGGCTGAAAAGATGGCCACAGGCACAGCACGTTCCGTGACAGGAGCACCGATGGGTTTGGCGGAGATGATAAACTTGCAGGCGAGGCCTTTGTCTTTAACCATCTGGTCACCAAGAAACTCCGCAAGGCGTTTCGCGGTGCTGATCGAGGTCGACTTTTGCCCGCCGTATTCAGCCAATGTCCTGGACATGCTTCGATTCTCGGCAATAAGCTCGACGAGTTCGTCGTCCCCCAAACTATCGGCTTTGCTGAACAGGACATCGAGCCATTGATCAGCGACCTTAGCGACCGCTGTATAACACTCCTGAGTCGTCGTTCCGAGAAGGAATTTCTCGAATATCTGTGATTGAAAGATCTTGATGAGCTGCAGTTCGCCTCGACGTTTAACCTCGAATCCCTTCAATTCTGCGAGGCTACCGTCATCGTTGAACACGGCATATCGCTTCTTGAGCAGCTTGTCCTCCTCTTTGGAAGATGGCAGGATCATGGCGCGGTACGGCCCGTCAAGCTCGAAGAAGATCGAGTTCTCGCTGTGTATGACGTATTCGCCGGTTTCAGGGTCGAGGTCGTGGTACTGATGATTCGTGAATCCGTCATAGACGAGATGATTGAGCATGGTGCAGGGATAGGAGAAGGCGATCGATTTCCCGTTGTTGAGTTTAAACTTGAAATTCTCCGGGAAGACGCCAGGAAGCATGCACCAAATTCCATCCGTATCAAGCTCGAGTGGACGACCTATCTTCTCAACCAACTTGCGAGCCATTTGAATAATCTTTGCACCCGTCAAGCAGGTGATACCCGCCATTTCCATCGAATGCCACCTAGCACCTTTACGCATGACGTACCCGTAGAAAGAGTTGAGAATGCACTTGTGCGCGAGCTGCAATGAGTCGTAAATGACGATCATCTTCTTCGCCTCGTCGACTTCCGTGATGGAACCACCTTCAGCCGAGATGGTGTCGAGGTTCTTTTTCCAAGTTTTGAGGAGACCCTTGTACTCGTACCGCCGGTCACGGAAGCGCCGCACGGTGTCGACGTAGAATGGGTTCTCTCTTTGGCATACTATAGCCTCCCGCGTCTCAATCTTCGTATCCTTGGTCTTCTTGTAAACCTTGCGCGAGTAATCGCCCAGCCGTTTGTGCAATAGAGCACTCTGCTCGGATTCGAGGAGGTCGGGGAATCGCCGCTCCGGTCCCCCAGGGCGTTTGGCTGGGAAGGTCTCTTGGTTGAGTGCATGTCGGATCATGTTGTACTCGTCCCGATGCGCTGGGAAGTACTCTCCTCTCCATGCCCATTCCAGACGTCGATCGCAAGTTTTCCCTGGCCGGTTATAGTCGCATACTGCGCAGACGGACTCGTCAACCATAGAGTCCGGTTGCAGCCGATTGGATAACATGATGTTGGGGTACATCGCTGCGACATCCAAGTGATAGATAAGAGGATTGTCGAGGCGCTTCGGGTTGTCGCGCATGACTTCCAAGGCAGCTTGGATTTCAGCTTTTACTTCCTCGTAATTGGTGACCTGCTCAAGGGAAGACTTGGATTCTTCGGTGATGCAGAACTTCAGTGCGGCGTCAAGGTCATCGATGAGCTACAGGAGACATTTGAGAATGATACCTTAACAAAACTAAGGACAATGCTTACCTGCTGAACTCCCTCCGGCACGATTTTGAACTCGGTTGCGATATCACTTCGGAAAACGCCAGCTTCTAAAGCCTCGACATGTCCACCAACATACGTCTCAGACGCAAGCAAATGTCCGTCGTACATGTTACCATGTGCATCTTCGTGCCTGTTTGGCATGATAATTCGGCCACGATATGCCTCCACCTTTACACATTTCAGATGAGATCTATCAGAATATGCGAATGAGGTTGAGGCATACCATCAGGAGGGTTTCGCACAAGGTGCCACTTCCCTTTCGCAACACCTCGTCAGGATTGAGGGGAATGATGTTGCACAGGGAGAAGATGAAAGGATTGACGTATTTCATATACAAATAATACGTCGCGACGGCGTCGGAAACGGAGTACGAAGCTAGGACTTGGGGCTGCTCTATCGCATACCTAAAGTCATCTCGAGGTCAGGAAGAATCTCGAACTCTGACAACGGCTCGGAACTCACGGTGTCATAAGCTCGGGGTCGAGTTCAGTAGGGTTATAGCCAAGTTTCGCCTTCGTTACAGCCTTTAAACCTTGACTACCCTGCGGGAGGTAGGAATCACGTTTCACCCATCGGAAACAATCCATATGCACGCAGGTGCGACTCTTATATTCATCTTCGGAGTCTTTAGCGAAGCCTGTTTCCAAGAACATATCGATGCCGTTCGCCGTCGCTCGTGCATCGAGGAAGGGAAAATCGAAGAAGTCCCCGTTAAAGGTAGCCATGACCGTAGGCTTGATTTCTTGAATATGCGAGAAGAATCGTTTGATGGTCTCAGCCTATGAATTTCACGGATATCAGATGTGTCGGTTGCAACAACGGAAAAGGACCTACCTCGTTTGATTCGTTGAAAACTATAAAAGGCCCCTCGTAACCCTCCTTTGGCGTATATTCGAAATCATCAATATCCTCACTAACGATCTCCCGGTTCGTGATAAGATAGCCCTGGCCGTCAACCATGTATGAGATCATCATAACTTGGTCAATAGCCTGGTCAGGGAATTTGAGCGGTGCCTTGGTCGTTTCGATATCGTAGGCCATAACTACGGGATCCGCACGCTTAACTTTCTCCTTCAGCTGCAGGAAAGAGGGTTCGCCCGCCGTAAACGTCACTGTGTACCACAGACCGACGCGAATGTCATTGTCGATTGCCACGCGTAGGTAGTAGGGAACGTCATATTCCCTGACGTCGATGATGCACTCGCGAGGGTCCTTATCACGAGAGCCTGCACCCTTTCCGCCTGACCCCAGCTCTGCCCATATGTCATCTTCTATCTCGATGCCCATGGAAGCGCCAGCTGTCGCGCTGATGACTTCGGCATACGCATCGACGGCGTCCCGTTTGGCGCTATTCGCCAGCGCCAAAGGGAGAAGATCACGTCGAATCGCAAGGAGGTCGGACACATTTCTGAAATGGAGCTGCAGGTAGAGGCGCTGGTGCCCCATAAGGTGGTTAGGGAGCTTGAGATCCTCCTTTCGCTCACGTGTGATACGGCAAATGAGGCCCTCGTATTTCTTGTTCAACCATTCTTCAATCATGGTTTCAGTACCGCTCTACACGGGTGTCAGATGGGTCGCTTAATGTCTAGGGATGGGAACATACCTTGCACCCAATGTAGAAGTAGGGCTCGTACTGAAGCGTACACTTAAACATTCCTCCGTCATCCTGAATAAAATAGAAGTCGACCCCAGACTTTCCGCTCGCGTAATCGGGGTCTTTAATGAGAGTCTTTGGAAGGCTGGTTAGAATCTACAGTCAGTGACTCTAGATGAATAATGGGGCAGCTTACAGGGTGCATGTTAACTAACCACCCTTCCTTTCTTCCTCCTTCTTGTAGCCTGACAAATCCCAGCTTCTCGTCCACCTCATCACCCAGTGCCGCCTTCTCAAACATCTCTGCCAGTCGCGTTCCATCGTCTTCACGTTTGGGTCCTGCTTCACCTGGCTTTGCACCTCCCCGCCCTCTTCCACGCCCTCCTCGCCAAGATGCAGCTCTTCCTCGATAAGAGCCTCTTCCTCTATCCCCTCCACGCGCTGATGAGAGCCCGAATGTTCCGCGTCCCCTTGCCATCGCGGAGCGCGTCAAGGATGTGGGGAGTTGGTGATGGTGATTCGGAAGGAGTGACAGGCAAATTTGTGACGCTGTGACGGTTCGCGTTTTGCCAGATCAGTGATCGGCAAGAGCCTCCTGATCTCACCGTGACCATGATGCATGCGCCGTGAAGGCCTGACGGACGACGCATAGAACAACGTGGTGCAAGCATACATTGGTACAAAATCTACCGCCATCTCTACCAGAACGACTGCTCTATGCCGACATAATGCATCGAAAGCACCGCCGTGCCCCGAGGGCTACGGTCTTGACCGATGTTTGCCAAAAAATTCAGCGGTTATTGCTCCAAGGTTTCCTTCACGTTGCGTCCTGTCCGGATCCACGAAGAGGTAGAATGAAGATGCATAGCATGACCACCACATCTAGGAAGACCGGCTTTGAAGCTACGAATAGCATCGTTCCCAAGTTGGACCCACTTCTGCGACTTTGCCTACCCACCGCTTAGACTGTTTTGCACCCACTTCTGCCTGTTGTTTTTGGCTGGAATCCACTTTTTCCGACCTGCAGCATGACCTATTTGAACTCATGCAGGGTCTCTTCTGTGGCCTTGTTAATGTAAGTTCGCTGCGTCCTGATTGTAATTTCAAGCGAGATCCTAATCAAGGCGTATACAAGCGCTATCTAAGCCGAGAGACGAAGACTAATGGGCGTATGAACGACTCCTAGACCACGCAGAGGCCAGAATTTGGGATTATGACAAAGTGGGATCGACTTGAGGTACCCATACACCACCAGTGACCAGCTAATAGAAAATAGATTGTCGTGATTGAACCCAGAATACGCACTGTCCTCAGTGGCCGATTTAGGTGGGATCATCAGTTTCAATTTGACATGCGTATCGCGCGACCCTCACTCAGTGTCACCTCAGACCCTCTTCATATGTCTATACACGGGAACAAATACCAATTCAATGAACGGACTCGAAGCCGTAGCAGGCAATGGAGGATCTACGTACGCAGCAGTCGCTGGCGTGAGAATACGACGTGCAAATCTATTTCCACGTCCCTGCGTTTCGCCAACCTACAAGAGCTTTCCTGTCATACGTCAACTTGATCTTCACCATGACACAACTGGACCGCATGCTTTCAAATGACTTGCTTCAAGGCCCATTTCTATGTGGCGGCCACCGTCTTTGTTCTGGCCCAGTTCGGTGCACGAGCAGCGATACCTGTCGCTACTATTCTCATTCTACTTGGTACATGGTACAAAAGATACACCCATAAAAACAAGGGCTAAATGCAAGTCAAAGGAGTGTAGGAATAATAATAAGCGCCAAAGGAAGGGGGCCAAAGATACTAGGAAGGTAGAGCATCGCTGCATGCATAAATTAGGTCGTGAATGTCGTGGATCTCGCCGAACATAGCAGTCCCTCCACAGGACTATCCTTCGTCTTCCTCCCTCACACTTCCCGCCAACCCAGGCCATCTCCCTCCATAACCACCACCATGTCCGCCGCCGAGGGCCATGTCCCCATCTACGCTCGGACGCGGCTTGAAACTCTCCCTCCTCGCTCTCGTAGCCTTCTTCATCACCGCAGGGGCTCCATATCCACTCCCGGCACTAGCATATCTCGCCCCATAAGTCCCCGACGTCATGCCAGCCGCAGACGTCGTCCTTGCACCCCCATAAGCCGCACTACTCGGAACCCTGCCATGCCCCAGCGCATGATGTTGTGTTCCAGGTTTAGGAACTGGCATAGCGACCGGCGCAGGTCGCGGCAGCGAGGACAATCCTCCACCCGGTGTTCTTCCAGGGATCTTCGAGGGCGACACAGCTCTTGGTCCAGTTCCCGAGTTCCCCCCGCGATATGTACCCAGTGGCGGTCTACTGGTACCATAGCTTGGTGTATGCCCTTTCCCACCACTGCCTTGACGATTGTGCGTTGAGAGAGTAGGCTCGCCTAACTTTTGCCTCTTATTTGGGAGAGACTGCGAGGACACAGCCGAGCCAGGCCGTACGGCCGGGGTCACTGATTTCGAACCAGGGACGTAAGAGCCAGTGGAGTTCACTGGGGTGGTAGCGCGGAGAGGAACTGAGCCGGCGCGAGCAGGTTTTCGTTTGTTCTCTTGGTCGGTGGCGCTGACCGTCTCCATAAGAATTTGGAGAATACTCTCTCCGTGTACGAGGAACGGTCGCTGCGCGTCATCTTCCCAAGCAGGGATGGACGCTAGGAGGTCTTGTTCAACCTAGGTGTACGTATTAGAAGCAGCATGTATGTTGAGAGGGAACAGCTTACGCGTGGCTTTTCTTTGGAGACCCGCTTCCGCATCTTCTCTTCTCGTAACAATCTTCCTGGATCGCGACCGCGGCCAAGTAGGCGAGTCTGATCAGAAGCGGCTGTAGCGAGTTCCTTCTCCTCTTCGCAGATATCGAAGTACTTCTTGATGCTTGCTAGAAGGGGCGCCTTCTGCCTACGTTCTTCCTTCAACCGTCGGATCTCTTCCTCATGAATGGTCAGCAGTTCTTCTGTATGCTCATCTGGAGGTTCGCGTCAGCATGACATTCAAAACAAAACAAAAACATATATTGGATCACTCACCATCCGCCAAGGGAGCAAAATCTGCCCGCTCGTCATCTCCAACCATAAGATCGTCCCAGAGCCTCATAATCTCCTCTCTCGCACTTGCAACGAAAACTCCCATCCGCTCCCTCTTCAACTCCAACATCCTCTCCAACTCCTCCTCGTACTCTCTCACAGTCTCCTCATTGCTACCCCGATGCGCCTCCACAAACGCATCCATATCAGCCTCATCCACTCCAAGTCGCTTCCACAGCCCCTCCAATTGATCGTACATGGCCTGAATATGTGACTCTCTCCTGCGTTTCGTCTCCTCGAGAGAGGAGCGTAAGTTTTCCGCCCACGATAAAAGTCCTGGCGTAGGATCCACATTCTCTAGCCCCACCGGAGTGGACAGCTTCTCAGGCATACCCTCGTCCTCTGCTTCTTCGACCCTGACCACAAAATTGGCAAAGACGCGTTGATAGTCGGTTTCGGGTGGAGGAGGGTCATCGTGGAAGAGGAATGGCGTTAATGGTCTCGTCCGCGAGGATGGGGTAGGAGTAGACATTGTGAAGGGGTCGCAGGGAGAAGAACTCGAGGAGGACGAGAATCGTTGAGGTAGCGATAGGGATGCACCGAGGAAATTGGTGTTAGAAGCGGAAGGCAAGTCCTCCAATGTCGGAGGGGTCATGCCGAGTTCGGTGTGTAACCAGTCTATCTGGACTAGTGTGGCAGAAAGGTGCTGAAGTCGCTTGCTCTATTGTAACCGGTTCGTCAGTGAATGGTAACATTACTCTAGGAATTGAACTCACCACTTCTGCCTTTCCCCTGACAAGTTCCTTTTCGAGCTTCAGGAACCTTTCTGGGGTAACATCGAGATTCACGTTGGGGTCGTGTGGATCATCCCCGATTGCGGTGGTAGGTTCCAGGATGTCCTGGGCGTAGTAATCAACTCCTAGCGTACGCGCAAGGGCTTTGAGACGATTCGATAGAGTTGTCAACTGCTCAAACTTAGTATGGTACACCTATACCAAAGTTAAACAATGCCTGTTTCAAGACCCACATCTGCCACTCACCTGTCGTAGTTTTTCCTGATGTTCCGAAACCATCTCAAACCTCCTAGGCAGCACCAACTCCTTCCTCAGCTCTCCTACATTGCTCCCCGTAGCTTTGATATTTCCGCCTAACGCCTTCGAATAACGCAAACATTCGATTTCAACAGCATCGCACTTCCCCATCCACACCTCCACCTCCTTCCGTCGGATATCTATCTGACCCTCCACGCTCTGCATAAGCTGCTGCTGAAGAGCTTTTAGCTCATCCTCTAATGCGGTCTGTGGGAGGCCAAGCTGGGCATGCAGGGTTGGCAAAAGTTGCGTTTGAGATTGTAGATGTGTGTGTAACGAGTTAAGCAGCGTCGTCAGGGTCAGCGATGTTGGCGGGACCGTCATGATTCATGAATATGGGGTCGTCGCGAACAGAGTGGTGTTTGTAGTCGTTGACGGCGGCGAGGAAGGTGGTGTCGTTTTGGTTGATGTTCAAGTCGCGTCAACAAAAGGCGAACACGTGATCGTTTCTGACCATCCCACCCCGTGTTTTCCGTGCGCCGTGCGCCATGCCTGGCGTTTGTCACTGTCAGTTGTAGTCTCTCCTAGACGGACACCATCGGTCGTCCCTCCGTTCTGTACCACCAGCATCACTCTTCTTATCGACCTGCTCGTGGAACCTCAGTGAAACGCGACAGCGGTCATTTTTTCCCCCAGATTCCCAAGTTCTGGTGATAACCTGACCTCCACTGGCTCGTGGTCGTCCGACAGACGCGTCAAATGCCAAAATCTCAACATCAGCCCCCACACTGTGTTCAAGAATACATCGACGCCGCATGTCTCCGTCATATTATACGTCTAACTCTCACCATGGACACTCAATCTCGCGTTAGCCATTCCCTTCGGCAACGGACTGCCTTTGGAACGTGCCGAATGCCTTCAGACGCGTCATATTCGACCTCAAGCTTATCTGGATGGAGATGACGTTCGCAAACGGGACGCTCTGATTTACGGCTGTTTTGACAGTTCTAAATTCTCCTTGAGATACTTGAGCGGCGAGCCACATGCCAGGGCGCAGCTCATCCTTCCTTTTCTCCCAAAACTGACTTTACGTGAACCATATCATGTTCTAGTGATAATCGTACACACTCTGGAATACTGATGGGTGGATTTCAGGCGCTATCTCAGATCCATACCCTCACACGCGTTGCATCCTTTGACCGGCACTTTCGTGGCTCGACCTCGCCTACTTATTTTCCCGATTTCTCATGTTGGCGCAACCGTTTCTCAGATCCCTGCACCCCAATGATCTAGGACTCCATCAAACTTTTTCCACATGGTGGTCGTAATTCTCCCACTCTCCCCATCGTCCGGGCCGTACTGACTCCGTGTGCTATTAGGAACATGCGCTTCCAAGAAGACGCCTCCCACTCCCGGGCCCTAGTTCATTTGGGAGTGCGCTGTATTCGGGACTGTCTGAACCGGGACCACGGTCATTATTTACTTGGGACCCAAGACAGCGTCTTCAATCAGCCTTCCCAAACCCTGCAGCTAAGATCCTTACTTTATCAAGGCCCTCTTTTACGGTAAGTTTGTGAAACTGTATTACAGTTTGACCCAAACTTCTCTGAGATGTCTTCGCGTGTAATCGCTCGGGCGAGCTTCATAATCATCATCACGGAGGAAAGCAATAATTATGTACATACTTTTACTATTGATATACATGGAGTCTGACGATCTCCCCCTCAAGTACGATATCCAAGGTCAGTGACCGTCCTTCGATATCGAGACCTGCAGACTTGGCGCCATGCTCCGTCTATTCGGATTCCCCCGGACGAGCACAGGACCCCACTTCGTCCACCAATCCTCCACTTTCTCACTTGCATCGTACATCAACAGATGCATCTCGTCACCCCATATCGCCTTGAACGTCTTCTCATCCATGTGATCCCACTCCCCATACGCCATTGCCTTCCTCAGGCGTAGATCCCTCTGCTGTTGCTCCCTGCCCTGCGGAAGTGTGAGCATAACGCGTTTCCGTTTTTCCCAATCTTGCGTTGAGATGCATCGCGACTGCCGTAGCTCCTCATACGCCGAAAGTAGCTGCGGAACCTGGTCATGCTCTTGGATGCCTGAGAATAGGCTTCCCAAAGTTTGTGCGTCTTCTATCCCAAGAGCCGTATTATGTTGTCCACTCGGCTGAAGAACGCTGTCAATCAACGGAGTATGATACTGTTCGCAAAAATTCCGAACCAGTAATGGATGCGCAGCCTCTCCAACAAGAACCAATCTCGCGCGATCACACACGAAACTTTCCAGATGCGGGCGGTTGATATAGATATGGGGTTTGATATCTTCCGCCATCCTCAGCAACTTGCGGACTCTGCCGAAATGCGAAGATCTTATCGTAAGCCAAAGTAAGTAGTAAAGAGCTCAAGTTATCTGACCGTGGCTCAAACTTCTCAAGATCGAGGTTGAAATGTTCAAGAGGATATGTATCTTCCCACTCCTCGTTGTACTCTGGCGCATCTTCGGCAAGTTTATAGCCCAACATCAAACTAAAATCGCGGCCAGAATTCTATGAAAAGCTCGGTTGTGAACTTCAGCAATAGCGACGCTACACGTTGGTCGACTCACCACAATGCTTCCGTGAAGCATATACCTGTCCCCTAGCCATATAGCCCATTGCTAAAAGACGAGTGGTCAGCCCGGTTTGCGTGGACTATCATCCATGACGACATACATCTGGGTTTTCTGCGAGCGACAGTAGATCTTCTTCTTCCCTCATCCGATCAGTCGGGATCGTGAAGTTTAGCGACACATCTCGTTCCCTCGTCTCCGGCACCTTCTCTCCAATGACGCTGGTGCGCACCAGACTGTTGAATCCATCTGCACCGATCACAACATCAGAAACGATTTGCTCCCCACTTTCGAGTGTGATCGACACCGCCTCCGAGTCTACATGGGTCACATTGGAGTTATATCGGAATTGCACCCCTTCTTGGACGGCCTGCTCGCATAACGTAGAGTGCAGGTCCCCGTGCTGTTTGTGCGGCGACTTGTCATTTTCTGGCGCTTGATTCATTTACAGAGCTGAGCGCACCTGCATGAATAGGAAGTCGGCCATGAGGTCTTTCAGGAACTGCTCGTGCAGCTTCATGACCGCGATCAATTCTCCACTTTCCCCTGCGTTCTAGAGAATCAGACCGTTCCGATCACAGCAATGTCCGCAGGGTCACATACCGCTTTGGAACACAAATTGCGTGCATCTATGCCCCAATTTCTCCAACGCTGGTCCCAGACCCCATTGGTTCAACAGTCTTGTCATATTTGGGGGACTCCTGCGTATACCGAGCGTCATAAATTGGCTCTGGGTTCAGGGAAGAGCAGACATACCTTATTCCACCACGACTCTTCTGGGAGATCAGTATTGTTGCCCAACCAGAGATGGCTTATTGGCTAACCCATGATTTTCCATCCGTTTTCTCTAAGATAGTGACTTGATGTCCCGCTTTCTGAAGAGCGTACGCCGATGCAACCCCTATAAATTAATTGTTAGTGAATAGGTACTTAGCAGATAGTGCGGCATGCGTGGGAAGCGCCTAACCTGCGATGCTCCCTCCCACAACGGTGATCTGGAGTGATATTGATGCGCGGCGGGGATTAACAGCTAAATGTCCGGGCATTGGATCCAGTGTGAGTTGGCCGTCGGTGGCGAGGCGGTATGAAGGAGTAACAAAGGAGGCGCGGACGCCGCGCATTCCATACGTCCATTGTATATATACTACAGAGCATCAGGGGAACCATCAGATCATCGTGATGTATGGCTTGGAATTCGTGTGTTACGCGGACACGTGAAGCAGCGGTGGGATAGGTAACGAAAGATATCCCAGACTAGCACTTGACGTATCCTATATAGGCTAGGAGATGCATTGAAAAGGCATCTTCGCAGACAACTACGGATCATATCAAATCTTCTCAGACTCCTGCATTCAGCCATAATGCGTTTGGCGCGTCAATCCAGTGACCCAGAGGCCAAGGAACACGATGACAACAGGGTCTTGCTTGTGGGTCAGGGTCGCCGCACGTCGTCGTCTATGTCATGATGATCATCGGGATTATATGAACGTACCGCCGGCGGCAGAGAGGCGGTCTTGTACTTTTTGGGTATGGGCGGGATATGTAGCTGAAAGAAGGTTAATTGCCACAGGGATAGAGTCATGACATTCTCACTCCAAAGCTGCATCACAGGTATCCATGGACCATAGCACATACCATCTGCCGAAACAATGATCGCGACCTGCCATAATGAGCGCCAGGTTGCTGCGTTGGATATGCCCATGATCATTGTTCCTTCGACGGACATAGTACGCCTCCGAGCCTGAGGCAGGCGTTTCACACCCTTCCCCACACCTTCAATGATTTGCTTTTCTTTGCGACCCTGCTGTTGAGTGTATGGCGAGAGCGTCGTGGCGCAACGTGTCGATCGACCCCACCTCGGGCCTTCAGGAACGGCCCTGATTCGAGGTTTGATTAGAGGTGCCTCACGACCCGTCAATATGTAAATGTCAACAGTGTCAAGAACAGGATTAAATGCGTGTTCGATGATGTGACGTATAAACACGACATTCTAAGAGTGTGATCAGCGTTAACGGTCGTACGACGATAGTGTATGAGACAATTTGGATGTGCATTTGTGGTTGCAGTACAAAAGTAGTGTCCACCTGTGATTTATACTATTACAGTGCCTTTTCGTTTAACAACTGTTCTACGAGATATTGTATGGCACGCCGCGCCCGCAAAGATTACGACCTAGGTATAACGGTCAGCGTACAGCTATAGTATAAGAGGCAGCATGACGAACAGCAGCAAATATGAGTGGTTGATGCCACTTATATTCAGGTGGCGATAGCAATGCTCCTGCAATGGGATTACCAGTCAGAAGAGCAAAGGCCAGACTGAAAGAAAGAAGGCCGATCCGGATGCTAAACATAAGCCAACCATCAGCCAATGCGCAACATATGGAAGCAAATAGAACGGGGATATACCCAAGATCAGAATAGTCCTTGCGAGTCACAAAGCAACCAGCAGCTGGCGTAACGACCGATATAACTGATGCACTGGTCATTCAGTACCCACGCTCGGCGAGAAGGCGAGAATTCCAAGCTGCACTGACCTCCGCCTGAGAAGAAACCGTAAAACGATCCAAAGACGACTGCTCCCGCTACACTTGAGGCCCCAAACATTGCAAATACCAGACCAGCGGTGATGAAGGCTGAAGGTATCATTACTAGAGCCTGCTGTTAGTAGATCCGGAAACTCTGGAATTCCAAAGGGCGACCAACTGTTTAGCGGGCCATAAAAGTCAGCAAGACAATTGGGTATTGTCCGGCCAAGGATTGACGAGGCATTCATAACCGTTATCTAGAACGCCACCCATTAATAAAGACGCCGGGTGGGGGGATTACTTGATCATACCGAATACTTCACGAACGCCGGAGAAACCCCGTGAAGGGCGGCGTACAGCTGGAGGTAGAAAACTGTGTGGAAGTGATGAGCTCACGGAACAGGTCGTGAACAATTATACGCACAGGGCACGAACACTCCCCAGAATATCTAATACGCGTGCCCAGTCAGCCATTTTATAGCCCTTCTTCTTTGATAAGCGCCACGCACCAGAAACGAGCCGAGCACGAATAGTAAATACGGTCTGTCCGTTACGACTTCCTTGAGTACCGATCCTCCTTCGTTTCCGCGTCGTTTTGGGGGCAACCTTGTTCTCATGATCAGGTTTGCTATAATCAACAATCCAAGATCCATGAAGCCCACAGCTCTAAAAAAACACATCACTTCCGCGCTCCAAGTCCGACCGAAGAAGCACACACCTGACACCCATGCCAAATCCGGAGGTTCTTGCGAACACGTTGTTGAGGAGTATAGGATAGAGGCAGCCTCCCAGACTCGAGCCTTGAACGATCATCTGAGCCCACTGTCTGTTCGCCAAATAAGTGGATATAGTTACCCGAGATGACAACTCCCATTGCGAGTGATCTTCGAGCTCGAAAGTAGTGCGAGGTTATAGTTAGTGAGGGCAAGAACATTAAACCCATCCCGATGCCCATCCCAACACCTTGTGCAAGGAAGTTCTGGTAATAGTGATGGGGTTCAACTAATGATAGCATGAATATCCTAACCTTATCATGTTACTATCAGTCTCGACATGGATAGCTGACTGGCTTACGAGAAGATATAGAGCAAGGATCCGCCCAAGAGACAGTGGTGGAAATATCCAGCGTCGAATAACCTCCCCGCCGGTAAGCCTATGGCGAACACAAAGAAGACCTGGACGGATCCTATCCAACTAATGGATGACGGTGTATGTTCTGTCAATGAATGTCTCTGTACGGCTGTTAGTTAGACGTGAAGATTAAGCTATGTTGGGGCTCTGACTGTATAGTAGTCCTGGTAGACACCGAAGGATTGCACAACTCCGAACGTGCAGAAGCTGACCATGGTCCTGTGCAAGCCAAGCAATTGATATGAGCTCGATGTTAGCGTAGGTAGTAGGAAACATGCCCTCCAAGGACCGTAAGCCAAGCTTGGCGGCCACCTTCAGGAAACTGCGTGGTCGTCATGTCCTCCGTCGAATGTGGTTCCCCCGCGGACTCCATGTCTTCTTTAGTCGACGATAGGGTGTCTATTGGAGAGTGCAGGCCTTCTTCACTGGAGGTGCGGGCAGTCACATTAGGCGTGGCTGTAACATCCTCTAGTCTCTTCACGGGCATTATCATGGGAGGAAGATGAGCGTCCTGCACTTGCACGCATGTCAGAAGTACAGATGAAGCATGATGCTGCAATCTCTCACAAAGAAGTTCCCATGTCGAGACAAGGTTAAGCGGGTGACCGGCTAACAGCTTCTGTCCTATAGAAAGACCGGCTACAAAGTCCATCAGGCGTATATCTAAATCCCACTCCCCCACCTCAAGGTGCCGATGGGCGGCAGCTCTTCCACCAGGTGCCACCCTGGGTGAACAGCGTCAGTCTTCTGCCCGCTACGCCCACAATCCACAAGACTGAGAAACCGATCTCACGCCGCATACTTGTAGCGTTACCTCGATCGGGATCCTAAAAATCCGCCAAGTGCTCCAATGGCATGTCAACGTGTGGATATCGTGGTTTAGACGACACGGGTTAGCTCCAATCGGCCTTATGGCCAGATGTCCAAGGTATCATCATGATTTCCGGTACTCGAGAGGTGTTTCAATCTCCTACGATAACGTTCCTTGTTGAGGGGGAACATTGATACGACCTTGTGAAGATAGCTTAAGGATATGGAAGGAAGCGGCACTAGTGCGGAACCTATAGTAGTAAATCAGAATGCGCTTTGGGGGGATTTCGTCGGAAAGAGACTTTGTCGCGAGATCAGAACCCAGGTAGGATCAGTCTGGGCATGTGATCTGAGCGATGTACATGATCAACATGGCCATTGACGATGCCCGCAGTGCGCGTATCCGGCTTTCGGAATTCCAGCATGTGGGGCAGCCCTTCAAGGCTCAAGACGAAATTCACCGGCGCCCTAGGGTGCGGGAGTGACCTCGAAAGGATTTTCCAATCAGATGTTGACGGAACAGGCGGGCGTACGGTCTGTCATGTGTGAGAGTAGGCCATGGGAATCGAGAAAGAGAGGGTGTCATGCCATTGCTATTCGCGCTCGAAGGAGAAAGATGGATGAAGATCAATGTTGGACGTCAGTGAGGTGGTGGACCGTTTCGGACATTGCCACAAAGGTCATTACGTCAGCAACAGTCGATCCGGCCCGGTCACCCACCGAACTCTCTCTCACTCTTTCTTACCAACCCTTCACACTCATTGGTCGAACGATGAAAATTGCTGCATCACTGTTAGTCTACGATTCTCCGCGAAAATTGAATTGAGGTACGTTAACAAAACTGCTTCTCATGTTATAAATCTGATCTTTAGCTGAAAAGCAGAGTACCACGAATAACATGGACCTAGATGACACCAGACGGGTACCGTTGTGCTTCGAATTCGCTCAATTTGTGCCCCGAATGGAACGGCTAGAGTGGCTTCCGGTATCTTACTCTTGGCGTTTGCCAGGAGCGCTTATGTTTACGGGGGAAGCTTATTTTATCCACCACCAGTCTTCCCACCCAGTCAAAATCTACCGTGAAGTCAAGAACCTTTCCAGGCGCGAAGACTGAAATATGTGTACACAAGCTTCTTACGGCATATACCAATTACACAACATGCAATCTTCAGATCAAGTGTATGTTTCCTGCTGGGGCCCACCTTACACTGGACACTTGCCGATCCTGTACATCAATGTCGCCGTCGGCAGAATTCCACTCCTTGTGGCGTGTTGAGAGCTCTAAATCACGCTTGTCATGAAGCGCGCGTTTGCACATTTCCCAACCGTTCTGGGAATCCAATCCTGTATGATCCATTGGTTCTCAGCGAGGTATCCAGATAATGGGATCCTGATAATTTTCCCGAATCGGACCTTCCGTGCCTTCATAAAAGCTCAGGGGACAAGGCAGATTCTCAGAAACCGTCCGCCCAACTATGGCCAACGAACTCTACCTACACCCGCTCTTCCAAACTAAAGTGGAACTCCTCTCACCCGATGAGCGAGTCTCCATTTCGTATCAACGTGCAAGGCTCCTCATGCAGACATACCGTTGGTGACTTCCATGACTATGGTATACTGATTGCTTACCCTTTGCGCGTAGGGTTGACGTCCTCCGACGTTCAATTTTGCTCTCCGAAGTTCTGGTCCATGATGACGGACCCCATCTGCTCAATGGACGTCGCCATGTTCACCATCCTCGCCGCACATGTCGGACTGACAATTGGCACCCTATCTCGGCATCTGAAGAAACGTCCGGATTTCAAGCCATTAGTTGACCGACTTCTCCGTTTTGATACTGTCGGCATATATCTTCTCACCGAACGGGGGCACGGACTCGACGCCTTCAACATCGAGACCACTGCTACAAAGACTGCCGATGGATACATTCTCAACACCCCTCGGGAGGAAGCAGCCAAGTGGGTTATTCATTAATATCAATTTCCCCGGTTACTTATGTCATTACTTTAGGTTCATGCCCGCCTCTACGCCATCCTTCGGTATCCCCAAAGTGGCCTTGGTCATGGCTAAGCTAATCGTTGACGGAAAGGACTATGGATCGCGCTTCTTCGTGACGCCAATTTGCAACGAGCGCGAAATGTATCGTGGAGTCCACTCTGTCCGCCTTCCACCTCGCAGTGGGACTGGCCCTCTCGACTTCTCCATCACGAGCTTTGATCACGTCTACCTTCCACCAACTGCCCTCGTCGCATCGGACATCCTCGATTATTCAATCCCTTCGCAGTCACTCGAAGCTTGGTGGGACGAAATATGGCGTATCCAGTTGGGGACCTTGGCCGTTCCTGCTCCGTGGATATCGGCAATCAAGGCTGTCGCTTACATCGGCGGCCGCTATTCGATGCATCGCTGTTTACTAGGCAAACGTTCTGAACCCGTCCCGATCCTGACTTTTCGGACGCAGCAGTGGCCTGTCGTTCACGCCACGGCAGTGGGGATGGTGATGGGGAATTGGTTCCCCCTCGTCATCCGACAGGCGATGGATAGGAAGACCGACCATCGTGTGAGACATGCGATGTCTGTCATCGTGAAAACCACCGTCTGCCGGCATTTCCAACGCTGTGTACCTGAGGTCGCAGAGCGATGCGGAGCTCAGGGGACATTCGAGCATAACTACATGGCGCGGATCGAGGTCAGTCTTTTGCCTAAGTCGGATTGAACTTGTGCTCATCGGATAACTTTCAGAATGACGGCAAAGGCGTCATCATTGCAGAAGGGGACGTTTTGACTCTTTGCATCCGTCTATTCTCCGAACTACTGCAACAACGATACCAAGTCCCTATGCCCGATCCAGGGGAATCTTTGCTTGCCCTGCATGCGTCTTCGCTTCTCGAAGAGAACACATCACTCCTGAAAAGCATAGGTGGCGATTATCGCAGCGATTCTTTCAATGCCTTGATCCTGCCGCAATCTCAAGCTGTTGTTGAAGCTATCGGTCACGCTCTCGCATACTCCGCGGCGTTGCAATCGGGTCTACCCCAGCCAATACTCGATGTATATGAATGCGCCGTGATACGTCAAGATCCTGCTTGGTACTCAGAGGAAGGTGGACTATCTAGGATGCAACAACGGCTTCGCGAGGACGCTGCCGTTTCTTCTATGTTGCCCCATCTCGATTCCTATCTATGCCAACTCAACATCGAGAAATACGTCACCGCCCCGATCGTGACTGATGCTGGCTGGAAGGATTATCTAGCGGCGTTACCCGTCCACACTGGAACCGCGATCCCAGAAGTCGAATTCCTACAAGCCATGCTATAGACCGAAATGGTGAGGACATGTGCCCCCCGCCCCGCTCTTTCGCTTGTCTTCTGATCATGTTCGTTAGATTTCAAATTCTAGATTATCGGCCCATGTTCCGAGCATCCATGATACCCTGCCATCTCCCCCGAACCTTCCAGCTATCTTCGATATCTATCAGTAACGTATTGCATGACCAAAAGCGACGGATGTACATTAGAATTCAGTACGGAGCTGCACCTGTTGTATTTTAGGGAGTAACAAAGAATCCATCAGACTCAAGTCCTTCCCGTCGCCCGAAACTTCATATCCCCGCACGTCCCAGCCCACATGGGTACGGCAAAGTTGAAAGTTCGCGGTATTTGAATATTTCAAGCCAACCGCGCCAATTCTGCTTCGCCGAAGTTGGCTGTCAAGAGGTTTCGCCGTGCCGGGGTATTCTCTAGTAAGAACTATCGCGGCTACTTCGCTCAAGCATGGCGAGTCGGTCATGTCGTGAAACATCCTGAAAATCGACGCCCACGCGACCATAAGCGAACCTCTTTGATAGGCATTGATAGCATGATAGCACGCGTTAAACGTCCCGCGCCAGACATCATGGCCATATTTGGCAGAACACCGCAGAAGGAGTTGTTCTGCTTTCTCAGGGATGACGAAATGATGCCGAGACTGAATGAAATATCCCCATGCCACGAACCCGGCGGGGGCCAGAGAACGTGGAACTAAGACTCCAGGTGATCACGGAAGAGTGATATCGGCCATCGTTATCGGACAGACACAGGTGGTGCCGGTCCAGATGGTCTATCTGCTGCGAGCCGAGTTTCTGTTCTGGCGCTGGGATATCTGTAACATTGGCAAGTTTTGATGGATGTCATGTCCGTGAAAACGCATCAATTCTGGGAAATCTCGAAGCCCAGTGCCAAAGCGAACTCAATTCACGAACAGAAGGTTTGAACATGATCTGTAATTCGTTCATACACAGTCACCTGCTACAAAGAGGACGTAAATCGCGTTGGTAGATTTAGATTGTGCGCCATTGATGCGAGAACCAGTGCTTCTCTTCGGTGATTCGTGACCCGACAACCCTGAGAATCTCGCCAGTTTAAAGGGTTGAGCCAGGTCGAGCCATGGGTATCTTGAAGTGGTGCTTGGAAAACGGAATAATATAACCGTCCGGCACTACAGCGTCTGTCATTTCAAGCCGAGGTAAAAAGAGCAAGTGAAAGCATATGACAGCAAGATGAAAAACAAAGTGGATCTTATCTACGAGCTTTCTTCTTCGCAGCCTCCGTCAGCGACGCGAAGAACTCCCTGACATCGGTCTCATTGACCACCTTGCCTTCCTGTGCGAAGGGCCGGAGATACTTGACGAGGTCATCCCTGACAAAGAAAGATGAGTAAGTAGCCGCTCCAATACGCTCACTACAGCGGTCATACCTCATCCCGTTGAACGCATGAATTCCGTCAATCGCTCTGTCACGTGGAAGCCGCTCCAGAGCACGCATACCGAGTTCTTCCAGAGAAAGACCTAAACGACAATCAGTTCCGTTAAACTGACCAGAACAAGACGATTGCGGGGAGATCGGAGGCCAAGGATAAGTGAAATGAATCCTTGTACACACCTGAGTCAGGGTCTTCAGGAGGTTCATAGGTCTCCTCTTCTTCGAGTAAGTATCTGTTCGCTTCGAGGGGCGGTAGACACTGACGAGTGGGTGCAATATGAGATTTTCACGTTCAAAGAAGGAGGGAAGCAGGTTAACCCACAGAAGCACAGCGGCACCACCGATCTCGGAAGTCTTCTGATAAGAATAGATCGCCTGTACCGAGAGATAATTCTTCAGGAGCATCACGCCGTGCAAAGATCTTGTGTGCGGTGGAATTTGGAGGGGGAGCGAGGCACATTGGCACAGCAGGTCGCGGTACAGGGGTTGGAGATGTTGGCCGAAGCCGCTTTGCTTCCGGAACATCCGTGGCCGAAGGCGAGAGCGGACGCTTGTTACCAGCGAATGTTTTTTCGTCGTAATCTGTATTCTCGATATCAACATGTTCGCTGCGATCCTCCGTCATTGGCGAAGGGTCAACTAGACACCTCCAAGGCTCGGTAGGGGCATCTCGGACGACCATACTTATACCAGGAGTACCCGCCCATCGCATCAGCGTTGTATTCTTAGACACGCAGGATCCGCAAATAAAGGATTCGTATTCAGAGCCAGGGATGAGGCCTGGTGGGAGGCCTGTAGATCCCTCTGATAAGGCAATGTCGTCAGCTCCTTCTTCGGCTAGGGCCGCTTCTTCCGGATGTGGTTCGAGAGAAGCCTCTCTTGAAGGTGGCCGTTCCCGGAGATTGCAACATGACTCGTGGAACCAATCCTGGGGACACGATTGGATCAGTGGGCGAATGCTTAGAATTGACCAGAACGGACTTCGCATGCTAGACATTGTAACATTGTCTCCCTTTCGGTCTTCGCATCATAGGGCCGCCCGCACCGACAAAATTGTGACCTGAAGTTCTGGCCGTAGACGTTAGAAGCATTCTCTTCTTCCAGGCTCTTGTGCAGGGTGCAAGCATGAGCAATGGAGGTAGTTGGGCAGTCACAGCGAAAGTTTCGCTTTGGAAATCTAAGGGTAAAGTCGTTCGGAAAAGACTCGGGAATCGGTTAAAGACGATACACGTACAGTTCGATCTGATCATGGTCTGTGTGACACGCGACTGAGCATGCTGAGCAGAGACCCCGCGCTTCTGGACAAGCAAGGCACAAATATACGGCTTGCCTTCCGTAGAATCATTGTAAGCGATAAGGTTTGGGTTATTAGCAGACTACACACCTGATGTATCCCAGTGGGTAAGTGCATTTTGAAAATTCGTGGGGTAGTGCCAGGGCAGCTTCCTGAAGCAGCTGCTCCTGGGAAGCCAGATAGTCCATGAGTGTTTCGGCCATGCTTAATCGTTATAGCTACCACGGTATGCTACGGAAGATCCTTTGTGTCGACTGTGAAGGTGGTAGGAGAACGCGACTTGTTGACTCAAGTTTGCCAAGAGTCCGACCAACGATGTTCCCGGCTCCCGGCCCGGGACCTCGCTTAGCAATACTTTGCTCCGGACCTCCATCTCCAGCCTTGACTTCAACTGCTGGCTGTGCATATCCTCCAGCCCAGCTGTGCGAAATATACGAGAGTATTGGGTTCCAAGAAAGTTAGGAAAGCTCTCAGGAAGCCAGAATCTGGACACCCAGCTCAAACCAACGCCGGAATACGAACGGAACTTGATCTGTCGTGCATAAGTACACCAGTCTCACGATTACAGCTTCACTTTGGAGAAATATCGCGTCAAGAAAGGAGCCATCTAGCTGCTATATTACTATGCCCAGCGCCACTACCCCCTCTACGCCTTTGAAAACTCCCAGCAATGGCCCCGATCCGATCCTGCTCACTCTGTTCGCGAATCGCTTCATGAGCGTCGCCGAGGCGATGGGACGCTCCTTGCAGCAGACCTCGATCAGCACGAACATAAAGGAGCGCCTTGACTTCTCATGCGCCTTGTTCGCTCCCGATGGGGACTTGGTAGCCAACGCTCCCTTCATCCCGATTCATCTGGGGTCGATGAGCTTGTAAGTCTCATTTTGCACCTTCGGACTCACACCCACTGACTGGTTGAATGAAATTCAACTAAAAAGCGCTGTAAAGTATCAAATGAAACTGCATGGAAAGAGTTTGAAGGAGGGCGATGTGTTAATGACGAATTCACCCCATGCTGGAGGCTCGTGCGTTCGATGTTTCTTTCATGAGATCCAAGCACTGACCATGACTGGGAAAGCGCAGGCATCTTCCGGATATCACGATAATCACACCAGTATTCGACTCTAACTCTAAGGAGATCATATTTTTCACCGCATCGCGCGGCCACCATGCAGATATCGGTGGTATCTTGCCTGGTTCCATGCCCCCAACATCCGTCAATATTTTCGAAGAAGGTGCTGAAATTGAGAGCTTCAAGATTGTCGATGGGGGTGTCTTCGACCGGAAAGGCCTTGTGGAATACATGGTGGAGAAACCAAGTCAATATCCAGGCAGTTCAGGTTGCAGGAACATCCGCGACGTCGAGAGCGATCTGAAAGCGGTATGTTCCCACCGACAGTACTGAACCCTACTTGAGCGCACCTGCTTCTTCCTCCAGCAAGTCGCGGCGAATCACAAGGGAATCCAGCTCATTCATGCAAGTATGTACGCCATTTAGCCAGTTTTTTAGTTGGGTGAGATTAACCGTGATAATAATCCAGTCGTCGAGGATTACGGTCTCCAAACAGTACAAGAGTACATGTACCATATTCGTTCCAACGCCGAAATGTCAGTCCGAAACCTCCTCCGCGACGTGGTCAAGCGCGCCGGCTCCAATATCCTCAGCGCAGTCGATTATCTGGATGACGGATCTCCCGTATGTGTTGAACTTCTCCCGCGGCCCGTCCACTGTACCAATTGCTCCCCTTTGATAGATCAGTCTGAAAGTCGAAATAAACGAGAAAGATGGGTCAGCAGTCTTTGACTTCGCTGGTACAGGCTGCGAAGTCCGCGGAAATCTGAACTCGCCAATTTCGGTCGTCCACTCAGCGGTTATCTATTGCATGCGGGCAATGCTTGATCTTGACATACCGCTAAACGCTGGGTGTCTCGTTCCCTTAGAAAGTAAGCCAAGACTCATGGCCATCCTTTACGGCATATCATTTACTATGGCCTTTAGTCAAGATCCCACCTAAATCTCTGCTGTCACCATCGCGCACTGCAGCCGTGTGTGGCGGGAATGTGCTGACGTCGCAGCGAATCGTAGATGTTGTCCTCAAGGCTTTCCACGCCGCCGCTGCTAGCCAAGGGTGCACAAAGCAAGGATCCCCTTCCAATTGATGTTTCCGTCTGCTAATTCGCGTACAACAGTAATTTGACATTTGGGACAGGTGGGAAAGACAAGGATGGAAAGAGTATTGCCGGGTGGGGCTACTACGAGGTATATCCTCCCTCTCCTTGGCCATCCTGGTTTTTTCGTCCTAAACTATTTTGCCCCACAGACAATCGCAGGAGGCTCAGGTGCAGGACCCACTTGGCACGGCACTGACGGCGTACACACTCACATCACAAATACCCGCATCGGCGATGTTGAAATCCTGGAGCGCCGATACCCCGTCATGCTCCACCAGTTCGGCCTGCGCCACGGTTCAGCTGGGTTGGGAAAATGGCACGGCGGCGAAGGCGTCATCCGTGACATCGAGTTTCTGGAGCCCATGCAGGTGTCTATTCTCTCCGAGGTACGCTAAATCCTTCCTCCCCCCTCCCACGCGATTTCCGGGACACCCACGTTTCCGAGTTTCCCACCGCTGACCATTGGGCCACATTCCAGCGACGCACGCGACAGCCATATGGGATGGAAGGCGGTGGCCCGGGTGCCCTGGGACGCAACACCTGGGTGAAGCAGCTGCGTAAGGACGACGGAGATCTTGGTGACGATCAAGGCAGCAACACCACGCGTGAAATTAACATCGGTGGGAAAGCGACGGTGTGGATGGGAAAGGGAGATAAATTGGTCATCGAGACGCCTGGTGGGGGTGCCTGGGGCGTGGACGAGGATGCAAGGCATGAGAGGAAGGGCGTCGCTGACCATGTCAAGGCTTGGGAACCCCGTGGCTCCATTGCGGAGCGGGCTGCTGCTCAGGCTGGTTTTTGATGTTCTATTTTCATCCGCGGAGAAGTGAATGGGAGCACTTGAGTTTCACGGAGGCATTTGAGGATCAGGCGGCTTTGGCGTTGATAATTCACCGGTCGGACGGCAATGTTCGATGCGGCGATGGTCACAGAATACAAGCTATTCAATTCATCTGTCATGAATGGGTGTTCTGCATGATGCAGACTCGTTTAGACTTTCAAGGTCACATAGTACATTGTTGACGGTAGAAAGGTTCTTCAGGTGTATTCCACGCCATTAATGGTTCAAGAGACAGGTGCGGTTGGTGTTAAAGTGGTCGTTGAGTGGTCGCGGACAAATGAGAGCGATGATGAGGATTGTTTATCATCATTTGAATCGGAAGCCTCTCAATTTCCATGCCGATCACTCGGAAAATGAATGTGGTGTGTTCATCCCGGGGATGCATGAACTCCCTGCCATTTACTGACAATGGCCAGCCCTCGAGCATCCTCCTCCTCAATCCCTGAACATCCCTTTGCCAACTCGAAGAATCTCCTCGAGATAATACCGGACAAGATCGACATTGAAGAGGAATCTAGGCTTTACGACGAACTCGCATACGTTGGTCCCCCTTGGAATTCAGGTATCTTCTCATCCCCTGATTTTTGTGAATTTTAGGACAATGAACACGAGTCACGGCCAATGTCAAGTATGCCAAAGTCGTTTCAGGGTCCACCATCTATCTTCTCTAAGGACATCTGGATGGACGACAAAACTGGTGAGGCCCTAGCCTTTGCCCGGGATGTCAGCATTGGTGGTTGGACGAACGTCGGTGACAAGCCAGAAGGAGCTTATATTGGTGCGTACTTATCCCTTGTATAGAAGTCCAATGCTGACATCAAGTTTTCTCTGGGTGTAGTGTACGATTGCACCATCCAAACCAAAGAGGTAAGCTTCGAGAGTTGACAGCAGCTCATTCATGTTTAATGGGGGACTTCGCATAGGGAACTGTCATACATGCCCATAAGCGCTACCGTGACTTTGCTGTACTAGAGTCTGCATTGCGACATACACTGCCGGTTCGTGTCGCAAACAGTGAAAGTCTCTCCCTTTTTTCATCAGTACTTTCTCGCAGGCCCATCAACGACATTTTATCCCAGTTCTTCCTCCGAAGACACCTCTCTCCCGTTACCGACCTGCCTTCCTGGACCGTCGCCGTCGCCGGCTCCAAGCTTGGCTTTCGGCTGTCTTGCTCCATCCAGATGTCGGTGGGGCCCCGGCGGTAAGGCTGTGGGTCATGAACTAGCTTCTAGCCACACCCACGTCCCTTTTCGGAGCTTCTCCCCACTGTATCCATATATCTTACTTAGTACTATCGTTATACCATACCGTCCTCCGCAATTTGGAAACCTCGGTCTACCGCACCACATCATGTAGCATACCTCCTATCCATAATGCATAAACACAGTCATACACATCTCGCACTGCCTCGGTAGGTTTCAGCATCTAGAGACTCAGAGATGAAGGGTTCGGGTTCAACTTCAACTTCAACCTTTTGACTGAAGATAAATGCTTGTCATGTGACTGTATATGTTGAGGACTCAGTGACAGGAGGACCAGTCTTCAAGTGGTCTTCAACTTGCTCCTAGACTTTAGAGCTCGATCACAACCACTATGTCCTCACCCTCTTCCTCTGAGCTACCCCTCGCGATCCCTCTTCATGTTCAGTACATAAAATCACTCGGAGAAGTATGTCGTTCAAAGCTTAACTCGAAGTCGCGATACAAACCCTTTAACAGAATAAGGATGATCTCGCATACCACTTGACAGCACACTTACGGCTGAACGCCGTATACTGGGGTCTCACAGCACTATGGATAATGGGGCACAAAGAAACCCTTGACCGCGATGAGACGATCGACTTCGTTATGAGCTGCTGGGACGACGAGGCAGGTTTGCGCATTTGATCTCTTCACCCATCTTGCCTTTGTCCCCCCACTTTCCAACGCAGGTCAACGAGATACTAACATTATACCATAGGTGCATTCGGCGCGCACCCCGACCATGACGCGCACATGCTCTCGACACTCAGCGCCATCCAGATCCTGGTTATGCATGATGCACTTGACCGCATGAACATAGCTCGTGTTGTCCAATGTACCCTAACCCTCTCCGTCGTCATCATACCCACCATAGGCTGATTCCCCGGTTCGCAGTTATTCTGGCCCTGCACCAGCCGTCGGGCGTCTTTGCTGGCGATTCGTTTGGCGAAACCGACACGCGGTTCACCTATTGCGCAGTAAGCGCGCTCTCGCTTCTAGGGAAGTTGGACCTGCTGGATGGGGAGCCTAAGGAGAAGACGGTCAACTATATCGTGAGGTGTCGGAACTTCGACGGGGGATTTGGAAGCTCTATAGGAGCAGAAAGTCATGCGGGTCAAGGCAAGTTGATCGCGACGCTCGATCTCTTGTGTCAAT
The DNA here is from genome assembly GCA_014905825.1 of Lyophyllum atratum. Classification (NCBI taxonomy): domain Eukaryota; kingdom Fungi; phylum Basidiomycota; class Agaricomycetes; order Agaricales; family Lyophyllaceae; genus Lyophyllum; species Lyophyllum atratum. Next base: position 55,085 of record JACGCN010000027.1, on the reverse strand, counting down.
CTAATACGGCTCTGTGTGCTCCTAGTGTTCGTGTGTGTAGCCGCGCTCGCCATTCTCGACAGACTCGATGAGGTTGACATACAGACATTGGGTTGGTGGCTTTGTGAACGTCAGCTCCCGAATGGAGGATTGAATGGGCGGCCAGAGAAGTTGGAAGATGTACGCGTTGCCTCCTATTCCAATCGATCACAGTCTCATAATTCCCTATCAGGTATGCTATAGCTTCTGGGTCCTCTCTGCGATGGCGATTCTCGATAAAATACCATGGATAGACGCGGACAGGTTGACCGGGTTCATTCTCTCTGCGCAGGTGAGGCTACATCATTGATCGCAACAGCAATGCTCGCTACTTCCAGGAGGTCCTTTACTAATCCAGAGTCTCACAGGATACGGAAGGTGGAGGGATATCAGATCGACCAGGCGACATGGTGGATGTCTTCCATACGCTTTTTGGTGTCGCAGGTACGCTAGTCCTCGAACCCCACACGGCTCTTGTTCTAACCGTTATATTCAGGACTCTCCCTGTTGGGGTATCCGGGCTTGGTCGACCTGGACCCTGTTTACTGCATGCCCGCAGATGTTATCGAGGCGAAAGGGCTGAGAAAGCCCTGGAAGGGGCTTGAGAGGCGCCACGCGTAACGCATGCTACATCCTCCACGGTTATCTAGATGTCAGTCACCGCTGCGGACGCGCTGGGGATATTCAGTTGGAATTTATCATTAGAAGCGACGGCGGACAGTTTCTAGACCGACCCACCAAGCACGAAAGCGTTCAAGATACAGGGTCTTGCTCATATATCTTAATGGGTGTCCGGATTCTACCCGCGGCGCACAATCATCATCATCATCACATACTTGTAATGATGCATGACTTAGAAGAAGAAGCAACCGATAGACTCTGAGATCTCAGAAGGCAGCCCGAATGTTCATGCCATTCGCTGATTGCGATTGCGTGTCTACATACTGCCATCTTTGTAGAGTGTCAGTCAACCAGTTGGCAGCTTGTCAAGCCCCAGACACTGGGGCAATCTGAATCGCACGCTCTGAGGATGGCTCCACCGGAAAAATCAGAAGTGTTGTATGTAAGTACTTGTTAATCCGTTTGGTGTTCGCGCCCACAAAGTCAGATGCGCGACCACGCGTAGGGCTGTCCGACGGCGGCACTGCCGCCCGTGGGGGTGGGAGCGATTTAGGTGGGACGAAAGTCAGGATTCAATATCCAGACTTATTCAGCCATCATTGGAGAAGCTACGGAAGTGTTGATGTACGAATATATACGCCAGATAGTACTGCCCGCGGCCGCCTCGCTCGTCCAGGGTATCCGAAACGCCCGAGATCGTCGCAGGCAAAAATGGGCAGAATGTCGCAAGTACGTACATACATCGTGTTCTGACTGTATGTTCGATATGATTCAGCCTGGACATCTTGGTAACATCGAGATAAACGTGAACGAAGACGAGATCTGCATTTGTCGATATCGGGTGTGGGTTTATACTTTCTGTATACGCCTTCTACAGGATAGAACATAGACAGGTGTGTGTGATAGAATCAAGCTACCCTATACGAGTAGATCGCATGGGCGGACGCATATACATGTGCTCAAGTTATTGTGACGAATGATAATTGGACCCAAACTGAGCTGACAGCTCGCGATCGCGACTGCGCATCAGCGAAAGCGCGTAGTCTTAGAAGCCATCGAAGGCAAACTTCTCCGTATACAGTAACATACATTCTGATATACGCACAAGGGGAAGTAAAACATCATTCCCGGCCAGGTTCACGCTCGGTAGCCGACCCGCGCACATGCCAGCCAGAATTCCCGCCCACCCTCCTCACTCCAACCCAAAGGTCCAAGATCGCATTCGGCGCACGCCAAGAGCTTCAGCTTCGGACCTAGTACCCATACGTCAGACAATCCAGAAGAAAACGATGTGTAAGATGGTACTTACCCGTGGAGCTCTGGTGTATCGGGCGCGAAAATCCGATATTTTCGAATTCCATAGGCGAGGGGGTGATCAACCACCACTGGCAGGTCTCCGGTGGCGGCGGGAGTGGCGGCAAAATCGTTTGGGTTGGAAGGCCTTCAGGCTCCATCTTTCATGGGTCCCGTGAGTGAATACACATAACGTCCTTCATGGGACTTGGCAAGAGAACGAGACGCCATACCTGGACACTTGCGCGCTCGACCCACTCCCCGACACCGCGCTTCAGTATGATGCTCCCGCAGCCATTCCTGGGACACAGGAGGTCATATCTGTTAACGGAGACGCCTGGCTTCTCAGAGTGGGGTTCCACTAGTTCCAGGATGCCGCCGGAGAAGGAGGAATGGGCGCGTCCTGTGGGTCGGCCTGATGAAGGTCGTTGGAGAGCCTCCCAGACGCCGGCGGGAATTGGCTGGGCTTCTGAATTTGCTTCGTCTAGGGATTGTGGAGTCGACGTCACCGCGGACGAAGTAGCGGCGGACCCTAAGATTCTCCGCATTTCGTACCAGGGCTGGGAGCCGTGGACCACGCTGCTCTTTCCTAACCATTCGAAGCCAGCTTGTTCATAGAAATGTCGCAGGGGTCCGTGTGTGATGAGCAAGATGCGCTCGTAGGGGGATCCATCCTTGCGCGCTGCCTCTATCCGTGTTATGTACTCTTTGAGCAGGTTCAACCCTATCTTCTTTCTCCTATGTGACGGGGAAACGCACACGGAATGGATACACACTGACGTCGAAGAAGGGACATGCGTCGACATAGACTCATGCGTCAAAGATTCGGTGGGCGACAGCGTCGAACAAATATATCCCGCGAGCTCAAGGCTGTCCCCGAGGTACGCGCCTAAGAAGAGGTTTCCGGCATTTGACCGACGATATCTGCCCTCCATTAATTCGTGCTCCTTGTCAGAGATGCCAAAGCACAAACTGAAATGCTTCCAGGCTCGCAGCCTCATCGATTGGGTAACCTTTATACTTGTCAGCGATACAGCAGCGATAATCAGACGGAGAAATGACCTTGCTGCTCAATTCTCAGAGCTGCAGCAATATCCTCGGGTGCAACCCAGTCATACGAGATATTCAATCGCCCCGCCATCATTGTCATGGGCGTTGAGGAGATCGTCCCATGTCATTGTGAAACCGTATCGGGAAAGGGTCAGGTGACTATTTCCCACGGACATTGTACACTTCCTGCCGACTCTGATGTCGGATTTTGACCATCGACTTACTGCATTGCGCCCCGCAGAAAATGCCCGCGCAGTCTACGCTCTCGGCTGACGACAAGGCGAAGGTGAAATCAGCGGTCTCTGGCTCTAAGGTCTTTACTGCCGCTCGTGCTCGCGTTTACTATGCATACCCGTCACCCAGCAAGTGGTCTTACGCTGGGCTTCAAGGAGCTATAGCCTTTGTGAAAGATACCACGAACAATACTCTCAGCTTCAAGATGGTGGACCTCGAGGGTACCAGGGGTGTCATCTGGGAACATGAACTCTATGAAGGCTTCGAGTATCACCCAGACAGGTCGTTCTTTCATTCATTCGCCGGAGATGTGAGTATTTCACGCAGTGTATATTTCTGAACTCTTAACATTCGTTCAGGACTGTATGATCGGCTTCGTATTTGTATCTGAACAGGAAGCAAAGACATATTGGAAGAAAGTGATGGCGAACAAGGACCAGAAAGCCTGTATGTCAAAGTCTAATCTTAATCTTCGGTGTCTCACTTATAATCCTCAGCGAAACCTAAGACAGAAAAGAAGAAGAAGAAAGCTGTCAAGGGCGGTAAGATCGATAAGTCATTGATTTCTGGACCCACGGCAGGGTCTTTCGTCCACCTTGGGCACATGGGGTATGACGCTGAGCAAGGTTTCACGTCTACCGGAGTCGATCCATCTTGGACTGCCCTTCTTGGCTCGTTAGAGGGCTCGGGTATATCCAAGGAGGTTCTCGCTAAGGATATGGAATTTATCAAAGACTTCGTTCGTCAATACCCCCAGGCTACTCCGCAGAAACCAGAGAAGAAATCAAAGCCTCCTCCTCCTCCCAGGCGTGGACACGCGACGAACGAGAGCGGCTCTTCTGTAAAAGCTCCTCCGGCCCCACCCCCAGTACGCGTATCTCAACAACCACCCCCACCTCAGCGGCCCGCTCAACCGTCTCCACCCCCTCGTGCCTCTCAAATTCCTCCTTCTCGTGCTCCTCAACCTCCCCCTCGTGCTCCTCCTGCTCCAGCGTCCGCACCAACTCCTCCGCAGCCTCCTCGCAGACCACCACCTGCGAGCGGCGGTCCACCACCACCTCCTGCTCGTCCCGTCAGCCGTGCCCCACCAGGCCCTCCGCCTCCTCCTGCACGTCCGACAAGCGCAGCACCGCCCCCTCCACCAGCGCCTCCTCGACCATCATCATCAGCACCACCACCTCCGCCCCCGCCCCCTCCGCCTCCACCGCCAACAGGGGGAGGCCCTCCACCCCCTCCGCCCCCGCCGCCCCCACCACCTGGAGGAGGCCCCTCCGTTCTCATCAGCCTCCCGCCCCCGCAACCTGGCCGCAACGCATTGCTGGATTCCATTGCTGGTAAAGGGGTACATACTTTGCGGAAGACGGAACCGGGCTCCTCCCCTGTGCGCGCACCCCCTATCGCGCCGCCAGAAGCATCGTCGTCTTCTGATGGGGCAATGTTGGCCGCAGGCGCTGCTGCGGGCGCGGGTGCTGCTGCGGGAGGTGATCTGACGTCGGCTTTGATCAATGCCCTTGAGAAGAGGAACAAGAATATGGGAGATAGTGATGATGAGGAAGAGGATGACGACTGGGACTCGGATTGATCTTTCTTTGCCAAGGTCGTCCATTGACCGGCTGGTATCTTATTGACTAACGAATTGTGAGTCTTCTTTGTCTGTGCAGGCTTGCGTTGCAGAGCTGACTTCGTTTATAGGCGGAATGGACTATCTTACGTTTTATTGGTACACCTTAAACCTAGACCTCCTTGAAGATCTAGACTACAATCGGATTTTATTGTATATCTTTCTCTGTTTCAGGGTTTACTGTCTTCACTGAAAGCACCTTTCCGTTTCATTTGGTAATACAACGTGCACCGTTCAATCCTGAAGCCTTTCAAACTCTGAACTCGCCAGAACGAAAGCCGCAAGACCTTTGAGGTCATCGAGGTCCTGTGGTTGGCTGACGTAGTACTGTGGAGAAGTATGGTCAGCGGCAGTCAATTTTTGTAGGGCGACATTACGTTGAAGTCTCCAGTCGTATCCAAGCTACCGACCTTGAAACGGAGTGGGTAAACAATTCGGGAGGCTGATCCAAGTAATAGCTTACGATGACAGTATTCAGCCAGCCCATTGTCCCGTCGCTGTTGGCTACCACAAAATTCTCCGTCATATACTGGTAGGCTTTCCTCGCCGCCGCGACGATGCTCCCATCCCTATCAGCCACCAATCCAAGCCTCACAGCCTTCAGCAGGGAGTACACAAACATCGCAGTCCCGCTGCTCTCAAAGTAATTTCTCGCCCTTCCAGGCTGCGTAATGACCAACCACCACGCACCCGTCGTCGCATCTGCCGCATCCCGGATCCTAGGCGCGAGAGTCCTGAGAATGTCCAGGATAACGGCGTGCCCCGGGTTGGTTATGGGGATGATCTCGAGGACATCGACCAGCGCCATGGAGTACCATCCCAACGCGCGGTCCCACACCTCGGGTGAGTGGCCCCGATCCGGGGAGGCCCAGACTTGCTTGTGGGAGAAGTCGTAGCCGTGGTAGAGGAGCCCGGTGTTGTTGGGTGCGGTGGCGTTTTGGACAGTGTTCTGGAACATGAGCTGGAATTGGGAGGTGATGTCGGCTGAGGAATGGTGTGAGAAGGATGAGATCTGTCGCGTTGCGAGAATACGCACCCCATGCGGTTGTATTGCTGGGCTGGAATTGACTGGTGTATTGTGCGTAGAATATTTCTCCCATGTACACACCATCGAGCCAGCCTTGCAGGTTCATTTCGATTCGTGATTTACGCTATGTATGCATAGACTTGCATACCTTGATTGGGGTATTTTAGCTTGTGCCAGAACTGGCCTTGGGCGGTACGAGGGTGGGCGTTAAGTTGACCTCTGAAAATGTCTGCAGCGATTTTATATTTGGCCTTTTGTGTCTCGCTATATCTGGAATGCGAGGTCGTTGAGCAGACACTGTGAATTAGACAAGAGTGGAAACTGACAGGTATAAGAAGGTAGGACCCGTCCTGGATATACTCCTTAGTGCACCGCCAAAATGAGAGATATACTGAAGGCACGTACCTCAGGGGGTCCAGAACAAAATCAGTCACTCTAGGGGGAGTTATTTTCCGGCAGAGACACGGGAAGCAGAAAACCTACGTGTAGCTTCCATGGACGGTCCCATTGTCGAAAACTATGTTGTCTATGCCCTTCACGATATAATCAAAATACGTCTGGTTCCCCGTGAGCTCAAATAGTTGACGAAGCCCCCATTGAAATTCCCCATGCTCATAAGACACAATGGCTCTCCCACTGCTGTCGAGGCCATTGCCTTGTCCACGCGCAATTCCAGAGTCTGCTGCCCAAACGGCATAGGATTGCGGTCGAGCGGAGACAGCGGAAGCCAAGGAAAGCGAAATCAGGGTTAGTATGTCAGAGAACATGCCGGGGTGATGATTCGATAGCTCAGAAGCCAAGATTTTGAGAGAGTAAAGCTATGCGTGCCCCGTGATTCCAGCGGGCCGCCGGAAAGCATCCATGCTTCTCTCTTCAATTAACGGTCCGTGTGGGCATGTGTGAATGTTTCGATATAGATAGTAGCATTGAACTATCAACAGACAATGCTCAAGGCGGACCGTAGAAGCGATGTTTTCCGCTCGGTTGAGGATCACAGCCTTTCATACTCCAAGCTCGCGAGCAAGAATGCAGAGAGACCCTTGAGGTCGTTGAGGGTGGTGGCGACGCCAACATAATACTGTGTATTTATGTTCAGCGTGAAAGCGTCAAATTAGGGGTCGGCTTACATCAAAAGAGTCATCCCCGTTCAAGCTTCCAACCTGAATTTCCACCTGAATAACTTCATCTGGGAAGCCAGACGAAAGCACTCACCGAAACCGTGTTTATCCAGTTCATCGTGCCGTCCGAATTAGCTATCACCCAGTTAGTGGTCATGTATTGGTAGGCCTTTTTCGCGGCCTTCACAATACTCCCATCGGCGTCCGGAATATATCCAAGTCTGACGCCCTTCAGCAGCGAATAAACGAACATCGCCGCTCCACTGCTCTCGAAATAATTCTTTGCGCGCCCAGGTTGGGTCATAACCAACCACCAAACACCTGTGCTCGGGTCAGCCGCATCTCGGAGCTTCGGGGCGAGAGCTCTCAGGATATTCTGGATGGAGGTGTATCCGCTGTTGGTCTTAGGGAAGATGTCTAGAACGTCGACCATAGCCATGAAATACCAGCCAAGGGCTCGGTCCCATATTTCGGGGGAATGGCCACGATCAGCCGAGGCCCATGAAGCGGTATGGGAGTAATCGTATCCATGGTAAAGAAGGCCTGTGTAATTGGCGGACCCAGTCGCTTGGAGAGTGTTTTGAGATATCAAAGTAAATTGCGTAGCGATGTCGGCTATGCAGAATGAGTCAAGCAGCTTGTATGGAAGATGTTAGAGTCGCATACCCCATGCAGTAGTATTGGTTGACTGGAAGTCCTTGGTGTACTGAGCGTAGAATATGTCTCCCATGTAGATGCCATCCAGCCATCCTATAGTATAGAATGGGTACCAGTGGGTACCACGGATGACGGGTGAACGAGTTACACGCGTACCTTGGTTGAAGTAACGCAGTTTGTGCCAGAATTGACCTTCGGCGGTTCGAGGGTGACCGTTCAGCTGTCCACGAAATATCTCCGCAGCTGTTTTCCATTTCGCTTGTTTCGTTTGAGAGTACCTGCAACAGGTACCATGTTTAATAGAAATACCTCCCGATACGGTGAATGGAAATCACAGATATAAGAAGGTCGGTCCAGTCCTAAACTTCCGTCAAAGTCAGGTCATCGTTGTAACCTTCCTTGCAAGAGTAAAGAAACTGACCTGACAGGATCCAGGGAGTAATCGGATACCCTGCATAGGCTAAGGGTCAGCGGAGGGCATCCTTCTTGTGAGAATGACGAACGCATATCCACCATGCACAGTGCCATTATCGTAAACAATGTTGTTAGCCCCCGCAAGGATGTAGTTGTAGTAAGGTTTGTTCCCTGTCTTCTCGTACAACTGCCTTAGGCCCCACTGAAATTCGCCATGTTCATACGAAACGCTGGCTTTTCCTGTGGAGTCAAGTCCGTTGCCTTGGCCTCGCCTTATCGCCGAGTCTGCTGCCCATACAGCGTATGATTGAGGCCGAGCGGAAACGATAGAAGCGTGCAGAAGAAGAGAGGGGAGCAGCAGCGGTAAGACAAGATAGACGAAAGGCATGAGGACTCTCTTGTCCTCTCGGTCGAGACACGGTTCACCGACTTATAGCTTGAAGGGCTGCAGCAACGACACATCTTCTGGCTGTCCTCTTCTCTTCCAAATGATTCCCGGAGGCGGATTAACTGCACGGATAAACGAAATCAGTCGAACACAAGACCTCATGAAGCCTTGGCAAAAGTCCACGCCACAAGTTGCCGGCCCGCCACACACATCACCTCGCGTGCGCATAGGCCCGAATGCAATGGAGGATTTGGCTATGAGAGGAAACAAAGCGGATTCGGACGCACTTCTCCGTCTGTCCGTCAGGACTGGAGGTACTGGTAAAGCTTGAGGGTTGTGTTCGAGTTACGAGCCCCGCCTCGGCCGCCTCTGACTCCGCCGGCATTTTCCCGCATCGAGGCTCATACGCAGAAACCGGGCTGGTCAAAAAGTAGGTCTGATATTTTGAGATCTCTCTTACGTCTTCCCAGTCCGTTTTCATGAAGCACAAGACCATCAGCCCGGATGATGTTGGGCGAGAATATCTACGTGGAATGGAGGGAAGTGGCGCAGCCACGTCGACGCTTTTGAAGCATGGATGTCGGTGGATCAACATCCAGAATTCATGGGCGACGAACTTACGTCGATTATTTCTCCGTAGATGATCTCACTCAGAGCCATCTATCTGGTAATGTTGCACGAAACATGATCTGGGCAGAATATTTAATCTCAACGTCAAATCAAATTGCTTCGACAGTAGACCTCCAATAATCAGTTCACGACTACGCTGTACGCCGATCTAAGATACCAAAATATCAGTACATCCATATTCAGAGACCCGCGTGAATCATTTAGAGTCTTACGTGGTCAAAGTCGCCGACCCGGAGGTGGCTTCAGTACCCGCTTGAACGGTAGTCAAAAACTGTGCGCTGCTTAAACCTTGACTAGAGGTCAAATACTAATTCAAATCAAGGGGTCAAAGTCACAAGGAGCTGTACAGGATTGCGACGAGTAATTACCTTGAGGAAAACGTTGAGATCGGCACTGAAACTGGTAACAACTGCGCCTCCAGTGGGAAGGAACGAGTAAACATTGTTTGCGCCGTTCGACCCGAAGTAAAGGTTCCTACACATAGAATTTTAGCAAAACCAAAACGCTTCGAACATCTACATCAATACTAACCAGGTTCGGCCTGCCAGATTCACATTACTTGCACGAGGTTGCGGGGTCCCGTCAGAGTTGTAGACAGCCGAAATCGGGCCCGCATTGTAGTTGCCCATCCAGACCATGATCTCGTTAGCGTTCGAGCCGCCTGAAGTCGCGGAGGTAAACAGATCGAACGCGATATTTGCGACGATGGATCCAGAGGTGCTTTGTGACCATCTCCAGGTCGCCTAAACACATGGCTGGATGAGCTCCAAAAACAATGAATATCAAACGGTTTGATTACAGGGATAGTGGAGATCGCGGACAGCTTTTTGTTCAGGCCGCTGTTCAGATTGAGATTGGTGTAGCTCTTGACGCCATTACCGCCGACCCAGTTCCAGATATTCTTCCACGCGATCGTCGTGCCGCTCAAGGAAGTGAGAGCAGCGCAATCCGAGCCAGAACTTGCCCCCGACTTGCCCCACTGGTCGAGATACAAAGTATATTGACCAGCGACGACGGTATCCCATTGTCCTAGGGACACATGAGTTAGGATGGCGTGATTGCAAAATGAATAGGATACGACCTACCACAGTGGTTGGACGTATCGATGGTTTGCCTTGTCTCCAACTCAGCAGAGGGAGCAGCCAAGGCGAAGGGTGCCAAGAGTACAAGCGCAGCGAGTTTAGAGAAAGAGAGCATGATGGGTGCTCAGGTAGTTCCGAGCAATGTCGACGTGGTCCAAGCAATATGAGTTGTTCAATTTATCTTATACTCATTGCTGAACATCTCGCGAAGTGTATCCGATGCATTTTACCGCAAGGCGCAGACACTTCTGCTTGAAAGGGAAAGAACCACAACGCTGACATGAAGTCATAGACTGAGGAGCAGGAGGCGGTCCGCTCCCAGAACCTTTTATGGTCATCAGGCTACATCATGTGTCTGCCACGACCAACAGCCGTTTTTAGTCTGTTGATGATGACCCCTCCATGGTGGGGTGACAAGGAGCTCTCGAAATATAGAGTGAATGAAAGCGGATAGTTGAGGAGTCCGCATGATGCATGTGATCCTTGCCCAGTGCTGGGCCCTGTGCAGTGTCTCCGAAGTTCAAGCTGAGGCCATGTATGCACCGATCGCCGCTGCTCTGCCCTGCCACGAGAGGGAGAAGCGGATGAATATGCGTTTCGGGCCGCCTGTGTAAATTCGGGACGAAGGTGGGTGTAGAGGAACCGACCTGTTCTGGAAGGATAATTTCGAAGACTTGGACATTTATGGATACTTCGGTGATACTCGAAGAGCAGAGACACTGAGGTTTACGGGGGTTTATGATAGTAGAGACTTCAAGACAAGTCGAATGTCTGGAGAATTTTGGACCAAAGAAATGATCAGGACCCCACTCAAATGAGTCAAATCAGCAAAAGGGACTCGGATCATTCCGAACACTGCAATCCTCCGTCCACCACCTCTTGCATGTCAATGCATGACCTTAGGAGGTTCGTTACTTTTGGAGGCTTCCAATGATTCCGAATTCAATCTACATTATAGCTTCGGTGTTGGTACATACAACGATTAAGATTAGGATGATCAAAGAATGTGTTATCCGATGCTCTTGACTCTGTATGAGACTTCGCCCCTCCTCTGAGCTTCCGCCTCAGGTGTGCCTGCCGGCGCCACGGTGGCAGCTTCCTCCATTGCTGCTTTGTCGCGTTCTTCTTGTGCCCGCTTCTCCTCTTCCAGCTTCTGTTGCCTCTCCTGCGGGTTTGCAAACGGATCTTGTCGCTAAAAGGTTGTAATGATCAGTTCACTGAAGACGAGGAGCTATTACGAGGACATACATCTTGCTCTTCCCGGACCTTTCGTGCCAGCTCCCCAGTCTTGCGCTCGCGTCCCTTCTCCATCAACTCGGGTTTACCTGTAATCTTCCCCTTTATCTCTTCTTTAATACCATGGAGTTTGTCACCGAGGGTCTGATTGAGCGTGTGTAAGTAAGTCGTCAGCGTCAAACGAGAAATAATCGTACTGGTCCCTGGTGGTATGCAGGGCCGTATCCGACTTGACCTGCGTGGCGCTGGTTGCCTTCGTCATCACTGGTACTATTAATGCTTGCTCGACTAGGATCCACACTGGCAGAAGGTTGTTCTGCGGGTGACATGCTGGGTGGTGTTCAAAATAGTGTAGAATGAGAATGCGAAGTGTGAGTGCGTAAGTCAGAGATGTGGGGTAGATTTATAGGCTTATATGATGCCGAAATCATGACGCCAATGACGACAGAGTAGGAGTTTGGAGAACAAGCTAAGATTAGCATTGGCATGTTGCTATTTTTAGACTGATGTGTTTTTATGTGCGCATGCTTGGCAACACCCCGCACCAAAGCACATGATATGCTCAACCCAATACTCTCCTCCTCCTCCTCCTCCTCCTCCTTCGAGTCGTTGAACTTCCAGCTTATGAATTGACCGCTCAATCATCAAATTCAAGTGCCTCTTTAGAAAACTCCTAGTTCTTAACATATGAAAATCTATCTAATGCAAGCGGCCTTAAAGTTCCTTCTTGTTGTGATATGATGTGAGCCTCTAAAGCATTCTTCACTCCATCGTTATTAACTCAAACCTCGAAGGTAGCTATCGATATCAACTATACGCAAAATGGATACAAGGATTCAGGGATCTGCTCTGCGGCACGAAATGTATTGGCGCGACCTCGCTTAACTTTGCAGTGGATTTTGATGACAGAAGGAGGAAATCAGGCGGGCCCCGCAGGCCGCAACACGTGTGTGGTGTCCATGTGCATTGCCATGCCCAGAATAAGACGATACTCATGTCGAAGAAGTCGGAAGCGTCGAGACTTCTAAGCCTTCACTTAAATACCGCGGTCGGGAACGACTCGCCGTTCGAGCAATGTGGTCCCACACCGGCCGCCTCATCTCTGTGGGAGCTGTTATCCTAGCGTCTCAAGCAAATGCTGCAACGGACTTGACGTCTTTCGTCAACTTGTTTATTGGCACGGCCTCAGGAGCAAACGGTGGGAGTGGTGGAAATGTCTTTCCAGGTGCGTTTTAATATTTGCCTAAATGACTTTCTAATAGAAACTTTCACAGGTGCTGCCGTACCACATGCGATGGTCAAGGTCCGTGTCTCTGTTAAGACACACCTGGTTTAATTTGACACTGGAATATAAGGTTGGCATTGATGTCAGCACTGCTCCCCGTCAAGCTGGATACATCTCCGATAATTCGTCTATTACTGGAATATCTCTTTTGCACGACGAAGGAACGGGAGGCAACACTAACGGAGGATATGGCGTCTTCCCGCTCTTCCCACTTCGAAATTGTTCGTTTACAGCTTGCCCAGTGGGCCTTGCTGCTCGCCAAGCTCTGCGCGCAGCCGGAGCTGATGGTGCGTGTATTGTGTATTGTTGCCGTGTGCAGCGTCTGTACTCATATACATATCCTTAGCCGCTCATCCGGGTTACTTCACCACAAGATTCGTGAATAACATCAAGACCGAGGCAACATCAACTCGAAGAGCTGGCTTGATTCGGTTCAGCTATCCACCACCAGCACCCTCCGACGTGAACGCTGCAAACCATGTCGTGGTAGACCTTTCGAATGACCTACAAAGATCTTTCGAAGGCGGAAGTATTGACGTGACTCCATCCGGCCGAGTTAAGCTAGCAGGCACATTCCTCCAGGTTGGTTTTATCGTCAATTAATCGAGATCGTCTTTAATACGTACTCTTCATAGAGTTATGGCACGGATAACTACACTGTATTCGCATGCTACGACTTCAATGCCCCCAACAGCAGCGCGAAGGTCACCGCATTTGGGACGTATACCTCCGTCTCATCGACCACTCCCACCAACATCACAGTCACGCAGAACAAGACGTCGCTCTCCTTCCCCTTCCAGTCCAGCGTCTCACGAATCCAGTCCGGCGCTTTACTATCATTCAACTCGTCAACTGTTCTCGCGCGTTTCGGCGTCTCTTTGAAGAGCGCTGATCAGGCTTGTTCTAACGCGGAGGCGGAGATCCCATCGTGGGATTGGGACGCGGTAGAGAATGCTTCGAAGAATTCATGGGAGGATGTGTTGAACAGGGTATCCACTGATCCCACCAAGGAGAACGCAAACGTTCTGACGCTGTTCTATTCCTCGGTACATACATTCGTTCAAATTGAATTTCGCTTGCTTATCCACCCCTCCTTGCCTAGCTTTATCGCGCGTCTCTGGTCCCGGCAAATTTGACCAACGAGAACCCGTACTGGACGTCCGATTATCCATTCTACGATGCGATGTTCTGGTGAGGAATATATCGCCAGTGTTAATGCCATTACTCGCCTCACGTTTTGACTTGTAGCTCGTGGGACACTTTCCGTACTGTCCATCCTCTACTCTCAATAACGTCGCCAAAGGAATGGGCCGAAGTCGTCAACGCCTATATCGACGGCTGGCGGCATACCGGTATATCGATTCCACTCTTTGAACAGGCCCTGTCCTAATTCAAACCCCAAGGGTTTATCCCCGAATGTCGTGCAAATACCAAAGCGTGAGTCCTCTTGACCTTCTAAAAGGCATCCTGAATAATGCTCGCTTGTAGGGGCTACGTCCAAGGAGGAAGCGACGGAATGCCCATCTTGGGAGACTTTGCGATCAAATACGCTTCCAAGGCAAAGGAACTAGGAGTCCCCACTGACGATCTCTACCAAGCCCTGGTGGATACAGCTGAAAACACCGTTCGTTATCACCTCATTATGTCATGTTGGTTCTTTGGACGCTGAAGGACATATGGATCAATAGCCTCCAGATTGGTATCGCGGTGAGCTTCTTTTACCCTGAACAAGAACTTCATATCTTAAACTGCGATCAGTTGGAAGGCAGAACACGGCTTGGAAAACCTTTGGCTACATCCCGACGGCATGGGTCGACCCATCCGGCTCTACTGGTCTCGCAACCCGTGAAGCATCGAGAGCACTCGAGGTACGCAAAGATATTATGTCCCGAATGGAGTGATATTCACAATTTCATAGTATGCCCTCGGGGATTTTGCCGTTCGCCAAGCCGGAATCGCTTTCAACAAGTCGAGCGCCGACATCGCCAAGTACGCCAACCGCTCAATGAACTTCGTCAACCACTGGGATTCGAGTGTGACCGCGGACGGCTTCTCTGGATTCTCACAGCGACGGTTCGCGGTACGTGCCATGTTACAGTGAACCATGGAATTGCTAGCGATCGATCACTTATGTGCCATGTTAGAACGGCACATTTGCGTTCAGCCCACCGAACGCTTGCTCTCCCGTGGATCCTGTCGGCCACTCGTGTGCCCGTGGGGCCGATAATAACGTCGGATTCTACGAATGTCAGTCGTCTCTTGAGCACGTTTGGCTACATCACGTACTCAAACCATCATCTAGCGTCATCGTGGGAGATGAGCTTCTTCGCGCCCCATTCCATGGCTACCCTGGTCAAGTTGATGGGCGGCGCCTCCACCTTCATTGCCCGCGTGTATGTTAACCTAATGATATCTTGTTACTCGGGATAATCAACACAAACACTTCCAGGAATAATTACTTCACGAAGGGATATTTCCAGGCGGGCAACGAGCCCTCGTTCGAGTTACCTTGGATCTACCACTACGCCAACCGCCCCGACCTCAGCGCGCTCCGCGTCCGCGAGATCGTCTTCAAGAACTTCAACACCGGTATTGGAGGGTGAGCCCTTTCAGCCATTCTTCTCTGTGAATCCCCAAATCCGAAACTCACCGTTCTGACAGACTCCCTGGAAACGACGACTCCGGCGCGATGGCCTCCCTCCTCGCCTTCCACATAATGGGGCTCTACCCCGTCCCTGCTTCAACACAGCTGCTCATCGGCTCTCCGTTCCTATCCTCTTTCACCATCAATAACAACGCCTTTGGTACGCAGACGAAGTTCACCGTGAAAGGGTTCGACGCCACCACGCTCGTTGCGGCGCCGCCTACGGGGAGTAGGCTGTTCGTGAAGAAAGTGACAGTGAATGGGAAGGCGGGGAGCCTGTGTTGGATAGACTTCAAGGATGTGGTTGGTGGGGGCGAGGTGGTGATTGAGGTGGACGGGGATGCTGCTGCCGCTGCGGAGAGGGGATGTGGTGCCATTGTGGGGGCTTTGCCGGATTCGTTGGAGACAGGTGGATTTGGAGCAGTGTAAGGGGAATAAATAGCGAAATGAAGAAAAGAATCGACTGTTTTATTTCACCTGGCGGTCATGTACGGAATGGACTTGTTTCCTTGGGTTCAAGAATCAATGTGGTCTTTGCGGTGTTGTGGCTTGTTGACGTGTCTCGTCGCGATCGATGGGTCATGTGGTAGAATACCGGCGATTGCCGCGATCCCCTAGAACCTGGGTACCTCTCCTCATCAACGACACTCTTTCTGAACCCTTACACCAAGTAATCCAACGATGGCCGACCAACTAGTGAGTACCACACCACGCCGCCGTATTTATCAAGTTTGCTGATTTCTTATGGATTGGATAGTCTGAAGGTGCGATCCGATTACCTCATTACTGCAGTGGAGCCCCCACCTAACGTTTCTAACCCGCCACAGAGCAAATCTCTGGTGCGCAATTCGCCTTGACACCCCCGTAAAGAGCACAACGCTGACACTGATCCCCACAGAATTCAAGGAGGCCTTCTCCCTGTTCGACAAGGGTCAGTCCCTGTCATCTTATCGCCCCCAACCCTGGCACATCTAACTTCCGGCCCCCCGCAGACGGCGATGGCACCATCACCACCAAGGAGCTCGGCACCGTCATGCGGTCGCTCGGGCAGAACCCGACGGAGGCGGAGCTGCAGGACATGATCAACGAGGTGGACGCGGACGGCAACGGCACGATCGACTTCCCGAGTTCCTCACGATGATGGCGCGCAAGATGCGCGACACGGACAGCGAGGAGGAGATCAAGGAGGCGTTTAAGGTGTTTGATAAGGACGGGAATGGGTATATCAGTGCCGCGGAGCTGCGACATGTCATGACTAACCTCGGTGCGTCTTTTCTTGGTGTGGTGGGGTGTTGGACGGGGGGCTGATTGGTGGATGGCTGGTGTAGGTGAGAAGCTCTCGGATACGGAGGTTGATGAGATGATCCGGGAAGCAGACGTCGACGGCGATGGGCAGATCAACTACGAGGGTATGTATTCGTTCTTGCATCGTGCTCGGATTGTATTGAACACCGCGTTCCGCCCTTTCTCCTGAATCCAGAGTTCGTCAAGGTACGCCTCAACAATGCTTTTCTACGTGTAGTCGCGATGCTCACTGTCTTTCACGTCGCTCTAGATGATGCTGTCCAAATAATACAATGTTCCTTGATGATGCTGATCGATAGATCGATGAACCAACCTGATAGGGAGGGGTCTCGGTCTAGGAACGGAATGCGGTTCGGACGCAAAGTAGCAGTTTCTCGGTTTTGTGTAGCACTATATCTTATCCACGTATGTTACGCCCTGCAGTCGAAAGCCATACCCCGTCAAGAGAATGTACCACATGCAAAAAAAGAATACAGGACATGCAAATAGCCTATGGATCCTATACATAGGTTTCATTACCTATCAGTGATCGCCAAGCGTCGGTTGACACCTCTTGTCGCCAAGCGTCGGTTAACGACAGGCGGGCACCGCCACCCCGCCTCGTCTTTGCTGTGCCACACCCGAGCCACACCCAGACCAGGCCTACACAGCTTGGCAGTTCAACGTCATTCAATGCCGCTCCCGCCATCGCTGTGCCCAAACATCACTGCCCATGAATCCGTTCTCAGTCGAACCCTGAGGAGTATAAATAGCCACTGGGCCTATAAGTATATGAGCTCCGTTGCGTTGCTTGTCCTCTGACCTCTCCGCCAGCCGCATCGTACTTCATCGACTCGCATATTGCAATGACAGACCAGATTTTCTTGGTGAGCGCCGTTTTCGCTGGGTTTTTTCACGGTCGGAAATCGCGCTTGTGTTAACGTCATGGTCCTTGCAGACTGCAGGTTCGTTCTCTTCGTCCACTCGCGATTGGTCATATTTCCTGACATGCTGTGACGGCTCTCAGAGGAGATCGAAGGTGCTCTTCGTGTCCGCGCCCTTGTTGTTCCCCCTTGCTCATCCAACACTATTTACCAGAATTCAAACAAGCCTTTGCGCTCTTCGATAAAGGTGAGCGACTCCTCGTGGCCCATACACCACTTCGCACTCATTTTTGGCGCAGACAATGATGGCACCATCACACACGAAGAGCTGGGAGAGATAATGCGCAAACTAGGCCAGAACCCAAGCGACGAAGAGCTGCGCAGCATGATCCGCGAGGTCGACACCGATAACAGCGGCACGATTGACTTCGAGGAGTTCCTGAGCATGATGGCGCAGACGATGCAGGGCGTGGACGACGACGCGGAGATGCAAGCGGCGTTTGAGGTGTTTGATAAGGACAAGAGTGGGACGATTAGTATGGAGGAGTTGCGGCTTGTCATGCGGAGTTTGAGTGCGTTCGTTTTATGTCCTTAGCGTTTTTTCAGGGGTATTCATTGAACGTAGATTTGCACTTGACGGATGTGGAACTTCAGGAGATGATGCAGGAGGCGGATCAGAATGGAGACGGCGAGATTAGTCTGGCTGGTGAGGCCCTTTCTTCCGCGTTCGAATTGTCATTTTCTGACCTTCGGGTTTTGCTTCCTTGAAGAGTTCAAGAAGGTGAGCATGAATCTACATCTAATTGAATCATGTCAAACGTTTCAATAGATGATGAATGCATAATAATCGGCGTCCATGTCCATTCGTGCTCTCTCCGGCTTCGACGTATCTAGCTTCTGGACTTTTTCCTGGTTTGAACCCTAATATACCAGTTTCCCTTCGAAGGTCGCACCCATTAACATTGTTCTCATGCGACATCACGCCATAGCTGTGCTTTCCTTTCGCCTTCAGCTTGGCCTCACGGCAAGGCCTATTGCCCATCTTACTAGGATGGGCCCGGGCCCGAGGCCTAATTCCTCCCACTAGAGACAATGACATCATCGGTACTAATAGGGGCTCCCCTGACTGACTCCAGACAGCCGCAGCCCTACACCCATTCAGAAACGAAACGTCATGAGACACAACCCTATATAAGTGTCCACCTGGTCCCCTCTTCTCCTCTCAAAACCTTCTCCCCTTCAACCACTCCACCCAAACCATGTCCTCCTTCATCAACAAGATTAGATCCAAGATCTCCCGCAAGGGATCGCCAGAAAAATCCCAGACCCCGCAGTCGTCGCCGTCTACTGGCGCCCAGGGACAGCAGGAGCAGTCTTCTTCAGAGCAGCCCCAATACTCCATCCAGCCGCATCCTGCCGTACGCAACGCTTTCTACGCCTCGCAATGAACTCATAGCCTGACCACGTATTCAGAAATCTAACGATCCCGCCGATCTGCAGCGCAAGGAGGGGCTCCAGTCGAGCGACCCCATGGCCGCGCACCACGCGCGTGAGCCGCACGTTCCTAGTCGTGAGATCCAGAGCAACCTCGAACAGCCCTTGGTGCGTCCCCTGTCCATTTTTCTCTTGGCGGTCTTTGAGACTGACTTGTACGGGTCTGGGTTTTAGGGTAGAGACGAGCTCCGCGCTCGGAGTGAGGAGCTGAATAAGGATCAACCTTGAAACAGGCCCCCGTTTTTCCGGATGAGCAGTGGATTGATAATGCCTAATACAATTGCTAGAAGTGTGTGCTATGTCGCGCACGATGTATGACTGTGTAACCCTATATCGCCGATGCCTAATCATGGTAGTGATATACCCTATATTATTGTTATACAATACAAAGTTGTTGCTACTCATCGATTTGGAGCCTGAAGGTGCAACTTGGGGACGAATTGCAACGATACGGCAATCTCCGCATTCGGGAGTCGGAGTCGGGGTCGACAAAATTCAAGGCCATCGAGGCCTCATGCACATGACAGGCCTCAAGTTGCCTCAAGGCCTCGAGGCCTAAAGCTAAGCGCTAAAGTTTCAATCTGCTGTTTCTAAGATTCATGTCAAATTAGCGACCAGACCGTTGAACCGCACATTTATCTTCGTCCCCCTTCCAGGTCATCGCACACGACGTGAAACGCGAATGAGGACTCAATACTCCAATGGGCAACACATACTCGCATTCGTGTCCCCTTGAAATCCTGGATCACATCTGTCTCTTCATCGATGCGCCTTCCGACCTCCTCTCCGTAGCCCTTACTTCGAAGCAGCTCTGCTCCCTGATCATCCCTGATCATCTCCATTTTCGAGACCTGAAGTGCGACCTCAAGCGCGTCAGTGTATGGCGTGTGCTGGTAACACGACCCGCTCTTGCTATGCGTATCCGTACCGTTGAGATCACTGGCGAGCGTGCACACACCCGCGGTCCACGCTTTCCATCCTCTCTAGACATCGAGTCGGAACGGAATGCCGTTCAGAATCACAAAACGGACGAGTTCTTGGATCCCATCTCGTGCTTAGCGGATGCAATACGCTGCATGCCACGGCTCACCGCCTTCCATTGGTTAGATGAGAACGAGCTTCCGGACAACAGGATCTATGCGGCCCTCGTAGAAACATGTCCCAACCTCAACGACGTGGAAATTCTCTTCCACGATAGTTACAAACGCGGGGATAGCGAGCTGCGATCTTGGTAATGCACCCGTAAGTATCTTATCTCTGCTCTACCTCTCTCTTTCTAATTTCAAACACTCCATCAACAGCTCTGGAAGCTCACGAATCTCACGCACTTCTCATTCACAGAGTTCACCCCCGAATGCGACGTCTTGACCTGGACGGAATATAGCACGGCAATGGTCGCCCTCCTACAGGCTTCCCCCAACCTTGTAGACCTGCAGATCTTTCAATATCATGAATATCACTCTAGAGATCTACCTGACGACATCATCCAAGATCTATTTTCAACGGCGACTTGGCCGCAGCTTACGCGGCTCTCCGTTGAATCTATCTTTCTCTTCGCAGATGAAGAGCGCTTCTTCAAACGCCACCCAAAGCTGGAGCGTCTCTGTCTCCGAGGTCCCTTTTACGACGACCTCGTCATCGCTCACCTCCCATGCCTGAAGAGTCTAGACATCGATTGGCTCCTCGCGTCTGCAGATATTGCCCCAGACGTCTTGCAAAGCCTGGAGTTTCTCTCTGTACATATCACGGAAGCGGAAGATTATCGCAGCTTCGCAAAATTCTGCGTGGCGGTGAAGGCGGCCACTAGACTGAAAACATTACTTGTGCGGAGGTCGGTATTTACGCCCCATTGGCTTATGTTTGCCATTGGCTCTGTGCCGACGCTGGAAAGGCTAGGATTGTTTTGGGATAGTCGAAGTGCAGTGCGGAGAAACTTCCGCGAGGTGGATGCTTTCATTTGCTTCTTCTCACCTTGACCTATGTAGCAACGCTGACGTCACCCATCCAGTATCCTAGCCTACTCGCCAACACTCTGGCCCTTTTCCCGCACCTGACGCACCTCAGCTGGTTCGATCCTTGCCTTTGGGGCATTGGCGAGGAGGAGGAGGGAGAAGACAGCGAAGGCGATGAGAGCGATTCCGGATCCGGCGGCAGCGATGCATCAGAAGCTACGGCAGAGGAAGAGACCCAAAGCAACGACGGTGACAACCAAGGCGTTGTGCAAAACTTGAAAAGCGCAAGCTCTCCTTACAGAGACTCTGAGCCTTCAAGCGCAACCCCTGCACAAGACTATAGGATCAACCGTGCCCTCGAAGAGCTTGTTTCTGCACCAAATCTCGCGTTTGTGCAATTCCTGGAAGACAAGCGAGGTTCCAAGGAGAGCACTTGGGTATCGGTGCGGCGCGTGCAAGGCGATGGTAGTGATAGTCATGCGAGTGGGAAGTACGTTGGATACGACGTGCTGACAGGACCAGTGGAAGGCGGGCCTGAGGATTGGGGAAGGTGTTATTATGCCGCAGGGAGAGGGGTATTGACATCAGACGACTCTTTTTTTGAGCAGTAAACTACGGAGACTCTGCTATGCATCGTCAGCCTCTTACTAAATGCTGCCGCCTAGGTGTGTGAGCCCACGGATCTACCATAGGATGGAGAGCTCTGACTTGTCCAGCGCGCTGACGCGGTCGCTTACTTCTGTTTCGTGTGTGATCGGTGGGTGGCCGGCTTGGCGCTCGTCTAAATTCAAAAGCCACAGAGTGCTTGGAAAAGTATGGTCAACATCGATCGTTGTGATATGGAGTACATGAAGAGATGTGCTAGTCCATGCATATCGCATGGTGACGACCTATCCTTTCATTGCCCTATTCATATTGTGTGAACGAGACACGAATGTCGAAGACTTGAAGGGCTGCATACTCCGAAGAGATATACAGTGGGTCGCACAAGATTACAAACGTATAAAGTGCTGGCTGCATCAGTGGACGGCCTGGCCAGATCGTCGAGGAAGGTGCTGCTATGCGTCAGGCGCTGGACGGGGCCTGTATAATGATATCAATAGCTTGGCAGACTGTGTCCTACTGCGTCACGGTCACATATGGCATCCCAAGTGCGCCAGGACATTCACGTGGACCCAAGTATTTCCTTTGACGAACCACGATCGCCTTCGTCGACCCCTAAACATGCTGCCCTCCCATGAGAACATACTCGAAGATCTCCCGCCGGGCGCCTCTGTATCAACGGACTGGCGCGGTACGACAATCACGATGCCTCGGATGTACGATCCGTCGAAGGGATCATGCCTTGTGGACAGATCCATCTCGAACATTGTCCAGCGCTCTGCTCCATTCTCTCGACTCTACTTCTCAGCCTTTCGGGATCCCGGTGCTAAGATACTGGACAAGCGCTCGATTATCGTCTTCATTGACGGGGCCTGCTTAGACAATGGGAGCCCGGCCGCTCGCGCAAGTGTCGGCGCGTTTTTCGGCCCCGCCTCCCCTCACAACATTTCGGAGCTCCTCCCGCACAGCGAGCCTCAGACATCACAGCGCGCAGAGATACACGCCGCATTGCGGGCGCTGCAGGTAGCGCAGGACGCGGTCGGAGATGACTTCAGCGTCAGCCGTATTGTGCTAGCCAGCGACTCGGCCTATGTGGTGAAGAGCATGACGCAGTGGGTGTTTACGTGGAGGAAGAACGGATGGAAGAACTCGAACGGGGGGGCTCTTGTCAATGGAGACACGCTGAAGGAGCTGGATTCGATGATTGAAGACATGGCGGAGGACGGCCTCGAGGTGGAGCTTTGGGCTATTCCAAGGGAAGAGAACGTTGAGGCAGATCGTCTGGCCAGCTCTGCTTGTCGTCGTTAAATGCATTGTGTTTCCTAATAAATAGGGATGCGTTCAGATTGCCACCCTTCGAGCTTGATGCAAGCATGATCGCGGAATTTGAAATCCACCTGCCCTAGACGAGTCACGGGTCTCAGTCAGACGGTCACCGTTCCTCCATTTGATTCTGTACCCCCGACACAACCTCAGCCTCGGCGCCTAAGCTAGGCAATCTACTAAATATCAAGCTCTTTATATCCCATCCATCTGACCTTCTCAATCTGAATCAATGGCAAGTGATAAGCCCAAGGACATGTACCCTCTGAAAAAGGTAGAGATTCGTACCCTGACATGATGCATTTTTAGTAAAGACTTGTTTGGTTGAAGGATTTCGTCGACATCACCCTCTATGGTACCGCAGTGACGATAAGTGTATGTTATACCCGAACTGGAGTGTTGATTACTATTAACCACCAGTCTGATGCAGTCTCAACCGATGAAAGGAATGAACTGCTCGAATACCTCAACACGATGTTTGAGCAGTTGAAGTCAGAAGATCACATTCGGTGGGAAGAGCTGGGAGTCTGCCAAGACGTGCCGATTCCGCACACAAAGATCCTGCGCAAAAGTGACGACTTGCAGGGCAAAGAGAGACATGAGTACGTTAGGAACAGGGTCTTCGACATTGTCAGTGCGTGCTTCTGCTTTCCTTCCTGAAAATCTGATGGACCTCCCTGCAGCCTGGCGTATTGCCCGTCTTCTCCGATATACGCACCCTATACGGCTAGCAGAAGCGGTGGACGCGCTTGAATATGGGTGGAAGGTACACCAGTGGATGAATCCAGGGCAACCGCCACATTATGACGTGTATGTGCTCTAGTTTAATGTTTACTTTCTCTACTAAGCTTAATTCGTTTGAAGAATTTACAGCATCTTCCTGGCCACCGCTCGCGAGCGTCGTGGCGGCGATTCATCCTACCATGAGAAAACTCTGGAGATTCTGCCACTCAGAATACTTGCCGACCCCAGGGTAGGCCGTAGAAACTTCATTCTGGGCTGCTGTACGCTTGCTCGGCTTTATCGCCGCCTTGGACGTGACGCGGAGGACCAAATGATGTTTGTATCATGTTTCCTAATAGTGAGGGAAAGTCATAAACTGTTTATGTATCTGCAGGGTACGGAAGATCGCTGAATGGATTGACGCTCCCCTCCGACAATACGCACTCACACCTTATGAATTCTGGCAAAATATGGACCAGGATACGATGTCTCGCGTGATAGCCTATCTCGGGAGGGACCCATTCGATGGCATCATTAACGAAGACCCCCATACTGCGGTCGACACAAATATTGATACCACATATACTACTGCCTTAAATTTTATAGTATGTCACCGATTCCTGGCACCTTGCAAATGAGACTGATGCGGTGTAATAGAATCCTTACTACCAGGGGGAGCAATTACCCAACATCCCTCTTGAGACGGATAAGAGATCATTGAAGCGCGAATGTTGGATCAGTTGTTGTCGCGTTAAAGAGGAGTTGAGACAGTGCGCAGCTTGTGGGGTAAGCCTGTATTGTTCGAGGTGAGTTTTCAATGGTACTGGTTTTAGAGTCCCCGTCAAACTTTTGATTAGAGAGCATCAAAGGGAGGCATGGCCGCGCCACAAACCGCTGTGCGGTCGATACAGAAACGAAAAGGCTCTGTATAAAGGTCTTGATTAGTTTGGGAGGTCAGTCTCGACCATCTTCTTGAGTTGTGTATTACCCCGGATTTTTTGACATGTAAAAGCGCACGTCAGACTGCTATTGGCAAACGTAATTATCTCGACGTCTACCTGTGATCATTTGATGTCTTACGCCCTGCTTCACCTCTTTTCAATAGACGTTCGGAATAACATTGCGTCTATTTCGGTGGCTTTGGTACCTCGTGCCTATGCGTCATCTCATGGCAGCGGCTCCAGACTTTGGCGAACCGTCTCTTCGCGACCTACAGTCCAGTGTCAGACGCACGGTGTCATGCCAACGTCAGGCGGGTATCCGATGGACTTCCGAGATGCGAGAGCTCGCGTAGACTCGCATATTTTTCGGCTTTCCTTGCATTAGACCTACAGTTTAGGGTATATAAAATTGGTCATGGCCCAATTCATCATCAGCTCTAGTCGTCACCATGCGTTCCACGTTCACGGCACTTGCAGCACTTTGCTCTCTCCTTCCTTCAGTCCTTGGCCACGGCCAAGTACGGAACTTCATAGCCTCGTCTGGGACCTACCCTGCTGCCGACGCCTACGCATCCGCACTCCCGAACTCACCAATCCGCAAACTGAACACATACGGACCAGCTGCTGATTTCACTTCGGCGACCATTACATGTGGGGTGCGAATACTCATTCCGCTTTTCTTCGTGCGAGCCCGTCTCACAATGCTTCCTATGGTACACAGGAGGGAGGCAACACTCCTGTGACGGCCTTGGCCACGGTAAATGCTGGAGAAACAGTGACTTTTGACTGGGGAAGCTGGGGTTCGAGCCATTCTGGGTGCGTTGTCACACTATGTATTCCACTCGAATAAAGGCGCTAAAATTCACCGCAGACCTGTAAGCCCTGGAGGAGCTCGGATGTCCATGCATGATTGACCGCCGATTTTCAGCTCATGACTTACATGGCCAAATGCCCCAATGGCTGCGCCAACTTCAAAGGAGATAGCGGTAACGTCTGGGTCAGTGAGTATCAACTTACAAACTTATGTGATCACCCTCTATCACCTACTGATGCATATGCCTTCCAACGTTCAGAAATCGATCAAGATGCATGTTAGTCACTTGACCAAATTGACGATCCCCCGGCTTATCTTTTCGCATTAGACCATCCTGCGCGTACATCCATCCCCTGGGGTGAGAGTATCCTTCACAATGGTGGGAAATATTCCGTCGTCGTTCCCGCTGGCCTGGCGAATGGTGAATACATCATCCGTCACGAGGTCAGTCTCGTTCTTGTCTCCAAACGCCGACATAACAAACTGAAATATTGGTTCCGCAAGATTCTCGGCCTTCACGTTGCGGGCACTCCGATGGGAGCACAGTTCTACCCGAACTGTGTACAGGTGAAGGTGCAGAACGGAGGTAGCAAGACTTTGCCGGCGGGCATCGCCCTTCCTGGTGCATACAAGCCCACGGACCCCGGCATCCTGACGCAGCTATGGTGGTTCTCTCCCCAGAACAAGACCGCTTCTTACACTGCACCTGGAGGAGCAGTCACTTTCCCGTAGGTCTTTTTTCTTGCTATCTGTTTCGATCGGCGTTCCTGATCGTTTCTGCAGGGGTGGAACGGGTGATTGGGGCGCAGCTCAATATGGTGCTTAAGTTGAGGGATCTGGATGATGTGGATTTTGGTACCATCGGCAGGTTGATGTAAATAGCTATATCTTGAGTCGTTGGCAATCCGCGAAAGGAGACCGTCTACTATCTAGACTCTACATGCAATGCCCTCAAGTGAAGGAAGTCACTCGCGTCCTTCACTCTGGCTTCGATGAAACACATCCATGATCCATCTGATTTCAAAATTCAAACTACATAGAGTTGACATAGAGTATAAAGTATAAACTGAAAGTGATCTTTCCAAAGTCTTGCTTTTTGAGGAAAAAAGTAGATATGGAATTTGACCTGCATTAAGAGGGAATCGAACCCCCGGCGGGTCGAGATTATTCTCGAATGGCAACGACCCAGGTTACCACTACCCCATTAATGCATATGTAGGGAAGCGCAACCCGTACACACAACATGCAAGCATCCAGGTTGGATGATCATCGGAGCCTTTCGTCCTAATCAGAGCTAATCAGGTTCGTCATAGGACCATAGGTGCATAGATATTGGCAGTGGCTAAGGCATGTGGTTCGTCGTGCAGGTGGTCGATGTTGACGGAGTCAATGCGTCAACCCAGGTAAATATAACAGGTGATAGTGCGTAATGCTGCATGCATAATCGGGCCATGGCCCATCACCGTAATCATCATGCAAGGAGCATCGAACAGTGCGATGCATGGCTTTCTCTGCCAGTTTTCTCTCCATCTCATAGCTTTTTCAAGCGCCAATTCTGGACTAGGCTAAGGTACCCTATTCTGATGGGTCATGGGGTCAGAATCTCATTGATCTTTCGTCCGAAAACGCCACAATTCTGATATTGCATATTCGTGAAAAGGGTATTCCCGTACCCCACTGCTTCTCTCATTAACCGCCAAAGCCCCTGCCTATCGAAATGGGCGTCTTTCCACTTCATGACACCTAAGTCGAACCATCCTATAAGACCTTGAGGCTTCCAAGCTCATTCCGCTCCGCTGCTTCACCGAGTCTCCTCACAATGGTGAATAACGTCGACAAGTTTGCCGCGCTTTATCGTGGAAGCCTTATTCCTCTTCATGCTTGTCGTGAGTCCCCATTTTTGGCTACTGATTCCAGTGCTGATCACTATGCCATTGAAGTTGTCGGTTTGACTTGGATACTTCACGATTACCGTAAGCTCTGGTACGCTTGTATCTTCGCAAACCCTGACGACTCGGACCATGACTTGCAGTTATCACGCTTGAGGACGAGGTATGTACACCCTGTTTCGCGCTTTCTACGGGACTTACGTGAATCGTATGAAGATACGCTACATCTGGGTCCGTCAACCTCCTAAGTAGAACCCGCTTTCCGTTGTCTAACTTACCTGTCTTGCAGCCCCAGAAGCGGAGTTTCGGCAAATTTATGTTCCTATGGGTAATTTTTCTTATTCGATTACCTCTCGCGATCTTCGCTAATTTGTTATTTGCCCTTCTAGATTCGATATTACAGGTGATTGCCTGTCTGTCTCCATTTATAGAGTCGTCCCTTATCTGTTGCTGGACCGTCGATGTAGCCTCGCGCTTCTCATATTCGATGTTACCCAGATCCATCTGTTTTCCAGACCAGGCATTACGTCTGACACAGTGTACGTGCCATAACTGGTTACCTCAGTATAGTTTGGTCACGGTTCCCACAGATGTGTTGCAATGGACTCAATTATCCGCGTTGTCGGAGCGATCAGCCTATGGTCGATAGAGATTATCATGCAACTGCGCGTGTACGCCCTGTATGGCTGCTCTAGGAGGGTACGTCTCTGATTCTTGGTAAGATGCTATGCCGTCTCATGTGAGTGTACAGGTAGCCTTTTTTAATGGTATTTTATTCCTCGGATCCGTCGGCGCATTTTTCTGGGTCCTCATTCACAACGCCCAAAGGCGTCGAGCCGTGATAGCGGACGCCATTCATCTTCCCTTACCAGGGTGTCCATCTATCCATTCTGGGGTCGAGTGGCTGCAGTGGGTACCCGCAACGGTCTTTGAAGGAATCTTGTTCGGGTTTGCATTGTCCAAAACAATAAAAACCGCCGCATCGCGAGTTATTAGAGGGAAAAAGATCTCGCTCTATTCTGTACTTCTCCGAGATAACCTCTTCTATTTCTTTGCGTCAGTAATCCCTGTCTGTTGATGACTTTCTTACTGATAACGTAAAAATAGGATTACCCTCCTGCTCATCTTCAACAATCTGATGGTCGTGGTATGCTAACTACCTACTCTGTGTGGCACGCCACCTGACAGATATTCGTTCTGCAGGGCATCACGAAGATCCCTTGGTTTAGTTACAGGTGGGTATCGTCACCCCCCATGCAAATCCTTCTTTTCCGATCATCCTGACCTAATGTGACCTAGCCCGTTTCATGCTGCGATGGGAATCCTGACAACGAGACTGCTTTTGAACTTGCGTAAAGCTGTGGTCCGAACACCAAGCGTGGAACATAATACCACGGGGCTCGGTACTTCCCAGGAACGAATTGCACGAAATCGCAAAATTCATACGCAGGAGAGCTTTGCAGGATCCTGGCACGCCGCCACGGTGTCAAGTGCTACTTTGGGAGCTTCGACCTACGCTTCGACAAAAGTCTGAAGTTTGTATACAAGCGATCTTATCTTATCTTTATCAAATTGTAGAGTGTAAATTCAGATGGGCGTTTCTTCTCCGACCACACAGCATCAATCGCAACTGTCCAAGCTACGTTCCTGCGAGGCGAAACTTCCTCTCCTCAGCTGACGAACATAGCAACTTATTCACTAAGTACTCGAGTATATGCGCAAGTGGATGTTGGGCATCCTTGGATCTCTGCCTGCGCCGAAAGATTCAGACAAATTTTCTGGTTCGAAGCGGCGCTCGATAGTCTTCCTAGGGTCATACGAAGGGGGGTCCACTTTCAACCATTTGCGACATGTTACAAGCTGTAATCTTGACGTCGTGTACACGAAAGTCGGATTCATGGGGGAAAACTCTTGCCATGCTGCCAAACCTTAGGCGTCTCTCCATCGCAGCGGCTAAGGTGGACGTTTGGACAGTGCCGTCGATACAGTCGCCACTTGAGGTTACGGAAGCTGTCAATGATAGTGAAAGAGTCATGGAAAGAGGGACTGGTACATGAATGTCCATGCGTCGTGTGCCAAGTCCCGATACTGGATGTGCCAGCTGTACATGTAGCGGAAAGCACTTCATGACCGGGAGAAGGGTTCATGTAAGTAAGGATTGTGGAACATAAGCGCTGAAGACAGCGGGCTGCTGGACTTCGTCTCCACAGGGCAT
The DNA here is from genome assembly GCA_014905825.1 of Lyophyllum atratum. Classification (NCBI taxonomy): domain Eukaryota; kingdom Fungi; phylum Basidiomycota; class Agaricomycetes; order Agaricales; family Lyophyllaceae; genus Lyophyllum; species Lyophyllum atratum. The sequence goes on along the minus strand of JACGCN010000027.1, from coordinate 25,645 downwards.
GAGGCGCGCCAAGAACGGGGCTGCGAAGGAATCAGAAGGCGTACCACTGCATGGATAACGTAGTGCTCTTGAAATATGCCAGCCACTGTAACATCTCTAAACGCTCCGGAAGGTAGAGCTTGTGCCCAGTGGATAACATCTGCCGCCGTTGGCAGACGTACACGGTACAGGCATAGAGCGGGCAGCATTAGGACCATGTTATATAGGAGAGTTGGCCTCCTGCAACTACTATCAACAATTAGTGATCACGGACACACCAAGTCGTGTTCTTCATTGCCTCCACGCTTGCTGAAGATAAACCATCCACAAAACGCAAGATATCCATTTTCCAGAGGGTTATGAGCCTATTAATTTTACAACTGCGGATTCCACATCTTTTGCGGACAAGTGGTCTAGTTCTGCGTGCTTCTCCACTCCGCGTTCTGAGTTTCGTGCACATCCGGTCAGCCACGAACCAGAGAACGTGTACAGACTACGCACCGAATCGAGCAAATACCCGTGCTGGAGTCCCACTTGCTTCTCGAATCATAACCGGAAGATCTGGGTTGTGTTGTTTAATCGTAGCATATCGCGAAAGAATGAACTCCCTAAAAGGTGGTCAACCGTCAGAAGTGCAAATACCTAAATTCTAACGTTACTCACCGAGTGCCCGCCGAAGCCGGACCAGTTTGGGAGCATAGAATCCTAATTTCCCTGATAGCTGGCGAGAAGGCCTTCGAGAAAGACATTTATGAAAAGCCCGAGGTGGGTGACAGTGGGTCCAAGTCGCGGTCAGCAGAGGAGGAAGACGCACGAGGCTGACGTAAGCTATTGGTAGCGAGTTACCACGCCGTTGATCAACAACCTGTTGACAACGACCAGAACAACACCCAGCGCCGCTCCTAGTTCATGGACGACGACGAGAAACGCCAGCAGGATGACTGGGCAAACAGCCGCAAGAACAGGCTGCCCTCGTTCACTGAGGTGCTCTCGAGGCGGACACGGCCGCCTGTAGACCTCTTCATGTTCTAGTGCGTCTTCATTTTTCTGGGGAGCCCTGGAAACCATACTCAACAGACCATCATTATGGCAGCCTTTTCTTGCAACGCGAAGGAGCGGAAGATATCCTTGATTTTTGGCTGGATGTCCAGCAGCACGAGAACCTATGCCGTGCATACTTCAAGGACGTGCGCAAATCGGGCCGTACGATCAAGGAAGACTGGCCGCAGTACTGGGACTATGCTCGTAGACGAGGTTCTATCTACGGCACAGTTGTTGGACTCCATCCTGACGGAGGTGGGACGAAGAGAAGCACGGCGAGCACGGGGGAGTTAATGACAGAACAAGATAGGCGTAATCTCGCGGCGGCGGGGCCTTCGCACGACGAGAAGGGTGGCTATGGCGGACGTTCGACGAGTCCTCGACCAGGAACAGCAGCCCTTTCCGAGCACACGCGTGTTGCCTCACCGAATGACGAGGGTAAGGAACAACCGCGGTCGACGACACCCTTCTCGCTCTCCGGCCGCACGCCAACTCTGTTCAACATGCGACGCGCCTCTCGCGCCCCGACTATCATCCCCCGTTCCGCAGCTATCACGCGTCTGGACCTCATCGCTTCTGCCGAGCGCATCTTCTACCGGTACCTCTCCCCCGCAGGCACCGTTAATTCGCCGGAGAACCACGAGATATACCTCCCACCGTCGCTCCGCATCCATAGCTTCCCTCTGAGCAGCTCACAGGAGCCCAGATCGCAGGCGGAGCTGAGCATGATGGCCCAGATACCCGACATCTTCCACGCGCAGAAGGAATACTGCTTCCGCGCGATGGAGCAAGATGCGTTCCCGCGCTTCCTCCGCTCAAAGGCGTTTGGCAACCTCACGCCTATATCGGCGCTGGTGCGTCTCATTGCGGGACTCATCATGCTTTGGATAGGGCTGGCAGCGGGCTTCTCGCTCATCTTCCTAGATGTGCATCCCAAGTCCAAGCGGTTCTTCGTAAGTTTCTCACTGTACACGCATGAACTGTGAATAACCTCTCGTGTAGCTCTTCATCCCATTCACCTTCGCCATTCTCTTCCTCGTGTCGCATCAATACGAACTTGACCCCATCCTTGTCTTCCTCGGCCAGTCAGAAACAACACCCTTCCGCACCCTGACGATACGCGAACCCTACGTCAAGAAACTGCTATTAGGACGAGCAATTTGGGTCTCCGTCCTCGTAGCGGCGTTCGTCACAGCGTTGACAATGATCTTCTGGGCAGTCCCAGGGCACCGCCTCTGACCAAAGAAACAGGAATGGAATGGATTTGGGTCAATGTATACCGTGGAAATCTGTTGGTGCTCTCTCGCAGTCCTCTTTTTTTATTATTATCCGCCACGACGATTTCATGCCATACCGCCGCCTCTTAATATCCCTGCCGTGAAAACCTTGCCCAGTCCTTATATCGCGTCTTCACTTATTACTTTTTTGTTATGTTTATCTTCCGTTTTACGTTTACAGTCTAGGATACCCTCTCTCTCTCTCTTTCTATATTGCTGAAGCATCTCGGGACCTATCGGTGCACTATTACCCATATACCTCAATTGTCACTCTTTACTTGGGGGTGGGTTGGCGGACGCTCGCTCCTCCACCAACCACCTCGCCCAGAGGTCTAATCTACACTTGTTGACACATCAGATCAACTGTTGGGACGTTCGATCTCCAATCGCAAGGTACTTGATCTGACAATCAAGAAGTTCGTTATTTCCATACATCTAGGGGGTACACTTCATTTCCACGAACAGATCCTGTCTAAGCTTCTGCATTATACTTGGCTCTCACCCGCTCAGCTACCGTCCCTTTAGGGCACTTCCTCCCTGTCCACTTCTCGAACTGAACATACCCTTGCTCCAGGAGGACCTCCAAACCCGGGACCGTCTTCCAATGCTCCCCTGCCTGCTTTGTCAGGTTCAACAGCTGCGTTTCAGCGGGTTTATACGCCATGTCGACCACGACAGCTGGCCCATCCCTGTACTCGAACAGCTTGTTTGAAATGGGGAAGATGTAGTTCGCAGAGGCGGCCGTCATCGCTGTCGAAGGTACAGTCGAGACGATCACCGAGGGTGGGCCGATATCGACAGGCCACTGCTCGGTTCCATCGAGAACGTGGATGGGGGCGTCCGGGAAAGCACGTACGAGTTCATGTGCTTTGCTGGTGGTGCGGTTGTACAAGTAGATCGTCTTCGCGCCAAGAGCCTGCAAGGCGTAGATAGCAGCTCGGGACGTACCACCTGCGCCGATGACGAGGGCGACGTCGACGGTGGAGACGTGGGCGCTGATACTGTCGCGGATTCCTAGCCAATCGGTGTTGTCGCCGTAGAGGTTCCAGGACTTGCCATTCGCGGACGTTGTTTGGGGAATGATGGTGTTGACGGCGCCTATAGCTTCTGCGGCTGGGGAGAGCTCATCGAGCAGTGGGATCACGGCAAGCTTGTGGGGGATCGTGACCGAGGCACCCCCGAAGTCGTGTCCGGCCAGCGTGGCCTTGATCTCTTCGCCGACCCCGGGGGTCTCGAGGAGGTCGTACGTGTGTGGAAGGCCTAGGACTTCAAACCCGGTATTGTGGAGGGTTGGAGACATGGAGTGGGCGATGGGCGCGCCGAAAAGGAAGAATCGGCGGGAAGGGAGGAGACCAAGGAGGTGAAGCGCTTCTTGGATCTGTTTGAATGAAAGCTGGCCTGGGGCAGCTTTGATGGGAAGTAATGGGTGGGTGACGGGGCTGAACGTCGAGTTGAGGATACGAGACATCTGGCCCTCAATGCCCATGTTGATGGCGATGATAGGTTTGGATTTAGGCTGACTTGTGGCTTTAGTGACGAAATCGTACAGCTGGAAGTTGTCCTGTATAGTGCTCGCTTTCCCAACAATCTTGATGATGTCTCCGAAGTGGTCTGCACACTCGTATTGCTCCTTCACGAGGGGGCTGTTCCACTTCATCTTGCCGCTCCAATCGTGCCAGGATGCAATGATCGAGGAGAACCCCTTGCGCGCAACTACTTGTTGGATATATTTCTCTGGAAGTGTGGTCTCCACATCGACATATTCGACGCCTAGACGGAGCGCAAGATCTAGAAGCTCAAACGCTTCCTTTTCCGCTGTGTCGGGGAAAGAGCCACCCTGCGAAGTCGTCCGGACCGTGAAGACGATGGGCAGAGAGGTGACGTCTCGCAGAGCAGCAACCTGATCTGCAACAAAGGCCTTGGAGGGAACGACAGGTTCCAACTTTTCGTAATCTTTCATCGAGCGAAGCAGATCGACGCGCAGCTCGAGGGCATCGACACCCTCTGAAAGCTCGTCGATCTGGGATAATGCTTGCGTGACATCAGGGTACGTTAAGGAGAGGAAAGACGAGCGTCGTCCAGTGGCTACGTTCGGCGCGAGGTTGGGTTGCTGCCCTGTGATATGCCTGAAAAATCGCGCGATCTCGTTTCGCTTGCCCTTCTCAGATGCTGCGGAATCAGGCCCGAAATGGTTGATGAAGTCGTGGCTGGAGCATTCGCCGAACCAGGGCTCGCGTCGGCGGTAGACATCCTCGATGGGTTCCTCGTATGCCGGGCGGGCCGTTTCTGCCAGTAGGTATTTCACAACCTCGGTGAGGGATCGAGAGAGGTGGACGACGGGACCGCGCTTGGCTGCGTAGTCTTTCAACAGCTGGCGTGCTTCGGGTGTCTCAACGATTCCGCCACCAAGGCTGATGACGTGGTTCGTCGCCTTCTCCTTCAGCAGCTCTTCCAGAATCGCAGCTTCTGCGACACGGAATGCAGGCCATCCATGCTGGTGAACAAAGGCACGTACACCGATGTTGTGCTTCTCCTCAAAGTAAGCGTCGGCATCGAGCCATTTCCACGAAAGAGCGGCGGCAGCGAGACGGCCAACATAAGTTTTGCCAGTCCCCCGCATTCCGATCAGGAGGACGGACGCGGAGGTGTCGTGCGATTGCACGCCGCTGGCGGATGCCTTGGGGGCGATGCTTGCCAGATCCACACCTTCGACTTTCAGTCCAATCTATGTGCCATGAATGAAGTGAGAAATCTGTAGCTGCTGAAAGGATTCAAGTCACACCTTGTTCTCGAGGTCGTCCCACCAATTAGGCCATGTCTTCTCAACACATCGCTTCTCCTCGATAATTGTGTCCTCTACCACCGTGCTCAGCACACTGAACGCCATCGCAACACGATGATCGTCGTAGCAATGCACACTGACACCCCGTTTCAAGTCTTTTATGGGCTTGCCGATGATCTCTAATCCATCATCGAGTTCGATGGTCTCGACTCCGAATTTCGCTATAGCCAAAGATCAGTCAATAAATACTGCAACCCACAGTTCATACGTACCAAGCTCATCCATCATGGCCCGAATCCGGTTACACTCCTTCACCCTCTGATTCGCAATCCCCAATATCCTCGTCTTGCCATTTGCAACCGCAGCCAGCACAGTCGCTGTCAAAAAGGCATCCGTCATCACCGTCATATCGATCTCCTCAATCGCCTTGAGCTGCCCTATCGGCGGCCCACGCACTGTCGTCGAGACAGTCGTCTGTGTCACCTCACATCCCATACGCTCCAACACCTCCTTCGCAAACCGCGCGTCTCCCTGAAGCGATGCCGTTCCGATATTCTCGATGGTGCACGTCGTCCCTGTGATAGCCGCGATCGCAAGCGGGTACGTCGCGCTGCTTGCGTCCGACTCGATGTTATACACCTCAGGGTTCACATACGTGCCCTTGGGAATGTCGTACACATCAAGCAGCGCCCCAGTGGCTTCGTCCTTGCGCCTAGTCACAACAATGCCGAACTCGCGCATCATAGCAATAGTCATATCAATGTACGGCTGGGAGATGACCTGGCCCCCAGTGAGCTCGAGCGTGACAGGCTCCGCAGCGTACGGCGCACAAAGCAGGATCGAGGACACGTATTGGCTGGAAACGCTGGCTGCGAGCTGGATGGTGCCACCCTGCAGGCCGTTGGGGGCGATGGCGAGGGGGAGGCAGCCCGCGGATTCCAGGAAGTCGATGGGACTGCCGTTGGCTTGGAGCGCGGTCACTAGGGGTCCGATGGGCCGCTGCTTCATGCGGGCGTTGCCGGTGATCACAGTGGTGGAGGCATCGTCGCTGGGTGAGGATTGGACTAGGGTGCAGACACTGGTGAGGAAGCGGGCGGCGGTGCCGGCGTTTCCGAGGTAGATCTCCTTGCCTTTGGATGGCACGGAGAGGGAGCCTTCGCCTCCGTGGACGACGAGGGTCTCGCCTTCGTCTTCCCATTCAAAGCTGGCACCCTGTTACTTGTTGAGCCTAGATATCAAGAATACAGAGAACGCCTCACCTTGAGCTCGAGTAGAGCTGACATCATCACTTGGGTATCATCAGAGTGTAAGAGATTCTTAAGTCTACAAGTTCCTTTGGCGAGGGCAGCTAAGACAAGCGCGCGGTTTGAGATGCTCTTCGATCCTGGCGTGGCCATCTTCACGGGGTCATGTTGAGGAACGCCGGGGACGACTTTAGCAGCCTCTGATAATGTTTTCGCTATTATGGAATCGCGGACAACGGTAGCCTTCTGCTCGTACGTAGCTCCTATTCTGGAGAGAATGACGATCTTCTTCTCCGCACCACTGTTCTTCTTGTCGACTTTCATGATATCGAGAAGGCGGTCTACGGTAAGCAACTTAGCCGCAGGCAGGTTGGCGATTCTGGGGTCGGAGAGAGAGATAGGGAGATTGTACGCCTTCAAACATCTGGAGAGTCTGCCGACACCAACTTGGCCAAGAATACCCATTTGCCGGGATACCTCGGCTTCGAGAATCATGCCCACGCTGACACACTCTCCGTGCAGAATGGTAGGGGTCAACACTGCTTCGATCGCATGTCCGATGGTGTGTCCAAAGTTGACAAGGTTGCGAAGCCCTGTTTCACGTTCGTCGATGGTGACAATGTGGGATTTGACTGAGATGGAGCCAACGATGACCGAGAGAAGAAGGTCCTGCGCCTTCGATCGGGTATCTTTGGAGCGCCCAGCATAGTTTGCGGAGGGCGATTGAATAGCTGCAAAGATTTCGGCCGAATTGGATTCCAATGAGCCGAATTCGGCTTCATTCCAAATGGCAGCAGTCTAAAAGGAAAAATGGTCAGTAATGGACACGTATAATGTGTGGAACAGCAAACAGACCTTGACGACTTCGGCCATTCCGTTGGAGAATTCTCGAGACGGTAGCGTTTCGAGGAAGGCAGCGTCGATGAAGATATACTCTGGTTGCCAGAAGGCGCCGATGAGATTCTTTCCGAGAGGTGTATCAATGGCAGTTTTTCCCCCAACACTGGAGTCTACCATCGCCAGCAAGGTGGTTGGAATCTGGACGAAGCGGACACCACGCATGCTGTAAGGAATTGTAAGCCATGGCTAACAAATAAGAGTGTATTTCACTACTCACAATGTAGCTGCGACAAATCCAATGAGATCTCCGATGACACCTCCACCAAGGGCCAGGATCACGGTGTCTCTCGTACACCTGTTGAGCAGCAGGAAGTCCTCGACATTCGCCTTGCCTTCGCGACTTTTCGAAGTCTCTCCAGGTGGAATGACGTGGCTTAAGAACCTCGGTTTCGAGGCAGATCCTTTAGATAACTTTTCCAAGGCAGCCTCGAATTCGTGCTCGAAATCAGTAAGGTGGAAGTTGGCGACATGAGAGTCGGTGACAAGAACGTAAGTCGATGAGGGAAGGGAAGTCAGCACAGTTTGCGCGATATAGGGGATAAGATGGAAGCCGCAGTGGATGGAGTCCTTGCCCAGGATGGACACCTTGAACACGTCCGTCGCAGCCATCGTCGAAGTTCTAGTGCTACAGATTTTCCCGATCGCATTTCTATTTCAATTGCGGTCACGTGGATCTAATCACTGATCCACTTGGCAAGGATCTTGCAAGGATCTCCGGTGTGTTCGGCGCCAAATCGGCGATGCAAACTCCGCGACGTCTCCGCATGATTAACCTCAGTGTTCAGTTTATTCAGTCTTGCACCCGCAATCCACCATGTCCAGAGACGATGTGGAACGCAAGGCGAGCACTGTTCGCCCTGGAAAATTACCTTACGCCAAAAGGTAAGCCTGATACTTAAACAGTTTCTATCGCTCATTCAAGCTCACTTGTACTTACATAGAAAGGCATTGTCGGCACGAGCCTCACTCTCTCGAGAAGACCGCGCCATGATACGCATAATGTACCTATCAGGCGCCTCTCAAGCAGAGGTCGCCGCGCGACTGGGCTGCAGTAGCCGAACGGTTAGACGTGTCATAAACCGCCAAGCACGTGCTGCCTTCGATGGAGATAGTTCAGATTTCGACCATGTTGACGATGACTTTCGAAAGGAGTTCCCTAACATTAAGCCTGTGTGTGGCATTTTAAGGCTCACTGGCAGCTATTTTTGACCTACCGTTTCTAGAAAACTGAGGGCCCACGGCTGCAGAACAACCGAAACGCGACTACTGAAAGCCTCTCAGCCACTGTTCGAGAGGTATGTCATTCTATAGCACTTGCTGGACCCTGCTGACATGCTGTACAGAGGGATGAAAAGCCACCCATAAGCTCCAAATCGACCCCTGACTCTCAAAATGCTCCAGAGCCTGGTATTAGTGCATCGAGTTCTTCGGCAATGAGGTCTGTGGTGGTGGTGAGTTTATCCTACCACTTCAACGCGTGCGCTAAACATGACCAGAAGAAAGAAATACTTGAGGAGTCGTCGAAGGAACCTGGATCCACCCTTCAATGTGCCATTACTGTCAGTACATTACTTTCCTTCGCTCCATATCACGTTCACCCACCTCCCCACGCAGATCGAGGACGACCCTACTCCTGAGGCTACCCCTGAACATACTCCGGAGCCTACTCTTGAGCCCAAGAGCGATCTATATGTATTCCTGAAGGATCTGGAGCATGACTTGAGCGGTTTCACTGATGCGTTAACCAAGCAGCAGCTGGGCACGACCGAGAAGCTTTTCGCCATTGCGGGCTGGCCAGAAGAAAGGCTGCACCGGGTGCTCATAGAGAGTATCCCCGATCTGCCAGTTCCACAGCGCTTCATGTTGGTCTTGGGCATCAAGAAAGCTGCTGGACTCGTAGGCAGTGATTAACATATGTCACGAGCCCATGTTGCTTGATTCTAGTTTTGTATCATTCACATCTCAGCTTGGCAAATGAAAACCTTTAATCTTACACAGCATAGTCGGGTCCGATTCAATCTTTCAGTCCAGGGTAACGGGTAATATTAAATAAGGTGCCACCGGCCATGATATACAATCCTGGAAGATACCCTGAGTACCCCGGTCTAGATCTTCAGATCATTACTATGATGAGTATCATCGTTGTCATCCATCAGGGAGCAAGGCATGTTGCGTGTCGGTAATTTTGAAGACGCTCATGTCTGTGAGTTAGAAACTAGTCCTGCAATACATTAGCTCTACTTGTACGAAATATGTACTCGTAGTCATCGTTATTAAGTACACCTGCATAGTCCGACAGGAGAGGTAATAAGTGTTAAGTATGTGATAGAAAAAGTAAGGCACCTATACGCTGCACCGCAGGTACAGGGCAGAAGGGGGAGGGGTATCTATTTAAAAGTGATATCCATGACCGAGAACTAGTACGGAGCCAGAAATGTATGAATATAAGTAGGATGTCGTTGGATATTCAAAAGGATCGTTTGTCGACTTGAAAGGGGAAAATAAACCAAACTGTCGAGAGAATGAGAGTGAGAGAACAACCAAACAGAATGAGAACTCATTGTCCCAGGAACATCATTACTCTTCCTCCCCTTCATCCTCCTCCTGGATTGCATGGCGGAACGCCGGCCCAGACCGACTCGCAGGGAGCTGTCTCCTCCCACCACTCCTCGTCTCGGTCCCCTCATACGGATTCTCCGCCGGAACCGGCGACACGCGCTCCGCCGGCGAATGCCCAGCCTTCTGCCTCGCGGATCCCGACGATCCGCTCCCCGACGATGTATTTCCCCTATGATCACGACCACTCGCTCGCTTTGTCGAGCGATGGCCTCTAGGGGGCCGGTGACAGTGTCACCGGCGGGTCCATCTGCGTCGCGTTCGAGGCCGATGTCCCCATCTGCCCCAGCCCACCCGCAAACGCCGGCACATCATCGTCCTCATCGACCCAATCGCTCTCATCGCCCATGCTAAGCGACTGCCGCCCAGAGAACACGTCGCGGATCGACATGGGCTCCGTCGCGGGCGAGATCGCAAGCACCTCGATAGGCACATGTGCAGTACGCGACTGCCAGCCCGGCGGCTCCAGCCCCCACGCCTTCTTCCAGCTGGACCGCCCGAAGGAGTGCTGATACCCGTGCGTGACGGGGCTCATGAATGGGCCTTGGCGTTTCTGCGCGACGAAGGTGGTGTTGTTGGTGCTGGGTGGCCGACGGGGCTCATCTGAGGACCGGCGGGGGCGAGTCTTGAAGGGCGAGGTGGTGCGGGTGCCTTCGCTCTCCGAGGCCTCGTAGAAGGATACAGGACGGGAGGAGGTGGGCGAGTGGATCGAGGATGTCGCAGAACTGGATCGCACATGCGGCGCCCGCGCTGTTACCTGACGTACAACGCGGGTGGTGGAAGACCCCGAGCCTGCTCTGCGATGGTGATTATACTTTTGCATAGGAGATGCTGTACGGAGATGGGTTGACCCCGCTGAGCTTTGTGACGGTGATTTCCTATGACGCTGCATCGAGAAGCTCCGGATTGACGAAGGCCGCGAGGAATATTCGCCTCGTTCAGAGTTGGGGGTATGGCTGCCGAAGGACCGTCTCGTAGGCACCTGCGGGGAGTCCATAATAAGCATCTGGATAGATGTGCCAGATGAGCGGCGGGAGTTGACGCTACTAGACCGTCGTGACGAGGCGGAGGGCCGCGCACGGTGACCGCGAGCGAACCTACTCCCCGATGATCCTCTGCGCTTCGCTGTGCCCGACGGAAATGGCTGCGTCGCAGTTGTGAGTGGCCGGCTGTACGCGACGTGGGAATTGAGACCCATAGGGCCTCCTGAGGCCTCCTTGCGTTTCCCTTTCCTATCTTCGTGGAACCAGAGCCTAAAGGCCGTTAAGATATTTGCACGATTACGCTGAGGAGCACTGGCTGGGGGCTTCGAAGAAGCGTCAGAGACGTTGGGCGCTGACATAGACTGCGGGAAGCCGTTGCCTGGTGTATTGGCCGGGGTCGGTGGGAATCCTTTACCACTATGGTGATGGGACGCTTCACCGGCGTCCGCCAGCACCCAAGGGGAGTCAACCTGGGGCTGGGGATGACGGAGCTCAGAAGGAGGCGGTGTCGAAGGAGGATAATCCTTAGAGGCCTTCAAAGGTGGCGATTTCGTCAATTTGGACGAGCCACCACTTCCATGTGAACTCCTTGGTTCCTCCCCACTGGCAATTCTCCTTTCCATCTCCCTCGACTTTTCACGCTCCTTCTCCTTCTCTTTCTCCTCTCGTACAGCTTCTGAAGACTTCTTTCTCACCAAGCCAGCAGCTTCCAAGGCCGTAGTCGCGCGTTGCATTATGCTGACGCTCCCCGACCTCGCTTTCCGACCTTTGGATTCCTTGTCTCTCAAACTAGAAGCTGGAGTAGATGGATGTGACTTAGATGATGTGTCTGAGGGAGACAGCAAGAGCGACTTTGTGGGGGTTGTGGGTCGCGGCGGGGAGGATGACCGCGGGAACGTTGGCGTCGGCGGCACGAACGCGAGCTGCGGTGCCGACCTTGCCAGGTTAAGGTTCATTACGCCATCAGTTTGCACGCCTGCCGAAACCTTCCGCCTCTTGGAGGCCTTAGGATGGATAAGCTTGATGGGTGAATCCGGAACGCTTGGTAATGTGGCGGATAACGGCTCGATTCCCTCCTCGACCTGCCGCCTCTCTGCCTTCTTCTTGAGCATCCACCACATTGCCCCAGAAGCATCACACGCGTCCGTTAGGACTGAATGCACAATCTGCGCAGTGTCCAAACCAAGCAAGCTGAGAGTGTTGAGAAGCTCCCGTTCAACAGGTGTTGAAAAAATGATGGGTGTTGGCGCAGTGAGTAGTGCAGCAAAATCGAGATCACGGCCAGTAGGGAGGGGAAGCGGTGTCGGAGCCTTATCCGCTGTAGGTGAGCCAGGGTCTGACATGGTAGATGACACCGAGCGACGCTTTGTGCGCGCTGGTGTGCGAACAGGATGGGCGGGCGGGCCTTTAGAGCTCGAAGAATTTTGACGCGGGGGTAGAGGGGAGGGTCCCCGAATGTCTTCTTCCTGCACCGTTTCGGGCTTCGTGTTGCCACCCGGGCGAATCATTTTAGAGAACAATGATTCGATGTCAGTAGGCGTTTTCCTAATCGTAGCTTCACTTGGGTTACGGCGAAGGCCAGGAGTCATGTCAAACGGATCATTGAGGTTTTCGTCAGGTGTCGTAGGTACTGATGTGTCGAATTCCGATGACGAGATAAAGGGCGAGTCGGACACCGTTGAGCTTTCTGAAGAGCGCTGAGAATCAGGCATGGTGGTGTCGGAAATAGTTTGTGTTGATGATTGTTGCGACGGTTCGTCGGATTCGTATGTGAGGTCGCGAGCAGTGAACCATGAGTGGGCTAGGATTTGTGGTATCGTGAAGCGGCTTGAAACATCCTTCTGAAGGATATTCTTAATCAAGTCTCGGGATTCTAGAAATAGTGTGAGCAACATTAAAACATATTATGATGTATTGTACCTGTCGAGAGCCAGTCAGGGTCTTCAAAATCTCCTTGGATGATCTTTTGCCGCATTACGTCTTCGTCATCGTCGTCGAATGGAAGTGTCCCCGTAAGAAGGCAGTACAATATGATGCCCAGAGACCATACATCAACCTCTGTTCAAATCGTGAGATAGAATTCATGTAGGAAGAGTAGCGGACGTACCTGGTCCCTGATATTTCTTTCCCTGCAACATCTCCGGAGACGCGTAGCCTGTCGTACCACAGAATGTCTCCATGAAACTGCCTCGCTCGAACTCCCGCGTGAATCCAAAATCACCCAGTTTGACGCGACAACCGTTCATCGAGGAGCACATTCTCCAGTTTCAAGTCACGATGAACGATGCCATTATCGTGCAGGTAGGCCACCGCCAGGCAGAGCTGACCAAAGACTATCTTCGTCTCTTCCTCCGCCAATCGCCCTTTCTCTGCTAGATAGTCGAACAGCTCTCCCCCGCAGCACAGTTCCGTAACCAACCAGATTGACGACTCCGTCGCGATGACCTCGTACATTTGCGTGACGTGTGGATGGTGCAGCTGGCGGTGGTGGTGTATTTCGCGAGTCAGGGAAGCCGAAATGGCCTTTGGAATCTGCTTAATGGCGACCCGAGTCGACGTAAGTCGATGGGTTCCCATCCGTACTTTACCATAGGCTCCTAGGCGTTGGATCAGACGGTGAACCCACATACGGACAAGTTAAACAACTCACCCTCTCCGATAACCCTTCCTAGTGTGTAGTTGCCCACCACCCTGATCTTGTTGGACGAGAGCTCCTTCCCCAATTCATTATAGGCGTTAGCAAGCTGAGCTTTGTGGTTCTGGGTCACGGAGCCTGTGTGTTTGTGACCGTTCACCGAAGGCATAGCAGCATTTACAGAAGTTTAGAATATGAAACGAGGGGATGAGGCGCTCAGGCCACAGAAGTAGGCACAAGTTATGAAATTTGAAGGCGGATGATGAGAGATTCAGAGAAGGATGAAATGTGGCGTGCGAATCATCATGATGGGTCATTCTGGATCGTCAACTTGAAACTGGTCAACCAACGTGCAACCCTGGCTTGGCATCTTCCCCAGTGACCTTACCATGACCTGGCTACTGGTCAAAAGACAACTGGGAGCTGATTATATTATTTTTTCTGAGAAAAACCTCGAGTCATCTTTGCTACACTCTATAAATCTATTTTAGACATACGAGGGAGGCCTGAGGAACGGTGTCACATCATAGACATTGCATCAAACGAGCCTCGATGTTCAAGTCCTCTCTCCTCCGAAATAACAATTCCCCAACTTTCCGCACCCGCATGGCGTAGCGGCGGAGAGGATTTCGGTGTGCATTTTTGATATCAGGGCCTGAATAGTTGGACCTGAGCTGATGCTTTCATGAGCTGAACTCTCCTTCTCTTCATTTTCTAGCCACTTGCCGACGTCTCCATCGTCTCTTTTCCTCCCCTCCTCCATGTCAAGGTGATCGAACCAGCCGAGCTGCAACCAGCCGAGATGGGCCAGGCTCGGCAGAAGGAAGCGTACATCCTCCAGCGCGCTTACGTCGTGAACTCGAGCATAAGATTTACGTACGGTATGCAGAGGAAGAAAGTGACAGAGCCGACCTCTCTCACGCGCCCGTGAACCGTGTCACAAGACAATCAATGCCGACCCAGCCTCTCTAGTGCTGGCACGCACCTTAGAAAGAGCGGTCGACAAACCACGCGAGTATATTGCTTACCGCAATATTAAGTATCTCAGCCCTCGTGAAATGCTGAACAGGCAAGAGAGACCGAACCACAACCGCCGTATATATAGTGTCCCCGCCATGGATGGTATCGCTATGGCCGGTATGTCCATGGAAAGGTACACCAAGCCTCCTGTGACTTCCGGGGTACGCGGTCGGTATCAAGGCTCCTCAGAGAGGGAAGGCCTGGAATAACAATCCCGGTGCTACTAGAGACCGACTTATGCTCAAGTTTTCAAGCCTTCGGTGAGCTTCGAATAAGGGAACGTAACTAGAGCAACGGCCTCGGCGGAGGGGCGAGACAGGTGCGGCCAGCGGGCAGTGGCGAATAGCGCCTGAATGGACCGCGCACGGACTAGTCGCCATGGTTTACTTTGGATGATCCGGAGGTCTATAAGATTAGGATGACACAGGAGGAGGGAGGTGAGCAGCGGTGCACTAGTACGCTGTGTAAGTGGCCAAGTCGGTGTTGACATCAAATTCCTCGAAGGAAAGATTTGTCAGGTTTGGGAGGCGCCATAGCTATTATATCTGTGCGTGTCATTGAATACGATACCGCAACATAGACGAGCTGAGATCAAAGACTGACCAATGCGTTAGCAGGGCGACACGGACTGTGCTCAGAGAGGACTGTGCGTCGACATTCAATATTTCCAGGGTATGTAACTTGGGATGCGTCTTATAAAGCACGATACACTGTGATCCCTGGATGCCTGGGGTACAGCCAACGGAAGGTTGTCGGCCGTGTCATGCACCGAATCGCAACTGCCAAGAGTGTGAAGCAAACATCAGGTTCCTCGACGATGCTGATATTATTCAAAGTCCCTTTGCACTTTGCTGCTGAGTCTAGGGGCGATATCGTAGGCATTGGCCCAAGTGCAATGGTCAAAGTCCGAAAACGCGCAACAAGGCCGGGCTGAGAAGCGAGTGTGCGCCATAGATCGCACCGCAAATAGCGAAACTGGGAGTGGCGGGGGATAATGACTGTGCAGAGACGTTTGGAGGTAAGACCGAGAGCAAGAAGATCAGCACTTTCGTCGACCTGGAGCCAGATATGAGCAAGAACTTCGGCGGGGAAAGAGGTCGTGGCCCCGGCGGTCATCATGGTTTTGAAGTGAGTAGTTTGGGGACACGCGAAATAGAAGATGAGATGAAGTGGCTTGATTTGCGAATGATGGCGGGTCTGTCGGATTCGACACTGGATATGACAAACACCCGGGGTAATGTATTACTAGCCAACGAAGCTGCGGCAGAGAGCGCTCCTGGAGCCTTCTCATTTATACCAAGTTCAGCGCTCGGAAAGGTCTAGGTGTCTGCAAGGAGGCTCTTGAGGTTGCCCTACCGTCACTAGCACCTACATACACATCACTCTAAGTCGGGGCGTCATCTTCGATCAGCAACACGGGCACCGCGGATGATTCATATACGTCAATGGCTATGATCGCCTTCGGGACAACATTCGGGTTTTGTAGTTGGCGGCCTGAAGCTTGAGGGCTTAGGAGACCCCCCGCATTGCGGGAAAAAACACGGATACTCGGGCGGAGGCTATCAATGGGCGAGCGCTGCGGTGTGAGGCGGTGTGGCACTGCAAATTTCAAAAGAATGATAACTTCGATTCAAGAAAAGGGGGAGGTTGATCGAGTGGCGTGACGAAAATAACTGCGGGTCACGCCGTGGGGAATAACATGGCATCGCAGTTCGGCGTCAGCAACGGCTCCTTGTTGCTGCTGCCAACCCCCATCCCGTTCCCCTCTTCCCAACTTTGTTTGATACGGTGAGCTCAATGCTTCCACACTGACCTGAGTATTGAGACTGAAGTTATAATCCTACGCCAGACACCCACGCTTTCATCATGTTTGTCCACAGTTCATGATTCAAGCCACCTCACTCACATCCTGTTGAACAGGGCTGAACCTTACGATCCCTATGTCCCCCGTAACGGCTCCTCCTCGAACCCTGCTGGTCCTAGTCAAGGAAACTCTAAAACTGCGGCCATTCAAGCACAAATTGATGACACTGTTGGAATAATGAGAGAAAATATCACAAAGGTGGCGGAGCGGGGAGAGAGACTGGACTCACTACAGGATAAAACAGGTGAGCTTTCCTCGTCATATCTTCTGCCTACTTCCTCGTTTGGATTGCCGGCTTCTCCTGGTGGGACTGTTCTGAACAATATGTACAACAGACAATCTTGCAGTATCAGCCCAGGGGTTCCGTCGTGGTGCGAACCGAGTGCGCAAGGTATGTTATTTCCTGTTCTCTAGTACCATACAGATAATCTAAGTCATCACCTTCCACAGAATATGTGGTACGTTCCTCCCTGAAACTCCTCGTGTTTGCAACGATGTAATGTTATTATCGTCTTTTTCGTATAGGTGGAAAGACATGAAGGTGCGTGGTGCTCAACGTGGTCTACATGGTTAATCTTACCGAGTATTCTAGATGCGCATTATTATTGGCGTGGCAATTGCGGTCATCATCGTCATCATTGTGGTCTCAATTGTCAAGGCAACAGGAAAATAGTGTTATTCACTGCTTCCCGCCTCCCCTTCCACCTACCCACCCAGCTGCGGCGCCGTGTTGTATCTATGCATCATACTACTCATAATTTCCTTGCCGGCCTCGCTGTGTGTTACGTTAGGTTCCGTGTTCCCCTTTCAAGGTGTGGCACAACTCAGTCGGAGTTTTTGGACTACTTTTATTACCTTTTACCTTGTCTTTTTCGTCCTTGTATGACCTGTGTTTCTATTAAATTGACCGCTGCTCCTCCCAGAGTTCTCAAAGGATGTATCAATGTCACCAAGTGCTAACCTTTGTGGAGCGTGCTATGCAGGTGTGGTCTCTGCCATTCATTCTCGTATCTGAACATTGTATCGCGATCGCGCATTCACGCGCGCATTTAAGTACCCGCACTTGCTAAGGGATGACTTTGAGTACTTGAAAATAGTACCCTATTCCATTACTCACGGAAGGTCATATATTCCTCAACTGTGGTAAGACAAGATTTCGAGAGGTACGTAGAATTTATCCTCATGCGGTGCTTCATACGATGGAGCCACAGCTCATTAATATATGGAAGGTGTTTATAGATATGCATATACGCAGGTGATGGCGAGCAAGATTGAAAATGTGATTCGAATGGTCGCGGACATCTTCATCACAAGACGTGACAGCATACGAACTTCACAATATAATTCATGCAAATTCTACACCGTCTATCTGGAGGCTACAATGTGCAGAAAGAGAGATACAGAGGGGGGAGTGAATTCGCCTGATATGTGTCTTATCTCGACCGGATTCCAAAGTGACGATGCCTCTCCTAATCTAATCGCATTATGGCAAAAGCCGGTCGAACCAAAATCGGAGTACAAGCTGGCTGACAGTGATCAAACCCCCTTGAAGTTCCAGTAGGAGGTGGACACGACAGAGGCCCACCAGTTGCACACCATGGTCAGCGGCGAAGCTCCTTTGCGCGCTCTATCCTAACAAAACAAACAGAGCAAACCTCAGCGGCGCCGCACATCAATTGACGACCTCCCAGCAGAGTTACTCACCAAGATCTTTCATCTCGTACATTACGACTCTATCGCAGAGTTCTACGCCCCTGCGAGTGACGATCCATATGATAAGAAATGGTTTCTTCGTCCGGCTTTGTTCCTGCGCGGATTCCGAGATACTCTGACCGTAGTTTCCCTTCGTTGGCAGAGCATCGTATCATCCATTCCTGAATTCTGGACGGTGCACGTCTTCGTCATCGATGCTGCAAAACCGATACCCATTTCCGATATCCAAACCTCGCTCGAGCGAAGCTCCGATCTCCCACTTGACATCTTTGTGACACGGCACCCCAACTGCCCACGACTAGACTCAGATAACGAGAGATCCATTCTCCTACCGCTACTAGCCATCCTTATCCCACATATACACCGCTTTCGCAGTTTCTCGTTCTATGCCATTCATAGCTCAGCTCTCCCCAAGCTAGGTCGTGTCTTCTCAGGCAACCTTCCCCACTTGGTGAGCTTGAGACTCGAATGCGAGATTGATGATGGCGGTGCCAATCCTGCTCCCGGATGGGGACCGCTTTGGTGTCCCATCCTGAAAACACTCGTTCTTGATGGCCACAATTTCATTAATATGACGAACATGGATCGCTTGTGGCCGCTTCAGGTGCCGCAGCTTCAATCCTTGTCCATAATACGTCTAGCGCCGCTCTCAAACGAGGATACCTCACGCTTATCGATTTACGACTTCTTGGACGCTTTGACTAGTCAATCTCTTAAACTCGGATACCTCCGACTCTGCGGGGCCGAACTAAGCAATTCATTCTCTGAGGAGTATTTCGTCGAGCTGAACTTGAGCGAGGCGCTCGTACTCGAGGACCTCAGCCCGTCCTTTGTTTCTGAATTCTTCTTCCCGGTGAAGCTTCACACACCAGAGCTACATGTCACGCGGTGCTCGTTGAACGCAATGGGCACTCTCCCATCGACGCTCGCACTGCGGTTGGAGGAAATCGGGGAGTTCGACGATCTTGTCGTCCACCTTAAGCACTGGTCCGGCACAGCCATTACATTCGTGCGGTGCGCTGGTGTCAATGACGAGCTTCTAGACATGTTGGGCACCGCCAGCAGGTATGCAGGCGCGGTGCATCTGGCTAAGCTCACAATCTTGGATTGCCCAAACTTCACAATAAACGCGCTGAAGAAGATGGTAGACTTGAGGAACCAGAAGGTCGGGGAGAGGGCTGAGTGGCCCGGGCACCCTGCAATCGAAGAATTGACTGTTTCTGGGAAAGGACCAAGTCTAGGGACGGAGGATAGGGAATGGTTGTGTAGCAGGCTCAAGTCTCTGAATTGGAGGACGGTGGCGGACGGCGGTGGGGGTGTCTAGTCTCCTGATAATTTCCATCAATCGTGACTCGGGCCACTCCTTTTAATTTCCTCTTTTTTAGGCAGTGTCGTTATCTACAAAGTTCCTCACTTAGCAACACATATTCTCTAAGGATATTACATTTCGTTTCCTAGGATATCACGAGTAAGAGTGGCGTCGTACCTCCACAGTGAATCCTTCTCTTCTGCTATCAAGCACTACATCGCTTGGTGGGTTGTAATAAATACTCGGCGGGGCGACGGATATGACGGTGGTAGGTGTCATAGATGGCGGAGGTAAAGTGCTGAATCTCTGTGATACAACACGAGAACGGTCGAGATGCTGGCGCGGCTCTGCTCCAGAGGTTTGTCCAAGTTCAACCTGAACTATCATCAAAGCCGGTATGATGCACTAAACATGGACTTGTTAGTAAGGGGAAGCCGGGGATGGATATGAGTTGTACTAACCACGACTCGAGTCGAAATAGCTAGGAAGATGACCTGTAGACAGGATGAACGTAAGCATAGTATACACATGTATGGAGTAGTAGAAAAGAGCACCCTATATGGCTTGCCATACGGGATAACAATCAAGAGAAGTATAGCTGCAGAATAAATTGCGCCACTCTCTATGCTGTCAGGAACTAAATGTCAACCTGAATTTCGCGTGGAAGCGTTTGGCGGAGCTAATCACATTATAGCAATGGCGGTGTGGTACCGCAGAATTTGGTGTTTACCAAGGATATGACGGGCAGTCCGGGAAACCCACCAGATTCGGCCTGCTGTTAAATACAATAATTAGTACGATGTGGTTTTGCCTCGCTGTACAAAGTGTAGTGTTACCTTACCTGTGGCGAGGGTCATGACAATATTAAAGGCAAGTACACTCCAGAAAAATACAGGTGTAAAAGTGACCGAAACTGACACTACACCGACTCCGACACTTAGATATCCCCACACTGCGTTTACAGTGCCTCTATCAGTCCGACATTAAATAGAAAATGTGACGGCACAGACCTGTGTCAGCTACAAGTAGGGCACCTGCCACCAGCATGATATATTTTCGACTTCCCCATACTTTATAGCACCTAAAAATCTAGAGTTGAGCAGCACTAAGAACGAATCAACAGATTAGTGACGGAGTGCACGCACAATAAGTCCATCTGTGATCAAACTGCCATTGAATCATGGATTAGACGCGTCAAAGGAAAGGCAAAGGCAAGCCTCACTTATTCGTCACATAAAGTAGTCCCTTCGGCAGTATACGGTTAACCGCTGAATCCACAGTCATTTGGAGCTTGAGCACGGCGGGTACATCATGTAAGATGAATCGATACGACAAGGCGATATCGGCAGTGGCTACTCCAAATATGACAGTGATGGCCACAAGAATGATGAGCTGCCCGGGGTTCCGCCGGGTGCCTAAGATGTAAGCGCATATGCAGTACAAGATACAATGTATTCCTGTCGAGTATGAGCTAGGAAGAGGTATTGGGTCGAGCTGGGGACTTACCGAATAAGAGCGATTCAACCTTTAGGCCAGATAGAACGACAGGTGGCATTCAGGTAAATATCCAGAAATTGCCACTCAAAACGCACCAAGAGAGCTCCGAATACATATGGAATGTTTTCCACTACCGTCGCATAGTCATTGGAGGGGGGTTCTATATGAATCTCCATCGCTCTTCGGGGTCCACTTCTCCAGAATGGCGGGCGATCGGAGACGGCTGGGAAGGAAAATCATATTTTTTATCCAACCCCAGTTATATGTGAGCGCAGCTACAAGTATGCTGCTCCCCGAAGCTGACATCTGTGATGGAGGGTGGCTTCTGCTGTCATCAAATCGGCGTTACCACAGTCGGGAAAGGCTTACAGTATATAATCCCACCGAATCCGCGGCGCCGTTATTTATTCATGACACTGGCAGCTGTCATCCCTTCGAGCGCTTAAACTGGCTTGCCGAGAAGCCTTACAATGTAATGCTACACCAGCCCAAGCAACCTCTGGCCTTTGCTGCGCCTCCGATCGGGAGTTTCCTCGAGGTTCAACCTGGACTTTCAGCAACGTCGGCGCGGTGCCCGGAACATTAAGAAGATGTCATCCAGAAGGGACCGGGACACAGGCTTTGGACTGACCACGACCCGATTGCAATGCTAGGGAAGATGGTCTGTGGTAAGAAAGGCGTAAGGATAATACGGTTTACGGATGCCGAGAGGACAAAATACGCTTTTGAAACCGGGGCACCTGTCAAGTCCGAGCGCCCCGTAAAATTTGATCATAGGTGGTGTGACTCACCTGACGGCGATGGCAGTCTTACACCTTTCGACCTGATACTTCCCTAGGATAGCGCGAGCAGAAAGTAACAAAAAGAAATGTATCCCTTTTGATTTCCGTGAGTTGAGAGCTGAGATCTGATCAAATTGCAGACTCACCGAATAGAAGAGATTCGACCTGTAGAAAAATGAAGGCGATGAAGGCGTTCACCGCCATAAGCGACAATAGGTTCGGATATGCCAAGAGCGCCGCGAACACATACGGCGCTAGTTCTACCACCGTAATATAATCATTCGAGATGGCGAGAATCTTCATGGCATCTTGAGGCTCGCTTCAACGATTAGCACACGAAGGAAGATCGCTTATTCATCAACCTTTAATAATCTGTGCATACAAAGTTGGGGATAGGCGTGACAACCACCCAGGGGTCGACGTGACGATGGATGACCAGTTTCATTGTCGTGAGCAATGTTCGGGAATTATCATCGTATTAAGCGCTCCTACACCCGGTGGCAACAACTGAAGTGACAGGTGCCATCGGGGCCGAAGCACTAGAGGAAAGGGTCCTATGATTTTCGTGCATCCGTTAAAACTTGATGAAATGGATTGCCCGGACCTACAGGCAGAAGAAAGCTATGCAGGATTATCATAGGGAGGCTAATTGACTGCTGGCGACAAGGAGACTTACCCATCTGAAGAGAAAATTTAATGATGCCGCTGCAGTGATTCAAAGTGAGACGCTAATGTATTCAGGTATGTCCAGGACAATCAGCGCGCAGGAAAGGATCGTGATCCTCTTGTCCAGTCGTGATGAATGGCATCTGTTGATGACTAGTAATTGTTGATATCAAAACGTCTCTGGACAGTGGACAGATTGTGTGGGCCAGTGTGGCAAGGATCGTGTCCAGTTGTTCCGGACGAATTGAGTTAAAAATGAAATAATCATTCTGAGCAGGTGAGCGGGAGCCCACTCAAGTCGGACATGATAAGTGCAAGTCGAATAGACGGTAGCTGTTGTTAAACAAGGCCGACGGACCAGGGTCGATGGAACTTGACGTTGCTGCGAAGATTGCGCCGACTTCGATGTGACGTTTCGAGTAAAGAAAAACTTGACATCGCCGGATCGAGAGGATATAGTGAGCTGAGCTGAGCTTATTGAAATGAAAGGATCTGAGACAAAGGGATGCGTCGAAGTGAACGAAAAGACCAGATGAAGAGACAACTAACTGTTTATGGTATGGAATTAGACTTTAGCTGAGGATATTTCGAAACGGAAACTGTGGCGATTACACTCAAATATTCACAGCAAACCGTAACGATCATTCAATGATCCTGACTGGGTTTAAGGCAGGGCTCGAGCGACGGGCAGCCTGAGCAAAGACTTCGATTGGCAAAGGTTCATTTTTGCCACAAGCCACGTGGTTCCGGCAACAGCCGAGGTTACGATTCCGGTCATACACCTCATACGCCCCCCAACCCCCTCCGACAAAATCCATCAAGGTGAGCCCAAATCTACGCCCTTTCACGCCGTAGAAGTGCAGCATCGCATCCGCACGAAGCCAGGCTCTCTGGGGATACGCTTATTGTCGGATTTGGTTGGGATCTTGGATGGATGGTCTTAGGAGCCCTCGGATGACGCTGGCGTGGAGTGATGATTTTTACGTTTCTCGATTACTGACTCCCTTCCCTTCCTTTCCTTGCGATTGTACAGATGGTACGTGGTTAAGACCTCTACGATATATGGGTATCTTCTGACGCACTTATTTTCCGAGTACAGAAGGTTGAAATAGACTCCTTCTCCGGGTACCGCATCTACCCCAGCAAGGGCAAACTTTTTGTCCGCGGTGACAGCAAAGTGCGCTCCTGCGCCCGCCTTTCATCCGGTCGCCTCATTGACCGCCCTCAATCCAGGTCTTCCGCTTCGGCAGCTCCAAAAATGCCTCGCTCTTCCTTCAACGCAAGAACCCGCGCAAGATCGCCTGGACACAGGTGTACCGCCGCATGCACAAGAAGGGTATCACTGAGGAAGTCGCCAAGAAGCGCTCTCGCCGAACAGTGAAGCACCAACGTGGTATCGTCGGCGCTGACCTCGCCACCATCGCCGCCAGGCGGAATCAAACAGCTGCCGTTCGCTCGCAACAACGACTGGCCGCCATCTCGAAAGCTAAGACTGAGAAGAAGGATAAGGAGGTCAAGAAGGCTAAGGTGGGTATCTAACCGTTACTTTTCCTTTGCCTTAGGGGACTCCCCTGGGTCTTGTTGGTCCATTCTGATGCCATACACCTATGCAGCCCGCACGCGCCGCTGTCTCTGCACCCAAGGTCTCCAAGCAGCAGATGAAGGGTGGCAAGGGCGGACGATGAGGGCTGACTTGAGACGACGGAGCTGGGTTGTTGAGACATGTTTGTATGGCCTATGCACTCCACACAAAATCTATGTGATACCATGCACATCGGCGTTTATGGATCGTCCCCTTGGAGCTTCAATCCGGCCTTCGTGTTCCTGGAGCATCCGGCGGGGCCAGGAATAAGGGGACGGTTAGGATGAGTGTCCGTTGCAAGGATCTGAGTTGGCGTTCTCAAAACCTCCACAATATAGGTCTTAAAATCATCTATTGACGAAACGCATCTCTGTTAGCTGTGATAAGTCTCGTCACGCTGTCTTGACGCCTACATAAGAACAGAACAATGAATCAATACAAGGACGTTGGAACCTCACGTGACTGTTTCGAACTTGATACAAAACGCAACCACTGCGCTGAGGGAGGAGGGTGCAGTTCCCCACATCCCAAGCGGCCCTCTCCATTCAACCGAGGCCACCATTAGTACGTGATTATTACTGCTATTAGCATCAAACACGATTTGACCTATGGTCTATAGCTCTCAATGCCCTCTTTCCGATTGGGTGGTTACATTTTGCCTGACGAAGAAGTCATCAAATGGGCGGCACGTTTATCGGGTAAACCTGAGGGCGAGATTAGTTTTGAGTATGCTATTGCGGAACTCCAGAGATATCTCATCAAACGCGGCGTTCGCGTGTCAATGGTGGAATATCCGACCGACGTCGATGCGTTCATGGTTGTCACTAGACGCGCACCACACTACGGCTGGAGAAGTGGGGATGACCCTAGCAGACTGAAGCAGTATCAGCTGACTAAAGTGGAGGAGTATGCGAAACACGCATTGACTGGTGAAGGTGCGTCTCGTGCCACGATCACTCTGGTGTCTTTCCTATCTCTAACACAATGCCCTCATCACCAGGTGTTAAGAACTTCCAGTTTGTTACTGCCCATGGCTACTTGTGATCTTATCTATCCATTGTCCTTTTTTAGTGTACTGTTATTCTCACTCCTGGCGGGGAACAGATTTTCTTGAGAAAAACCTATTAGATAAATGTCTTCTCAGTTCCGATTAGTTTTTCTTGAGATAAATTTTAAGTTAATATTTCGAAAAATATAAGAAAATATTAAAAAATATCCGAAGTTTTGTCTGAGAAATACAAAGCCTTTATCCTGCCTTTATCTCCTGAAAATGGTTGGAAAAAGGTAAGGTTTTTCCTAACTCTTTCACAGGAAAAAGGTGACGTCTATCCCATGTGTTTTTCTCGAGATTCCTTTATCATTTTTCTTTCAGGTTTTTCCAAAGAAAATCTATATGTTTTTCCTTAGAAGCGAGATAGAAAGACAAAATGTTTTTCCTAACAAGCACGTAACAGTAAAACGTCACGTTTTTCCTAGGCAAAAGGGCGGGAAGCAGGATTCGCGTCGCTCATGGTCACGAAGATCGCGCGCTCAATGGCTCACTCAGCGACGCGAGTCGCGCGACATGCCGCGTTAACTGGATCATTTCCAGAAGTATGGATTAGTACATAGCGACATAAATTAGGGGGAGCAAAGCAGTAGATACAAGTAGTCTGGTCCAGTTAGTTTGTGTCTGAAAGTCTGTCTGGTAAAGAACGAAGAGAAGAGGAAGCGTCGGAGAGCGAGTCAGCCAATGCTCACCCTAAGCCGCCACAT